>OX421462.1:29988860-31188860 GCA_949126895.1 Eilema caniola | reverse complement strand
TATATTTATGTTTGAAATGATGCAGCGGTCTTTACTGAAGTATTATCAAAGAGTTTTTGATTCCTTTATTAATTTATTACCGTTATATTAACTTTTAAACTTTCGCGTTCCGTACAATTGCCTTGATCATGGACTTATTTACTTTTTGCCACAACACATAGGTAATCAAAACGATAACAGAAAAGAAAATTAGCCGTCAAAAAGAATTGCGCGTGACCGTGAAACATTTCCTCGTTCTAATTGACGGTAGGTACAACATGCCAACGTTCAACGAAATTAAATACATCGGTTTGACACTTTGACCTAATTATGAACAAGTCTTTACTCTGTGCCATGAGCTACGCCATGAAAATTTACTGCCACAGAAAACTTACAACAAAAAGTCATCTATGTACAAAAGCCCCGCTTGCATAATTATTATTCGGCTAAGCTTCATAATATGACCTATTCGAAACTGCGTGGTAAGTGTTCTTCTTTTCCTTTCTCCGCTTTCTCTTGTCTCTCTGCCTCCATAGCTGCCAGCGATAAAAAGCACCTTTCGTGTTGATACGGTACCCACTTATTATCATATAGGTCGCATGCTCATTGCTCATTACTTTTCCAAAGTCCAAATATTAGGACACCCCGTGTCATATCGCACGTTTAGGTTTACCGCATACACGCGATATTATTGACAATAAAATACACACTGTGTCAATAAAATTGCGTGTGTGCATAATTGAGTGATATGCACACACGATACTGTAGTTCGCAGCGATAGCATAGGGGGATAGCTGGTGATAGGTTCCTTGTGACGTTCCGTCTTATCTAAACATACGCTCGTTGGCTGTAGCCCGAGACGATATCGGACGGAGGCACAAAGTGAGCAATAAATTGTCACGTTTTGTGCCGCCACCCGCCGAACGACCTCGCCGTGTTCACGTAATGTTCTCACGGACGAGTAAACAACTGTATGGGCCGGTTTGTTGGGCTTGGGTTTGTTATGTTTTGTTATAGTTTGGGAAAGTTACGGCGAATTAAATATTGGCTGTAGTATGTAAATGTGTATATTTACAACATTCCAATCCATGCCTAGAGGAGTATTTTCTTACATGGGTATGCTATTTAGTTCTATTTTCATTAAAAGTAGGTAATATTAGTTACGGAAATAACCAATATTCCCTCTAACCCCTCGGTTATTCATAACGTACCTCGTAATGAAATGTGCTCCAATATGTACACTCAATTAATTCTAACACAATGCAGTGATTGGAATCGTATTTTTGTATCGCGTGTGTAATATCAGCTACCAGGTTTTGGTCACATGCTTTGATTGGGTTTTTACATGAAGTACCTATCTACCTACCTCCTTATTAAATCAGATTAATGTTAGGATACATACATAACTCAAACCACACAGTTGTTGACTAATTCTAAGGGTACTTACATATCATTCACTACCAAATATCACTTTGCCCGATAAGGAAATCGAATACACGACCTTTTTGTAGTCTGCGAACATCGCACTGAAAGTGGGAAGTATCTGCGCTTATCTTGTTCTAAGGTCACCTAAAGTGATAGCGGCAGTATCTGTATGGCAACATCTCTCGATTCAGGGAAATGGTGAGTGGAGCGCGTGTCGTCGGTCGTCGGGCGTCGGGGGCCGGCGACATTACGGCTTTAATAACAGCCACGTGCCGCCGCGCGCCGCGGGACATTCGCACAGCGACCGAAATTAGATCAATTTCGCGCCGACATGCCTCGACATTGGCGCGTTTGAAATGTACCACGACGTAGGTTGTATAGCGTCGAGTGTTTCACGATATGGTAGCGGCTACACCTCAGTGCGTCCCATTGTATTAGTACATCAAAATCATTTAGCATGTTTGAAAGTTACACACGGCGTGTGGTGCAAACAAAAGACTCCCTGCCATATCATATTCCAACATTTTACTTTTATTTTAACCATTGCTTTTAAAAATGAATTTGCTCGCAGATGTTGATATAGCTTTATCTTTTTCACTCACTGCTTAATATTTTTGAATTCATCAAAATGAGTCTACCATTTAAGTCAAACCGCGCTACAACTAGTGTCAGAGATTCTTCCCCTTTTTTGCCGGTCTCCCCCCTACAGATAGCAACACGCGGGGTGACCCCACTATTAGTATAGGGAGCAGGTCTAGTAGGGCTTATTTATTACCTCGGTACCATACAAAGATCCATGTGAATAAAAAAGTACTGTAGATTGATGACTATATGTTTATACATAACTTTGCCTGTGCTCGTAACACCGCTCATAAATCGTGCGTACACTCACGCGTCGCATCGTGACGCTCAATCTCGGAGTTATTTATCTACACTTGTTTCAGATTCGCCCTATCTTGCGTGAGATACATGCAGCTGGCGAAATGAAAGAAATCTCTCTTTTCTAAAATGCACAGTCGCCCTTAGAATTTGGTCAATACTAACTTTGAGTGTAATTTTCAAGCAGGTCTCTTGAAGTAGATTTTATTTCAAGAAAGAATTCCAATTTCAACAATTGATAACTAATGAGATGTTTTCGTTACCGGCAGAGGGACAGGCAACATTCATTTCGACAAAAGTAAATATTGAATGTCATTATGAATGGGGAGTACTGAAAAAATCGTTGAAGTGTGAATTTGTCAGCGCACACGGAAGGTTCTGTAGGCGGTTTATTATAAAAGAAAAATAATTTATAAGATATGTTAACATAATCTTTTACTTAGTTTGTCAAAAGAAATATTTTTAGGTCGTCAGTAGGTGCTCCAAGTAGTAGGTATGTCAAGTGTATAAAAGATGCGAAGGGCGAAAGAAAGGTACTGTTTAGGATTAACTCGCCGACCATTGACTTAAATAAAAAAGTTACTGCGGCGCACATTGAAAGAGGTCAATATCCCTGTCTAGCTGTGGACTGCAATACGCTAATTGATTGATGACGATGATGAAGAGTTACTGAAAATCTAAAAGATTGATTACACCGAAGTCTGCCTACCCCCAATCGGGAACGATTAGGTAAATTTAACGTGCCCCTAATGTTTTTCCGCCGTGCTCACTCATACGATATCCGGCTCTGATTGGGAGAGACTCACCCATGTGACAAGGAAAATGTGTCACAAGTCGTTTGCAGTTCGTTATTTAACGCTATAGAAAGGCGACAATATTTTCCAACCAAAAACTCTGATACTAACAATATACATATTTCGAATTGCTACAGTTTTATATATTCAGAAATAATTTATGGACATTTGGTATTTATAGCCGCTTTTTAATCCTTAGAAGTTAAAACTCCAATTTATTGAAAGCGGTTCGAGCCCTGGAGGGAATTTCCGTTTCTTTTAAATATTATTATTCGCTTGGAAACAAAAAATGCAGGCAAAAAGTGAAACGAGAATGAGCTCGACTGCTCAGTGCGCTACAAGACGTGTGCAGCACTAATGTTAAAGTGCACAGTCATTCCTTTGTGTGACTTGTACTTAGGAACGCTTTATTGCGACACAAAAGGTGATGAAAGAGTACTTTGTTGAATGAATTTACTCTTGCTATATGCAAGAGTAAATTCACTTTACAATGTTGATTGTACTGAACATATATTAAGGAATCAGTACTTGACTCATATTTTACCTGATACTGATTTTTCCACTCGCAAATAAAATGAGCGTTTTTTTACGTGCGGGAAATCCACTGGGATCCCCCCCCCCCCCCCTCCGGAGCTGGAGGGGAAGGTTATGTCGGACTCGAACCGACTAAACCGCACGCCGTCTATGTGTCGTTGTGCTAGGCCGAAGGTGAGGTTGTCTCCCGCGACATATCCCTCGAACCCCGGCTGACCCAGAGCCATTCCTCTAGGTCTAGCCCTCCTCAGGAGGGTGGACCACGCGGTCCCCGACTCGCCACCGGTATGGAGGAGCGCGCATCGTCCCGCCACCGTGGCCTGCCCGCGCTAATGGGGGCGGAGGTCGGTCTGTACCCTTGTATGAGGATAATTTTTTTACTTATTTTCGTATTAAACACTTCTTTTATCCACCCAAGGTTAGTATTATGTTATCTGTGCCCAAGGAAAGAGACTGTTATTCTTAGCAATCCATGGATTCTTCGTGCGGGTGCCAGGTCCATCGCGTTGCTGAGTTGGGAACTCGGGACAGTGCCTGGGACTTGCGACCCAAATGTAGGTTTAGAAGGGGCCCCTTTTGTTCATGTACATCAACACTCACATTCACTACCCAAGTTCCCCTCCCTGCCTAACCAAATTTGATAAGAACCTACTAGTGCCGCTTTAGACATTCGTCCTAATAATGAGCTTATTGTAGCTCTCGATAGGCCTAAATCTTTAAGTAGGTTATAGAGAGATTTTGCTGGTATACCTCTCGATCCCATTTCTACTGCATACAAATTAACCACGTAACCGTTTTTGATTAATTCGTTTGTGAGATCATAGTATTTATTTTTCTTAAGTGTGTGGTCCTTCGGTATATTGGTTTCCCACGGTACAGTAAGTTCCACAAGGACCACATATTTAGTCGTTTTCGAGTAGAGAAAAATGTTCGGTCTAGATGACGAAACCCCAACATCCTCCGGAATTTTATAGTACTTTTCATACGTGTCGATTAGGAGAGTCCAATCTGGGACAGTATCTAAGATTGAATAAGTTTTATTTCAGGATTTTATGAAGGAACCTTCAGACACAAAGTTGATATGACGTCTGTTGGTAGTCAATCCTTTTTGGGCTCTAGCTACTGCCAGACTCATTGCTTCACGTATGATGATAAGCACCTTGTCGTGGCGGCGTGAGTATTGGCCTCTATCGAGAAGCACCCTACATCCTACTAATATGTGCCTAGCCGTCCCTATTGCCTCACCACAGGTATAACATTGCTTTTCTGTGGCCTTTCCCCACCTTACCAGGTTACTCTGGTCTGGGAGGGTCATCTGAAAGGCGTTAAGATAGAATTTTAATAAGGCCGGCGACCACACATAGATCAAGGTGCGCCACGTTAAGGCCATCGGTATGCAGAACTCTCCCATTGTCAACCATTCGTTTTGGATTTCCAAATTCATCGCATGCACTCGATATTTATCATTTTCGTCTTGCTTCAGGAAGGACCTAAGTATATCCTGGTCCCTTTTTGGTTCTCGTACTCCCAACTCCACTCTGTTCGACTGGGCTCCTATCATAAATCGTTTATGAAATATGAGTCTAGATTCAAGCTCGGACGCGTTATTATCTTTCGGGAGTGCCCTGACTGTGTCATCTTGGGATTTACCTAAGATGTGGGATTTGGTAACTCTAAGGTGATTATAGGGCTCCGATGGTTTCTTTCATTTCATCCCAAAATTATTTTGATTGATTGAAAGTGAAGTGTACGTATATGGTGCAGAATATTCCTTCAAGAACCAAGCGGTTCGATGACTCTTTTCTCTGTAGCACCATTAAAACCTGGAACTCCTTGCCAGCTCACATGTTTCCTTATTCCTACAGCCCCGGGTCCAGTAGGCGGCGCGTGACAAGCATCTGATGAGGCCGTCAAGCTGAGAGCCACCATTGTTAACATGGTACGTGAATGTAACGGTGACCCTCTTTCTTGAGACCTTACCTTCAGCTTACCATCAGGCGAAGTGAAGTCAAATTGACGTGTCCTATATAAAAAAAAAGTGTTATGTCTGCTTTCATGTAGTTATTAGTTAGTGCTTTCCACGTATTGTTAAGCCTATATTGTAGTCAGTCGTCTTCATCATCTTAACGGAGTTTTCTTTCACTTCTGAGTCCGCGGTTCTCTTTTCGGGTTTGTAGTCAAACGTATTGCGAATCATTTCGCATATTTACTGAACTGTGACATTTTCCTTTGAAACGTTGAGCGATCCAATAAATTAGCGGCTGTAATATAAATCAATTCACTGTATATTAGCCCTGAACTCACTGAGTACTCACTCCCCTCTCTTATTACGTATGTGCGGCGGCGCTCGCAGGCGGCGCTCGACTTCTTAATTCGTCGATTAAGGCCTTCACGGCTAAGCGACGATGATCTAAACTCGGAGCCGAGTCGATGTCATTAGATCGGCACTTACTGTCCGGGGAGAATTAAATAATGGTGCTACTTTCTACTTTGATGTTGGTGCGTGGGATGATAAAGTGTATATTTTCATTCTACTCAAGATGATCAAATTACCGGATGATATGTATATCATTAGACGCGTCTTTAATTGTAGGACACGAAAGCGAAGCTAAAATTCTGAAGCAAATTCAATATGGAAAACAAAAGAAATCCGTATCTAATATGATAATACCACCAGAAACAACCAGACACATCTAAAATTCTCTCTCAAATTCTGTGTATGAAAAAGGAGTGCTGAAATTCTTAAACACTGGCAAAAGTTGCGGCAGTAGCGATTGAAGGTCGCAGAATGTGCCTATTGGTTCTGTATTAGCAATCATATCTATTATACTTATACTAGTATTATTCTTTCATTCGAGTTCAGCATGAATATTTAAATCCACAAATGAATTAAAAAGCAAAAAGTAGGTTATTTCTTGATTGCGTGACACTTCAATAAGAACTAATATTAAGCACACGTTACTATATTGATAAACCATGTAGTCCAACTGCGTTGCGCTTGGTGCCTCGAAGTACAAAGAACACTAACAGTACCACCTGATATTGAATACAAATGGCAGCACAAAGTAGGGTAGCCCGCTCCACTCGAACTTGCTCAACGAGGTAAGTACCTCGCCGAGGTTAACTTTTTATGTTTCCTATTTATGCTGAGAGTTGTCCCATTATTTTAGAAAATGCGACAGTTTGTGAGTGTGACTGTATGCGTGTGTGAGTTGAGATTCTTGTCTTTTGGTTCGAAATGGATATACCAATTTTTTTAATATTCATAATCCTCTGGATAGGCTTCTTTCATAAATCTCTACTTAGTAATATGTCAAAAAGATTTTTATACTTATGTTAAGCTTTTCTTATCCAATTCTCATTCAGTATTAAAAGAAGCAAAAATATATTATTTCTAGAATCAATACAGTGGTAACATTACGTCGACGTTCCTAATTCGACGACGTCTCTGCAAAATGTATCAATTACTTTTTACTGACTTGTCAGGTTTCACCGAGTGCGGGCCTCGGGGTCGGCCCGCGCTCCAGCATTTCATCTTCGCCAAGTGTACATTTAAATAATTTCGTCCATTCGTCCTGTAGCCGCTGCCACAGATTCAATTAAGTATTACAGTGAAAGCACATTTTAAATGTCTTCATGGCGAGAAGATACCTCATAATTTAAACTCAGTTTTGTACGGATCTCTCAGTGCACGAATCCGACTAGCACTGGACCGGCTTATGTTACTAAGGCCAAGGCTATAGAATAGCCTTATTATGTGTGTCATCCTAATATAATCTTCACGCCTTTAACACCAGTTGGAAATCTCGTCTCATTTTAACATTTTAATTGATTTATTTTCTCAGCAAGAAGTAAATAGAAGATGTGACTCCGCAGTAATGTTCGTGTTTTTCTACATAGGTATTTAAAGATGGGATTCATTGGAAGTATTCATTGGAATACCTACCAAAGTATGACCATTGTGTGGAATTTCTACGTTATACCGTTGAAATTTCTAACACATTTCGCTCTCTCGAACATTTTTCGGAAGCTTTGAAAGCTTTTATGTCACAAGTTAGTTCGCACCGGACAAATCCGGCACGTGTCACACACGGCGCATCTGAAACGTTGCCAAAATCGCAACTGTATGTACACAACATATTTATTGAGACACTCGATGCTATAAACAATTTTATGACACGATTTTGACGTCAGAATGAAAATGAATGGTTGAACAAATAACAAAGATAAACTTACGCCTTTCTACCTCTGGGGTATATAAAAACAAGTGTCCTCGATTTCCTTCCGTCCGTACATATGTGATGAGCGGCCTCTGCCGTCATTGAACTTTGTTTCTAATCTAGTTTATTCTTATTCCGGCGCGTCACCAAATGATAGGAGGGTGACCTCGACCAAATGACCCACTTACGTTTGCCTTATATTCCTTTGTCATCCGTTAAGTATTCATTCATTTCTTATACCCTAAATACCTTAGCGTGCTTTTTCAAATAAATGTCACTACGTTCTTCTTCATCCTAGCGTTAATCCCAGTCGCATAAAAAGCTTTCAACTTGGAGTCCGGGTCCGGTTCGGTTTAACAGTTTAGCTGGGGATTTGGCTGAACTTCGATATTTTTGTAAAGCGACTGCCATCTGACCTCTACAACCCAAAGGCGAAATCGAAGCATTACTGATAGACCAATTGATAGATTTTTGTGGGCACCAAATACATGTAACGACTGCTATAAACGTTCGTATGGTAACCGGGACCGACGGCTTAATGTGCTCTCCGAGGCACGACCAGACTAATGCATATACCCCATATTGAGCGGAGATCGAACCCGTGCCTGCCCCGCGTAGCGGCCGCGTAGCGGCCGCGTTCCCAACCGCTACGCCACGGTGGCGGTCAACATCTATATACATGACCACGTTATCCTATACTAACTATACTGTCCTTGTGTGTTCAGCAATCTCCTTCTATTCATTATTAGTGTTACGCCATACCGATTATGTAAAAACTAACAACGGCAGTGTACCAAACCTATTTGTATTATTTAAAGTAAAAACCATTCTAGAGTTATCTTCACTTGGGAAAATTACTCGTAAAAACTTACTAAATTAACTAAACTTCCATCGTATATGGGACAAAAGAATGTAATCAGTGTTGCTTGTAACTGGGGTATAGGCGTATCTCGTACGAGCCCGCGCCCGATACAATGGCCGCCTAATTCTACCGTTCCGTGAGTCTACTAATCTTGATCCTTTGCCTATTACTACACGGCTTGTAATTTCAACTGATTGCGAAGATCACGATTATTTGTAACAGACATTATTCTGAGGCAATATATATTCTTTAGCCATTACACTTACTGAATTATTGAGCATTAGCTAAGTACCTACATGACAAAGTCGAGTGCGGAGCATATTGTGACATATATAATTGTGTTGTTTTTGTTGTTTAACATATTGCCATCACAAATGTATCACACTAGTTTAGAGTGTTTTTCAAAATAGACGAGACCCTTTTCTTGACCTGCTTAGCAATTCTCTGAAACAATACATTTGGTTCATGATACACTGGTTCGCAGTTGATTTAGTTCACCGGTAATTGGATGAGTTCCAATGTATATAATATATCGAGCTAATTCTATTACAATGTAGTGATTGGAATCTAATTGTTTGCGTTCATGTATGTATGTTGATACTGGCACGCTCCCAAGACATACCGGCGATCCAGAGGATTAAAGAAGATTTGAAAGTGAATATTGAACAAGATTGATATCTGAACACACGCCGCGCCGTCTCCGACCCGAGCGGAGTGTTGCCCACTAATGCACCACATTTGCATGTTAACAACACGCCCTAGGACAATCTAATCAACTCCAAACTCTGATCGAATACACATTATATCTGAGAATGCAAGTCAGGTGATACGCTACTCCAATAAAAACTTTTTATTGCTAAAAAGACTACATAGTTCTACCAAACTGCCAGTAGTGGAATTTTCGCTGCCTATTACAACTGCATAGCGACCGATTCTTTTAATACTATGCAAGAATACAAACAACATTTTAATGACAGATATAGGTAATTCAGACATCACAAGTTGAACAACGCAGAGCACGAAATGATTGATATACTGATGATCGATGCAATATCAAATACTAACAAATAACTCATCACCTTGTCGAGCGTGTTTTATAGCTGTATCTAAAATTGTACATGCAAACAAAGTTGCAATTTTGTATATGCAAGAGAACAGAACGTGTAACTAACGGGCTGAAGAATTTGCAGTGATGGGAAATTTTCCATAAGTGAAGTTGTGAGTGACGCGGTGTGCGGCTGACGTGTGACAAGAGATACGCGTGACGTCACGACACATTTCCGCATTTGAAAGTAATATTAACCGCCATGTAAGCGCCAAGACTGTGGGTGAACTGGGGTGACACGAGGGCGTGCGGTTTATGCACCCGCCATTATTGTGAAACTTTGTCTAATATAACTTGGCACTTAAATCGTAAACAGTAGGCCTCGTGATGGAAAACTCTCACTGTGCGTATATTTTCCAAGAATCTCGGTTCGATGAGATTACAAGTAATGAATATACGTTTATGGCTTTACATTCTGATTCATATGTAGAATGTACAAAGGTATGGCCGTATAATTCGCTCTGTAATGATGGATGGTTATGTATGTCTCGTTTTTTTAAGATAATGGATTTTGCTAGAGTCAGACAACTGGAACATTCCTTAAGTACCGTCAACGTACATTTACCTTACATAGTGTAGTGTGATAAACATTACGGCTGAACGTTAAGTTTAAAATATAATGAAGTTTTTTATTTATTTAACAATTTTCATAATGAATGGGACAGTAATAGAAACATTACTTCATTGTTACTTTTATTGCTCAGCAATGTGCGTGCTACACTACAATTTGCTGCTTTTAATTTATACCTAAATATGAACACTACCCGGCAGCGGAATCACAGCCAAAGTTTGCGATGGGTCAATATTGAACGTTGGATCCCGCCACACTTCCCATTGATTACCCGTAGAGAGACAGACGTACACTAAAAGCGTGCGGGGAGAGGAAAACGGAGAGGAATACTGGCCCAGCCCAGAAAGAGAAAGTATCTGGGTCAATGTATGTAGCGGGTCACATACATTTCTATTAGTCCTTCACTTCTTTCTTAAACTACACCAGGAATAAGTCGTGCAGTATCGGCGGTCGCTGGAGCGGCTGACCGACGTCGTCAATGCCTGTACGCCTCGTCCGGTTCTTGTGCTCGGGGACTTCAACGCCTGGTCTCGGGCTTGGGGTTCCCGGCGCGCAAACGCGCGGGGCAGGGCTCTGGAGAGCTGGGCCGATTCTCTCGGCTTAGTTCTCCAGAATCGCGGGGCCGAAGCCACGTATGTGGGCACCTTTGTGGCGGGGGAGCGCAGGTCGATCATAGACCTTTCGTTCGCGAGCGCTTCCCTGTCACTCCGCGTGCGGGACTGGCGTGTCGCCGTGGAGGTGGAGACACTATCGGATCACCGATACGTTCGGTTCGATGTCTCCCCTCCTGCGGGTGATGCGCCGGTCATATCGGCCCAACGCGAGCCGCGCTGGGTGTTGGGGCGACTGAATCGGGAGGACCTCCTGGAGGCCGCCATCGTACAGGCCTGGGCCATTGCGCCGGACAGGCCTGTCGACATAGACGATGAAGCGGCCTGGTTCCGGGAGGCCATGACACGGGTCTGCGATGCGGGTATGCCTAGGGCTCCAGCCTATAATCCGAGGCGTCGGGTCTACTGGTGGAATGCGGAGATCGCGAGGCTGCGTCAAGCCTGCGTGATCACGCACCGCCGGTGGGCTCGACTCCGTAGGAGGCGTAGCCGTACCGCAGATTCGGAGCCCCGACTGGCGGAGCTTCACGAGGGATACAGGGAGGCCCGGAATGCCCTCCGAGCGGAGATCAAGCGGTCTAAGGCCGCTTGTTACCGGGAGCTCCTGGAGACGCTGGAGCGGGACCCATGGGGGCGGCCTTACCTTATGGTAAGAGAAAAGCTGCGCCCCCGGGCCCCTCCGCTGACCCAGGTGCTCGAACCGGCTCTGCTCGGAGGAGTGGTGGAATCCCTGTTCCCGGCGCGAGCGGAACATGTTCCGCCGCAGATGTCTCCGCCGCCTCGGTCGCCTACGGCACCCAGTACGGCGCCCAGTGCGGTGATTGGCGACGACGTGCCCGAGGTCACTTGGGTAGAACTAGAGCTGGCGGTGCGAAGGCTGAGAGCCAAGAAAAACACCGCCCCGGGACCCGACGGCATTCCAGGCCGCGCGTGGGTCCTAGCTCTAGGGGAAGACGGTCTCGAACCCCGACTGAGAGGGTTCCTCAGCGCATGTTTGGAGCGGGGCCAGTTTCCGAAGATGTGGAGGACGGGGAAACTGGTCCTCATCCGCAAGAAGGGACGCCCGGCGGACGAGCCGTCCGGGTACCGGCCCATAGTGCTGCTCGACGAGGTGGGCAAGCTCTTCGAAAGAGTAATTGCCAAGCGCCTCGTCGAGCATCTCTCTAGAGTGGGGCCGGACCTGGCGAATACCCAGTTTGGGTTCCGCCGGTGGCGTTCCACTGTGGATGCCATCATGCGTGTGAGGACTCTGGCGGAGGATGCGGTTGCCCGGGGCGAGGTGATGTTGGCGGTGTCCTTGGACATCTCCAACGCCTTCAACACCTTGCCCTGGAGTTGCATCAGGGAGGCACTCGTGTACCACGGTGTGCCTCTCTACCTCCGCCGCATAGTCGGGGCTTACCTGACGGAGAGAGCCGTCGTCTACCCGAGTTCGACCGGAGTCGGTAGGCGTGAGATGTCGTGCGGTGTTCCACAGGGATCGGTCCTGGGGCCGTTACTGTGGAACATCGGTTACGACTGGGTGCTTCGCGGTGACTTCGCGTACGGTGCCACCGTCACGTGTTATGCGGACGACACGCTGGTGACGGTGAGCGGGGCTACGCACCGCGAGGCAACCCTGAGGGCCACGACCGCGGTTGGCCAAGTCGTCGAGCGGATCCGGCGGCTGGGTCTCGAGGTGGCTCTGCACAAGTCCGAGGCCATGTTCTTTCATGGTCCTCGGCGCAGGCCAGGCCCGGGAGCCAGCCTTACAGTGGGAGGCACTCCCATCGACATCAAGCCCCAGCTGAAATACCTGGGGCTCGTGCTTGACGGTCGATGGGACTTCGGACAACATCTCCGAAGCCTGCGCCCCAAGTTGGTCACCACGGCGAATGCCCTGAGTCGGCTGTTGCCCAACTTGAAGGGCCCAGGGGCCTCCTGCAGGAGACTCTACGCGGGTGTCGTGCGGTCCATGGCCCTATATGGGTGCCCCGTGTGGGCGGACACCCTGGGGGCCAGATTCCTGCCTCTGCTCCGTACGGCGCAGAGGACGATGGCCTCCAGGGCCATCAGGGGATACCGCACGATATCCTTCGAAGCGGCGAGTCTCCTGGCCGGATCGCCACCGTGGATCCTGGAAGCGAGGGCCCTTTCGGCACTATACCAGTTCCGAAAGGAGGCGCGGGAGCGGGGATTCGATCCCGAGCCCGAGGACATTCGGGCCGAGAAATCCCGGCTCCACCAGGTCATGGTGGCCGAGTGGGAGCGACGACTTGGGCAACCACGCGCAGGGCACGCCGTCATTGCGGCGGTAAGGCCCATCATGGGGGAGTGGCTAGAGAGGCCACACGGGAGCCTCTCGTACCGTCAGACGCAGATGATAACCGGGCACGGTTACTTCGGGCGGTATCTGCATCTGATGGGTATTGAGCCAACGCCCGAGTGCTATCACTGCGACGCGAGCGTGGACTCGGGGCTGCACACGCTCACCGAGTGTCCGGCGTTTGAGACGCCGAGGCGGGAGCTTGTGCAGGCCCTGGGGGTGAGAGTTGAGAGTGCTCACGCTCTCCACCCTGCTCGCGGCGATGGTCCGCTGCGCGGATGCGTGGGCGGCCAGCGCCTCTTTCTGCGAGCAGGTCATGCTCGCGAAGGAGACAGCAGAGCGGGCGCGGCGCGGTGAGCGAGAAAGACTCGCTGACATCGCTGCTCGCGCCCGAAGGCGGCTCGGGCGTCGGAGGGCGCTTACAGACCTCCGCCCCCCATGAGCGCGGGCCTGAGGGTGACGGGTGGAGCCACCCGTCACCCTAGCAGAAGCAGGCCACGGCGGCGGCGCGCATCGTAGGACGATGCGCGCCTCCCCACACCGGGGTTGAGTCGGGGACGGCGTGGTCCCCACCTCCCGAGGAGGGCCAGACCGAAAGGGATGGCCCTGGGTCAGCCGGGGTGCGAGGGATATGTCGCAAGACAACCTCACCTTCGGCCTAGCACCACGACCCACAGACGGCGTGCGGTTTAGTCGGTTCGAGTCCGACATAACCCACCCCTCCGGCTCCGGAGGGGCGGGTATCCGTGGGGATTTCCCGCACGTAAAAAAAAAAAAAAAAAAAAAAAAAAGGAATAAGTCGTATTTTATTCAACTTAGAAACTCAGAAACAACTCAACAAAATAAACTCGCAGAATTAAGAGCCTATGTTTTTTGTATATCTCCCAAAGTACTACATTATTGTGGAGATATTGGCTCGAAGTCCCGCGCGGCTTCGCTCCGTAAACAGATTGCTTGCTAACAAATTGCTATGCAAATAGGATCGGTGCGGGCGTGAGCTGCGACTCGCGCCGCCGCGCGTGTGTGGCGCGGGCCTAATATCTACTGTTAGACTCCGCCGTGCTCAGGGACACTTATTGTCACTTGAGTGATCGCATTATAATAGATCGTTACCGCGTGTAACACTAGTGTGAATAACAGGTTAATAGATTGACTAGAGTTCTTTTCTATAAAATTAAAAACTTTTATATTCCTTACAGTTAAATTCTGCTTGTATTTAAAATTTCGCAAGCGGAATTTTAACTTATGCTAAAAGAAGTCGGCCTGGCTGGGCGCGTCCTGAACTAACTATGCTTATTAAGTACAGGATAGTAAAAAGCGGTAAAAATTTCGTAGGTTCTTATTGCTACGTTTTTAATAATTTTTAATCAATCCACCAAAATATTGCTACGCCCGGCGCTTGGCCACTTCAATATACGGCCAAATTCCCATAGCAGTGAGCGAGACGGCACTATAGAAAGAGACAGCATGCCTTGACGACACTGTTCTAGAAGGAATCGAATAAATAGAACGAGACGTCAGGCTAGAAAGAGACACAAGACCCAATAGAACCTTCCAGAAAGTTCCTGTCTTTTTCAGAACGTACCTGTCTTTTCTCGATCTTTCGCTACTCGGCCGCGCCCGATATAAAAGGCAAGCTAACAGCCTCCGCTCAAGTTAGTCTACGACTAGTATTCGAAGCGATCAAAGCGATAAAGTGTGCGAAGCTATACAGTGCGATTATACAAGTGACTGTGTATTGTGTAAGGAAGAGTTTTCGAATTTTTACGCGCTTTGCTGTAATTTAAGTGCAGCTGAATAAAATCTGTTTTCAACGGTTGTCCTCGCATTTTCTATTTAAACCGATCCCCACGCTTGTAACAATATTAATAAGAGAATATACAAAACAACAGTCAAGTATGACGTCACTCTACTTACCGTCAGCTTATTTATTGGATACATTACCAAATCCGTCCATCAGTGAATGAATCACAACAAACAAGTAAAGACAACAGTGGGATTATGATATTTATCGCGCAAGATAGGGTACTTGAGGAGAGGCTTATACCCTCGGAAGCTAATTAATAAGTAGCAAAAACAAATTAATTCGTTCAGAGTTAGAAACAAATTAATACATTCAGAGTTAGAAACAAATTAATTCGTTCAAAGTTAGAAACAAACTCACTAACTCACTCATGGACTCGTCTCATTGTGGTGTGCGCCCACGCTCCTGTGGGCCTACTATGAAACATTCACAGGTCCGAACTTAAGTTTCCGGTAATCTGTTCCTTGAAAAATATATTATTTTTTCTGAAACAGAAGACATTACATAATACTTCGGTTCGGCTTAAACCCTGTAGAAAGAAAATCGAAATGATTTCTTAGTACACATACAGCTAAATGGTACATCTTTCGCGGGTCCGTAGATTCGGGTGTTTCATAGTAGCCCTCCAGGTGTCCTGGCGCCTTCATCGGCTGACAAATGCTTGTGCCAAGTTAGCGACGGTGCTCTAAACTGTACGTTTAGTTGTTCCACAACATTAATATTAACCCATAACTCTCAGAGCTAATGTATATATATGGATGATTTAATTCTAACAAGCAGGTGGCCCAACTGCTATAAGCGATAACTGTAATCGGCTGAGTAATCTACAGGATTCGTGTGTTGAATTGGGTTTAGTGTTGATATTTTACAACTAAATTATAGTTGGTCCTCCAAACTTATTTGGGAGCTAAAATTGGTTCCGCGCAACATAGGCCTCTGCCAATGTAAGCAAGCTTTGGCCTACTGTCTCCACGCTGGCCGGACAGGTTGGTACACTTGGTACTGGTTTTTATTTCAAGTGTTCCTTCCCTCGCAGTGATATCGTCTGTGTATTTTCCGTTAGTCGCTTCTTACGACACCCTTCAGTTGACATGGGGTGGTGATACTTGTAGTCATATTTTAGGTTCGAATCCCGTACACTGTCATGCCATATATATACTGTCAATTCAAAACTACAAAATTTTATCATATTTAAGTAGACGACATTCAAAGCTGTTTCACTTAAAGAATTGTGACGATACCACATGTACCCAGCGACATCAAGCAGAACTACTACGACAATACAAATCCTGCATCGCGAAAGTGAAGTTCCTGCGCTGGTACAATACATATACAACATCCCAACGACAATCGTGGGGCCGCGGCCCGCCAGGCGTGATCACCTTGCCTGGTCGGAGGATCCTCCCTTTGTGTTGGAGGAACACCACACCTCGTTCCTCCACAGTGGTGACCCCGACGTGATCTGATCACGTAACCTTCGCTGAGCATATCGGCAGCATTCTCATCGTCACATCCTATTCGCTTCTTCCGCATGAGCGGTAATCAAGTCTTCGCCATCCAGCACCTTCGGCCCTTACAAGGCTACCACAGCATGCAGCGATCGCTGCAGCCTGGTTACCCTTCGGCCACGCCTGCATCTACGGCACACACTACACGTTCATACGGTCACGTAAAAAGAGGACATCTCTCCCGTCTACGTAGTAACTCAGCCATTTCGCCCCAATACACGGGGGACTACCTCGCCTTATCGAGGATTCGCCCCGTCACTGCCGAGGACTCACCTCAACTCACCGAGGATTCGCCTCGCCTCAGTAGCGGCTCGCCGAGGTTTCATCTCGACGCTTCGAGCCCCAACTCGCTGGGCATTCAACGCAGGACCGCAGCACCGCAGCACCGCACTTGCCCCGCATCTTCGGGACCAGCGGTAGTCCCGACTCACTGGGACTAGCGTGGATGACTGTTCCGTCAATGGAATAAGCGGCGTCCAGATCCGACGAAACGGAACTACTCAAGACTGGCAGTGGCACGCTCCTCAAGAGAGCTAAGACAGCTGACTCATTGCAATCAACCTCCGGTCTTGGAGGGGAGTGATGTGACGATACCACATGTACCCAGCGACATCAAGCAGAACTACTACGACAATACAAATCCTGCATCGCGAAAGTGAAGTTCCTGCGCTGGTACAATACATATACAACATCCCAACGACAATCGTGGGGCCGCGGCCCGCCAGGCGTGATCACCTTGCCTGGTCGGAGGATCCTCCCTTTGTGTTGGAGGAACACCACACCTCGTTCCTCCACAGAATATTCAATTACGGATGTTTTTCTTATAAGTATGACGGATTGCATTACGGCTCGCTCACATTTGCCAAAGTGAAATTTTTGCTTTTAGTACTTCTAAGTTCTAGCATGAAGCATAAGGGACTTGAAGTCTACTTTCCAAAGAGTATCACAATTTTTTGTAAAAAAAAAAGCTTGCACAATTTTTATTTCATAAAGATACATATTGATTATTTGAACTAATATTTACATAACAAAGGTTTTAAAACTACATTTCTAAATAATTACACACTACTAAAAAGAAAACTAAAAGTTAAAATGTGTCGTGGAATTCATGTATAAAATAAATGTATATATTTTAATGCTATTATTAGTCATAATTAGTGTCGACAAATCCTAAATTAATTATATTACAGAAAGTCTTTCTGAACGTGGGCAATACAATATGTTAACAATAACTTAATTAAAATGATAAGATAAATCACAATGATTTACTGTAGCGTTCGGCTCTACGGCGTCGTTTCACTGGACATTTTCCTCTCCGCATCGCAATGATTTCAAAGAAGCTGGGACATTTTTTGCGGAAAGGCGCCTGATGAGAGCGCAAGCAGCGTCCCTAGCGTCCCTAGTTAATACAATACTGTCGGGAGGCGTCCTCAGAGCCACCGCTGTATGGAGACCAGGATTAGGCGGGATGGGATTGAGAAATCTTTTTACACGATTGGATGTTAAGGCTTTTTACATAACTTACTTCAAATAGGGACGGATCAGTCGGGCGGTCGCCTTCCAAGGGTATATTTATTCTCTGGGTGTTGATTTCACATTTTTACGTAAAAGGCTATATTCCACAAGAATAGGGTGAAATTAAGTCAGATTCGTTTACTACCTAAAAGGTAATTCGTATTTGGAATTATGTTCGTTGTGATGAAAAACTGCCGCCTGGTGACTTTAACACGTTCATTCGAACAATGTACATATACGTCTATATGCGATGGAGTACTCCATTTTCCCATACAAATCGAGCGACGGCTAATGTCGTTATGCAATAAACTAAGGATTCCGTATTACAGTTATAGAACCCTGACGTCCATAGACGTTGACGTTCATAACACTTCTTCAGAGAAGCGACGTACCATCATGTTGTGCGCTCACAAAGGAAGTAAGAACTTAGAATCAAAACGGAACGCTACCAAAGATGTAGCACTAGAGTTTTGAGAGGTTGACGTAATAGGGCACGTTAAACTAACTTTTAAATAATAGTATGGCCAGGGGCCGTAGTAGTACGATGTGCTTTATAAATAGAGTTTTTGATGGCCGTGATTATACGTTGAGCCACGACAACGTCACCAACTTTGGACGTGTATACCCGTTGTTCGCTTGAACATGTTAACTCTTTTGTTATGGACAAGTGGACGACTGAAACACTAGTAGGCTTAATAAGGCTTGGTGTTTATATGTCTATGCTGTACATCCGGGTATATACATAGAAACCGTACTAGTACAGGGAGGTCAACTAGAACAGAGCGCGCTCGGATAGTTCGTCACAAAGGCCCTCACGTGCGCTTCACACTTCAGGCATGAATATTGAAACTCCGTGGCAGCGCTAAAATCAATCAACCAAAACTAGTTGTGAATTGCACGATAAAGGTAGATAAAAAACGAGGCTGTACAATCGAACAACCTCAGCGGCATAGCGTTGTGTATGGAGACAACGAGAGAGGAAAGAAATCGGGTAATGTGAAGAGAAATTTTAGAGTGAGAGGATGTTACTTACCCCATAAAATCCACTTCTGCGCACACAAAATAATTATTATTCATAAGCGTTCATATTTATATTTTACATACAAACACCAACTCAGGTTTACATTCTCAAAGTTACATTTACCTTTCAGGACCCTGCATATCCCTCAGCTGACTGTAATAACTTGTAGGAACCGGCGTGCAGCAACCGTATTCTATCTCGCTCTTATTTCTGGCAAATAATAAATAATTAAGAGCAATAACAATTCGTTATGCAAAGTTGACGTGAATCGCTCGCTAATCACTTCGTCTCATTATCATGCACGGCGACGTTCCCGGGCCCTTAGGTTATCGATTAACGCGCTAAGCAAGTTAAACGGTGAACTTCATGCCGTTTTAAAGCGTCGTGAAACTTTCAATGTGATACAACACTAGGGTTAAGTGCCACGTCTAATGTACGCAATTTCCTGTTAAGGGGAACCAAATTACAGCGTATAATAGTGTCAAATCTCTAAACAAAAAGCTACGCTATTGGCTCGCAGGGTGTTATGTGTTAATTTAAATATTTGAGTACGGTCTCGTCTGTTTATGGTCAATTTTAGAGCTTGTGTTTATGTGTGATTGTTAGAAGAAGAATAATTTATTTGCTCATAAACATAGTTACATAAGGTCTTAAACACAGCATGTTTAGCCTCAGACTGTGGCATGCAAATTTTCGATACAATTATTACATTAGTTAATACATTGCTTAATTGATTTAATTGAGTATATTATTTAATTACACTAAACGTTTGAATATACTAATTCAATGTATGAAAACAATTATAATTGAAATGTCAAGAGAATTATATTATTATCAGAGGTCAACTTTGTCAAGCATTTATTAAATATTATTTGCATTACCAATAAAATTCTAAAGTTACAAATTATATTACTTAGGAATTATAAAATTAGAGAAAAACACAATTTCTTAAAGTCACTGTAAAATTATAAATATTGGAAAAAAAATATCATTAGTGAGTCATAGCTTATACCTTATAGATTACTGTTCTTTAAAGTTTAAATAATCATCAATCGTATAAAAACATCTGTCACATAGCCAAACATAGAGTTCTTTGTTAAATGTATTCATTAGTTTCCGGAATTGAATTGGTAATTTATTATATACTTTTATCGCCATTGTGTAACAGTTTCTATAACTTAAAATCAGCCTATTCCGTGGTACTAGTAGCGGTTCTTGCACATTTTTTTTTTTTGGAATATTGCATTTTCATCTATTGGAAAAAGTGAATATTTTTTTCTGATTTTTTCTCGATCTAACGTTGGTTGTTACTGTCAGAGATGCCGTTTGCTTGTTTGGTACCTTAGTAGTATATTGTGATAATTTCAATACATTATAACAATTTTCGTTATCACACAAGTTTTATTTACATTTCCACCTGTAAACCGAGTGCAGGCCTTCCAGACTACCGTAATTTTTAAGAAACTATCGTGAGCCATTTTTCAATTAAATAGATTTATTATGGCTGTACTCACGTAGCTCTTTCTCTAGTAAAGCACCTGACGTCGCCGCGCAGGGTCTGAAACTAGTCGGGCGTATCCAGACCAATTACGTGAGTACAACCGTAATAAATTTATTTAATTTTTAAGAATACATTAAAACGGTTTCTACGTTACGCAAGATGTATATAAATGAAAGAAAAAAAAATTAGTCAACCAAATTAGATAGATATCAGAATATGACGATTAGATATAGTACATTACTGCCGCGGCCACCAAGTGTAGTGTTGCCGGACGATCGTGAAGTATGCGGGCCGAGGCGCAGCCGAGGCACGCATTACGGAGTCCGGCAACGCTCAGTTGTGGCCAAGGCTTGTATAGTGCTTTTCTCAAACAATGCGCGGAAATTAAAACTAAGTAGTATCTAGGCAGAACATTTTAGTTACCTACTTTTCAAAATCAATGACGAACAACGAACAACATTAATTTTTCACGCGGCGAAATGTTCATTTGTTTTTTATTTTTCTTAATAAACAGCATTCTATTTGCAAGCCCGTTCTATATTTAAATAATGCCTTGGATAAGTTACCTCCTTGGTTGCCATGGTTCGAAGTAAAAGATGGTTCCATTTTTAAATTACACGACAGATATGAGTTTACATAGTAATTTATTTGGCCGCTAAAACACGACAGATATGGATTTTCATACAACTTTATCCGGCCGCTGCTCGCATGTACAGCAATTTCGATTTATCTCGAAGAAGGTTGTCAAAATAATGTTAACATTTCCAAGCATGTTTGAGAAAAGATTATTTACGTTCACTCAGTGCCGTAAATGTTGATTTTTTCTGATTCAATTGTGTAATAAAATTAAAGTTTAATGTGATTTAATCTGCAACTGGTCTCTGCGGCATCGTTGGAACGTGACAACACTCACTCGGATTGTGCCGAAAGTCCTTTCCATGACATTAGCTTCAAATGAAGTTGAGAAAATGTGCCTATCAAGGAAATAAGTCGTCGGCGCAGAGCGCGGCTAAAGGCGCTATCTTACTCCAGCTCTGTTCTAAAGTGCCTACGGGAACTCAGATTTTCATGACATTTATTTAAAGCCAAAGTCGCCTACGATTAGGGTTCCTAAGATAGCGAGAAGGAACGTCGAGGTTCGGCGTCTCTGACTTCTTTCGAGAAGATTTGTTAGGGGATCCCCAACATGAGTGAGCTGGTTTGACTACGAAACTTCCTTAACCGAAAATAGTAGCACAAGCATGTTGCACTTGTTGTTAATAATGTTAATGGTTAGTGCTGTCGTACTCTTACAAAACAACTAAAACACAGCATTCTACTACCTAAAGACGATGCTCAGTAATGGGGTGCTGGTTGGGTAACCTCCACGTCGGCTTCTCCGTTTCTTCCCCCTTTGGACCGCGGTCCTGGGGAGCGGAAGCGGGGAGGCTGGTGCACCCTGGACAACGGCTAACAGACTCCTACCTTGGGAGTTCTGTTGGCCGTTGACAAATAACCCGACGGCTGACCTCACGAGGAGGTCGTGGGATGGCGGGCCTGCAAGGCCCGCGGGAAGGGGTCCGTAGGACACCCTTCCATTTCAACAGCCCTTTTAAGGGCTAGCTGACCCCATTGCACGAGGGGTCGTAGTATGGCGGGCCTGCAAGGCCCACGGGGAGAGATTCGTAGGGTTCTTCCCACCTTAACAGCCCTTTTTAGGGCTAGCCGTCGCTCCCGGTACCCCTCTGCTTCAGCAGAGGAGACATGGGAGAGGCGACGGGATCCGTAGGATCCGGGGACGGGTCAGCCTACTGCTCGCGCAGGGGCTGACGGGCATTCGTGCCACCGTCGGCGTTGGGAGAGTTGGCTACTCCCCCGCATCGCGTAACCTCCGAGATATCGACAACGACCTGAGTGCTAGCCACACTCGGGAACGCCGATATCCTGGAGGCCGCGGGGCTTGCCTTAATTGGCCGGCCCACGACAAGGAAAAGACTGAAAACCCGACAGCGAAGTCGCTTAAAACCTGTGGATACCTGGGGACCTCCACAGTATATACCCCGCTTCCTGGAATGGCCGTCACCCAGGAAGTGTAATCCGAACGGTTCAACTCGTGGGTTTAATTATGGAGAAACTAACTAAAACAAAAACACCATCACCAAGCGAAACAGTCTGCGCGGAGGTCGCGCAGCACCATGACGCGGAGGCCGCGTCCCAGGCGGTGTCGGAGAATTTCGATACCGCCACTGATAGCCGGGACAAAAGCCCGGTGGGTCTTCGGACCCGAAAGTCTCTGTGGCGTAAGAGGAACGCCAAAAAAGTCCCTCCCCGACAGAAGACGGAGTCGGATTTTGAGCCTATGCTCTCCGACTCGTCTTCTACTAGCGGCAGCAGTCACAGTGGCGACGAGCTGCTGCGCCCCAAAGCTGGTGGCGGTTAGCCGCCAAAAGGCGCGGGGCGGCCAGAAGGGTGCCCCCCCTCAAGCCCATCCCCCAAGGGCCTCTGTCCCGGAGGATGTGGTGGCGCCGCCGAGTTCCTCCACCTCGGCGGCGCCCTTGCCCTGTACCGGCGACAGCACCTCAATAGAGGTGATGGAGGCCCTTAAAGGCCTGGCTAAGGCCCAGACCGGGGCTATGAAGCCGGAGGAGGACCGGCTCATGCGGACGACGTTACGCCTCGTCGAGCATTACAACCTGCTCAGGGCGGAGTTGGCCAGCGCGCAGCTCGAGCGCGCTGAGCTAAGTAGGCAGCAGGCTGCGATGCTCGGGGAGACTGAGCGGCAGGCGGCGGATTACCGCGGCGAGATGGCCAACAATCGACTGAACTGCCGGACGAGCGCGTGACCCGCACAACTCGGCGAAGGGTCGGAGCGCAGCAGCAGCCACCAGCTCTGGTGCTGCTGTCGCCGTTGTCGCCGTTGTCGCCGGTGCGATCGAGGTCGCCGGTGTGGCCGAGATTGCCGCCTCCGGCGCAGCCGGTGTTGCCGGCGCCGCCGCCTGTAGTCCCAGCCCCGGCCCTGGCTTCGGTCCCGACTGCCTCCACGAGCTCCGCACCGGCGGGGGGATGGGAGGTGGTCGGAGAGGCCAAAAACAAGCGGAACGCCCGTAAAAAGGCAGCCAAAAGGGCCAAGAAGGCCCTGGCTGCTGCGAAAGGTGCGTCAGGAAAGCTGCGCGTCCCCCGTACCACCGCTGTCGTCTTAACGATGACACCGGAGGCTACGGAGAGGGGCGTGCAGTACGTGGACCTGGTGAAACATTATATATATATTGATATGAGGGCCCTCCGAGTGACACACACTCGAACGGGTGCCCGTCTCATCCACGTCCCTGATGCCTCCAGTGGTCCCAAGGCCGATGCCATTGCGGCTAAGCTGCGGGAGACGCTGGACGCAGCCGACGTCCGGGTGTCCAGGCCCACTAAGTGCGCAGAACTGCGCATTTTGGACCTGGACGAGTCCATCACGGCCGAAGAGATTCGGGTGACCGTGGCGGAGGCCGGGGGTTGTCCCCTGGAGGCGGTTAAGGTCGGAGCGATTCGCTACGGCCGTCGCGGACAATGGGCAACAGTTGTCGGTTGCCCCATCGCAGCAGCCCAAAAGGCTGCCGACCGGCGGATACTCGCGGTAGGCGGCGTTGTAGGAGTACGGGTACGGCTCCTACAGGCTCGGCCGGACAGGTGCTTCAGGTGCCTGTCGGCCGGCCACGTGGGCGTGCAGTGCAAGGCGGAGGTGACGGTCGTTGACCGTTGCTTCCGCTGCAGCCAACCCAGTCACAGGGCCGGTAATTGCGAAGCTCTGCCGCACTGTTTCAGGTGTGCGGCGCAGGGCAAGCCGGCCGACCATAGGGTTGGCAGTAAGGCCTGCACCCGCGGGGAGCCGCCGCCGCTAGGCGGGCGTTCCGCCGATGGTTCGAGGCGGGATGCGGAGATGGTTCCATAATGGATCCTCATCTCCGCATCCTGCAGGCGAACCTGGGCCACGGTGTCGATGCTCCAGAGCATGGCACAGTGGTCCATCGACGTCGCCGCTGTCGCCGATCCATACACTCACCGGCCCCTCGGGCCCGCCTGGGTGGTCGACTTGGATGGATCGGCGGCACTGGTGCATAACGCCGCTGCGGGTGCCCCTCCCCTTGTCGTGATCGCAAGGGAGCATGGCATCGTAGCGGCGCGGGTGGGGGAGATTGCGGTCGTGGCCGTTTATTTCACGCCGAGGTGACACCGACTCATAGGGCAGTATCGGCGGTCGCTGGAGCGGCTGACCGACGTCGTCAATGCCTGTACGCCTCGTCCGGTTCTTGTGCTCGGGGACTTCAACGCCTGGTCTCAGGCCTGGGGTTCCCGGCGCACAAACGCGCGAGGCAGGGCTCTGGAGAGCTGGGCCGATTCTCTCGGCTTAGTTCTCCAGAATCGCGGGGCCGAAGCCACGTATATGACCACGTTTGTGGCGGGGGAGCGCAGTTCGATCGTAGATCTTTCGTTCGCGAGCGCTTCCCTGTCACTCCACGTGCGGGACTGGCGTGTCGCCGCGGAGGTGGAGACACTATCGGATCACCCATACGTTCAGTTTGATGTCTCCCCTCCCCCGAGCGATGCGCCGGTCATTTCGGCCCAACGCGAGCCGCGCTGGGTGTTGGGGCGATTGAATCGGGAGGACCTCCTGGAGGCCGCCATCGTACAGGCCTGGGCCATTGCGCCGGACAGGCCTGTCGACATAAACGATGAAGCGGCGTGGTTCCGGGAGGCCATGACACGGGTCTGCGATGCGAGTATGCCTAGGGCTCCAGCCTATAATCCGAGGCGTCGGGTCTACTGGTGGAATGCGGAGATCGCGAGGCTGCGTATGGCCTGCGTGATCACGCACCGCCGGTGGGCCCGATTCCGTAGGAGGCGTACTCGTCCCGCAGACTCGGAGCCCCGATTGGCGGAGCTTCATGAGGGATACAGGGAGGCCCGGAATGCCCTCCGAGCGGAGATCAAGCGGTCAAAGGCCACTTGTTACCGGGAGCTCCTGGAGACGCTGGAGCAGGACCCATGGGGGCGGCCTTACCTTATGGTAAGAGAAAAGCTGCGCCCCCGGGCCCCTCCGCTGACCCAGGTGCTCGAACCGGCTCTGCTCGGAGGAGTGGTGGAATCCCTGTTCCCGGCGCGAGCGGAACATGTTCCGCCGCAGATGACTCCGCCGCCTCGGTCGCCTACGGTGCCCAGTGTGGTGATTGACGACGAAGTGCCCGAGGTCACTTGGGTAGAACTAGAGCTGGCGGTGCGAAGGCTTAGGGCCAAGAAAGGCACCGCCCCGGGACCCGACGGCATTCCAGGCCGCGCGTGGGTCCTAGCTCTAGGGGAAGACGGCCTCGAACCCCGACTGAGAGGGTTCCTGAGCGCATGCTTGGAGCGGGGCCAATTTCCGAAGATGTGGAGGACGGGGAAACTGGTCTTCATCCGCAAGCAGGGACGCCCGGTGGACGAGCCGTCTGGGTACCAGTCCATAGTGCTGCTCGACGAGGTGGGCAAACTCTTTGAAAGAGTTATTGCCAAGCGCCTCGTCGAACATCTCTCTAGAGTGGGGCCGGACCTGGCGAACACCCAGTTTGGGTTCCGCCGGTGGCGTTCCAATGTGGATGCCATCATGCGTGTGAGGACTCTGGCGGGGGATGCGGTTGCCCGGGGCGAGGTGATGTTGGCGGTGTCCTTGGACATCTCCAACGCCTTCAACACCCTGCCCTGGAGTTGCATCAGGGACCACGTACCACGATGTGCCTCTCTACCTCCGCCGCATAGTCGGGGCGTACCTGACGGAGAGAGCCGTCATCTACCCAAGTTCGACGGGAGTCGGTAGGCGTGAGATGTCGTGCGGTGTTCCGCAGGGTTCGGTCCTGGGGCCGCTCCTGTGGAACATCGGTTACGACTGGGTGCTTCGCGGTGACTTCGCGTACGGTGCCTGTGGCGGCCCTGGGGGTGAGAGTGCTCACGCTCTCCACCCTGCTCGCGGCGATGGTCCGCTGCGAGGATGCGTGGGCGGCCAGCGCCTCCTTCTGCGAGCAGGTCATGCTCGCGAAGGAGACAGCAGAGCGGGCGCGGCGCGATGAGCGAGAAAGGCTCGCTGACATCGCTGCACGCGCCCGAGGGCGGCTCGGGCGTCGGAGGGCGCAAACTGACCTCCGCCCCCCATGAGCGCGGGCCTGAGGGTGACGGGTGGAGCCGCCCGTCACCCTAGCAGAAGCAGGCCACGGCGGCGGCGCGCATCGTAGGACGATGCGCGTCCCCCCACACCGGGGTTGAGTCGGGGACCGCGTAGTCCCCACCCCCCGAGGAGGGCCAGACCGAGAGGGATGGCCCTGGGTCAGCCGGGGTGCGAGGGATATGTCGCATGACAACCTCACCTTCGGCCTAACACTACGACCCAGAGACGGCGTGCGGTTTAGTCAGTTCGAGTCCGACATAACCTACCCCTCCGGCTCCGGAGGGGTGGGTATCCGTGGGGATTTCCCGCACGTAAAAAAAAAAAAGATGCTCAGTAATGGACTAAGCAGTTGTTCCCTAGTCAAAGCAGCTGAACCGACGATCCTCGTTTCAGTGTAAAATATAATGAGCTGTAATACTTAAGTGAGACATTACCGTGACAAGTGACCCTCCGGCCGACATTGTTGCGAGATCAGATTGTGTTTAAAGTGTTAATTATATTTATGAAATTTTAAGAGGGTCGCGTGCGCCCTCCGCGCCCGCACCGTAATGGCCCATCTATTATGCAAAGTGCTTAAATCGACAGATCGAATCGTATTGATATCTTGAATAATTAATAACAATTAAGTTGAGCTTGTTCGCTATCTAAGACTTAATTAAATTTCATTACAAGAAAAAACACAATTTCTTGACGCTATCGAAAGTATGAAAAGAACAGACGTGTACGATAAAATAATCAAAAAAGTACCACTTTTGTGAGCCCGCTACTTAAAGTGGATGTTAAATCAAATGGTGGTACTTCCCTCTTGATCCGGTTCCGACTTCCCATTCACAATATACAGAGTCTGTAAGGGGCTTTTATTAATCAGACAAAGCTTACATCGAATGAATACACCCACTCCGCCAGCTATAACAATTATTTTAAATTAGACTGAACGAATTTCGTTAATGAAGTACTATCTTAAATAAATTAGGAAACAAAATGTACGTTCCCCCGATAATAATGGGTGTTCGTCGCTGGGAGTGGATTGTTTTCGCGGAGGAAATTGTTACATTATAGAGCACAGACTGGTAAAAAGCTGCACCAGGGCGTCGCACTCGCGCTGCCGACCCTAAACCTCAAGTTATTGAGAAATTTTAAGTCTTAACGCTTCAGCTATTACGTCACCGTCGCTTTTTTTCATACTTTTTTTTTATTTCTTTACTAGCTGCTACCCGCAGCTCCGCCCGCGTGGATGTTGGTTGTCGCTTAGTGTTGACGGTATTGAGCATTAAATTCGCAGCTCTACTCAACTTTGTCCTCGACTATTTACTCGCCCCTGTTTTCGACTTTCTACTCGCCTCTATATTCGACTCTCTGCTCGTTCTAGTCACCTCTATACTCGCCTCTATACTCGTCTCTCTACTCACTCCTTTACTCCCCTATCTACTCGACTCTGTACTCTTCTCTATACTCGCCCCACAATTGGCCCATCCACTCGATTCTTCTTTCGCCTCTCTACTTGACTCTCTCCACTCGCTTCTCTACTCTGTACCTGTACCAAATTTCATTAAGATCGGTTCAGTGGTTTTGGCGTGAAAACGTAACATAAGGAACTTCATCCTACGCACGCTCAGGCTGTGGAATGAACTCCCTGCTGTGGCTTTCCAAAGCGACTACAATATAGGGTTCTTCAGGGAGGACATAAGAAGGTTTCTTCAGGGTCGGCAGCGCGAGTGTGACACCCCTGGTGTTGCACACGTCCATAGGTCACGGTAACCACTTTCCATTAGGTGGGCCGTGTGCCTGTCTGCCACCTAAGTGGTATAAAAAATAATACAGACAGACAGACAGAGTTACTTTCGCATTTATAATATTAGTATGGATTTCTTTACTTTTCCTGGCCAATTCATACTGTTGTCAACATGGCTACTACTCGAAATATCTTGTAACAGATAATCACTACATAGTATAAAACAAAGTCACTTTCTCTGTCCCTATATTCCTTTGTATGCCCAAATCTTTAAAAATTCGCAACGGACTTTGATGCGGTTTTTTGAATAGATGGAATCATTCCAGGGGAAGGTTTATATGTATAAAACATGTTTAATATAGTAGAGACTGCAGCGGGAACGGGATCTGACGCCATGCGGGCGGAAAAATATTTGCGGTACAAAGTTCGCCGGGTCAGCTAGTTTTCTATAAATATCAGAGTCAGCATAAATTACTAACTATTTAACGAACGCCAGTCGAGTCGCGAGTCCAAGTGGCCGCTTGGTCCAACTTCGCACAACTAACTACTATGAAGTTATAACTTTTAACAGAGTTGAAAAACTACGCTCAAGACTCGAGAGTGGAGAGCCGGCGCGATGTTCGTGAGGCTATGAATAGGTAATAGCTAGCAGGAATATTGAAATTCATTTTATTACGCTTTGTGAAGGTTCAGTAGTCACGTCCGATGCTGTGTGCGACAAGGCTACAAACACGTGTCGAATGTATCTGTTGGCGACAGGTTCGCGAGCTGCTAATTTGGAGTATAGCTGTGTGACCAGAACCATATGTTTATTATATTTTTACAACTGTTTTTAAACGTATATAATCTATTTTTTACTATTCAAGATGCAGGGCACAGGTGTCTTAGTTGGCAAGACCCGTCCGAATGTTGTCTTTGTTTCAAAAATTACTTAATTAAATTTAGAGTGCCATTGAACAATTTCAAGTCGTTGAGATCTCTCCAAGTTAAATTATTATCCACCGCTAGATATTACACTCTATTCTCTCTCTCTCTCTCTATCTCGTTTACTCCGGAATCGATATTTATTAAATTTGTTCCTCAAGAATCACAAAAGTGAAAAATTTTAAGTATTGAAGATAGAAAAATTTAATGTGCAACCTTTACCACTAATATTATACAATTTGATAATAAACAAACCGTTGTTCAATTCCTATCTAGAATAATTTCCATTTTTCAATATCTATTTTGATCAGAAGTAATGCTAAAAGTTGTGATATTATTCCCGGGTCTCGCTTCAAAGGGGGAATGTTTAGTCAAAGGCATGTGGTTCGGGAAACGCCTCCGTTTAATCGTTTACTAAGCTTTACTGTTACTTAACCCGCGACACTCGTAATACGTCAAACTTAAATTGCTTGCGAAATGGTTTACTTCACAAAACTGTGATGGGTATTACAAACTTTTGCACAGTATTAAACTTCATAAAAGATGAGACGGATGACTTATTACACTTAATATGCAGCAGGTTAATAAGAATGCGGTTTTCTTAAAGTACGACTGAATTATATTGATTTTTAATTAATAATTATCATTAAATTCAAACTTACAGCCGACAAAGGATATACGGCTGCACTCTTACACAGAAATTTACATTAAAAAGTGCAATCGTATCTCTTTTGTCGACTGTACACACAAGGATTTTATTTAGTCACCTCGTAGTACTGATGGTCGCGTTGAACGTACTGCACACTGACTCCTGTAGTTGGGTATAACTGTTCTACAAAATACAGTGTGCATGCATGCGGGTCTTCTTTATTACTACTAAAGTGGCAGACAAAAGCACAAAAGTGGTTACCATGGCCTATGAATGGCCTATGGCCGAGGTATTTTCCCCAGTTGGACAGGTAAATTGGACGGAAGGACCTCATCTCCTACCTCCTTTGGTGTGTGGATGAGGGTGTGCAAATAATACTGAGCTAATTATCACAAAATAGTGCAAAAATTCTAAAGGATATGTTCGATATGCGGGCGCCCGTATTCGTGGCACGCATGAGGTTGCTGAGGTGGCGAGATGTCAAGGGTTGACCCTCAGACTAACTACGAAACGATCGAATTTCGATAGTTGTATATTAAAGTATAATATTCGCGTAAACTTTCAACAATATCGCGCAGTTTAATCTGTAAATGTACATACATTTCTCAGATTAACTTCTTTTAAAAGTTGTACACAGAGTCAATTCAGAAGAAATTCAATTACTTGAGCAAAATTAACAGTAACATATCATATGTTAAGTCTCATGTAATCTTACTGCTCTAATCTCATAATATTATTCTTCGTCTGAACCACAACATACGAATAAAACCTGACCTTAGAATTAGGACATAAAGTTGATCAGTTTTCTTAACTCAAATTGAACTCAGATCATGACGTGTGTACTGTGGAATCCGGGGGAAGAGACTCCGCAGATAATTTAAATTAAACAATATTTTGCCGTAATATTGTTATTTATTAAAAATAACACTTCAAACCTATGCGAGCTTTTTAAAATGGGATTTACGCGAGGTTTTTTTATATTTTAAATAATACTCGTTTCAGAGGACCACGGAAACTATATCACTTGTCTTCAAATCTGGACTTTCCGGAGTCTTGCTGGCTTCCACCGAAGCCGTGAGGTCAACTCTGGAACTGTCTCGCTTCTCTGTTTTTTAACCTCTATTCTATATTTTTGAATTAATATGATTTATTTTTAAATCGTTGACACATGATGTTCAGGCCAACAACTAGTAATATCTGCCACGGAGGGCGGATATCACAGTACCTACACGGTAATGCGGATTGGAGCTTCACGTGTGAGACTGTCGTGATTGATGTTTGTGTTCACGAGCTCATCGAGAACCGACAGAGTCACACATTGAGTTCGATAGCTTGCGGCCATTAATCACACTCCACACGACTTGTGATCAACATTGCACGAATACAATTGACGACGGAGTTGTACAACTAAGGATTATTCTTGATTCCTCAATGAAAAAGAATTAAATCAGTGCCATTACAACGTTTTAGACACATCTTTAGGTGACTCAAACGGGACCGGGAAACCTTTCAGTTCAGTTGAATCTCACTATCTTAAAATCAATTGAAAAAAGAAACCTTTCAATAAAAGGCCCACGGAGCACAATTTTTGTTCAAGAAATAGAATCCTTGAAAATCACTATTCACTATTCTCCAAATATTATAAAGTTTTCTTATCGCCAGTGCAGAGTCCTCACTATAGTCATAAGACTGTACGTAATAAACAGGCTAAGATTAGGCAATAAGATACGTCCAGCGCTGCATTCATAATGATTTTATTGCGGTAGGATAAGGCGGTAATAAAGACAGTGTTTATACTCTGACTAAGATTAGACCATGCAATAAACAATTAGTATAAATTTAGCATCACATTCATAACAATTTAACTGTCGTTGGATAAGGCGGCGCTTACGGGCACTAAATATTAATCATAATAATTCAAAAAATAATATAATAAGCGATGAGCGGGGCTGAGGTTCGTTGGGACTGTTTATGAGCTTGGTGCTAAAATTTAACCAGGTTTTAAAGCTATACTTATCTAATAGAGAGATGATCCTGGACACTGGTTTTATTAAATGAAGGGAACATTGAACATGTTTTTCATGGAAAGCACCTTCATATGACTTCAAAATTTCGACAAAACATTCGAAATCTCAGTAAAATGAAAACTGTATAAGCTGAAAGTTTTTAACAGTCACTGACTAACCCGGAGAAAAATAGGTGTTAGTATATGTATGTATGAATACATTCATTACTGCAAAGTGGTACACACGTTGCGCCGCACGAACGGTGGTTTATTATATTTCAGCTAACATTTCTGACCATTTTGTAAAACATTTGTTGAACTAAAAGCAAACCGAACAAATAGAACAAAAACTCCAGCCCGTACATCCCGCCGCGTGTGGACAACGACCGAACACGCGAGCGTTGTTGGTTTAGAAATACGATTTAAAGCATCCTTTAAAAAGAGTTGTACAAAAAATGTGTAATGTGGGCATTGATTTACATGTTACACTCATTGTATTTGTTGGATCCGGTTTACTTCGGAGACTCCGTGAATAGAGTTCTTTAATGATACATTAAATGCTACTGGTGTGCTGCAGGCCATAAGCTCATTGCCTATGGAGATTGGTTACCATCAGGTGAGACAAATACACCTAATATACCTTAGTGGTTTAGAAAGATAATATAGTTGAAAGATCTTTGAAGTACAATTTTTATTTAAGACTAAATAACGGTCAAGATTAGTGATTCTATATTCAAACCGACAGTCAAACTCACAAAGGTAGTTGCTAAAGTCTTAGCGGGTTTCTAACAACTAAAACTCAAGTCACTTCTTTTTAAATCTCCAGCCATTATAGTAGGTAACCAACTCAATTCAATGGACAAGTGTTGAACCTTGTGGAATCAACAGTGTTCTTAGGTTTAAGTATTGACGCCAAATTGCAGTGGCGATCGCATATTGAAAAAATATCCAGTAGATTAAGTTCGGCTTCTTACGCTGTAAAAAAGATTAGGACATTAACAGACGTGGATACGGCTAGAATAGTTTATTTCAGTTATTTTCATAGTATTTTAAGCTACGGAATTCTCCTTTGGGGTAATTCCGCGGATTTAAACACAATATTCATTTTACAAAAGCGAGCTGTGAGAGCTATTTATAATTTGGGCCCAAGAGTTTCCCTTCGAGAAAAGTTTAAAGAAATAGACATTCTAACCGTAGTGGCACAATACATCTTCGAGAACCTGATGTATGTAAGGAAAAATATCTCTAAATTTTCAAGAGTTTGTGACAGGCATAATATAAACACAAGACATAAAAACAATCTTGTAGCTTGTGATAGTAGACTCCATAAAATTAGTAATTCTTTCCGGGGCAACTGTATACGCTTTTTCAACAAGCTCCCTAATGAAATTAGAGATTTACCTGTAAATAAATTTAAAAATGTAATTAAGACTAAACTGTGCCAAAAAGGCTATTATAAAATCCAAGAATATTTCGATGATAAAGAAGCTTGGAAATGAGCTGTTCGCTCAACTATGCTACTCAAGCAAACTATTGTATTTAGACTAAGTAGACTAAGCAAATGTTTGTAAATAGGCCAAAAAAAAAAAATGCCCGCTGAGTTTCTTGCTGGAGTCTTCTCAGGTCGGGGCCGCGTTTCGAACCGGTGGTCCATTTGCTAAACTAGTCTATATTTTTTTTAAAACTTAACGTTTTGTAAGTACTGTTTTAATGGTCTATACAGAATAAATTATTTTTGACTTTGACTTTGACTACTTTCTTCTTCTTCTTTGTAAGAGTTGTAACGAACAAAGATATTGGACGTAGTAAGCTTATGAGGACTCGAGGCGCGAGCTAGTGCCAGTGAAGTTGACGCGCCGGGGGTGTCATCCGAGAGAGATTAATGACCGCTGCTCACCCCTCTCGCGCGGACCGCAGGAATTTGTTCATTAAAACCGCTGTGTATTTGTTAAGCGGCGACGCGGCCAACAGAATACTTGTCAACTTCCTTGATGATGTTAAATTAATGATTATATTAACATACTTTTAGTCTAAGGCAGAGAAGTATTTTGGGAACGCTTCATTTAAAGAGTTTTATTGTGACGGGTGTTAATTTATGGGTAGTTATTCCTATAGTTATGAGCTTATACTATATATAAATATATAGACATAAATATTACAATTCTAATAATAGTTTATATTTAAATTCAATTCCTATAATATTTACATAAACATACATATAAAGATATTAGATATATACATATTACACATATATTACATAAGTACATAGCGAGCATAATGACAAAGTAACTATCAAGAACCTAAATAGTGTTCTTTTATAAATAAAAAAAAATACAAAATGGCCAAGGATTGTGCGCGTCTGATGGATACTGGCAGAGCTCGTTCTATCTATCACACAGTACATTGCTGAATATCGTAATAATAACCCTAGTTATAGTTGTAATATTTTATAAACACAGAAGGTTTTAACTACTCTATAAAGGTATGAAACTTTGAGACAAGTATAGGTGCACATTCGACAGAGAGATCGTTCTAAAAGCCAGAACGAGCCGATCCTAACATAATTATCACTTTTATTTTGAACGCGTGACATCTAAAGTCGGGTACTGTACATGCACGTCGTCTGCACATCCTCGATCCTCGCAGGCTGAAGGTGTCAACAGCGGACTCACTTTCATCAGCATTTTGCCAAGTTTCCTTTTCCGTCCCTTGTAATATGAGGCAAGCGCGGTGCCGTCAGCCGGACTCTATTACGTATAATGTATGTTGCCTCTCTTTAGACGATTCTCGTGGGAAGCTTTAAGCTAAGTTTTGAATACTTTGGTAAAGTAGAATTGTGTTCGAAAGCTTGAATGGATACAAAGACAAAGAAAGTTCAAGGCCTACCTAATAGTAAGTGTTCGTTACATAAAATATGTTACTTAAGCGTTACTTTCCATGAAGAGAAAAATGGCGGGTTAAAGCTGCACACACTCACACGAATGTCGAATGTAGCGAGTAATGGATTTTAAATCGACGTTTATTTCCACTGGCATTTTTAAATTGCAGACTGGGGCAGACTCTTTGGAGGAATGTTTATTTAATTTCACTTCGAAAGCAAAAAATATTTCTTTTAATTTAAAATTCGATTACAGGCGGACAGATCGTTCATTAAATTCGTTTCAGCGCTCCTCGGAGCCTTGTTTACTGCTATTGTGGAGGATTAGCGCGGCTGATTGATTAAGGCCACTCGACAGACAGACCGACAGTATTGTACAGACATCTGATGATACTGGTAAGAAAACAGTTCGTAATTGCGTTTGGAATTAAAAGTACTGTGAGTGATCTTGCGATCCTAAGTGCACTTGTGTTGTCAGACAAAGGCGATTCGTTAATAACCACTATATTTTTTGTTTAAAGGATCAGTGTATGAACCAGCTGAGAATTTTCTAACAGAATGTCCAATACTTATTGATTTGCCTAACGTAACCTAACGTGAACTGTTATTCTCTGCAGTTTTTCTTATAGCTATCAAAACAGTTCTACCCTACGCAGTTGTTTTTGTAGGTAAAGGTGTTTCAAATACCTACAATTTACTAACTACTCCAGTACAAACTACTTTCTTTCTTGAAACATGAGTGTCGACTGGTTAAACTTTATTTTAGTTTATTTATAATGTAACTTAAAATAATAAGTCAATTTTATGAGCCTTGATACCATCATTTTAATCTACAAAACAGTTATGAACATTTTAAAACTGTAATTTAAACGTACGTGTGGTGTGCGCTGCACGCGACCGCCGGGCGCCGACCAGAGGAGCCACAGCACACAATTGTAGCATAATAACACTGACTGCGCGGGCGATGTCTCTTTGACACGCGACAGAGCGATGGAACCGTTCAGCGTGCCTCCAGCGAGCGGCAATTAGCACCACTGTGCGCGACGGTACCTCCAGCGCTGGAACTTATGCCGCCCGCGGCGCCATATTTAAACAAAGTACCAAAGCGGTCACTTCGCACTCGGACGACCAACACTTAGCTGGCTATGACTTACCGAAATAATATCTTGTACATTATTGCAGGTAATAATGTACAAGATATTATTTCGGTAATTTGTTTTCTGTGTACAAATGTCACCAAGAACATTAAGGAAATTTTCTCATAGTAATCGAATCCTGGACCATATACAGCATGAATCTAAAAAGCCGTCAGGGCATCGTGAGCAGTCTAATGGATCTTTTGAAGTATTTTTTCATTAGTGTAAGAGGCAATATTTTTCATAGACGAGAGGCTCGAGATAGAACAAAGAGGGTAATGTAGCCTCTCTGATGTATCTGTGCGACGTGTGCAATGTTAATGGGAGGCTGTTGTAATTAGTGCGCGTAGCACCCACTCGTAGCGTCAAGTGCTACGAGTTCTACGAATGCTACGAAGAGGCGTAGGGCATTCGAGCAATTAAATAGTTCAAATATAACACGGTTGCCTATTACCTATGAACATGTGAGCACTTGGTTGTCTACAAAACATTTGGGGAGGTAGGAATCTGAGAAAAAAAAGTATTTAGTAAACTTACAAATTTTATGAAACGCAGCGTACTGCTATGTAAAACTAAAGTTACAGGGTGCTACTTTTCCTGTCAGACCATAACTTCCCTGCTGGATAAAAATGTGTAGGTGTATGTATATAGGTGGTGACGTCACACACCACGGGGTGTTGAACACAAAGTTAGCGCGCGCAGGGCGTGTGGTTTAGCCAGCGATGAGCCGCCGCGCGATTTGTTCTGAAACACAAACAGCAACTTTATTACCTTGATTTACGATATTAAATATTAAATAGAAGGGATTAATATTTAAAATAACCGGCTCGCTTAAGTTTTTAAGGTGAAAAAGAGGGAAAGTACACCTGTACACCGTACAGCTCATAGCTGGCTCAGGGCCGGGGATTCACCATCCTCTCGCTTGATTTAGATATTAAGTTGCCAATTGATTATAGTTCCAGCAGTTTATCTAAATTTATTTTTATGTTTTCACTTTTCACATTTCTGTCTCTCTCTCTCGGCCACCACAAAGAAATCGTCAGATGTAGATGTCCGCGGCAGTAGAAGCTAGCGTAACATTTTGAAAGACTTTTCACGTCAGATATTGTAAAAAGTCTGTATAAGTGAATTTTACACACAGGAATAAAGCTATTAAAGTATTTAATAGGTACGTAGGTATTTAATAGATACGGTTCAAAGGTCAAGGGACGCGAGTTTAACACTTTTTACCCATCCAAAACCGCTAAAGAAGTTTTCACTTCAATAATAATAATAATATTTTTATTCTTATAAAGATTGTAGTACATTAAAAAACTTAAGTACAGAGATTAGTACAATAATTCTACAATTTGTGGGTACAGTTCTGTTTTCCTAACTAGGCTACAAAGTAGCCTGTATGGAGGAATTACAGTAAATATAGCAATAGACATCATGCATTCAGCCCATTGACAAAAGAGGTCGCTTCGCTATTCGGCCTTGTCTTCGTATGAGTATCATAGTCATCAATGTTGAATATCGAACGGCAAAGCTCAATTACGTTTTGGTTGAAAAAAAAAATTAAAAAAAAGAGATGAACAAAGGCGGGAATAGAAAACAATGTTTTATTCTTGTAATATCAGATTTTTTCTACTTACCTCACGATCGAGATGTAAAGCAGAGTAGTTAGCTCGGGTGTAAGCATCAATTGCACCCTCGAACTAAATATCTCGGGCTGCAATTGATGCCTTACAGCCCTTGGCTACTAATCTACTATTTACTACCTGGCGATCCAATTTAGCTGTTGTACATGTATAGGCCGTCATCAAAGGCTGTACACGTGCACGTGGATGCCTGTACACAGTGCAAGTAGCATGTGCATGTTGAGGAACTTGGGCAAGTTATGTGTATCGTGAAAACTAAATACATTGAAAAAGCATGTGCGGGTCTAGCGACTTGAGCATGCACCAGAGCGAGCCACTCACACACACGCGCGTGTTGCTCGCGCAAAGCCACAAAGCGCGCGTAGCTCTCGATACCAAAATATAACTAGCAGATACTACTTCCGAAAGTAGCCCGTGTCTTTACTTGCTTGTACCATGTACTAGTACAAGCAAGTAACTTGCTAGAGAAAGTAAAGGTACAAGTGTGTAACTCGCAACTTTCTTGCTCTAGCTAGTTGCATCATGTAGAATAAAAGATTATGTTGACCAACGGTTCATGGACCAATCGACTGTGGGTGAACCGTTTCAGACTCCCCTGACCGCCAATGGTGCGATATTAAGTGAGTGGATGGTCACCACGTATCGGCACCAGAGCGAACTAACCCGACAGATTCATGCTGGACTACAATCTGTTTTGTTCAGAGTCACTGAATGCGGCGAATAAAATAACATAATTAGTAATACTCCTGGGCGCTGAAGATCTGCTAATGATCGAATATATCACGATATTTTAACAATCTGAAAAGGCACAAAATTACAAACATTATTTTCACAATAAAATATTGTGATGCCGGCACAAACGTCGGTGCTCTATTCACGGCGGCCATTCAGGTCGGTGCGCGCTCATGACGCCCAATGGAGATACTCGGCTCCCTCGGCCTCCGAGACGGCGCGAACAATGCTTTGAGAGAACAACGGGGTTTTTAAAATGAGTATTATATTTTGAGATTTTAAACGTGGTGTGTTAGGCTTGGAATTTGAATAAAACAAAATAATTAAAACAACGAATGGTCTGTAATGGCGGATGTACAATGGTTTTGTTTTAGAGATAAAGAAGAGGCTTTTAGTTCAATAAATGCTTTCAGTCTTACTTTTTTATTCTGCTTGTGATAACATGACCCATGCGGTTACTCTGTGACGATTTGTAGTGTATAAATAAAAAGGTTCGATTGCTTAACATGTGGCAAATATAAACAAGAATTAAAATTACTACAAAATACTCATCGATGAATAGTCATCGGTGATACTCAGGTTGTGAGTATCCCTGATACACACATTTCATTATTTATTGAATCCTGCTTATTTTACGTACCTACATATTCTCCAACCCTTTTCTACTACACTGAGAATAAAATATCAGAACAATCTAATAATACCTTCAGAAACGCGGGACTGACTCTTAGACGACAAACACAAGCAAAGTTATGCCACAAAACTAATCGAATACATTTAACTCAAGTGGAATAGGAGTAAATATGTTTCGCACGACAATGTGACCGTTGTCAGCCGCCCCCGTACGCACACCATCGCTCACCGGGAGTGCAGCTGACAGCCGGACCGATAGCCACGGAAAAAGGCAACATTGCTACGCTATTTTTACGTTCTACCTATCAAAACTCATTACGAAGTTTCCTGGCTCGAAATTATTTAAGAATTCTAGAGCAAGGTTTTTCCACTAGCTCGTTGGCAAAGCTTAACTTTGTTGGCGAACTTAGTTGTAAACTTAAACTTGCAACTTGTTCAACGTTAATTAACTTAGCAAATAACAAACATAAATCTATTTATTAACTACGCTCCAGGCTTCATTACGTTAACACTTTCGCCCCCTATAAATTCTTTATCGACAGTACTTTAATATTATGACATTTCGACACGAGTCACTGTGCTCTAGCTATAATATTTACGCGTTAAGGACATGTTTACGTTGGCATTTCTCTAATGTAACTTCAAATTTTTCTTCACAATGGCCTAAGAAAGCTGCCTGCTCAATAAATCTGTCTGAAGTGTCAAAATCTATAAATCTCCTTTTTAATGTAACAACGGGAACATCTACAATCTTTCGCAACAATCTTTTAACAACCAATTTATATTCAAACTTTATCGAAGTTTGATTATAATTGGTTTTTGGATGATACTGAATTTAAATTTCATTGTAAACTTTAAAAAATAAAACGTTTTTTGAAACCAATAACCATCGCCTTTTTGAGATCAGCTTGGCGAACATGTGACAAGCTAGTCAAATGTTATTCATATACACATCCATCCAGAGATACACTCCATCGTCATTGAATAATGATAAAAAATAATATAATATAATAAAGAAAAATAATACCAGCGATAGCACTCTGACGGCCCCACGGCGCCCCACAGCGCCACACGGCACGTCACTACATATAGGATATCTACTATACCTAGTTATTTGCAAAATAAATTCAAAAAAATCTTATTCGTTATACTGCAATGGAGGCGGGAGGCCTTTCATTAACTGAAACAGGCGAGCGGCTTTTTTATTGTGAGATACCTAGTTCATTCAACGGTCTAATAATCGTAAAGATTTATTTTATTATTAACCTGTGTACAGGTAGAAACCCTATTTCACGAGCGAGGGAAAAAATACTTCAGGTTTCGTATAATAAGAAAAAATTACAAAGGTAAACAAAATAAGAAGATCAAAGTAGTTTGAAAAAGTCTCTACTTAATAATTTAAAATAAAATCTTATAAATCATTGGGATATAATCAACGACAGCCCCAGCATTCGTCTACTAATGTCCTCTGAGCCTAATGAATGCTTGTTTAGGCAACTCACGAGTAATACTGATTACATTTTTCCATCCTAGAGGTATAAGCTCAGATAAGTTGATTTGTGACAATCGTGAGCGTCGCACTGACGACAGGTCTGCTCCAGAATTTAATTTATTTAGTAGATGGGTACCCGAGTTGGGGTAATATCGCTTTCAGCTTTCACGTAATGGTTTGTTCGAGTGCCCGATAAACGCTAAAAGGATTCAGCAATACCCATTTTCCTTCTGACATCACCACCATGGGTCACTCTGAGTACAGCACCGATAATAGCGCTGAGATAATCGTAAGACGAACGAGTAGGTAGCCTTCCTTTGAGCAATGTTCCGGACGTAATTTCTCCTGCGGGGAAATTGATTGCGAGAATATGAGAACAGAAGTACCTGTTGCCTCAATTAGACTAAAAGGTAGCGTGTTACATACTCGTGTGTACATTTATTTAAAAATATTTTTTTACAGTCCTTCTTTGACACATTGAGCGTGTACACAAAAATAATTAAATCTGTGAAAGAGAGTGCGACGCGAGTAGACCCAAATAAAATAGCGACGAATTTGAGATGTGGGCACCGCGCGATAATGAAATACTTGAGCGAAGGGCGACGCTGCCACACGCACCAGCTCTCACTGTGGAGCACTAACATTTTGTTTTATAATACATTGACTGTTGCTCGTATCTATCACTTAAACGGGATCAAGAAGTAATCGGAGTAATTAGTTCTAGAATATATGTTTGTAGCTAAATAACGTACCGATGGACGTTGCGGCTTATGAAACACGAAACGTTGACCGATGGGCCTACAGCAGCGTGCAAATTTTAACATTCTGCTGGTTAACCTTCAAGCGTGGAGCTCTAAAAGCATTCCTAGTTTTTTATTAAGGCTACAAAAAAGCCAGTGATTGCGTGATAAAATACATAAACTCTAAATATGTAAACTCCTCGAGGAGGAGCGAGGTGGTGTGACGTGGTTTGTTTAGTAGTAGTAGTGGTTTGCTCAGTCGTAATTAATCTTGATGATCATGAGTCTTGGTACCTCCTTACAGTCCCAAAGTCCCAAGACTCATCATCACAGAAGTAGTCCGGGCCAATTGCGATTGAAAATGTGTTCCTTGGATATTCGAAGAAGGACAAATAATATTGAGAGGGATAAATCTATAGTAATATCATAAATGCTAAGGTAACTCTGTCTGTTATGTTTTCACACCTAAACCACTGAACAGGATTTTGATGAAATTTGGTCCAGGCAGGGGTAGATTAGACCTTGAGATAGGACATAGGCTATTTTTGGTCGCGATAAACGACAACCATGCGGTTGGAGCCGCGGACAACAGCTATATTATAATAATATTATTAATGTATATCGTATAAGTATAACTTGTATTTAAAACCATCTGTGGCCATTGCCTCTTCGCAGTGGAATGCCACCTCCACCAGTTGAAGTGATCGTCACTAGTCGGTGAAGGCGTTAATCGCTGAGTGAATGAGGCGCGCGAGCTCCACCGCACACATTAACTGTCGACAGTTCAGAAGCGAGAGGTCGCGCCGCCTTCCCTGTAAGCAAAGCGATATAATTAATTCCAAACGTAGACAAAGTCTAAATCTCCGATTATCCTCACCGCCGCTCATTTCCCAAAAATGACTCACTTCATTTGAAATACACGATAGGAGTAAGACACATTTGAGCGAGTTGAACTCAGTGTTTTGTTTAATTTACTATGTAAGTTAATATGTTTGCTAAACCTTCTAGCTGCAGTTACAATGGCTGGAGGAATTTCAGTTATTTTGGCCGCGTGATTCACAGAGGAGCACGATATAAGGTTCCTTCTATCTCTACCCGTGGGTATACAAAGTAGTTAAGGGATTGGGCTGTTTTCTAGTCGAAAGTAAACAGTGTGTGATTGTCTACAGTAGGCTTTATACTACGTGGGGTTGAAAAATATAATTAGTGAAATGTAGGTATTAAAACACGTCTAACTTCTGAACAATTATACCTACATGCGAAATGTGACTTTTTCCTGAGAAATTAACCATAACAATTCGATGCGGAGTAAGTTATTTTTTCAAAATTTCCAGAAGCAATTTCCGAAACGTTACTTACAGCCACACTCAGAATGACCGGCTTCTTGCCTTTGATCTTTCGCTGCCTTTGAAATCAATATAGTCGCCTGTAGGTGCCTTATAGGGCCCTTCACTTACAAGTTTGTCCAGTTTTCTAATAATAGTGTAGTGCGCCCGTGGCCGCCTGCCGATCCCCTGTCACGATAAAGCGTTTGATGTTCTATCGCTACGTTCGGGTCCTCTATCGATCTCAGTTTATGTTAACTTCCTTCGACGTCGCCTGAAGACCCTCATTGAGCAACCTATACAGTAACAGCTTTACTGATTTATAATATAACGATTGTTTTACATAGCTTTTTTTTTTTCTTTTTTTACGTGTGCGTTACGTCCGGAGCCGGAGGGGGAGGTTATGTCGGACTCGAACCGACTAAACCGCACGCCGTCTGTGGATCGATGTGCTAGACCGAAGGTGTGGTTGTCTCGCGACATATATCTCGCACCCCGGCTGACCCATGGCCATTCCTCTCGGTCTGGCCCTCCTCTGGCCGCCCCCGGTATGTGGGGGGGGCCGCATCGTCCTAAGATGCGCACCGCCGCCGTGGCCTGCTTCTACTAGGGTGAAGAGCGGCTCCACCCGGCACCCTCAGGCCCGCGCTTATGGGGGCGGAGGTCGGTCTGCGCCATCCGACGCCCGGGCCGCCTTCGAACGCGGGCAGCGATATCCGCAAGTCTCTCTCGCTCGCTGCGCCGCGCCCGCTCTGCTGTCTCCTTCACGAGCATGACCTGCTCGCAGAAGGAACTTCTCACCCCCAGGGCCGTCACAATGCTCCCGCCTCGGCGTTTCGAACGCCGGACACTCGGTGAGCGTGTGCAGCCCTGAGTCCACGCTCGCAACGCAGTGATGGCACTCGGGCGTTTGTTTTACATAGTTACAATTTTGTGCGGATAGAGAAACGTGTTATTGACGTTTTCCGATAAGAAATCCTAAGTTGCTGTACCGAGTGGGGCAAGTATTCACTTGTTGCCAAGAGGCTCGTTGCATCCGACGTACCTGTCAGATCACTTCTCGCCCGCCACTCATGCTCAACATGTACATCGCAATTATCGTTCTCATCTCCATCTAATCACATAAACACAATATAAAATACGAATAAATTCACCTCTGAATTGAGGCCGGCCGTTGTTTCTCGCGAAGTACAATAAACATCTTTTAATTCTGAAGAACAATATAAGTCGAGAGCTTCCTTCGTTGAACATGAAAAACTGAATAAATTTGAATGCAAAGTAGGCATTATGGTTTTATACAAATTAAATATTATTTTAGTAAATGAAGTCCATGCTTGTTAATTTGGTAAAATTATACAATATTATGTTTACAGATATTTATGAGATCGTGGTATAACTGCTCATATACACGATATGTCGGGTTCTCGGGTTGCTTACAAAATTCATAGTTGTACTGTGCGAGAGACAAGTGGTGGTTTCTAAACAAGTGATTCATTTTCGATTAGAACATCCAGAACTTGTATTAACCGATCCTGTACTTTCGGATCAAGTTTTGGGTCGGACACTGTAATGTGCGGCAAGGAAAGGAAAAGACCAAGGGTGTGTATAATAACCACTGTGTACGTGCATGCGTTTGTGTGCGATAGAATGTCTGTGTACGATAACAATAAGTGCAAGCGAATGAAGCGAGCGAAGCGAGCGATGGACCGTGTTCGAGAGTAAAACGCCTCATATTGGTCACGTGACAGATTTGTTTGAGCTCTTATTCTTAGAATAGATTGTTAGTCGACTTCCTTCGTAGTACGTGTATACTTAGGTACTAAACAACTCGCTTTTTGCAAGTCAGCGTCAAAGGAATAACAGATATAATAAATTCATACAGTTCATTTCTGCAAAGATCACAGCAATTTCTTTTGTTATTTTCATTTTATGTTAGAAATGTACACTACATTTGAGAGTTATTCAGACAACCAATCTGGATTGAGTGCTGCCAGTCATTATGTTTAGGTACTAAGTTGCAGACGTTACAGTGGACACAATTTGTTCCAAAAAAAGATATATAAAAGGGGTTCCCTTGGCCTGGCATTACTTATTTTCACAGAAACGAAATCTATCGCGTAGAGTACTAGTGTTTGTACACTTGGATAGTTTAGAATAATAGTACTCTACACACCAGCTAGCTTGTGCTGACGGACAATTTACAAGTTCCAGATTACCAGATGTTAAGGGTTTCTTTAAACATTAAAACAGTGCTTAGTTCAACTGCTAAGGTCATTTGTTGCTCTGTTGCAAATATAAACCATAATTTATTTATTTTTAATGTAGGACACGTCAATTTGACTTCACCTCGCCTGATGGTAAGCTGAAGGCAAAGTCTCAGAAAAGAGGGTCACCATTACATACACGTACTATGTTAGCAATGGTGGCACTCAGCTTGACAGCCTCTTCAGATCCTTTTTCACGCCCCGCTTAAAGGACCCGGGACTGTAGGAAGAAGGAAACACGTGAGCTGGCAAGGAGTTCCAGGTCTTAATGGTGCGACAAAGAAAAGAGTCACCAAGCCGCTTGGTTCTTGAAGGAGTATTCTGCACCGTATACGGGTGACATCTAAGCCTTGCTCGTGTTGTCCTATGTAGGAAAGAAAAGGGCGGGACCAATTGGCAGAGCTCATCAGAACATTCACCATGGTAGAGACGGTAAAATACTGCCGAAGATGCAAAGTCTCTACGCATCTGCAAAGGCTCAAGGGTGCTTGTGACCTCGAGATTCCCAATAATGCGGACCGCACGTCGCTGCAACCTGTCGAGAGCATCTAATTAGTACTTTGCGGAGCCATCCCAGAGATGCGAGCAGTATTCCACGCAGGACCGAATTTGGGTCTTGTATAGAAGACACCGCTGCTCCGGCGTGAAAAATTGTCTCACTCTGTTCAAGACTCCGAGTTTACGCGAGGCTGTTTTGATTATACTCTCGATGTAGTTTTTGTTATTAAGTTTGCAGCGAACATCCATACCGAGGATAGTGAGGTTGTCCTGCAATGGCAGTGACATGCTCTGAAGAGTGGGAAGGGGAAGGAAAGAAGATACCTTTGCTGTGAACGCACATGCCTGTGTCTTCTTGGCATTGAACTCGACCAGGTTCTCAGAGCCCCATTGGGAAATGTTGTTCAGGATCCGGTCAAGCTCAGTGACAAGAAGCTGCCTTTTATCTGCGATATCCGACTGCTAAAAAAGCTTGAATATAAAGATGAATTTGAGAGGTGCGCTATTAAACTAGTGGTTGGATTTAATGATAACGAGCCAAACGACGCCATTACCGGTGGTCGGCACCGCGGGCGCTTAGTCCTGCCTCATTGCCCCGGTGTGGCTTCTTGGAGCAGTACCCGCTATATTATGAAATGAATAATAATAACATTGAAATGTTTCCTAAATTTAAAATCTATCATATCACTAAACTATAGCACATGCTAAAGTGATATGAGTAGTCTTTATGCTGGACTCTCCGATCCATCTTACAACGGAACATGACATTTTTAATGGCGCATAATATATGTAGAATCGGCCAGGGAGCTAACATAGGCGAGGCTTTATACCGCGACCTTCAACATGACCAGCAAAGGCCATGGCCCAGACGTAAATCTTTGCATAAATTGCGGATCAGCCTGGGATTATAGTGTTACTTGAGACTGGTGAATTAATTAGATGAAAATAAGTACAAATATTTTATTTTTCATTTACATATATTTAAGTCGCAGTGTAACTCATAAATGAATATTGAAGTTCGCCGCATGTATGCGTGCTATCACGAGCCCTGTGATAGCAGGTAAAAGTGATATCAGGTTTTTTTATTTACATATACATCAACTGATGGAGATCTCCTCGGCGGTGCACGGTTAGCGTGCCCTATCACTCGAGGTGTGGCTGATGCATTTCAATCCCACTTCTTTGCTACCTACATTTATAATTTTGTACCACAACACGCGTGCTTTTATGATGGGCTTTCCGCAGGGTTCGATAGTTAGACTATTTTTACCCGACTGCACCAGAAGGAGGGTTATGTGTTTCGAGAGTATGTATGTAGTGTATACTTAATAGTATGTACCTATGTATGTATGTATAATAGTTTGGCACGCTCTGCAGCCTGAACGGCTCGATGGATTTTAGCTTGAGAGGCGTCGTTAGAGTTGTATTTACTGTGAGAGTGACACTGGGTATATCAAAATAAAATAAAAATAAAAATAAAATGGCGAATGTTGGTAAAAAAAATCACTCAAGTTTATCGAGTCGGGTATCAAAATTAAGGAAATTAAAAGACGATTACAAAAATATATATTTCATAACTAAAAAGTGTAAAATAGAATAAATTATTTAAAATAAAAAACCGACTGATGCTGAAAAGAACGATACAATGTATGTGTAGTATTTGTGTGTAGGTATATGGATGCATGTGTGTGTAGGTATATGGATGCATGTGTGACTGAGTCACTATGCGTATGTACGACTTCGCTTTATAATAAATAAGTGTGCTAATAACTACCGGTTGTTTCACTTGTCTGTCCAGTTAGGCGCATATATAACAGTACCCATTTGCAAATCTCAAATCTTTTCATCACCAGTCGGGTTTTTTATTTTTTAATGTATATACTTTACTTAAATGACCTTTTCTCGTTACTACTAGGGATAGTGACATAATTGTTTCGTGTGTATTATGATATATATTTTATATATTTAAACTTACGTTTACTTCATTATCTCAAAACTATTTTAATTATTTAGTAAATGATATTTGTCTAAATGGAAACAAAACCAGATGGATGGCCAGACGGGTGTTCACTGACCCCGACTGCTCGCTCATAAACAAACAGCGCACTATTCACACGATTGTCCGCTTTCACTCTCTCTCCAAGATCTTGTTGGTAAATGTTTGGTACTTTACTTTGATTTATTCGACTAACTTTGTAAGCAATACACATTCCTTATGTCTGGTGTGCGACACACTTTCCGCTGCAGAGCGTTGTTGGAACGTGAAGGGAACGCTAATGCGTGTGTTGCAAACTAATTAAACTTATAATAAGCAATTTGTTGGAGAGTGTAAGCACGTACTTGAGGTTATTAGAGTAATGTCAGGAACTAGGAACAATACTTTGATAAAGGCTATACTTAAATGTACCTAGTGGAAATAACTTGTGGCGTCGGCGCCAGTGCTGTACTGACCTAACTGGAGTCTCGGTGTGATTAGCTAAGTTTACCAGTGCAATGAGAGACCAATATCATGTCCTCTTCGTAACCGATGTGAAGTAGCCATTTGGAATATACAACAGGTATAAATACCCAAAACATTATAAAAAATGAGAAATGAAAAAAATGTGTTTCTATAAGTTTAATAGCCTCTTTTAACATCTTAAACAGAATTTGGCATAGGTGATATAGGTATAGTACATACATACATACATATAATCACGCCTTTATCCCCGGAGGGTTAGGCAGAGGTGAATCAACACCCACATTTCACCAATCTGTATTTGGTCCCACGTAATAGGGGGTGAGCCTATTGCCGTATTCCGGGCACTATTGTTGACTCGAGCCATGCATCTGAGGCTGAGTCTGGGCTGTACATAACTGTCTGATGTTGAAGTTAATCAACCCTATCCCTTAGTCGCCTTGTATGTACGACACCACATGGGAAGAGAAGGGGTGGCCCAAATTCTACTCTACCGGGAACCACGCGGCCCTATGTAATAGTAGTAGTCCATTAACGTACCTACTTTTAAATATTTTTAGTTTAGTTCATGTTTGGTCTAAAAGGGCCAAGGTCCAGCCCAAAATTTTTCATTCCGCCATTTTTAGTTTATTTAAAGTGTCATTTATGTCAAATCATTAATTCGGTTTTTTTCCCGCGTGGGGGCAGAAAGTTTATCTATAATTCGCACGCTGAATGATGATCCCTATGACAGTTCGTTAGCGCTTAACATTGTACTGACGTCCTATCACATCAAATCCTTTAGAGGTCCATTAAAAAGACGAAAAAATCATAATTGTGTACAATTGTAAATTATAAAAATGAATATTGAGAAATTATTACGTAATGTTCGGAAATAATAGAAAAAAACTCAATGCAAATGTACATGGTACGTGCTGCAAAAGTTACGTCGTCAAGCTGTTATCGACTAAGAAGGGACACATCGATAAACAAAATATCGATAATTTGTTGGAAATATAAAACAAATGCTTTGAGTTTGTATTTTATTTATATCAATCTGAATCTGATACAGGGTCAATCGGATCTTCAAAATCTGAGTCTGAACTGCAGCTATCCGTGACGTTTATTATTAACGGTTGGTCAATGATATTGTCGTATTGTACATCTCGATCCTAGTCTTGTAAGCAAATTTTCTTCGTTCTTTCGACCACTTTTCGCCAATCGTCAGCTGTCACTTGAGCGCAAGCTTCTTCCAATAAAACCATCATTTTATTTGCCGTGAATGGCGGAGTTGTGTTATGCCTAGCTGCATGACCTGAAAATATTTGTACATTTAGTAATTATTTTTAGAAATATATGCATATACATAATATTATATAAATAAAAAATATAGATACCTTTGATCTGCGCCCATATCAACTCGATTGCATTATATTGGCAGTGATAGGGCGGTAACCGAATTACCGTGTGTCCATTTGATTTGGCCAATTCATCCAAAAAATATGATGGGTGCGTCTGTTGTTTGTGAAAGGTCAACAGTCTAACCAACTCTTTTTTTAACATCTGACTGTCAGTTTCCACACCATTGCCGTGTAACCACTCTATAATTTCAGCTTTTTTGTTATTGCTGCTGGGGGGTTTGTTAATTTGAACTGAGTGATATGTAGCATTGTCCATTAAAATATAGTGAGGCTCATTCAAATTTTCTAATAGTTTTATAAACCATGTCTTAAAGTTTTCGAAATTCATTTCCTCGTGGTACTCCGTTGTTTTCACTGACTTAAAAGCCCACAGGCAATTCGGCACAAATCCTGTAGCTGCGCCAGCGTGGCAAATGATTAAGAGCTGGCCCTTTCCTTCAGGAGTTTTTGTGCTAGATTTGGCTGTGTCATCCCCCAAGTAGCACACAAGTGCTGTACAGTTACAGATTTACGGTTCACCTAGGTAACGATAGCAGTTGTAGTTAGCTGCATAACAGCAGAGGATGCGTATCCTACGGTACTATAACTCAGATTTGGGCACAAATTTGACTGCAATTAGTTCTTATCTGCCTGTTTGATTGCATCTTAACGACGTTATATAAGCATTAATAGGGGCACAATTACCCCAAGAGCTGAAAATCTGCTGAAATCGAGGGCGTGTGTTACCTTTTAGGCAGTTAATGCAATTAATTGGAACAGTTTTTACGCTTCTATACTGTTGAGAGCACAATTTGGATAAAATTGTGTCTTTAATTAATTCATTCGTCTCCAATATTACATACGTAAATTTAAATGGTGCCAAACAAAGTATTGCGGCGAGAATGGTGGAGAGTTACTATATAACTTAAACTCTCATTTTTCATAATTCTTACCTGAGATCTTATTGGGAATGCAAGTGTATGGTGAAATACTATCAATATTAGTGGAAAATTTTCACGCGCCCCGAAAATATGAATGTTTTAACAGAAAAAATAAAACCAGATATGGGTCTACTGGTACACAAATTAATTTAAATTTGTTTTATCTGGAAATTGAGTTAGAACTAAATTCTTTGTGCGTAAAGAACTTAAAATGAAAGCTTAATTATTCAGTTGTACAGTTTCTAAAATCTAAAATAAGTTAACAATTAAAGTATATTTTTATAGGTTATAAAAATGAAAAATGGTGGAAAATCAATGTGAAACGTATATACTACAATAAAATGCAATATGCTGTATGTACGTTCACTTGTCCATAATAATTCAGTAACGAGTAAGAAAGGGTGGTTTATGTGCCATGGAAGTAAGCCAATGGCAATGCTATGTAGTAATAATGATTCACATTTACTTCGAATGCTCACGAGTGAACTGAATTCATACTCATTATGCATTTACCTTTTATAAGCTTTTAGGAGCCCTTATTTGTTCACGTAATGGCGTCCACCGGGAAGTGAACGTCTAACTGAATATATATGAATGTTCACAAAATCTCAAAAATACCAGCTATGGCATTAAAACACTCTGATTAAGAATCATTTTATCATCAACACTAGATTAAGTGCGCAGCCAGTCTGATTATACAGCCTAGTCATGAATAGAGAGGTGCATGTGAAACGAATTAAAGTAGTTTGCTGTTATACATCAGCAGAAAAGCTCTATAATAATGTTCTCGTGAACCACATAAATGCCGTTATAAGAGCAGTCATAACAGCTGAAGAATACTGTCGAAGTTCAATGAAATACAGCGTGATGCATTAAAAGATGGTTAACAAAGTTCACTGAAAAACTGCTTGCATTATAATAGTTCAAATGTTCTTCCTTAATATGCAAGCAATTTAGCGGTCCACGCGTGACCGTTAATATGACAATAACCATAATGTGCATCTACTAAAATGCTCTCATAATGCTTACGATGTCCACAACTGCTAACGGCTTAATAATACAGCTTCGGTGCACAATACTAACATCAAGAACACTATAGTGGCGTCTTCTTGATATATAATAAAGTCATTGTTCAGCAGAATGTTTTAAATTGGGCCTGAATTTCTGATATTCAGCTGTTGCAGTTGGAGTAAACCCTTATAACTCATTTTAAATGCTCATATGTCCAATGTGACCTAGTGTGATAAATTATAATGCACTTTTGTGCTACTTGCCGTCCATGCCTTACCTACAGTATGATTGGCGTCATGCCATGTCTCATCAAGGTATACTACCCTCTCCCAGTTATCAATTTGTTTGATTTTGCGAAGAAAATCGCATCGTAGTAAAGCTATGTCAGTACGCTCCATTAATATTTTTCTCTTGTCACATTTTTTATAGCGGAATCCACATTTTTTCAAAACAATTCTAAGAGAAGTAGCACCGCCTTTGAAGAGTTCTGCAGCTTTTAATGAAGATAATAACTTCTGGCAGGTCGGTAGTTCACCTCGTAGGTAGTAACCATAAATATGATTGCGTATAGCATGTAAATCAAATTCATCAGGTTCTGTTATATGACATAACCTTTTCTTTTTCTTCTTTGGTGTTAATAGTTTATTGTCCTCCATGGACGACTCCCCAAATTTTTCCTTTGTTATTCGAGAAACAGTAGCCTTTCCGATTCCTAGAGCATCGGCTACACGATCGCGAACATTGTCAAGCGGTAACAAGTGTCCGCCATTTTGTTGTTCACGAGCAAAATAGTCTCGCAAACGAACTACAAACTCGCGAACTTCACTGTTGAGAACAGTTTTCCGCTGTCTTTTCGGCATTTTGCAAAACCGAAAATCAACAAACAGGTAACAGAAAATCAACAAATAGCACAAAACAGCGAAAACAGAAACAAAACTCAGCTAACAAAGAAAGACGTGGCGCATACAAGGCGTTAGAGCACTCGTATGACGCGATGTGATGCGGTGTGACAAGAAGACAAAACAGACTGACAAGACATGACATGACTGAATTAAAAAAATACGGTAGGTCTATGGCCTCCTTTTAAATACTTTTCCATGTAATCCATAATTGCCAGCTAATTATGAATTCTTTAAAATTCAATAAAAAAAGAATTTTAAATTCTTTAAATTATGCAATTTGAATAAAAATTAAAGTATAGTAAAATAAAATATAATAAGGCTGTTACTTTTTTATCTAGTGTTTTATGTCCATCAATGCGCGTAGTCTTTTTTTCAAAATAAATAAATATTGCTTATTATGTTGAATGACCTGGCTGAATGACATGACATTTGCCTGAAAAAACAGTATTTTATCGAAATTGTTTCGCATAACTAATACAACTGTCAGTTGAAACGTCATAGGGATCATCATTCGGCGTGCGGAGTATAAGGGTATAGATATTGTTGGGAAAATATTTCGGGGATTTAGATTGTAAAACAGTGAAGAAAATCCGTGGTGCGGTGTTTAAACGGAAGGGTCCCGATACAATTACGTCTTGGGACGCTAAAGTAGTAAAGTAGTGAGCACGTGCGACATCGTGGAGATTGCTGATGAACGCTGGGAGTAGTTCAGCGCCGCGATCGGCTGTGCGGGGACCAGCCATAAACCACTGAACAAATAAACTACACAATCAAAACACACCTCACAATACACACAACCTTGGTTGGGATTCCACAGGTGATGGTGACAATTACAACAGGTAAGTGAACCTTGCTGTATTGGAGTGGCAGACGGGTGTCTCCAACAGTACACATTACTCACTTCACAATCAAGAGAGATAAGGGAAATATTATGATATTCTTCTTTTCATGTGGCTAGTGGCCATCCTGCGAAAGAGGCCTATCTTACTTAGGCCGCCGCGCCGTCTTGACCTAAGCACTGTTGACAGCCAATATGAGGATTTTTTTAATATAATGACGATTCGTGGAGATTCATACGCGGGATCTTGAATCGTCATTAGATGATTTCACTGACAACATAATATTGTATCACGATGGCCTTCAAGAGAAAGCGTACATGATATTTTTTTGCGTGTGGACCTGGCAGAAACCTGACGATGAAGTGAATATGGTGGGCTCCACCGTCGTGGAACCAATTCAAACCGGAAAGGAATTTGACCAGTGCGTCCTACCTGTTATGACTTACGGTGCCGAAACGTGGACACTGACGCTAGGGCTAGTCCATAAACCAAAAGAGCGAGCTATGCTTGGAGTTTCTCTGAAAAATAGGATTCGGAACAAGGTCATCCGACGAAGAATCAAAGTTACCGACATAGCTCGCAGAATAAGCAAGCTGAAGTGGCAATGGGCTGGCCACGTCTGTCGAAGGACCGATGGCCGTTGAAGCAGACGAGTCCTAGAGTGGAGACGGCAAACGAAGGGTAGGACGCCACCTGGCCAGATGGACCGATGACCTGAAAAAGGTGGCTGGGACGGACTGGATGCGGAAGGCGGAGGATCGTACGAAATGGCGCACATTGGGAGAGGCCTATGTCCAATAGTGGACTGCAGTGGGCTAATTGATTGATTAATTATCTCAACTTTATTTTCAACACAATACTTTACGAACTTTAGCGGTCGGGCGCCATATTAGATTCAGTGACACGTTCATATAGCCAGCTAGTTGTTGCCGGCGGCTCCGCCCGCGTGGATGTCGGTTATCGCTTAGTGTCGAATCAACGCTATTTTTATAAAATAAAAGTAGCCTAATAAGGAATTACATCAGCTACCTGCCAATAAAAGTTCTGTCAAAATCTGTACAGCCATTTCAGAGATTAGCCGGAACAAACAGACAGACAGACAGACCGATAAAAATTGTAAAAATGTTATTTTGGTGTATGTAACGTATTATATACATATTATGTATGCAGCAAAAGACGGTTAAACGGAGCGGGATTCTAACTATGTATACCTTAGAGGAGGAGGTTATGTCGGACTCGAACCGACTAAGCCGCATGCCGTCTGTGGTTCGTTGTGCTAGGCCGAAGGTTAGGTTGTCTTCAACATATCCCTCGCACCACGGCTGACCCAGGGCCATCCCTCTCGGTCTGGCCCTCCTCGGGAGGGGTGACCACACGGTCCCCAACTCGCCCCCCGCATGGGCAGGCGCACATCGCGCGATACGCGCCGCCTCCGTGGCCTGCTTCTGCTAGGGTGACAGGCGACTTCACTCGTCACCCTCAGGCCTCATGGGGGGCGGAGGTCGTTCTACGCCCTCCAACGCCCGAGCCTACGCACGTCGGCATCGATGCTCGAGCATTACTTGCTCACAGAAGGAGGCGCTGGCCGCCCACTCAAGCAAAGTGAAGAGCCTGAGCACTCTCACCCCCAGGGCCACTACCAGCTCCCGCCTCAGCGTCTCCCACACCGGACACTCGGTGAGTGTGTGCAGCCCCGAGTCCTCGCTCGCGTCGCAGTGATGGCACTCGGGCGCTGGCTCCTTGGCCATCGGATGCGGATACCGCCCGAAGCGGTAGCCTCTCGTACCATCAAACGCAGATCATTACTGGACACCGGAACTTCGGGCGCAACTGTGCCTACATACACGAACATATTGTAGTATTTCCGCCAATTAGTTAATATCTGTTCTGTACTGAGTGCCTTTTGGTGCTGAGCTTGCAGTGTTGTACTTAGTTTAGCACCATGCACTAGCACAGAAGGCAAACCTCCAAACATGCCACTAACACATGATGTATCTGTTACGGGGAAAGTGATAAATTGGCCATTATTTAATATGAGAGGTGGACGGCGCGTTTTGACATAGATAGATAAGGTTAGAAGGCATTAGCTTTCGTGGTTATTTTTTTGTAGCCGCCCATCCATACTAGAACCGAAGTTGAGTCGGTATGAAACTAACAACAATCAGTTTTAACTTTCATACAAGACTTATCATAATGCCCAATTTATCACTTGGTCCATAACATATCTATCAAATATCCCACACAGAGCGGCGGTATGTGTGAGATAGTGAGACATTCACGGCTCTTAGCACCCTACGAACAGATGCTTACGACAACTAACACTATAGAGGGTGTAATCGTTAAGTGTGTCCAGGCGATTATTCCGTAACTATTACAGATATCAAAAAACTTTAAACTGATATCGAAAGTACGTTACCTAATGAGTAAAATGACATCAATAACTTTTTAAAAATCAAACGAGAGGTATCTAAAATTTTGACATTAAACACTCCCATACATTTAGTATGAGATTAGTAGAAAGGTTTTTGTTTCCTTATTTTAAGTGATCTAGTACCCATTTTACCTTAATCATATTTTATGATTACGTATAATATTACAATGATGATTTTCAAATAGATACATGTGTAAAATAATTATCTTAGGTACCACTTGAAATTAGTAATAAACCGTGTTTTAATATCGTATTAAGTAATTTGAGCTAACTGAAAAGCACTACAAAAAAAAGATACTCTTTGATGTTCGTTCTAAATTCAAAACTTTTATCTCGGGTTGTTGTTCCCACCAATTTATCGTTGTTTTTTTTTTAATTTGCGTTAATAATCGTGATTGTTTCATTTATTAATTGCAAAATGGCATATTCCAAAAGAGAAAAGAGAGATATGATCAAAATTTACTACAAATATGATTGTAACAAAAGAGCGGCCATTATCGCCTACAGAAGAGAGTACCCAGACAGAGAAGTCCCTTCTGGTGTACGTACCTAAAACCTTTCTACTAATCTAATACTAAATGTATGGGAGTGTTTAATGTCAAAATATTAGATACCTCTCGTTTGATTTTTAAAAAGTTATTGATGTCATTTTATTCATTAGGTAACGTACTTTCGATATCAGTTTAAAGTTTTTTGATATCTGTAATAGTTACGGAATAGTCGCCTGGACACACTTAACGATTACACCCTGTAGAGCACGTACAGACCTATCATCATCAGATTACTGATTAGCCTAGTTCAGAATTCCTTTACAGAACGGGCTTGTATGCAAATTTCGAGCATTGGCATGAAAATTTAATTATGCAGAGAGCGAATCAAACGCGATTACGTCCCCATTAACGTGTTTAGACTAACTGAGAGTGAATTACTACATTTATAAGTCAAACATCAGAATGCCAATTCCCGAAACGATTGGCGACAATTAAGTTTTGTGTTCATTTCCCTTATCGTGCAAAGTTCAGCTCCATAAATAATTATATTTGAGAACTTACAGTAACTACGAAGTTGTTTCATTAACTTTGTCATTATTGAAGTGAACATCTGGTAGATCAAAATAAATTGAACCTAATATTATTTTAAAGTTCTGTACATTCTATAAAACCTGAGCACTCTGATAATGCTGAAAAAAAACGAAAGTTATTGTTCCTTTTTTAAACAAATAGACATTTACTTTTCAGAACGTCGCACAAAGACAACGGAACTACGCCAAAAAAGACTGCCAGTCACCTCTCTCAACGAATTCTGAAAGAAAATTGCTATTAGGATTTTTTCCTATGTCATAAAATTCAAACATAGATTCACCACCTTTTGGGGTATAAATCGAAAAATATCGTGTCTAGGAAAAAATATAAAGACCAAAACTGTAAGAAATTTAATTCTTAACAACTTTGAAATCACCAGTCTTCGTGTAAAATTAAAAATAAACGACTTACCTATTAAAGAAATAAAAATTTGCCCTTAAATTCAAGATGACGGAGAACGCAACGAATCGGATACCTCGCAAATCTGAATTTAGACTGAAAGTGACCTCCCTTATAGAATTCCAAAAGCAAATTGCTACTAGAAATTTTTCCTTAACGAAACTTTTCGTCATTACTATAATGACGAAAAGTCAAGCCGAAAATAACACTTTCTCTTTGAAAATAACAGTTTTTATTTTGGCTCCTCCATTAGCAGAATTAAAAATATTAAATTTCTATAACACAGTGTGTACGCAGTAACATAAACTGACCAAAGGGGGCAACTCGTATACCAAATCCGGTAATCAATTCAGCGCGCGGTGCCACCTCGAAGAAGAGAACACCTAAATATGTTATTGTTGTGAAACAGATTGCTGTTGTTCTGCTTGGATTATGTCGACATTTATTAAACGGATGCCGGCCGGCGAGAATTGCGGCACACCGCAGCTACTCTCCTCAAGCCTCTGTACATTATGCGAACACTAAGTCACCCGAGAGCCACACTTTCGACACAGAACTTTCCGTCTATTAACGATATTAGCTTCTTATGTACTGTATCACATATGGACTTATGTGCCTTTTTGACCTGCGTATCACTGCAGGTAAACATGAGGTATGGCGGAATCGAATCGACTAAAACTTCACGGTGCTCATTGCCTGAACTTTCGGGTAAAAGAGTGTGAACTAGAAGGAAATCCCTAGGAAAACCTTTCGAGCCCCACTTTCTAGAAGAAATTTTTCGGTAAATGGGGTAGTCTGAGACACGGATATCTAAATATATGTAGGTCGTATTGTTATCCACTGCCAGTTGAGTGAAGTCACATCCGACGCCACATTAAAGAGGGAACCTTTTTTCTTTTTTTAGTGGCAATGTTTTAGCAATCTGGGGCGAAACTTCGCATTAACATATTTCTCAGCGCGACACGATCCGGTTTCGACCCTTACCCGCACAGTGACGTCACGTGCCTGATCTGGGAACCGATATCGCTTAACACATATAGTAAACAGATCAAAATAAAGCCACGCGTTGTGCCCAATTCAGCGCACTTTGGCAATAATACGCGGCGGATCGTATGCTAATGGCGCACACGTTCCACGAAACCTTACACTGCCAATATAAAGAATGTTCGCCAATATTCTGTATATTTACCCTTCGCCTATCAGCGTACATATTGTATATCATTTATATCAACCCAAGTTGTTGAATTGCACAACACTTATCCCTCGACCTCGTCTACCTACCTATAGGATCCTATTGCCGAGCTAAGGATATGGTACCTAATTCATCTTTGTAGGTACTATAGCCTAAATTAGTTGAAGTACCACATCTGCTACCCATCACCTGTGACGAAACACATAACAGATGATTACCGAACCAGCGGTTTCACTTCCCGCAAAGTACCTACCAGAATATATTCTCCTAATCACATAACTACTAAACCAATTTGTTGAACCTTTTTGTTTGATTAATTTTGGTGATGGCGGTAGAACAATTTAACAAGTTAAACAATGAATTCACGTCTAAAAACCAAACGGTACTGTACAAACACATGACCTTATTCTCTCAGTGTTGAATATTAATTTTAATAACTCACAAGCACGAAAGTGTCCTTCCTATTCGAATCCGTAGACGCCTGAATCAACAGGTCTTTTATTAAAACACATTTGAAATTAAACTAACTTTTAAACTCTCGCGTTCCATGAAATATAATTTACGAAACGGGAATTAACGCGAGCATGGTATAGGTACTTACATACCTTTGATTGCTTGACGTTTCGACCAGGTTACACCGGCCGTGGTCACAGGCTGACTGGCTCAGCAGTGGACGCCCGCCGTCTTCGAATCCGTGAGGTAGTAGGTTCTTCATCTACCCGCACATTTTCAATATTTTCTTGTCGCCATGTACCGTCACATACCACACTCACAGTGTCCCTATTACGTAAGCAAACTGTCCGGTGTCTATCCGACTGCGTAGAAAAGCGAGGTTGCATGTTTTTCATCACTGGATTCCATGTTGCAGATAATTTAAAACCATCTTCCCGATTGAAATTTTTATGTTTTTTTATTTCAATCTCTTCACGTACAGCTCTTGGTGTAAACGTCAGGCAATCAAAGGTATGTAAGTACCTATACCATGATCGCGTTATTTCCCGTTTCGTAAATTATACATTTGAAATTATATAATTGGTTTTGGTTGGTACAATTTACAAAAATAACTTCTTGTTCTTCTTCATCCTAGCGTTAATCCCAGTCGCATCTGAAGCTTTCTACTTGGAGTCTGGGTCCGCTTTACCAGTCTTACTGCGGATTTAGCGGAACTTCGATATTTTCCGTAACTCTCCACAACCCAAAAGTACTTCAGTTAAACCAGTTGTTGGACTTTTTAGAGCTACAACTACCCGTAACGACAGCCACAGATGTTCGTATGGCTCTCCGAGAAGTCTCTTTAGACATTCAAATTAAAACAAAATACCTACGCCACGTACATTAGTATTTAAAAGTCGGGAAAGTTTATTGTTCCTAAATTCGTCATGAACTCTCTAGAGATCATAATGGGATCGTGTTAATTAGTATAAATAAAAGTTGGTCAAAGTACTGTCTCGGACTCTCTAATTATATTTATGACATTCGAAATGAAATGGCTTTAGACTACGCCTTTTTCCCCGCAGGGTTGTCATAACAGGGCAGATTGGAGCTGTACATTCTACAGCTTTAAAGGCTCCGTTACCCAATATACCTATTAGTAGGCTTATAAAAATGGAGGGCATTTTAAGATTCACGACCGAAATACGCCGTGTTCACGACCGAGTTATATACGTATAACGAACTCGGTCGACGTCACGAAGTAACAAACTCACGTGACAAATAAAACATGGCAAAATTCAGGTTTTTTTTTTATAATATGGCGTTTCCTAAGTTTCCGCCAACAACTCAGTAGTTATTACGATTTTAACCAATATGGATTTAAAGAAAAGGGTTAAAGTTTCGACTTGGAAAATGCAACTATGGATCAGAACTTTTTGAATTTACAAGGGCAGAATATAGTAGAAAACAGAGGCCGAAAGTCCTGTTGCACGTTGGAGTACCTGAGCTGAAAAATTATGGTTAAATCACTCGTAAAACTAAGATCTGGCATTTTGCAAATCTCGCATTATGCGTATCTGTCATTTTGCGAATCTGTATTTTGGGTATCTGTCTTTTTGCCTGTCTGTCCATTTGCGACTGAGTGCCAACATTTGGCATATCACGAATTTGTCATTTTGCGTTTCTAACATGATACCTACGCCTAAACCGTGTGTTATATATATGACATGTCAATTTCACTTCACCTCGCTTGATGGTAAGCTGAAAGCAAAGTCTCAGGAAAGAGGGTCACCATTACATACGCGTGCCATGTTAACAATGGTGTCATTCAGCTTGACGGCCTCATCAAAAGAGGATTGTCGTCGCAGCGCCGCGTGACACCCACCGGTCCCACTAGTGCTACGACCACAATCCCCCCTGCCTGGCTATGCAATTGCTGACCCCTGAACGCAATCCAACCTAAATTGAATTATAATGGAGGGCTTTATGCAATCGTGCACGGTGGTACCCATCCAACCGAAATTTGTGATTTCTACCACTTGGGGTAATCAAGGTTAATGAACTGAACGAGTCCAAATCAAGTCAAGAGCTACTTTGGTGTACTTATGTACCACCTACAACATTCAGTTTTACTGTTCAAAACAAAAACGGTTGAACATCCCGATATCGACGAGCTGTAAAGTTTTACGATTCTCCGACTCACCAAGCCACCCTGCCGAGCGCCCGAGGCCGCGGAGCGCGCCATTACCAACCATAAAACACATATAAATATCAAATAATTACTCAAATCAGAGCAGTTTTCTATCAATTGGTTAACCAAAGGCTATCTAAAAAGCAATTATGTAAAAGTTATAACCAGAACCGGCCGATATCAGGTAAGTACCTAGTTTGGAATAACTTCAACCGGCTGAGGCCAATCCTTGCTGTCTATCCCATAAATTAGAACAATATTGTCTTATTTTTATTTATTTTTTGGACTTTTGAAAGACAATTTTTAATTAGTATATAAATTAGCTGCCATTAATAACAAGATACGCGTGTAAATGGCACTTAATTTGAGCTTCAAAAATGTTGCAAAGTGATGTCAATATGCATTGTATTCAGATTTAATTTCTTTCTACCAATAACCTACAGCTTCCTGAGATCACAAGCTGATGTAGATAGACACAAGACGTAGAGGTTGCATGTTCAAATGACTTGGTCATGAAGGCTGTACGGCTTGGCGTGGTTAACAAGTAGATACCTAACACTTCAGCCTATCGACAGAACATCGGTTTTAAGTCTTACTGTAATTTTTTTACTCTTAATGTCGAACGAACTTCCGCTGTTATTTAAGTCAATAGTTTTATAAGTAAAACAACATTTTTTTATACCACTTAGGCGGCAGACAAGCACACGGCCCACCTAATGAAAAGTGGTTACTGTGGCCTATGGATGGACGTGTGCACCAGGGGCGTAACACTCGCGCTGCTGACCCTGAAGAAACCTTCCAATGCCCTTCTTGAAGAACCCCATATTGTAGTCGCTTGGGAAAACCACAGCAGGGGAGTTCATTCCACAGCCTGAGCGTGTGTGGGATGAAGTTCCTTTCATACCGCACAGTTTGCACCATTTTTGTCGCAATGTGTGAGGATGAATTCCCCGTCTGTGGCGAGCGGTGCGATGATAGAATCATTATATTATATTATCTGTGATAGAATGTAGCTGTAAGCATCATGTCAAACCATTCACCTGCGCACAAACCATTGTATTAGGCGGTAGAACACACACAGTGAGGCGAAGTCCCTTCTGTGGCTGATCCGGCAAAAAGGTGACAGCAGTTCCTACTCCATATGGGGCCGGACTTGTGCCTTATAAAGAAGGAGTCGTTGCCCTACAGGGAAGTACTGCTTCGCCCTGTTAAGCACTCCAAGTTTCTTCGATGCCAGCCTACACCACAGAATAGATAATAGTACTAGGCCTACACTAACTCCGACGCCCGAGCCGCCTACGAACGCGGGCAGCGATGTCCGCGAGTCTCTCTCGCTCGCTGCGCCGCGCCCGCTCTGCTGTCTCCTTCACGAGCATGACCTGCTCGCAGAAGGAGGCGCTGGCCGCAGCGGACCATCGCCGCGAGCAGGGTGGAGAGCGTGAGCACTCTCACCCCCAGGGTCGTCACAAGCTACCGTCTCGGCGTTTCGAACGCTCGGTGAGCGTGTGCAGCCCTGAGTCCACGCTCGCGTCGCAGTGATGGCACTCGGATGTTGGCTCTATGCCCATCAGATGCAGGTACCGCCCGAAGTTACCGTGTCCGGTAATGACCTGCGTCTGACGGTACGAGAGGCCATTATGTGTCCTCTCTAGCCACTCCCCCATGATGGGTCTTACCGCCGCAATCACGGCGTGCCCTTATCAAAAGGGGTAGGCAGTGTAACATTTATTTTAACCATTGAAGGCTTTTTGTTGTTCGTTCTGTTCCATGTAATGGAGAGCAAGCCCATAAAACAGTTCGTTTTCCCTAACTCCGAGCTGCTCATAGATCTTTCTAGAAGAATCAAGTGGCACTAAGGGCTCGATCTCGCTACTGCTGAGCCTGAGCGTTTATAGCCTTTCTTATATTTATTATTATGCACTTATCGATACAATACTATCGATACTACACTAACTATTTACTTGCTAAAAAGTACCAGCAAAATTTGATGTATCATCATAATAAATGTAATGTAAGTTTAACAATAAATAATGTACCTAACATAGTAAAGTAAAACACTTCGACAAAGTTAGTTGTCGAGTTATACGGTACGACTTACGATAAATACATATTCGTAGTTCATTCAATATTCATTCACAACAGCTACGGAACTAACTTGGGCCCCTGTGCAGCACGGATACCTACTCAAAGTAACATGACTTGAACTTCGACGTATTCAAAGATAGACTACCAATATCTACTTATATATATAATAAATTGATAGGTAAATTCTATTCAAAAGCAGTAAAGTTACGGTAGCTAGACAATATATATTATTCGAATACATTATACCACAAAATTAGCACACTGCCACCTATGCCTCTTTACATGGTACTATTAAACTGTACAAGGAGAAAAAAAACTAAGCTCATTATACCCGATAGAAGGCACTTGGAACAAGTACATGTAATTTGTGTTATTTACACTAGATGGCCGTAGTAGTAGTGATTAATCATGTGTATATTTAAAAATAACTTGTTGGTTATATAAAATTGTATAAAACTGCTCCATATGAAAACCTAACATCATAAAATATTAATAAAAAATATTTCAATCACGGACCCCTGTCTTTTTCTGTTCTGTGGGATCTGTGCATGTTCTGTGCCCCTCTCTTATCATTCCCCCTTCCATTCATTCGTACTATCTGTATCTGTCATTCATGTTTCCGATTCTAAAATTTCATTCGGTCAATTCAGTGAAGTGGATCGACTTTCTGTCAACGGATGTGTAAAGTGGCTATTCGAAAAATATTTTATATTATTGTTTACCTATCTTATTACCTATTACATGATAAATAACTGACCAAAGTAGAGAGTGAATCAATATTTCAAGTGCAAGTGTTCAATGTGTCTGTAATATAAGAACTAGTGAGTGACTGATCTTCGTGGGTGACCCGGGCTGCACTCGGAAAATATTCAGTGCATCCGCGTCACTGACAAAATTATTACAATTCCGAGGATTCTTTGCGGTCAATGTCACCGCAGTGAAAAATTTACAAGTAATTTTCTGGACCTAGTTGTGTTCAAAAAACCGATGGATGTGTAGCAGGTATGTGTCCACTTCAAGTTTGAGGAAAGACGACCGGGGCCCGTTTATGGGTGGCGCTGCTACTGTTTCGGGTATGGGGTGGCCACCGGTGTCAGTGCATGTGCGTAAACTGTTAGTTTATTAGGTTTAAACGCTAAGCTGATGTAACGAGCAATAACTACAGTTAAACGAGACGTTAGTTAGCCGCGGGGTCAACGACGCCCGCCGTGCTCTCGTATGCCGCGCGCTCTTATCAACAAATCACTGATTATTATAAATTATTAGCCTTAGCCACAACATGATACCACTTTGTTACTAGTCCCCATACTCTACGATGGCCCATCTGTTACAATAACTATTATTTCTTTTATTAGATGTGTAGTGATTACTTTGAGTAGTTCAAGTTTGACATAATCTTATAGCAACAGTCATATAATTCACAATAGAAGGTTACTCGGTTACTCGTAATAGCTACCCTGAGCTACTTATTGTTAACAATGATTTGAGAATTATTTGTGTTTCTATAATGCTAAGGCTTGTTCTTATATGACACCTTGTACCAATATGATCAGAATCAAAGTTATTTAATTTTATTTCTTTTTGTTTTGCACTAGCCACATTATAAAAGGCTTAATTTTATTTTTGTTTGCATTATATTCAGTTGCTTAAGATTGGTGCGGCCCCCACAAGATGATGGTGGAAACCATGCTGGAGTCCTCCCAGGACTTTGGTGAGTCTTGCTTTGTTGTCAACATATTTCTTGACTGATTTGCAGGATGGGAGTAGTCCTGCAATTGATGTTAATTATTTACTCAGTTCTGTTTTATAATTTACTAATATTTGTACCTACAAACAATATATTATTAACAAAACACATAATCTAGTCCCGTATTTTGCAGAGTTTGTTGAGAATTGAGATTTGAATTAAAAAAAAGTCAGCATCTTGTATATTTTTTAAATTTCATTATATCAGCAAACTATATAAATTTACAGATAGTAACTTACAGGCCTCTATAAACATCACTATATCAGACAAAAGTATTTCCTGAATACTTCAGAGTATTTATAACATGTCTACTATTAGCTCAAAAACACTATTGAGTTTGATACAATTGTAATTGATACAAAAGGCTTCAGAAAGTAAACAATACTTCCTTTGAATTGCCTAAAAACAACTCTCTACTTTAGTCAGTTCTTACCTACTATAAATTATTTTAAAAGTTGAAACTGTGACTATCACTATACTAAGTATTTACTTCACCATCATTCAAATGTTTGTTCTAAATACTGATTAAATAATATTATCGACTAACAATATAATTTTAAATACTCCAATGAAAAATCTAAATCCTTTTTCTTAACATCTTAACATCAATCACTGTCCTTGAAAGACATGTAATAAATATTTCTTTAGGTCAATCTGTTGATAAATAAGTTATGAAATTGATTTGATATCTAACAAAATCATTCGACATAGGCTTTGATTAGCACAATTCTGCATTTTATCTGATTTCCCAGAGGACTTACTCCCCTCCTCTTCCTTTTCCAATATCCTTTCCCTGGTGTGAATGATATCAGTTGAATACATTTATAATTCAACTCGAAGGTACCTGTTTCCTACCTTAGTCTAAATAAAAACTAAGCTAATGTTTCAAAAATCATTGAATAATATTTAGACCTCAAGTTAAATGTAGCAAATGTAAGTATCATATTGTTTGTAATTCATTGTCACATACCCATAACAGCTTATTGAAATCTGTGAGAATTGACAGTGGAAACCAAAACAGTATGATTTTTGTTTGTAGCTGGCATTGTTAACGCTCACCCAAGTCCACATAACAATATGGACAGAAGAAATGTCTTTGCTCTCAACATGTAATGTAATTTGAAACATATTATCAGTTCCCACTTGCAATTGTATTGATAACTTGCTTGATAATTTCCCACAGGAATTGAAAAACAGCATTTCATTTTCCTTAATAGCAATGATTATAAATTAATTCTATGAAAAATGTTATTTATCATTACTGCCTTGATGCCACAGCATTTGCAAGAAAGTATGACTGCTGCCCTTGAGGTCCTGTTGAGGGTTTGATTCCCATGTTATGTCCCTAGTTGTTAGGATTTCTGTTAATACAATAATATCTCAGGTAGATTAGATTTATCTTTTTATCTATCTATCTATCTATCTAAATATCTCATAACTACATAAACTCTGGAAAAAGTTCCCAGTTGACTACAATATGGACTCACCACCCAAGGTGGGTCTGGAAATGTGTCACTGCCAATTCCTTCTAGGATATACAGGGAAATGAGAATCATGTATGTTGATGGTAAGTGGCCTATATTTGTTTACATCAACAGAACTGTTATGTGAGAAGATAATACCTCTCTTGAGTCCTGATTGATCCAATCATAATGAAAGAAGCATGTAGACCACTTAGAAATTTACAGTTCCCACTGTCTGAAATTACAAGAACTAACAGATTTTGACCTAATAAGTAAACAGTAATTTTTTTTAAACAGTTTGATGCCAACTGCTCTTGTTGACATTCATAAAATTAATGTTCCATATCTAGCATTTGAACTGTGGTAATTGAGGTGGTTAATGGTTGGACTTGTTTGTGTAATTAATTAATTATCTTGTAATGTTTGCATGACATTCATTAAACACATACATTTTATCATCACTGGGACTGGTTTTATTCTGTGATAGTTTCCAGATTAAGCCTTCTTAGTTTGTAACAGGCACTTTTCATTAACTTCGATATTCTCCATGAAGTGACTCCTAGCCCAGCAATTTTTTTTATTTCTTCTGTACTTATATTAGTCTTCAATATATATTATTATGTTTAGCACATTGCAGCAAAAACTGGTCATAAAAAAGTGTCTAAAAAGTTAATTATTGAGAACCTGCCTAGTGTCTAAATAAATGTTTGTTTGTGCTGCTAACTAGTAATACAGTGTGCACTATCCTTCAGTATGCCCTTAATAAGGCATTATTAAAGAAGAAAATGGTAGGCACTCCCTGTCAAGAGCGGCACAAATACGCGTGACAGTAGTTGTTTATACTTCCTAGAGTTATTCATTTAAGCTAAATTGCACGAATTGGTTCGCTTCGGCAGTGTAACGGCTAGGTTTCGAACTAGCGACCTCTCTATCACGAGTCCCACACCACCGCCATACCAAACCTCCCAGCCTTTCTTTTCCCATCGTCCGCACTCTCCCATACCGGTACTAATGCATGAATGTAGCTAGTGTAGGCCACAAATGTAATAGCAGCACAAAAAGTGATCGCATGATAGACGTAAATATGACGCGATATCGTATGGCAGGTGAAACCGCGCCGCACCACCACTAAATATAGAAATTACATTCCATCAACAGATGAATGTGATTAATGAAGTAATATTATATTAGTATATTAGGTAACCGCTGCGGGGGCCGGCCCACTGTTTGTTAAATTACTTTCTTTGCGTTCAATCATTGGCATGTTATAACTGCGCTGGAAGGCACGACACCAGCTGGTTATCTAACAGCTTCACTACAATCTAGAAGAGAAGGTGATGATCGTTGGCTCTACCGCTGAGCTATGGAGGTCATCTATTTCTTTTCCTTTTACCGTTCTCCTATTTGCTTTTCTGCTACCCAATTGTAGGTGGAGAGAGACGACGCACGAATAGTTCTGATGGATCGTGTAGGTACGTGACACACACAACCAAGCCTTACTTTCTTGCCTCTCTGAAGTGATAAGGATAACGTGCAAGTAACAATTGTAGTACCAAAGTACGCCATGTCATCCATCAAACCTGGCTTCGTAGCAAGCCTCGTGGCTAGCTGATACTTCTAACATCACTTATAACAAATTTCACATTTAGCAAGTTAAAGATTTGTCACTTTTGTAAATGGTAGAAAAGTGACAAATTGGCAACATGCTAAATGTACTTGTGCCGTAAAAGAAAGTTTCCGAAACGCACTTTTGTTTCATTCAAAGTGATGGCATTTGTGAGATCTAGGATACCGTCATAATTCGTATCTCAAGTAATTGTGTGTGGGTGCTGCTATCCTGACCAGGTCTGTGTGTTGACAGGCATGTCCAACGGTGCGCTGCCGCAATGGAAGCGCGAGGTGCTGCAGCGCCGGGCGGCGCGCTCGCGGACCGCCGCCGCGCCGCCCGCGCCGCCGCCGCCCGCGCCCGCCGACGACGACGAGGAGCTGCGCTACGGGCCCGGCATCGTCAAGCGGTTGCAGTCGCGCTACCTGAGCCTGGCCCTGCGCGACGCGCCGCGCCGGCGGCCCTCGGTGTTGCGGCGCGCGGCCAGTCTGGAGCATTTGCTGGACGAGCGGCCGCCGCCCGTTCCCTGCGTCCGCCCTACGACACACCCGCGGCCTCCGCGTCCTCAGTCTATGGCCGTCCCGCCGGCCCCGCTCGCGCCCGCCCAACGCCGCGAGTCAGTCAAACGCGCACGTTCCGTGGACGCACTCAGTCGGCTCGACAGCCGCGAGGATTCTCGCGCGATATCCTCCTCGCCGCCGCTGCCGCCACCCCAGCCGCCGCGGCCGCCGCCGTTCCCGGCGAGGTCAGCGCGCACCCCTCGGCGACCAACCCCTCTGCTCCGGGAGACCGAGCGGCCCCCACCGGACGTCGTCCGGTCGACACTTCGCAAATTCGAGAGCGCTCCGACGCGACGACCCGCGCCCGCCGCCCGCGTGTCCGCCGTACTGCGCGGCCTCGAGTGTCCCCGCACATCCACGCCCGAGCCCCGCGAGCCCGCCGACGGCCCGCCGCTGAGTCCTCGAACGCCCAGCCCGCCATCACTCGTACCTACATCCGAGTTCGACGCCGCACCCAGTCCGGTACTTGGTCCAGCTCCCGTATCCGCATCCGCGTCCGCGTCCATATCGGGGGCCGCGCACGTGCTCCCACCGGCGACCCCGTCGACCCCGTCAGTGGCCCTGCCCGCGACCCCGCTAGTGCCCCTACCCGCGACCCCAGCAGGATCCCCACCCCCGGCCCCACTAGTGCCTCCACCCCCAATTCCGTCGGTGCCCCCACCGGCAACCCCGCCAACGGTTCAGGATGAATCGGCACAGGACGGTACGGTCGCCGGTGCTCGCCCCACGTCGGGCGGAGCTCGACCCGTGTCGCGCGCCGCCCTGGACGGCATCGCGCGGGCTGGCTCCACGGTGCGCTACGTATTCGAGGCGCCCTGCGCGGCCTCGCACCTGCCGCCGCTGGCAGCCACGAACCCCGTGCTGCTCGGGCGTGCGCGGCGCATCGGCGTCATCAGACCGATGCCGGCGCGAACCGCGGGAAGCGTCGCGGAATCATATGTCGAGGAGAACGACGAGAAGACTCCCGACAGGCTCACCTCGCCGGTGCCGCCGTCGTCACCGCCGCCGATCGAAAACGACCCGCCGCCGCCGAGCCGCATCGAGCGCAAGGAGCCGCCGCCGGCCGCGATGGTGGAGCCGATACCCCGTACGCCCCCGGACGCCCCTCGCCCCGCCACGCCACCGCACAGTTCACCGCCACCGCTGATCATCGAGCGCAGTCCCAGCCCAAAGACAAAATTGAAGTCGAATGCGATCACCGCACCGCTGGTTAACGGGCACGCTGGCCTGGAGCGGACCCCCGAAAACAAGGGTGCCTTCTCTCGTATCGGCGCGGCTGGCATCGAGCGTGCCTGGAGCGGGTCGGGCGAGAAGAAGCCGACAGACGCTACCGAGAAGGCCGCGGCGCCGGCGCCGTGGGCGCGGCCGGGCGCGGGGGCCCGCGCGCGCCCGCCGCCCGCCTGCACGTCGGTGGTGTTCAACTTCTCCAACCGCAAGGAGGTGCCCGACTACATCGAGAACGACGGCATCATCCTCCGCGGCAGCCGCAAGAACAGGATCAAGGTGAGTCTCTTGTATTGTTATGTTCAGGTAGCGTAATATAGATTTTTTCTAGTTAATAAAAAATCTATATTACACTAGCTAACTGATAGCTATCTAGTAGCTCTCAAATACTTAATAGGTATGAGTAACAGATATTTGTATCGAAGAAGCATATTCCGTGTCTATCGGCTGATTCAGTGCTCAAAGTCATTTTTCTATTGATTATCTGCCTGATGAAATTTAATCGTCTAGCTTAATAACGCGAAGCTTATTAATTAATGTTATCCAAAACTTTTAAAATTAAGCAGACCTGCATAAATTTTACAGATTGCCTAAGTCTGTATTCTTTGAAATGGTATTCATTGAAATCTCTGTTGTCGGTCGAAACACCGGGACATCGATTTGCCGGATGAGGAATTCGTTAAGAATAAGCAATTTCACATTTGACCGCATTCAATCTGTCATCAACAGCGAGTGGAGTAATGCCTATTGATTGCCGCGCAGATATCGCACGCTCCGACTGAGCCATTTCACGGATCAGTAGAAGAGCCGCTGAGCTCCGGTGTCAGGAAGGTCGCCGATTGCGCAACACTCGATATGCTAATGCGAAATATTTTCTACAAACGGTGAAAGTATTTATGATGCGACGTGCGGGGAGGGCGCGTAGGACAGCCGTGCGTCGGACGCCGCCGCTCGCCGCTTGGGTGAAACCGTCGAGCTTAGCGGCGCGTCCGATCGATGCCCGAATCGAATGCCACTCTCTGTTTCGTCTAGATCGTATCCGCTCGAAAGTGCCCTGCGCACACGGTGAGGAATGTTAACGAGACTGTACCGCCGATGGCCCTTCGCTTTTGCACTCGCCGACAACCAAATAGCGAATATACTATCAAAAATTAACACTGCATAAGACGGCATTCATACTCAGAATTATATCTAGCGATTTGTTGGAAGTTTGCAGCTGACCTGCGCAGACAGTGACTTCTCTGCACGTGCCCACGAGGCTAGGTTTGGTTAGTGCATAATGCGATCTGTCTCGTAAGAACACATAACATTATTGCTTTCCAATGTAGCGACACTTGCATATAAATACATTTTACGTAGCCGCGTGCGCTTACAGAATACCGTATCAGGCGTTTGTCTCCGAAGTTAAAGAATTTGTTTACATGTCGGACAGCAGACAAAATTATTGAATGACTACCTACCGAGAGTTCATTGTATATCATAAAAAAGTATCTAGAAGTCAGCACTCGGAACGGGGCTTGCCCCTGCAACGGTTTCCATCAACATAAATTAGAGAAGTAGGTCTCACAAGTATAATTTATTTGACTGAGAAATCAAAAACTTGAACAAGTTACAGCTTTTCATAACGCAGATTTACGCAACCAATGTTAAAGTAAATGACGTAAAAGTAGTTAGCACCCTTATCGAGCAGTAGGTTCCTGTAGTGAAGCTTAGTGCTTACATACCCTACGTACAGCGGGGTGCGCGCGCGCAACTCCGGTCGTTAACGCGGCACAGGTGGCGAGCGGCCCCGGCCGTCGTCGTGCTCGTTTTGTCGCCAGGACGGGCTATTCGAGTACACGCATCTTATTGAAATACCACAGGCTCACATTCCTGCGCTGCTCGACCAACTGTTGTAGCTACAGTCGTATACATTTGCTGAGATTCGTGTGCAGCGTGCTATTACTATCTTGGCACTATTTTCTACTCCTTTGAACTTTATACGGATGCTTCTATAATCCTGTAGAGGTAGTCAGATGTGTAATTTAACTCTAGCGGGACTGTGAGCGAATTTCTTGATGTGGTTTGCAGATATCGTTCTTCTTTTGAGAATTTGCAATAAAAAAAAAATACCAATACACTTGCTCGAATTAACAATAGAATTTAAACAACCAATCTTCTTTCCTGATGCTGGATACTTTTGATCTCTCCTTTTGATATTGCCAATTTAATCGTTATAAATGCTCATCTAGAATTTCGAGATCATTGCCAATTCCAATTGACCTCAGTACCCCTAGCTCGAAAGACTATAGTAATCGTATCGTAGACGTGTTGAGAGAATGAAAGCATTGCGATTGGTCGGTTTCACACACACACACACACAAACACACACACACACACACACACACACACAGGTTCGCAGTAGGCAGGCGACCAATCGTTTAAGTTGCACCAAAAAAACTGAACTGTACTTGTTCGTTGGACGTGTCCAAACCTCCTTTCAGCCCACATTACTCTTTCTGTACACTCATCTTTCCATGAACAACTAATGTGAATTTGCAGTGTACTATAAGCGTATGTTACGTAAATAATGGAATGTAAGTAAACGTTTATTTGTCAACACTGTTTAGTTTACTCTTCGCACCAACTTTTTTTTTAATAATTCTGCCACGGGTGTATCGTTGTCGTGTAATCGGCCTCTGTATACGATGGAGCAATAAGTGTCCATAATCAAATAAGTGTTCTTGTGAAACACACAATTTTGAACTATCAGCACCAATAGGACCTTGACTTCAAAGAAATGTAAGATCTACAGTAATCTTATCATAGGATTTATCTTATGCTCACCTTGTAACAGTTGTGAACTCTTCAAATTATTCTAATATAACATCAAATTTGAACAATATTTGCAAGTGGCTTTTGATGTGTGCCATTGTATTACGTGTGTTCACAAAGATTGTTTGTGGATCAAATATTGTCCGTGTGAAGCGAGTCGGCCCGTGCCGTCGATCCGTCTAAATATTTGAGTAGGCTTGCATCGGCACTACTAGTGTTTCTGCCACTTTTATTTATTTGCTCTGTATGTGTACTGTGAACATTAACTTGTAAATCAATCAACCTGCTTTTCCTCTTCAGAGATGACTATACCAATAATGAAAACCATACGCGACGCCTTCTACTGGCAGGCGTCTTGTATGGTATTCCTTCGTTCGTAGATCTATGTTAGCTGACCGGAAAAGTATCACCCTCTGGTAAATGAACTTCTATGCGTATATTCTATCCCATGGCCAGTGTTACATTCATTTTTTCTCTCAATTCTCTTCTTTCTCAACTTGCCTCGTGGTGGTAACATTTAAATTACCCGTGGATTTGCAATTCCGTTGACCTTGCCGTGAGCCGTGCACTTATTACCTTCCTGGCACTTTGAAAACAAGTTGATTGACCTGTGTATCTCGTGCGTCACGCAAAAGGAATGTAACCTAACGATGCTCAATACTCCGCAATACCTCCAACTTTCCGGTAATCAGAACAAGTGTCGAAGGCGTTTTTCAAACGAACCCTGGCCGCACGATGTTGTTTAGAGAGCCCAGTTTCATAAGTCATAACATGATTCAGCTGTAGTGTCGCCATTGTTAATATCCGTTAGTTTTCCTCGTATACTTTTTTATCAACACGTAACAAGTGATAGTGTAACACTTAAAATACATTAGTGATTTACGATATATATCTACCCATGCCTTTATGTCCCCGGAGGTACCGTTAGAGGCAGCATAGAGCAAACATAATATACGAGGCCCATTATTAGGCCAAACTGCGCTGATCTAGATCAGTTATGAGTTATGAGAATGAGACTTGATTTAGACATTCAGTAGTATTATAATTTAGGATGCGAATTATCTACTTGTATGCGAAAGAATGAAAGTTATTCGCTTACGTGCGTGGACTATAGAGGACAACCCGCCAAATAGTATCATTAATAAAAAGTTAACACGTAGCTCGTAGGTATGAATGGTGCGCCAAGAGCCTACTTCCGTCGACCTAAACTAAGCAAGTGATGATGTCTTACTTCGGCACAGAAAGCGCAGCACCGTGGAAGATTCGAATACTTGGCGCGTTTGTTGGACTTAATGTGAGTAGAACTATCAGAGAGCACCGTTATTCGGGTGGATAGCTATAGGCGACGCGTCACCAACGGCTTGCTTTCCTTTTGATTCTTTATTGAAATAGATGTGTAAGAAATGTAGGTACAACACTAGTGACAATACTCCCTACAGTACACTAGTGACTACAAAGATAGATCATATCACAAAGTTAATAATGAACTAAGCATTTTTTTCTGTAAAGATATTGGATCAAATTGAGTGCGCATTGTCAGCGTGCGTATTTCGCAATCGACCGCTTTTAGCGTTTTATATGGCTATTCAGATATTTATTATTATAATTACAAATTAGTTTCGAAATCAGTTTAGTCATAAATCTTAAATAACGCTTAAGTATTATATACCTACATATAACGCGCAATTTTACTGGTTCGCGCAACTTCTGTCAAACCGACGGCACTTCTACTCTCAAATTCTGTTATCTCACTGTGATGTTTGAAATCTGGTAACCAAAAATATAAATACGACTTTTCATAATCAACTGAGTTGGCGACAGAGAAATTGAAAGGTGGCAACTTGCGCGGCTCCTGAGTTCGCGATGATGATTTTTCAGTATGGGAATTGACACATACATATTTTGAGATGGGCTGGGACCTGGGACCCCATTCACCCCTCACCCCGGTCAATAGCTGGGTCTGCGCGTGCACACCATCTCGTGCATACCTAACGGGACTACTTAGCTAGCATGCTCGCGCTAATTCCTATCCACACACTAGCGATCTAGATACATTTGCTAATAATCGTGTGTTGATGTTTGTGATTTGACTCGGATATGAAATTGAAACGTAAAACTTGAGGAATTTAATCTAAAACGATGTTGAGCGTGACATTAGTTCCGGTACCTAATGCTGATTTAAATTGTATATTACAGGTACATTAGCCACCAAGAAGTTGTTTATTTATAAGTCGTTCAACTGAGTTTTCCGATTGGTAGAGCAAGTATACCCATGAAGGTGTTGGCAGAAGTGTCAATTAACACCCACATTTCGCCAACCGTCATCACCTGGGAATCGAATCTAGGTCAAATGAACCCGTTGCGTTTGAAATCCTACGATAACTTGACTGGTCTTATCTGTACGCTGTCTTTGCGTTATCAGATACACGACACTACATTATTTTCGATTATTGACAAAGACTAATGTACCTTTTCAAGTTAAAAAGATTAATGACTCATTGGGCCTGAAATCTGTCAGAGATAATTTATGGTAGGACTACTTCTGTAACATTCGTAAGGAACCCGGTGTTTTTCTGTTATAGAATTGAATATAATAGATTAATTTGCATAAAATGGGTAAGTAAGGTGACAAAAAAATTATGAGCTAAAGACACATTTTGCCACATAATTCTTCATTATCATTCTCCTGGCTACTTCATAACATTCATGATTACTGCCTGCCATTCGGTGAGCTTTGGTTTGCTTAAAACCGTGTGATTCAACGGGCATCACCGGAAAAGAATATTGATTGCCATCATGCTTTTACGCAAAAATTGCAACTTGTCATGGCGCAATCGCCCTGACGTAAACTCTCGGAAGTGTAGTAACTAATTATATTATTCAGGTATACTAATTACTACTAATGGAACTTTCTACGGGGTTAGCAAAAAGTTTACGGAACTGTCTTTAGCTACAATGGGTTTTCAAAAAAGCGTAAGTTCCCAGTTCCCATGGCGTGAAATGAGCAACGTAATAACGAAACAGCGCACCGTGCACATGTGCACTTAGCATACGAGCAGGCGAGCTGGGCGCAAGTCGTGGTCGCGACCGGTTTTACACTTTTTGTTTGTTTACGTAAGTTGATGCGGGCATCTGCCTCCGACTCGCACGACTAGTTCCATCTCACGCACGATAACTGCCAAATGACTTTGCCGCCATGATTCTCCACAAGAACTTGTTCGCCGTGTCTACTGCACCAAATCGTTACATCACTAGTGAAACCCGGATACTACTGTCCAGTTTGTTATTAAATCCTCGACGTAAATCCTTTTACCTAAACCATAGCTGGTAGGTTAATCCACAATTTGAGTTTCTGCCCATTAACGTTTTCAAGTGAGAAGCTGTTCCTGTCTAAAACTAGCTAGATTATAGAAAGCAGGTGCATCTTCTCATACCAGCGGCAGTGGTAGAACATATGCTTAGAAGAAATAATCTCCCCTAAGGCATAAAGATTCGATTCTGCTTTCGATGATAGGATCGTCGTCAAACCTCAAGAAATCCGATTTTGTACCTAGTTTAACAGCTCTAACTTATATTTGTATTATTGTATGAAAAGGTGTTGAAAATTTATAAAGAGGTCGTGTTGCTGTAGTCAGTTTCAATTTACTTGTTTAGAACATTTAACACCGGTTATGGGTAAAATAAATAATATATCAGCATACGGTTTTTGTGTAAGCATGTTAATGTTTTGCGCAATCACTGCCGGTCGACAAATTGCTTACCTATCTAGATTCACAAATACCAACGCGGTGTGGCACAATATATCGAGGAATTTGTATCGTGAATAATTAAAGATCTCATGCCTGAAGTATAAATGGCAAAGATTTCGTTTCATTTTTTGATTAGTTACAATTTTACTGTTTCGTAGGAACTAAAGTTAAGTAAACTAACGACAAACTGATCAATTATTCCTGAAGGTTTTATTGATCCCTTGGGATAATTTTATGTTGTTTGCGTGCGGTTGTGGATTTTATATTCGTTTCTATGGTTCGGCAGCTACTCGGCAATATCACGATGATTTCAAGCGTTCACGGGAAACCGCAAAGCCACCCGTACCGTACCGCCGTAAAGTAATTTGTAACATATCTAAAACCAAATCATAACAAAATTGAAGCACTTGACGATTTCGTAAATAAAAACAAGTCGTTGTACAGCTATCACACGGACCGCGGATGTAGGAATCACACAAGTTTTCGATGAAAGTGAAATCACAATAGTAATACTAGTATGTCGCTAGTGGAGCCACTCGCCAGACTACTCCATGTCGTCCGGTCAGAGGTCACCATGCGTGCGGAACTGGTCGATCTGTTATACTACGTATACGTCATGTTTCACGTTCACCGTTATTTACACGTTTAGGAAACGCATGAGGAGTAAGTAGTATTATCAAGAGGTAATGATAGATATACCATTACCTTCTGATGATACTACTTACCTACTCTGTGTCTTGAGAAGCCCAACATATTTCGGATAGTTTTGCCGTTTTATAAAATCCAAGTTTTCTTTCCATTATCAGATGGATAAATTGATTACGGCTATACTCACGTCAATCGTCAGGCTCTGCTCATGATTAAGGACTCCGGTCGGGTCCGAAACTAGTCGGGCGCATCCTGACGATTGACGTGAGCATAGCCGTAATAAATTTATGGAATTGAAAAGTGGCTCACGATAGTTTCTATACATTATCAGTTTGTTTGGTTTGTATGGTGTTTGGCTATAGTAGTTCTTTAAAGAATAGTTTCAGATTTTGAAAGATATATCCAATACTCTCTTTCAACATGCTGCAATACGACAAAACTAAAGTTGAATTACAGAAACAAGCTAACTTTACCCCTAACCGAATTGGTCACAGGTTTCGTGTTCAATAATTTCATAGCATAACACCATATAATTTTTGTAACAGATACTTATGTAGGGCTAACTATTCGGATCCACACTTTTAAGGAAACACGTCACCACATTCGTCTCTAGCGGGCGCCAGACGTCTTGACATTATCTGACATTCCAATCTTAAGCCAATGTTCTTGCTAACTATAAAATGAGCCGTGTGCTTCTTTACTACCTTAAAAAAGCAATGAATGGGTTGATGATCAAATCAGCTTGATTTCCAGTCCGCTTCTCATGGCACAACAAGCCATTATCGAGTATATACGTTGCGGTGCACAACGCGGTGATGATGGCGGCTCGGTGCACACCTCTCATTACCCGTAATCACTCGTATGAACTATCCCAGAGATACCTCTACCTGACACGATGCGGCTGCGCAACAACTAATTGCCCTCCAACTCACATGCACTCATTTTAAATACATTATCTTTGACCTCTTTCTTGGATTGAAACTTGTTTTTATTGTTGCTTCAAACAAAACCTATTTAGATTAATGTACCCCAAGACGTTTCTAGCTATATTTTATGGTCTCCTTTAATATAGGGGCGATTCTTAATATACAGATCTTTAATTTTGATCTCTGTTCACCTATGAGTGTTTGGTAAAAGGTTACACTTCGGTTGTAAATGTTCACAGATCAGTGACTAATTCCGCTGCCAATATGATACCTTAATAACAACATTCAATTATTTATTAAATAAGAAACAGGTCAACAAATAGGTATTCACTAGACCTTTAGATTAATCCGTTGTAATCAATTTATGGCTTAGCGGATTTAAATATTTGGAATGTGTAATGAAGTAGTGGTGATCAGTCAGCAGTAAATGAAGCGATAAAGTCATACTTACTGATATCGTATCAGTGATAAACATAACCGTTGTAACGCGTTATTACCAGAGCCAGAAGGTCGAGCTTTCAACACTGAAATCTCGCATCAGGAAATAGTCAATAACTATAAAATGACTAACTAATAACGTCACGACACCGACGTCATTCGTGAACTGACGGATGATAAAAATGACGAATAAAATTAAATGAGTATCAATCCCTTCACATTGATTTCACCAATCAGAGATTTAATTATAAAACCGGTATTCTTAAAACTACTGCTATGACGCAAAGCTTCGGTGGCGAACTCGTGTCAAAAAGAAAGGTTCTTTTCACATTAGTTACCTAAAACTACGCTATAGAATAAGTACTGGCTTTTGGAGAGGCCCAAGTTCAACAGTGGACTGTGTGCGGATGATGATGATGATTGGTCAGACTACCTTATCAATGTACAAGAAAGTACTTTTGCACGAGCAATTAGATATACCTTTGGCACAAACAAAATTTGAAAATAACTTGTTTTTTTTTTACTTATCATTCCAAAATTAATATTCTGAGTGTAGTAAATGCTACTTGGTACATTAGAATTGATCATGCTCAGCGGAACCTGAGACCTTGTAGTAAAGATTATGAAAAGTACCCAGCAGCTTATATTAAGGTTTTGGACGGGTGAAAGTCAAGGCTGAAAGTCCAGCTCATTGACACTACGGATGTAGGAAGAAGACCAAAAAATACTTAACCTTTTTAGTTTAATAAAATTGTTTGAAAATGTAAAAAAAAAGTTTAATCCAAAACAAGCTACCCTAGACTCGAAAACAAAAGAACCAAAAGGAACCATCGGAAAAGTGTGAACCACATTATAATTTCAGCAAATAACTCTGTTAAATTATTTGGCGAGTCTTCGGGCTAGATTGTTATATATTCATTATTATGTAAGCCATCTATTACGTCATAATGATAAAGAATCAGGTCTAACCTGCCTGCTCGTCGCTTTCCTGATTGATATGCGTTATGATGCCATAGATAGCGCGGGCCCGAGGCACTCGTCCCGATTTCACTAGCAGCATTATTGTTATTGCTTTAGAAAACGCTCCCCTTTAGGATTTCACCGATTGTTCTCTAATAATCGCTTTAAGCATTCTAGCTCTTAATAGACTTTGAATTCGGTCTATAAACTAGTAATGAGCAAACGAGTCCAGGTTGGTATTAGCAACAGAGTACAGATCGTACTTAGTCACTGCCTACAAACAAACAATAATGGCCTTTATTTATTTGACTTCAATAAGTCTTTCTATGAGGTTAAAAGAATAAACTAACGTAATATTGGATACACCCATAAAAAAATCTTTATGTAACCGCAATGAGGTAACTGACCACGTTGCCCTGCTGCCATACCCCCATACAGTATACCGCCTACTTTCGATTAACTGTTTTCGGCATTCCGTAAAGTTTCGGCGAGAGACCTTTCCATTTCTCGTATATCTATCAAGTGTTGCAAGTGTTTAGATGCACCGGGTACCTTAGTAGTACAAATAAAAATGGTGGTCTCTCATCTCGTGAACGCCCGGCGATGTTCTCAACGCGGTGATGCGGCGTCGGAAATGGTATAATGGCACAAAAACAGTGGCGCGGTTATCACGCGTCACGCTCTGGTTGCGCGTGTCAGCGAGCTCTCTAGCTGCGCGCTGACGCCGCATCCTTCACTGCAACGGTACACCCAACTGTTCCTCCACATGTCTCGTCGTTCGTTTTTTCCTCTTGCTCAGATGTAGTTAAAAATCTTCGTCTCATGCGGTTAACGGTCTCGAAATTCCTTAAACGGCTGCTAAGTTTGTCTCGAATTCGATGCCTGGTTCAGGCAATATTGCCAGTAGCGGTACGGGTCATGTGGTACGAAAAGTATAGCGGGCTAAATATATATGAGTGTATGAAAATAAAATCATAGAATGTGAAATAAGGAGGAAGTGCAATAGAACTTCGTTAGTATGAACATTAATGTCACCAAATCTCATATTGTTCGGCGAATCACGCCTCCGTCTACGTCATTCTTCAGTCACAGTTTTTCTCAAATGCGTGCATTACATGTTCACAAATGGCGCAAAATTCAGTTCGAATAATATTTAGATGACACTGTCGGAAGTTTACGATAATTCGATGTTTTTCAAGGTAACTTCTCAGAATGTTGTAGGCTAATTGTTTCATGTGGTATTGGACCTTACCAAACTTGCTAACCGTTAGCGTCAATTTCTGAACACAACGGTAATCTATGGAAATTGTCCTAATGTAGTTATTACTTTGGCCTCGCCAATGTTTGACCGACTAATTCTAGTCCCGGTGACAATTTGCGAGCGTCGCGTGACGGCTTCGTGCGTGGATAACGTGAAACCATTAGATGATCTTATTTTTAAGATTCAGTCTCAAACCTCGTCCGCAGATAATTTTTAATTTTAATGCCCGAATGGGCATCTAAAGCTCTAACGGTTGTGCAACTGATTGCACCTAGTCAAATGAACATTTAGTTCATACAATTTTATTGTATCATATATTATTTTTCTTGACAAATATACTGCCTTGTTCATTGGCTCTGTGGAATAGGTTTGCGCTTTTGATACCGCGAGGTCCAGGATGCGATGTGATCACAGTAGGTGGTTATCGGTGTTGAAAACAAACAACACTAGACGTGTCACCTGAACCCTTCGACCCTACTGCATTTTTGTTACGAGGGGGTATTTCCCAGAAGTGCGACATTCCGTTATCCTTTAAAAATGCCAAGATTTCGTCCCACATCGCTATAAATGTATAGTAGACAATCCCTTGTGAAGTCTGTCCCCCTCACAAGCCCTACGGTTCGGTAACGAGTTGTGCAGACCAGTTAGCGTGTCGAGTGTGCTCAGCCGATCGGAGGTGTGTAATTAGCACGAGCGGTACGAGCTCGACAGTATTGATCGAGCGCGACGTGACGCTGCAGCGGCTTCGCGTCAGCGTTCGACGCTCGTTAATCGTAGTGTACGCATAGGTACGACTCCTAATAGACTTACTATACCCATACCCGTACATCGTAGTGTATACCTGAAGGGTTAGTAAGTGGTGGACTAATAATTAAAAGCAACATTGTCGACTTACCGTCTTAAATTCAACGAATCAACACTGACTGACATTTTAATATACTTTGTTTTTAGTCAACATCCAATTAAATTGATTGTGTAATAAATCTATACTTGTAAACGAAATGCATTTACTTGCCAAGGATACTCGAGCGTCCTTTACGAGATAATGACTTCCTGCATTTGGACAATATCTAGTCGCGATACCGAAATATTGCTCCAGCTGTTATGCGGTGTAACTGCCGTGTCCAAGGCGAGGTCTGCACTCAGGGGACATTTTGTTGAAAGCAACCTGTGTTTTAAACATGCATTTGACTTGCACGACTATTAATCAATACGTAGGGGAAACAATTTAGCCCTTGCCTTGATTCACGTTGTCAAATGTTCAATAGTTTGTTCGAAATTTCGAGCTATAGGCGAACACTTTCTGTTTTATTGATGACCAGTTCCGGTGCGTCCAAATCTTGCACTTTGGATGCCCAGGGTCAACACTCATTTTCCACTCACTCCCTCAATCCTATTTCTCATAATTTGATTTTTACTAAAATGACTATATTCCTAGAAAAAATAGAGATATGTTTGATACCCATGTCTTATATATTTGGTTCCACGTGCCTACTAGGGCAAAGCTATTGGGTACCGTCCACTAGTTATTTTTTGTAGCCAAGTGCCATTGAACTCCGCTATCACACGCTACGATGTCATTAGTGCCAAATACCGTACCGCTAATCACCCAAACACGATCACCTTAAACCTTTGTTGATTTACTACTATGACTTTATTGTTACTTCTAAGAAAGCAAAGTTTATTTGTCGTAAGATTTATTAACTATTTTTGATTTACTGATGAGAAGAGGGAGCAAATGAAATCGCAGGATTGAAAGGTCTTTGGTACTCACGCAAATATTATAAAATCCAACATGCTATAAGAACTTGAATCTCAGTCTAGTAATCTTTATTAATGGATATCAACCCCAGCGAGACTCAAACCCACAACACTCGCAAAAATTCCACCGTCATATCAATAACAAGTTTATTACCGTGATGGGCACATCGGCTCTGTCTGAGCAAGAAATAAACTGTGTACATAACAGATGAGATGATTGAATGACTGGGCGTTTATTGGTAATGTTATTGAGTAAATAAAACAACATTACTTATTCGACTGTATTATGATTATGTATCAATATCCTTACTTAATATTATAAATGCGAAAACAACTTTACTTTCACGCCTAAACCACTGAACCGTTTTGATGAAATTTGGTAAGGGGTAAGCTAGTACAGTATAATACAGTTTTTACGCGTCTATTTTTTGTGCTAACAACAGACTTTTGCATCACATTGCACCCACGCAAAACCGTGGTAGTGGACACTTGGAAATGAATTAAAAAAACACCCTCCCTATAGTATGATATAGGGACTTAGTTATTTTATTCGGTGTAGTTTGTAGCGGCCTAGTGGTATGGGTAATGGACTGCTGAGACGAGGTCTCGGGTTCGATCCTAGGTTTTCCATGGCACACACCAATGACTTTTCGATGCTTTTCGAAGTTATGTGTGTATTTATCGCAGGTTTATAAGTGCTCAGTTAATGGCAATAGGCTTTCCACCTATTACATGGGGACCAAAACATAAACCGGCGAAATGTGGGTGCTAGCACCTCAGACTACCCCTTCGGGGATAAAGGCGTGAGTTTATGTTATGTTAGTTTGTCAACGTTAAATAATATAGTGTAGTGAATAGTTTACTTTCTCCCGTCCGGCCACGGACGACTAACAAGGCGCACGCGTCGCCACTAAATCTAGAGCCACCTACACACTTGCTGCTCAGACGCAGTGGCAGATATGATTTGCTTCGACCACGTATCTTGATACGCATGTTTCTATCCTACTTCCTAACAATGTTATAAAATATGTGTAAGTTTTGAGGATGTTTGTTATTCAATCACCCTCTAACGGATCCAGACTCCGAGACGTAGGTTCGCGTCAGATCGGGATTAATGCTATAATGACGACGATGATAATTTTTCCAGACTGCAATAGTCTGGAACAAAACATAGGCTACTTTTCATTCCGGGAATTGGTTGCGGGAACGGCGCCAAAATTACACGCGGGCGAAGAATTCCAGCTCAGCCCAGTCACTAAAATATTCTACTACCTCCTATCACTGAACACAACCGTTCTTCAATGAACTGTAGTGGGTTTCAAATTTATTATGGTCAAATATGTAGTATATAAAGACTGTTTTAACATGTATATTTCATGTAGTTATGTATGACCGTGTGTTTGATAACGCAAATAAATTCATTCCTCGCGTACATTTCTAATAAGTAAACTAGCACGTCGCTGAATTGACTCAGCGGATGTGTGTATGTACAGGTGTCGTAACGGGAGCACAAATACTACGCACACGCAATTACTTTATGTCGGCTCGTGTTTCAGCGGTTTGAGGCTCAGGTGGTATTGTGGTGAAGCGACTGTGATATCGATCCGCAGGTGGCTCATGCTCGAGGACGTGCCGCTGCACTTGTAGGCACCGTGTCAGAACATAATATAAGTATACCAACTACAGCTTCGGCGGTATAGCGGTAGCGATTCTTTTTGTAGCTTATATACGGGCGCTATATCTGACCGCCGAATCCTGAGAGGGGAGGCTGCGTCTGAGCCACCTTGATCGTCAATCGGCAGTTAAGGTTCGCTTGGGTGCCACTTTAGTAGAACTTCATACGCGGAACGATAAAGTGGGAAACGGGTGAGAGGAAATCCCTATAAGCATAAAATATTCAGCCTTTGCTAGGCTCCTTATCGATCGTAGTATCGGTATTCATGGCAACAGATGCAACAACGCGCGGTCCATGTCAGAGTACGGTACGCACCTTCTCCTTTCCTATGCAGAACAATATATTGCCAAATATATCAATAAGATCTTATTTTCTTCACAAAGACTTGGCATTCTTGTTCAATACTCATATTCCCACCTTTATATACCGAAGTTACGAACGAAATATTGTAGGCGATGTTGTAGTATCTTTAAACTTAAGGCTGCTGGTAAGGCAGACGGGGTGTAGCCACGTGCTCGACCTTCCATCGATCAATCTAAGTTGAATTCCATCCACGACGCCACGTGACCGCGCATACTTCCGCTATCACGCTACTCTCGGGCTGGACGTTATCAGTGACGTGTGGTCATTACTACACCTGCTCATTATAAAATTTACTGCTTATCGAATGCAAAATAGTACTAGCTATAGAACTAACAACATTATATTCAGGGTTAGTTACATGATCTTGGACTTTGCTTAGACTTTTTTTTTGTGCCGCTCTGACTAGAACTTGTTAAAATAATATTAGGGGTTAAAGTATGAATTGCCGATTTGTACTGACAAATTGAAATTCGTTTTTTTTTTTAATTTAACGTATTTATTTAATCAAAATAATTACCATTATTATCTATACATTGCTGCCATCTAGTAGGAAGGTCATTTATGCCTTTGCGATAGAACTCTGGTGATCTAGATTCGACAAACTGTGTGAAAGCATTTTGTACTGCCTCCTGAGAAGAAAACTTTTTATCACATAGAAAATTGTCCAAATCACGAAAAAAATGGTAGTCTGTTGGAGCAAGGTCTGGCGAATACGGAGGGTGACGGATAGTTTCTAATTGCAGTTTCTGTAGAGTTAAAACGGTTTCTCGTGCTGTATGAGGTCTCGCGTTATCATGGAGCAATAATGGTGAAGATCGATTCATGAGTCGGGGCTGTTTCACTGCTAGTTTTGCTATCATTGTTCGGAGTTCGGCACAGTAGACATCTGCCGTTATTGCTTGACCAGATCGTAGAAAGCTATAGTGAATAACACCATGCTGAGACCACCAAACAGTTACCATTACCTTTTTATTGGTAAGCTTTGCGTTAGGACACTGTTGTGGCGTTTCACCTGGGGTCAGCCATTGCATTTTTCGCTTACTGTTATTGTAAAGAATCCACTTTTCATCACATGTCACAATTCGATCCAATATTCCTTCATTTCTGTATCGATTCAACAAGGCAACACAAGTTTCAACACGCATTTCTTTCTGCAGATCAGTCAAATCATGAGGTACCCATTTTTCACATTTTTTTATTTTATTGATTTGACGCAAATGAGTCAATATTGTTGGTAAGGTAACGTTAAACCATGCAGCTAATTCCTGGGTAGTTGGCTCGGATCGGCTTCCACCATGTCTTTCAATTCATTGTTATTCACCTGTATGGACGGCCTTCCTCGTGGTTCGTTCTTCAAATCAAAGTTTCCATCACGAAAGCGTTTAAACCAAAATCGCACGGTGCGTTCATTAGCAGTCCCCTCTCCAAACGCAACATTGATATTGCGAGCTGTTTCTGCCGCGTTAGTTCCGCGTCGGAACTCGTATTCAAAAATCACTCGAATTTTCGAAGTATCCATCTTTCTTGTCTAAGCTGAATAAAAAAAACAACTGAAAGTCGATAATCGAATGTTGCACATTTTTAAATGAAGAACTACATAGGTACCATGTGGAAAAAGTTTCACTCACAAATCTCAAACCATGAAGGTTCTATGTCAATTTTTAAAAAAATTCGAAGTACCTATTACAATGAAACGGCAATTTCATACTTTAACCCCTATTATTTAACTACTATACCTTGCCAATGTTCTAACAATATGCTTAATATCCTGTACTATCTCACTTTTCATCAAGGCATCAAGTATCAGTTGAGCAAAAATTGCAAATTATACTACCTTACAATCTACTAATCATTTGTTTGCAAGTCTGTGATGGGGATACATAAAAAAGGTTTTGAAGTTGAATTTATCTTCATAAATTCAACTTAAACAGTAGCTGTACCCTGGGGCAACTTACGAGAATTTAATCAGGATGTTTGCGAGGAAGCCCTCATTGTTATTATAGCCCTATTGAAAACAAAAGCAGTGCGAATGTCCCCTCCAGACAGTCACCGGTCGATAATGCGGCCGCCGGACAGGGGAGCCCGGAGCCCCAGACATTCCTACACACGTACTGTTATCCATAGCTCGGTTCTCAATACTCGAAACTGCATGACTCACCAAAAATTCGTCCAAACCAAACTGTGTCGGACGAGGCATTTAAGCAAATCATTGCGGTTTGTCTGACCCCGCGTTAATTGGCCAAGTGCTCGACCGCGGCAGACAGCATTGTTTGATACGCACTTTTACAATTTCATTACAGTTAATGACAGCCCGCGCTATCTATATCCCGGTAGCTGATAATTCTCTGGTCAACAGCCTCGAGAGTCGACTCCGGTTTTGATAAGCTGTGCGACTTTCAGTAGCTGTTCTTTTATATTAGGAAATAATGCGCTTATGCAGCACACGACCTACAAAGGGCAAGCTGTTACCGTAACATTATAACGCTTTCAATAGCAGATATCGCAATCGCGTGATAGAGAGGATCACGAACCATAGCTTGGAACTTACCAACCAACGTTCTAGATCCTTTAATCGGAGCTTCAAAAAGCATCCAATGGGGACATCAAAAGACCAACATTTGTAAAATTCTTAGCATTTATCGCAAGGTAAAGTCATTCTGACCGTGCTGTAGGTACAGAAATAGTAGTTTATGATACTGTTGCATAATAAGGGTTCTTATAACACGAGTGTGTTTTAAAAAAACGAGCCGTAGGCGAGTTTTTTTATATTATCACACGAGTGTTAAGACCAAGTTATGTACAGTGTCATACACTACTTTATCTACTCTCATACTATAATACATAAACTAATTTATTTTGCAAACCAAACCAAATTTTGTTTCTTCTTCTTCTTTTTTTCTTTGATGGCAATGTAGTCAACCCAATTTAGGGGACATTCTTGCCAGTGTCAAGTTGGAAATTTCCCAATCACTAAGTGATTCTTCGACGTTTGCGGTTTGAGTTGAATGTAGACAAAGGCTTTTACGTTGACTTATATGGGCAATATATACACAAATATAATGATAATTACAAAGATATATTATGAAGACGTAAGAATTTAATAAGCGATTTTATATATACTTTGTTAGATAACGATAATATAGATGATAGATCGTAAGGTAAAGAAGCTTGGTAATAAATCATAATATCAAGTAATGATGGAGAATAATTAGGGCACATAAATAGAATATGCATAATGTTACCTTCATCCAAACCACACTCACATAAAGATGAATCGCGCACCCTTAACTTTGCAAGGTGTGCTGGTGTAGTACAATGGCCAAATCTCAGCCGAGAAATAGTGGAAGAAAATTTTTTTTCGATGTGTAATTTAGAGAACCATGGGTGCATGGTTATACAAGGTTGAAAGCGACGATAAAAGTTTCCCTTATTGGAAGTCGACCACAAATTTTGTTTAATATAAATGTATAGAACAAAAAAAAAAAAATATTCGCGCCAAGGCACAAACTTCGATTGCGCATGCGTGTTTCTTTTTTTTCTTCCGAAATGGCGGATTCTTTTTTTAAAGTAGAGGTTCAGTCCAGATGGGGATTGTATAGGTGTATCGTTATGATTAAAAAGTTATTTTATGATATAGGTGTCCATACAAGACCTGTATCGTAATAAAACTTTTTTTTTGGCCTGTGCGTAATGTTTGTCATAAGAGTTCTAATTTCAATTTTATAATCTTTGTATTATAGTATCAGAGTAGATAAAATAAATTCCAATATGTTACAAAGAAAATCGTGTATGAGCCCGTTGAAAGTAAAAACATATAATTAAAGCATTGTCGAGCACGTGGACCGCGACACGTTTAGTGTACGTACCACCGTACCAGCACCGCCGCCGGACGGACACTCGCCGGTGACTTCAAATAATGCACCGGCATGCTCCATCGCAGGTCACCCACCTTTGCGCGCACTAATATTAGCACGAGAATGCATGGTGGAACTACCAGGCTGTTTGTAAGACAGTAGAGGCTTTGCTTCATCACGCTTAAAAAGGAGAAAGAATACAGAATGCAATGTGTGATAATTACTTTAAGAATACAAAAGACGTTTATTGAACTGTTCATTGTCCAATTACGAATCAGTAGATTATACACGCAGTTTATCGGCTTCATTTCAAAGGCTTGTTTTTACAACTCACAACTAGACCCGCGTTCGCCCCCCGAGGCGATTAGCAGAAGTGTATGCAATGCACGCTAGCTAGGTATTTTTTCATATCACGCAAGCCTATATCTTCAATTTTTTTTAATCGAGGTTCAGCTGAGTGGCATTCTAGAATACGGGCCTTAAACTCTAATACACCTTGTCGTACCTGGGAATGGAACACAAATAGCTCACGTACGCACGCAAACATACTTGTGCCACGAATGACGGAACTAATGAGGCAGTTCGAAGAAAATCGAACAGGTTTCATGTTGTGTGTCCGTCAACTGGACATTGCGACTGCGGAGCCGGAGGGTCGATGGCATACCCAGACAGACCGAATAAGTCGGGCTGTAGATAAAATACATATTGCGACATGTTTGACATTCTTGCCGAGGCTGCTACAAGTTCGTCGGCTCAGAATAAGTGATATTTCAAAATGATTCGGTTCAGACGCCCACTACTCACTGAACTCGATGTTATCAACTATTGGCAATTGCTGAATTACCTTGTAACAAAGAGACGTATCACTATTCATTATAATATTCAATATTGATTCCCCTATGAAGCCTCAAGCTAAAGAAATATACATTTGTACAGACGGCATCAGATTGATCTTGGCCAGCAATCTCGAGCACCCTGCCCGTCAAGATCGATTTGATGCTGACCGTACAATGCAAATTATGAAGAAGGAATACGTAATATACAGTAGCTGCGTTTTTCAGAAAAGTTGAGTTGCTCCGCGAATAAATATACCTATCTAAGTAATGATTCGATTAAGATAGGAAAAATATTAAATCGGTCCTGTCAGGGTTCGCGATCTTTCCCTTACAGGGGAAATACTCCACTGAGCCACCGGACTTCATCTAAATTTTTCATTCAATCATCATCATCGTCAATCAATTACATCCGTCTTTGAGGTGACTGTGTACCGACACTCTCACGAACTATCGGAGCCAATGAATGATTTTTCAAGTATTCTTGAACATTGATTTTTGACTACTCCGCCCAAACAATTAAAGCCCAATGAATAAGTAATGATTGATGATATACCTATTAGGGGGCAGGGCATATATGTAAGGATTTAATACAACGTGCTACTCTATTTTTATTAGAGCCGCGTAAGAAAAAGAGTTACAACAATTTATAAATTCCCTAAAAACAAAACATAGATTACATGATATCAGCCCAATGAAAATTCTCATTGCTAAGCTCGTAATCGCGCTCAATAATCCACAATTTAGATAAAGTATCGTGACACACTGACGCCACTGTGGTGCGCGCCGGACTTCGCTACTGATGGCAAAATACCGTTTGCCATTTTGCCAGCACGTCAAGTGTGACGTCAGCCAGGATACAGGCGTGTAGTGTTATTATGTGCTAGTGGAACACCGCATACCAATGTTGGAAGACGAAGGGCCGATTTTTCTGATCAAGGTACTTACTTACACATCATGTTTGTGATATCAGAGCGTCTCGATTGCCTAACAATGACATACATAACGTAACACTGGAATGTTTACAACTTCCAACAATGTCCAGTCACCGCTTGCTAATCTTACGTCGTTTCTATTCATGATGCTTCAATAATATAGTTGTAGGTATGTGTATTGTGTGAGTGTCTTGGTGCCATAGCTCCATTCATTGTGAAGATAATCATATCTACTACTTCCTTTTACTATAATTACAGCCTCCAGTAAATATGCATTTGATTTCTTTGGAAATATGTCAGTGTTTCGTTATAACAATCGTTATTACTTTTATACCACCTTAATATTAAACACATTAAAAACAAGCCGAACCACTTCGTAACTGCTGGTTCTGCATCGCGCTATAAAGTTTCTCATTCCATTACAAACTCCATAACCACATTGATGCTCTAAACAATATGTAAACATTATAATTTAATCGTGACCTAGAATATAAACACACAAATGAAATAGAGGTTTAAAATACCAATACTATAGGTATCAGCCATAAGCCCACGCCAACGTATACCAACCACAATGAGGACGATATGCGAAAATCATTTGTCTTCATAAAACATTTGGTAAGACATTGTCATAAAATGTACATATTGCTCAAGTTTCAGAAGTATAAACATTAGTCATAAAATTATGTAGGCAGCCAACATAACAAGCACAAATAAACAGCCCACCGCGATAAGTACAATAATTGGAACGAGTATCCTCGCTGTGCTTTATTTACATAGGATTATTATTTATTATTATATTAACAGTTATATTATTGTAATTGGAACAATTTATAAAGCATTGTATCTAATGCGCAACAAGTGAGTTTCAGTTATCAAGTTGGCTCAAGGCTCGTAGACGTTTCTGGCATCACCAACTATGTTCGGCTGCCAGGGGGATAGTGAGCTGTTTCACGAATCTGTGGATACACCCGCCCCTCATAACCATACTATACCATACATGTTAGAGACACCTCGTAGTATGAGTATATTCGACTACAACCGCCGCTTTCTCGTGTCTTTGACAGAATTGTATTATATATTGATTCATTTTGCCCCCATCCTCGTTTATTGGTTTTCATGGTTCTACTGGTCGTGGTCTGTGTGGTAACTGTTGTACATTTAAGGCCTGTTGGCCCGATTACTCCTTAAAATTAATAGACTACTCCTATGTCAATCAAATGGTAGAAGTGGACACTTTAGGAAAAGCCAACCCAAGAGGCGAACGAGTAGAATAAGCAAAGTGAATGACAGTATCGTAGCAAAAGGAAAGTCTCCCATTCCCTATGGGGACTGTCACAGAGACTGCAGCAACGAGCAAGCGGATGCCAGTTTGTTCTTATCGGTTGCAACTGCGCAGATTCATACAATACGGGGATTTTTCTAACTAATATGTACCACGATTAAATTAGTACTTAAGCATTGCAAGCGCTCACAGATTCTTTATTTGCTGCCTAGAAAAGAAAACGATTAATATTAATAATGCAGATAAGCGGTGGACAGCTGCACGGCGAACGTGCCTGTTAAGAGAACTTTATGAAAGGCTAGTCTTTGTACTCAGCTTACAAACAGAGCACTGACCATAACTGATATTATCTCTAATTGACGATATAAATGGGACGCTTATTTCGCTAAGTTTCATCGAAATATTAAATCTATAAAATGTTCCCTCTAGCGACAAAGATTATCGATATAATTCGCAATACGATTGGTTATTAAATAATTATTGGTTTAAGATTTGAACTGTTGAAAATTATTACCAACATTTCCACTTCTGGTTATTCTGTGAGCAGCTCATACAGACAATAACGCTGTCATCAGTTCAAAGTTGAATCTAGTCGAGGATATTTAACTGTTAATAAATACATTTTCCTGTAATGTCCCTGCTAATGGAACCAAATAAACAATAATGTCGTAATTAGCTATTTGTGGCTTACAATCAACAGGAAACGCAGTGATAATAATATAATATAATGTTATAATAGATGCTCTACTCTATTCTTGTGTAAAATATAATTTGTAATTAAATTGAATATAATTTAAATTATTTACGATACGCCTAAGTCTAGCTAGCTGTACTTAACGATTTTCTGGTTGAAAATATTTTTTTTCCACCGTAGTTCCATATAGTGGATTTTTTTTATAATTGGCAGATGTTAGACGTAATTCTCTGTTTTAATTTTCCTACGGAGGTCTTTAGTACCTTCAAAACCTTAACGTTTTTTTTTTAATACTGAGTTATAATTGCTTTTTTCAATTGACTAATATTTAATGTTAGTAAGAAAAACTAAGTAGCTGACTCTTCAATCTACCCGTTGCATAGACTCGAGTGTCTTTTCCGTGCGTGCCAAAAGCCCGACATTGAATTATAGCCGCCTCACAGGCTTCTCCTATGGCCATTAAACCTTTCAAATTCAAATCATATTCATTGTAATTTCTTGCAAACCCACCAGTTTCGAGTGCTTCTGATCTACCCTTTTTAAAACATCACTAGTTTCATCATGTAGGTATGTTCTGCGAGGTCAACACCGACTATTTACCTGTTTTGTAACTCATTTATCATCCATACATTATAATAAACTCACTATAAATCTACTAATTCACAAGGACCGGAGCACGTCTCGTTACAAAAATCTGGTTCCTTGTCCGTAGTCGTCGGGCCAGGTGCGTGCTTCCCTTGAACCCGCCGTGGACTCGGATCGCCGAGCGCGGCCGCCGCCCCGTCACGGTCAGCGGACGCCGCACCAGATTCCGACAGTCATCGCTCTCGACTCCCACGACTTGTTATGGAAAATACTTACCGAGTATTGTGAGAAACAAATGTTTTCCCTACTGCATTCCGGCGATGGAAACTGGCCCGCTTGTTGCCTAGACATATATGGACAGCTTGACAGGAATGTACAATATAGAGATTACACTGGGCTGAGAATTGAATTTAGAACTTTATAGTAATGCTTGGAATGAAAATGGAGTATATTGAACAAATAATAAAAAAAACGCCAAAATGCTTTACGAATAACGTGAATTTTTAAACGGATGATTGCCTTTTTGATGATGGAATGTGATCAGACGGCACGGCCCTGTTAGGTGCAATTTTGTGTAACGCGCCTTTAATGATTTATATTGTTCTTTCTTTTTCACCCAGCCAGTTTATAGGCCTTATCGAGATGCAGAGCCACTAAACATTTTATGCTTAATTTTAGCCATAAATAGATCTTTCCACTTGTCTTAAGTTCATCACACCCTTGACGAACGGGTGTACTATTTCGGTTCCACTTCGATTCCCTGGGGATCGCAAAGGACTTTACTATTCCACTTGGATCCCCTAACCCTTGTTTAGGAGATCGTATGAAACAAAACAATTTTTTTTTTGTTTATACTGGAGATTGATGGCACTTGTTGGAATCTACTACACATATGGAATAATGAAATCACTTGTACTTTTCCACACTTTATTTTATTTTAACCTGACCGGTTTCACCTCACGGCATTATCAAAGGTTTAAAAACTAAAATTAAATATGTGAACTTGGATGAAAATCAAACGTATAATACTCGATACGTTTTTTAGGAATATTACGTAGCAATGTGAATATTATGCATTTCCTTTTCCTACTGACCACATTCACCGTGATCATATTCACTTTTTATGTGAACCGGTGATAAGCAATATTGAATACATGTGGATGGAAATTAAGTAACACAGCCGGAAGAGCAGCCCTCGTTTCGTATGTGATATTCGCTCACCATCGCGCATACATAAGTATGCGCACAACAGTCCGCGCTATGGTAATTAAATCTCTTTGAACGCAGCTATATATTACTGCTTCGTTTCCGATGCTTTGTCTGAACCCCATTGCGTAACTTACAAATGCTATAATACTCCACCGTTCCACCATACGCCGCGGATCTCACCTAAAATGCGTTGCGAATCGACGACGCTGCAATCTGTCGGAATTACACGATACCTGTGAAAAGTGCTTAAAATTCGACATACAGTGACTTAACTAACCTTGAAGGCAACATCTTTAGTAACTCCCTGGACATTAACTCACAAACAGGAATGCAGACATACAAGAATGGTTGCTTGAAGGAAGAACGAGAGTTATAAAAGTTTGCTTAGGTGATTCGGACACGAATTACGTCTGACCGAAAACAATTGAAGTAAATAAGATAAATATAACTAAGTAAGCAGGTCATTTGAGGTCGACGTCGAAGAATTTACAGATTAGTGATGTTTTGCAACATTAGAAACCGGTGGGCTAGATACCAAGGAATAATTACGTTAGAAGAAGCCCGTGAAGCGTGTAGATAAATAATTAATTTGAAAAAAAAAGAAGCATTTTTAGAATAATAAAATTAATTGTGACTGTCTCTACTATAACGGAACAGAGTTTAATAACACATACAGTATATGTATGCGTACATAGTTAGTCGTCTTGCTAAAAACATATAAAACATTGCAATTAATAACATCATGTTATAAATAAACAGCAGTAAGTGATAAAAAAGTGAATTTAGGAATAGCGCAATTAAAGTAGTGATGTGTCGGGTATAAATATAATTTGTCAGCTCGAGCGCGTGGCGAGGCGCGGTCACAATTACTCGTCAAATCACTTGTTAATTAGTTGAGTTAAATGTACCAGCTAACTGTAAACCGGTTAATTAAACACATGCCTTCGGAAATGAGATCGCGCCACTCAATTTATTTAACTATCTACATAAATTCTTTTCATAAAATATTAAGGTTGGAATTAAGCACGGCACGCATGACGATTTCCTTTGTAAGGCACTAGCTGATGACCGCGACTCCGCCCGCGTGGACTTAAGTTATCGCGACTTTTTGTCATATCTCTTGTTCTAATCAATATTCAACCAATCACGAAAAAACATAGGGCTGATTTTGAATAGATTTAGGCATTCAATTATATTAAGAGTAGTACATGTCAATAACTATGTATTTGTCTGTCCTGTAGCCCGGCGAACCCGGCGTGGTGGTCCTGCGGCCCGAGGCGCTGGCGCGGTGTGACTCTGACTCGGAGACGGAGACGGACGGTGGGCCGCCCTCGCCCTGCGCCGTCAAGTTCATAAACGACAACGTGCTCATCAACGGCAAATCTTCCATGCCCGGGAAACCCAACAAGGATCGCATTTCAAAGGTATAAACCTATGATATGTTTCCTACAGTCCAGGGTTTTTAAGCGAGGCGTTAACAAGCACCTGATAAGACCGTCAAGCTGAGAGCCTCATTGTGTTTGATTATCTTCTTCCTCGAGGCTTTACCTTCAGCTTACTCTTAGGTGAAGTGAAGCTATTATTGACGTATCCTGTATAGCAAATATGAGATTACGTTCTCCTTTATCGACTTTCGAAACTGCGGCATCTTTTCGAATATTCTGTCAAAAAGATTCATACACCAGTATTCCCGGCGGTTAGTAAGGTAGCCAGAGCTCACTGGAGAGTTTTTGTGCTGTCAGTGGGAAGACCAACCTTCTACACTGTCGGCACAGTACCTAACTCTCTGTGTTTACAGGGTCGACAGGGGTAACCACTTTCCATCAGGTCTACCGTGTGCATGCATGTCTGTCACCTAAGTGGTATAAAAAAATGTGAATTCTGATTTCTGCTACGCCTATGTATCGTATTTAACTATTATTGTAGGCTTAGAAAGACATTCAGTGCAATTAAATTTACGGCCCACTTTCTAAACCTTTCCAAACATGATTCTGTCGAATAGCCCATAACTTGAAACGCCATCGAACGAATTTATTTATTGAGTCTATACGGACACACATTCAAATAAATTCTATCTAAATATACGTAGATCACGTTAAATGTAGATCACCTGCGCACTTCATGGGTATAAAATTGAATTAAAACGAATCAAATACCATTTATAAACAGTTTTTCACAACAAAATTGGGTAGGTATTTAAATTTATCTAAGTTATAGCCGCATAACGTCCATTGCATTTTTCTATGCGAGTGCCGAAACAAAATAGTGCACGAGTAAGATAAATACGAGAATGGATTTAAGACAATTATAAAAGCACTTCAACGTCATCGGGCCAATCATGGCTTTACCGATCGTGTGAACGCGAACGGATCAATTAATACCGGTTCGGACACGCCGCACTTGACGCAACCATGCTATTCGCCAGCCATCGGACATGCCTCCACATAAAATGGTGCAAACCAACATACTTCATCTAGGAATTGAGTTGTAGCAAAAGTTTTTAACAATCACACACAAACACCAAAGCTAAGAATAATTTTCTATCTCATTGAGTTGATTTACTTAATTGTCATCAATAACATCAATATTATCATCTGCCTAAGTCCGTCCTCGGGCCCACTGCTGGTGCATGATGCATCTAGTAAAGAATCTTGGAGATTTTACTGACGCATGTTATCTCAACGATAGCGGTTCCACGACTAAATATTTCTCATAACTATAAATCGATCACGCTTCATTGTTATATTCAATTCAATGCAATCGTTTATTTGCTTCGAATATGGTATGGCACGATATATATACAAGTAAGTGCTGTGAAATTCCATAAGCGAAAAGTACCTACTAAGTACTGTTTATTTGCGGAATCCTATACAGTTAGCTCACACAGCTACGTTTACAGTACCTATTATATCTTAGATTTCCTGTCAGGTCGAACTTCACCAATCATCACGATTTAACGCTCCTTGTTATAGAAACGTTGCTTACTGTGCAAAATTACATGTTCCAGCAAGTAATTGTGCCTTTGTATTTCGCTATCCCTAAAATCAACATATTCTGTGTCAGTTGCCGGTGTCGACCACAATAATGACTAGTCTATCTAACAACATAGTGTAGTGTGTAGTCAGTACTAAGAGAGCTCGTCTCGGAGGGTCGCGCCCGCGTGCCCGGCGGCCCGTGGCGCGGTCGTGGCCGATGATCACCGCATACGGTTACATCACGGTACTGCAGGCTACTGCACGGTTACATCACGGTGGTAGAAATTTGATGGCACAAGTTTGTCACAAATTTCGGCGGGGTGGGTACAATTGTGAAAAACCCTTCATAGTTATCCAATTTCGGTTGGATTGCGTTCAGGGTTAGCAAGTGCATAGCCGGGCAGGGTGATTGTAGGCGCAGCAGTAGTGGGACCGGTGGGTATCACGCGGTGCTGCGACGGCAATCCTCTATTGATGAGGCCGTCAAGCAGATTGCCACCATTGTTAACATGGTACGTGTATGTAATGGTGACCCTCTTTCCTAAGACTTTGCCTTCAGCTCACCATCAGACGAGGTGAAAACAAATTGACGTGTCCTATAAATGAAAAAAAGATAATACAGGCTACAGACAGTGGCATGTCATCCAGACCGCATTCCTTGGCGTCTGACTCACAGCAAAACATTCGCCGAATTGTCACAATTTCTTGTAGGTAGCTTGGATTCCAAGTCAGGCACGTCCGCGAACTCTATAAAAATCAGCTCTAATTAACTTCAACTACCTCGGTTACTCTTGTCTACTGAGTTTCGCCCTACTGCGATTATATTCAGTTTCAGTAGCGGGCCAGAAAGTATGTGAATCATCTATCACATACTTTCTGGACGTTTATTCAAGAAGTTTGCCAGCATGCGGCACTTATGCACGGTGGAAGATTTTGACCTTACCTGAAGGAGAAGTACTCTAAATACTGGAGATAGCGAATTTCACCCGAAGGAAACATTCCTTTATTTAAAAAAAAATGCATTCATAGAAATACATACATAGAAAACTCACTTGCCGCACCCGGTAATCGAACCGACTAAAATCGATAGTGTCAATCATAAGGATAAATCAGTGCCAGTTTATTCAGCACTATTACTCAAGGAGTCATCAGAAACCTTATTAACAATAAAGTTGTCTGTGAAGCCAAATATGTATTACAATAAGTAGATACTAAATGACTGAACTTTGTTTCTGGTTTAGAATGAAACTTTATTGGGTAACTGCACGAGGTATGTAGGTAGGGTAGGTAGTAATTTAGGATGCTAGATTGGAAACCTCCACGCGGTGTACCCTGGACATCGGGGATGGATGATGATGGATGACGAGGATGAATTGCCGTGTTGGTGGTGACTTTCTTCTTCTTCTTCATCAGCCTAGCGTTAATCCCAGTCGCATCGGACGCTTTCAACTTAGAAATTGGATTGAGATTAAAAAAAAAAAAAAACATTACAGTTAGACCAGTTGTTGTGCTTTTTAGGACTCCTAACAGTAACGATATAGATATCGTAATATAGTACGAATATCTATGGCGTATAGTATATACGCCATAGATATTCGTAAGGTAGCCGAGACCGAGACCGACGGCTTAACGTGCCCTCCGAAGCACGGCCAGACCAATGTAAATACCTATATCGAACCCGTGCCTCCTGCGTACCGGCCGCGTTTACTACCGCCACAGCATAGAAGCTGTTAATTGGGCACTGGCGTGCGGTTTTTGTCGGTTTGAGTCTAAAGTTAATACTCCTACTGAAAATACCAGTCCCCTACTGAACAGCGGCAGTATCCGCATAAAAATAAGTCATTTTATTTGAATGAGGAATTTTATTGTTATTATGAGATCAGATGAGCCTTTGAGTTAAAGTGCTTTTGTTTGTGAAATTTAATTTATAAGTTTAGATTTCAAGGATTTCCTTTTATATTTAATTTACCATGTTTGTTAGAGAGATTTGATCCTTATGATTGACCTTATCGATGGATGACATAAAAACACAGGATGTTACTTTTGCAAATTTTAGTCTGTTCGATTACCGGGTGAGGCAAGCGAATTTTCGAAATTCTTCGAATTTCCTTTTAAAAATAAAGGAATATTTCCTTTGAGTGAAATTCGCTATCTCCAGTATTTACAGTACTGCCCCTCCAGTTAAGGTTAAAATGTTCCTCCCTGACGTATCGGATGCCTATATGCCCGACCAGCACTGATGTGATGATGATGCTACAATAATATATCCCATAAAAATAACAATACGTGTCAAAAATACCAAGTCTCGCCTCAGTTGTTCTACCGTAAGAAATTGTGAGATCTATGTAATACAAAGTCGGTTATTAATTTATTCAGTCCCTACATAAGCGACCTTCTGTCTTTAGTTATTACGTTATTACCTAACCTAACAACATCTTATAGTGACCATATCAATATGAATTTTTTTTAACGTTTTAAATATGTACAGTCAACTTCAAAAGTAGCTTAACAAATTATAATTTATTGATCACTGTGGCTGTCAATCCTCTCATAATTTAATGAAATTAAACATTAAAAATATTTACTTTGTGCTATGGGGACTACAAAACTACATAAAACATGAAAAATGAATACTTTACAACTTTATAAAAGATTTGTAAATATGTTAGTGTTAATCAACTTACGAGGCTGACTGTACATATATTTTCTTGACAATCTCACTATCTCACTAAATAATCTAATTTATATAATATGTACATATTACTTGTGAGATATATTTTGTTTTCATGCGATTGCCGAATACCTGCCTATAGAAAAATTATTCTCTTTAAGTTCAATAAAAAAAAATCACTCATTAAAAAAAATCGGAACATCGAATAGGAACGCTCCAAAGAAGTACGTTGGTAAAACGTAATACTCTGTACATGTTACAAATAATTATGGTAAATATTCTTTAAGTAGGTACTAATATGATCAATAGGTTTATAATAAGTGATGTTAACCGGCTCAAGATCTGCACGCACACTGAAGCGAACCGTTGAACAATTTAGTATCGCTGGTGGTATTGCTCTGTTATGTAAACGTGCCTACAGTGCGTCGCGGTGGATTACGCACTCACGTGTTTGTTCTTATTTACTTCATTTAAATAGTTTACATTTTATAAATTTTATTGGCTTTTGGAGAAACTAATTTTGTCTCTGTAGTATATCACATAGAACTGACATCGATTAATCAATAATCATACTACCATAAATATGCTTCTCATGTTCTAATAACGAGGAGTACCTACTTGAGTTTGTGATACAAATTGCCAATGCAGATACTCTCTTCCCAGCGGCAGCGGTCTCAATAAGGCTGGGCAGACTCAATCTCTCTCTCGCTCAGACTCAAAGACTGGGAAAACTTGAAATAACACCCTGTACCCGCCTGGCCAGTGTGGAAACAGTAGGCCAATAGCTCCCAACATTGGGAGAGGCCAATGTCCAGCAGTTGACTGCTATAAGCTAGTTGACCTGAGAGTCAACGGCACTGTGCTGCGGGGTAGTTTGTAAAAACATATTACGAATGGTTTGTTGACAATGTGTAACGTGTTATTCCAGTTGAAGCTGCAATTCGACGACTCGCTGACGCGCACGTTCGAGTACCCGTCGGAAGTCTCGCTGTGCGACGAGTCGCCCGCCAGCCCGCCGCCCGCCGCGCCCGCCCCCGCGCCCTCCCCCGCGCCGCCGCAGCAGCTGGCCGAGTCGCCGATGCACGCGCCGCTCGCCGCCAACACACATATAGGTAACCCACACCTACATGCAGACATTGGTGGACTTTTTGAAAACGATGTTAAAGGTTAAGATGTTAAAGTTAAGCCAACCTCACCGGTCAACTGCCATTGACTGGCGACAGTCTGGGTTAACACTTGAGAGGTTAGAACGTACGAACCAAGCCAAAAGAGTAGGATTAAGCACATCCCGGGTTCTGAGAAGAAAGCCTCCGACGGATGCAACCGGGAATGAAAAAATTATAAATGACTTTGAAAACTCTTGAATGAAATATTAAAACATTTAGCAAGCTAACTATTCAAATCGATTAACATAGGAAAAAGCGGATCAGCTCAGACGGGACTCGGACCCTAGAACCGTCGCGCGTCGCTCATATAGGAAAAATTTGGATAGCTTCAAGTGTGAGTCGGTAGCTCAGTGGTTAGAGTTATAGAGTCCCGCCTAAGCTGATTCACTTTTTCCTATCTAATAATAGTTTTGAAAACTCACATACGTGTGTGCCTAGTGCCTGAAGTAGGTTCAATAACAGGAGGACATTTAAGGAGCAGTTTGAAGAAACTCAACCAAGCAAGTGACTATCACTCGACCAACTACTAGTTTTCATGCCCATAGCAAAAGTTTAAAAAATGTTGAGATCGTTCCTCTTTGCTATTCTCGCGCTCCAATAAGTGAGCCGTTGCTTACTAAAAAGGTATCAGGCATAATGCTAAACAAACGACACTAAGTTATTTGAGATATCTTGGGACGGTTACTAACATGTCAGATTGCTAGAAGCATGATACGGATAGGTATATCTCATTAGGAAGTTATTGTGGATAAGATTGAGTCCTTATACTATATTTTTAGAAAGGTGCTGGCTTGTGTATGTGGACTGACTGACTCCGTAACGTAACGCCAGTGTTTATAAACAAAATTTGGAATAAAAGCAAAATTGCAATGTTTTCACTAACGCGCCGTATCGCTGAGCAAACACCGATTGTTTGATTCACAGGACAATATAACTGACAAAACCTAGGATTCGATTAGGCGATTGTTTTGGAAACGAACGATGAAATAATGTCCGCACTTAGTCAAGTTTAATATATCTAGAGATATCATTGTTTCCACAAGGCGGCTGCCCTCTACCTTCTGCAACGATGACAAGTAACGAACATGGGTACTCCCAATACCTACAGTCAGCCCACCAGAACATCCTCCGTGGAATGGTCAATGGCCATGATACCTTTATAGGTGGCTTATTTTTGTAATCATTCTGTTGGTGGTCTGTCAGGCCTTTCTACATCACTTTTACCAATTGTGCTCTATTTATTTTCCCTCTCCTTTCCCAAAAAACACAAAGTTCGAAGAGGGTAGCTCTCAGTATATTGCAAAGTTTATAATATTAGTAAATTATAAGTTGTTGGCTCAACGCTCCGCGCGTCTGTGCACATGACCTTACAACGGTAGCGTGTGAAAGTGGCGCGTTCAATTGCCGCTTGAAGTGCTTCTCGACATTGACTCGCCTCCGTATCTGTGTCCGCTTGCTGTATCTATCTAAATCACTCACAGAAGATAAGAGCTCAAGCACTCCGCTACCTTGTTATTATTCTCCTAAGACCCGCTTCTTGCCTGTAACTTCGGCCCCCCTATACTAATTATGTATGAAGAAGAAATGCAACTAACTGAGTTATCCGTATACTCCTGGATATTTTAAATGATCGCGTATATACGTCTTAATTTAAATATATGTATTACAATCAGTATCTTACATGCTTAAAATTCGTTGATACCAATTTTGATATTTACTTTTCATCTCAGCTTTATCAAGGTAGTAACACTAAAGTGGTAAACCTATATGAGTTTCCCCGGCCCGATAGAACTGGTTTGATACAGGAAAAACTCGCCCGCAAACGGCAGAACGACAACTAGACTAAAGTTGATTTACAATTGAGTCGAGTGGAATCGTCGGTGAGCGTCAATTGGGGTTAATAATAATGATTAATTGATCAATCATCCCGTGTTCATTTAGTAAATAAATCAATCGTCAATTGACTCTAATCTAATCGCGACAGTTGTGGGTTGCTGACACTTAACCCGTGGCTCGCTACACAAGTACACTCGTGACACCCACATGTCGACCAATTTGTGTGTTGTCACTTGTCAGTCAATATTATTGTTATCTTGTTGACTTTATTGATCTTATAAATACAAAGAAAGTTATTTTAGGATAATAAGCAGTCAGTTACAGGCCTTACGATCGAGAGGTCTAGGATTCGAATCCTCGTGATTAGACTACCAACTTGAACCTTTCTAGGGAAAAAGTCGTGAGAAACTGACACTGAAGGTTTCATTTCAATCGTCTAAATCTTCATCTGATAGTAAGAAATACCGAACATGGACGTATGACTACCAAGTCCACGTAAATGCTGTGAAACCTCATACCTCATACCTCCTTTCAATCAGCAAAGTCTATCGAAACATGAATTGAGCCGAGATTAACAGTGTATTGATGACGCCAGTATACCGCCGGCGCGTGCGGCGTGTTCTGCTCCGCCTGGCGCCTCCGCCCCCGCTCCCGCCGCCGCCCGTGGCGCGCGCCAGGCGACGTCCGCGACTGGCCCCGCTCCCGCTCGTGCCCGACGAGACATTCGTGTAGACGCAGCCTTAGCTAGACTCTGCTAGCTCTGTACACATGCATAACCTGCTAGTGAAACAACATACAGCCCTAGATCATACTACTGATTTAAATTGAATGTGATAGAAACAAACTGCCGAGGTTTTACCAAGTGACTGAAATATGGGGTTTTTCAAGAAGGGCATTAGAAGGTTCGTGCAGGGTGGGCAGCACTAGTGCGACACCCCTGGTGTTGCACACGTCCACAGGCCACAGTAATCACTTCCCATGACATAAGGGCCGTGTGCTTGTCTGCCGCCTTATTAGTATAAAATATTGCATTCGTTCAGTCGTGACTTTAGTTTAACAATCGAACTGTTTATAAGAGTGTGGCATTTGGCATTCGACAAAATTGCATATATTTAGGATCTAAATATACTGGGATTTGTGTTTATTCCACTTGCACGTAGCACTCTCTTATCATGCCCACTTAGAACCAATAGCTTTGCCTATCCTCACGTTTTGTATTTGTAATATTAAATAAGCTAACTTGTAGATTTTTTTTTATGTTAATAAAAATCATTTTTATTTAAACGGTTTTACAAAATTCTTAACAATAATAATATACTTCAGTCAAATAACCCACCCCGTATCGTTCCCGGCGCAAAGGTGCCCACGATGCTGGCCGCGTTGCCTCGTTGAATCGCAATGGCCATCCTTTGCCCCAGAAACGAGCCAGAGCGGGAGTCACCGCCTTGGTCGTGGATGCGGCGGCCAATTTCCGCGATCAACCTCTTCGCCTCTGACCCCCAACTGCCCATAATGGCCCATAATTAATTAAAATTGACATCAAAAAAATGCCTATATTTAAAATACTTCACTACAGAATCATAATAACTATATACATTGTATCAAAGACTATTTTACTACATACGTTCATATTTTGTATTTTAATGTTTTCGTCTCTGAAACACATGATTAGATAAATAAAAATGATTAAATCCAATTGCCGATAATTCGCGACGCTGGACTAATGTCTAATCGTGTTGAAGGTATACGCTGGTATCGCTTACAAATATTTTGAAATTTTACGATTTGTACTATTTTGTAGACACATGACATAATAAATATATTGATAAGATTAACAAACACCTAATAGATTATAGTCTAATGATAAAGCGTGCTATTACGAATACTTAGCGTGACACTGTACGGAATTTGGGTCTCTTAGAAATATAGTGAATAGTGACGATTAATAGATTAAGAATAATAGCTATATATAATTTATGAGAATCAGAAAATCATTATTTTGGTTCGGGAAAGAAAACTCAAGAGAGAGAGAGAGAAATCAATATTGAGAACATCCAAACATCTTTCATAGTACTCCTAGTCCATTGCCCAGCTACCCGATTTCTTGATTACCTCAATTTGAATGTTCAATTAACCGTCATTTGATTAAACGGCTTGGCAAATGCTTGGTGTGATGACGTTTGATTACTTGCCGGCCATTTCATTAAACAGAAAAATTACTTTATTATGCATGGTTATAATCAATAATAACCACGAAGGCTAATTTTAAAGCCACCTAACCTATCCAAGTCGGATTGCGCAGCTTTCTCAATAAAACTATGACAAATTTTCTGTTAATATACCTCTGCATCTTCTCAAGCTAGTTGGCTGCGACATATATACAATACGAGTGAGTGTTTGTGACTGAGTACGCTTTAATAAATAGATAGACTTGTAAAAACAACCTTTAATTACATGAACCAAAAAATCAAAGGTTTTAGTTTAATGACCTACTCGTATGTTGTGTTTATGACGTGAAGCATATTGAGAGAGGGTTAGATACCACAGCCGCCCGTGCCCAATAGTTTTGTAAAAGTTTAACCTAGCCGGCCCATAGTCGTGTACTTAAGAGATGAAGTTACCTGGCGGCGGGATCTCGCTCGCTCTCGGCTCGTGCTCTTTCTTTCTCTTTTATATTTCGTCCCTCGCCTTAATTATTTGCTTGAAATGACATGTTTAGTTTTCATAGTATTTAAGGCGCACGCTATATCTAGCCCATATCTGAATCTCACTATTAAAGTTTTTGGAATATTCACTAAGTATGCAATGATTTGAGTATCCAATATTGCATTGTTGCAAGGGAGATCATCGTGAAGGAACTATCTCAAAAACTGTAATGTGAGCGATCATGATAGTTGAAACACTCGTGTGGTATACGCTACATCTGCTGTGGAATTTTCTAAGCTCAGAGCGTCGAGCGCAGCATGTTAAAGAGAGCCTTGTTAGAGATTTTCATTGGTCGGACAGGGTGACGTCACTGGTGATCGACCAATTTACCTATCAAGGTTGTCGCAGCGCTGCGCTCGACACTGTATGCTTAGAGACTTGCACAGCTGGCCCTGAGGAGCCCGCTAGTGCTGTAGTAACCCCCCCCCCCCCCTCCTCCCGCAGCGTCGGCGTCGCTGTCGCGCTACACGCCGCACAAGACGGCGGCCGACGCCTTCCAGCTGGGCGTCACGCGCCACGACGCACCCGACACCAGGAAGACTGCAAGTGAGTACCATTATTTCTCGTTCGTTATTAAGCTAGCAATTTCTTACCTTTTTGTTATTGGTTTAGAAACAAAAGAAACTATCTACCGTACAGTACATAGTTATTGAATGTTTGCAGCTGCAGAGGCGGAGGCGGGGGCGGGAGCGGAGGCGGGCGCGGAGGGCGACGCGCGGCCGTGCGGGGCGGACGTGGCGCGCTCGTGGAGCGAGTCGCGCTCGCTCACCACCGACCTGCTGTTCTAGTCACGAGTGCGTACCGCGCCTACATCTTGTGTTGTAATAATCTGTGCTGGGAGACTTTGAGCTCGTCCCCCACCGTAACGTCCCAAAATACGCCTGTATAGTGCACATTTAGGATCCAAGATATTATTATATGTTCCGAGCAATACCCGCGGTACAGTGCTAGTGTTGGAGGAAGTTACAACATTCAAAATGCTGCTTTTAAGACTTTTTTCAAACTTAGAAAGCTTCTTACGCTAACTTTTTATTCCCTGGCTTGCTAGTTTGTAACTTCGACAGTGATTCCTTATTTAAATACCTCTTCTAATTAAAATAGCCCCTATTTGTCTCAATCGATCGATAAAACCCACCGCAGTGCACTGCTGGACATGGGCCTCTCCCAATGTGCGCCATTTCGTCCGATCGTCCGTCTTCCGCATCCAGTCTGTTCCAGCCACCTTTTTCAGGTCGTCAGTTCGTCTGGCGTAATTGTATAACACATAATAAATACTTGTAATGCCGTACTTTCCGTCCCGCAGGTCGCTGACACGCCAAGCCCGCGAGGAGGTGCCGCGCTCAGAGAAGGCATTGAGTGGAGCTATGCGGTGTCGGCGCGCTGTCGCGTGTCGTGCCGACCGTAGCATGGGGTCGATAACTTAGTACTTATGTGGTTCTAAGAGCTACTGTGACAGACTGGACCAGTCAATTACGTGTCGGGGCCGCTCGACTGATTAGCTGTAGCGGCGACTATTAGATATTTTGAAGCATTTAAATCTATGTAAGAAGAAAATAAGGTATAGATAATTAATAATTGTTGATGGTCTATGGTGCACCATAGACGACTAGACGAGCGCGACACTAGCGCCATGAACTATATTGTGATCGTATTATACTCATTCCATGTCATTCCTAAATCTTTGTAATTAATTATTATCGACTTTTGTACAGAATTTACAAGTTTTTTTATTGAATTATGATGTGATGGTGTAATTTCGAGAAATTGTTGACTAAAAACGAAGACATATATTTTTACTGTAATTCTTAAACATTGGCTAGAACACGAGAATGCAGTTTATCCTATATATCCTATGGCGATGTATTTGTATTTACTATTATTATCCTGCTAGCGGCGGTGTGCGCTGTACTCGTCGTGTGTATTTGTAATTGTTTATGTGCCCGGAAGAGGGTCCGACAGACAGTACATATATATAAAGTATTCAAATCACGAAACGTTCTGTGCGTGCCTCGATACGGATGCGGGACATCTTTAGAATGTAATTTTATTTTATTTCAAGGTTTTCATCTTTTATTAAATCTCTAAAAACTATCAAATAAGACGATGACCCTGGTGATCCGAATAGCCATTGAAAGTACTCTCCATCGGACGATGTATATATGTACTGTGGGTCACGGCGAGCGGGGCCCGGTGGCAGAGTGTTGTGGGGCACGCTGTAGGAGTGTCATAGTTATTCTATCGTTCGTTCGGCGGCGGGCACGTGACGTCACGCCCCGCCGCCACTTGCCAATGCCTAGTTGTATCGTACTTTACGCATATTATGACATTTACTGTTAGTATTAGAGTAGTAGCTTATGTTTTAGGTGCCGCAATATTTTGCGTTGCAGAGCAAGCCGAGCTCGGGGCGGCGTGTGAATGTGTACGGTCGGCGTCAGAACGATCCTAATACCAAGATTTTAAGAGAAAATCAAACTGTTGTATTGATTGAAATCGTATTGTTGTCCGAACTAAAAGTGTGTACCAAAGCAGAACCATCAGTCAACAGGAAGGGCATATCGAAGTTCAGCCAAATGCGCTGTTAGGCTGGTAAAGTTGAAAACTTCGGAGGCGACTGGAGCTTTGGAGGATAAAGAAGAATTCAACAGGGGTAGGAGGACTAGGCATTAAGGTAGTTGTGAGTACTTTGTTCGTCAAGATCGATCTGAAGCTAACTGTCTCTCGCCGCCTCGGCCGGCGGAACAGAATGACACTAGTGAAGTGAGGCTCGTCCCCGGGACGCGCTGGAATCGGTACAAAATATGGCGCGCGGCGGCCCCGCGGCCCTTTAGTCAACGCGCTGCGTGCTACTTTAGTTATACCCCTAATGTATTGATCCTGAATTGCAATAAACTATATAGAAACAACCACTACACTCCTTTTATTTATACCGACCGTATATTTGTTTGACAGCCGGAACTGTTACGACCTTCAACGTTCAACCTACAGTCGACCACCCACTAATTTACATTCAGCATACACATACAGCCCAGGTCCCCGCTCTCGACCTGTTTAAAGTTGGCGAAATATGGATATCCTGGTTCTTAGGGTTGATATGTATTGGGTGAAATGTGGGTCAATTAATCAGTGAGATGATTTAGCTCGCCGAGGCTTCAGTGAATGAAAACGATTACATTAGGGTAGAAAAATTAATAATTTATACTACTAATATATTTATATCAGTAACTTACATTCGCGAATACTTAACAATACACTCTACAATTTTAATGTACAAACCGCATCTTTCATTTACTACAAGGTGTAATCACGCTTAAATATTATTGGCGACTGCTTTCAGCGAAAGAAGCTAAGTGATTAAAGTGAAGAAAAGCAAATGGTAGTAAAAAATATTCTCGCTCCTCCTGCCTCTTGGAGAAACACAGCAATCGAGTGTAGGGAAATATTCCCGTTCCACCTACCAATAGGAGTTCATATCGAAGCACTGGGAATAAATCGATAATACCATGTGGCATGCGCTACTAAAGAACGCTTCGTATCGAAGTCGATGGTGTCGTCATCATCATTATTTTATACATCATTCCTCAATCTTTATTTTATCGGAATCTGTTATCACTATCGATGAGGCACGTGCTGTTTCTGGGAAATTTTCTTGGGAAGAATGAACTGAGCACAGTGAGAACCGATCTCGAGGTGATGGACTGTTTATTTCATAGTATGGGGACTGGAATGCAGTAGAATTTGGAAAAGATGGGTTTGGTGACGGACTGTGTGTTTGATGGTGTCGAGACTGGAATGTGGATAATTGAGGCACCGTAGATCGTTGCTCGCGTCGATCTGCCATACATGTACGAAATACTAAATTGTGAATATCATTCATTAAAATGTCACGCGTATTTGGATTTCTGATTTTTTGTAGTTTACTTGCGATCAGCCTGCCGAATATCTCACATTCATCATCTTCCTTCTCTTTCATGTATTCAAAAGCTAAGTCCATTCGACATTGTGCTTCTCTCATTTCTGGCGGGAAATCTTCTCTCAGTTGTCTCTTTCTACTACTATCGCGCGAAGATTTATTATCTCCCGGACGAGCTCTATTTTCTTCATGTATATTTTGCGAAACTTTCTCTATTTCTGAAGACAAATAAGAACCATTGTCTTTTTCATCACTTTTTCCCTCGCTTCCGTCTTGGACCACATTGTCGTCGTTTATCTGAAAGATCAGAAAAATATAGATGCCTACTTATATATAAACACGTGTAACAAACTCATAAACATAATAGACATCTACGACGCCAGGAACGCTGCAAAAAAAATCCAAAAAATCATCATCATTATCCTTGCCTCACACCCGGCCGCATCAGAAGCCTTCACCTCGGAGCAGCGGACCCCAGCTGATATTAAAAATATTTAAAACAAGCATCGATCCCTACCTACCTACCTAACTACCTAATGGAATCCTAAGAACTGTACTTACAAAAATCTACTTGCTGCTGACATGGTAATAATGACTGACTATGTAATATTACTTACTGTATTTACTGTGGGGTTGCTGTCATACACCTCGCGTAGGAAACTGTCCATCCTCTCGTACGCAAACCAATTAGTTTTGTAAACTTCAGAGTCCAAGGACTCCAAGGACTTTCTAAATTTATGTAAGTGGGTTCTATAATAACCCATTAGACTTTCCTTCTTCTTTTTCATAAGTTCGACAGTTGTTTTAAAAGGTAATACTTCCATTATTCGTCGCCAAGCATCGTTTTGCAATCGTCGATTCTTGAAACTTTTAAGTCTAGGATCCCACAAACATGGCTCTGTTTGCAGAATCTCGAGAAAAGTAAATACTTTCTCGTTACTCCATTCCATAGCCGTAATAGCACCTAAGTAGGTATTTAACTAAGACAGCACGTACACCTCTGTCGCGCTCACGTTGCACAATGGCCGAGTCTACTTTTTAATTAATTGTCGCGTTAATTAAACCTGCACTTGAGCTAATGTCTACCATACTTAATAATCTATGATCAAACGGCAATGTGATTGCCGTTGTCAAATTATCACGTTAATTGGCGGCTAGTGGTGCCATTGGCTACACACACCCACTTTCAACATGCTTGACATTATACTGAAAACGGCAATTCCCGTTAGTGTGACCCCAACATTTCAGATATCGACTCGGGAATCAATGCAAGCTACAAAAATATCGTTACAATATTGTACCAGGTAGTACTATTATCTATTCTGTGACCAGGTCTAAAAGAGCTAAAAATGCTAAAACTGCCAATGTAACTGCCAAATTTCAAAGACATTTTTGTAATAGAAGAATAGAGCGGAGCAGAATAGAGTACCTAGCCGTTACGATCGCGGTAGTGCCACGGACCGAATGCTCTGTGGGTAGTGCATTTCGCCACAACTCTACGGCTTTTTCATTTAGTAGGATTATAGCTTATGCTCAAAATATGTTAATCAATATTTCGTTTCGGTTTTCAGTATAATAACACGGTAGGTAAGGTAGCTACTATCTAGGTCTAACAATGTGATGAAGTGGTGAAGGTCAGGGCTTTAAACTAATAATAACGTTAGTAATTAGTTACGTACCGTATCGGTCCTCTTTTTCTCTAGTCGCAGTGCATTTGTGAACGGCAAGATTTACGTAATAAGGTTGACTTGACTTGACAGCGCCGACAGTAAAAGTAAAAAGTGCGCGTTGTAGGACCGAGTTTGTATTTGTACAAGTTATATGACAACTACTATTATAACTAATAATAAAGCAGATGGTATTGTATATCAATATGCTGAACGTACGAACGTTGGCGACCCATGGAGGACGCGCGCTGGAGCGTTCGCTGTCCAGTGTAGTGAAGCTGCCGTCCTTCCAGGACTTCGGTGTCCAGAACGAGCCGATCCTCGCATATCGTAAAGGCAGCTCTGAACGTTCCGCGCTCACGGAGGAATTGAAGAAAGCCGCCGGCGTCACCGAGAATGTGCCCATTGTCATCGGTGGCGAAACCATCGAGGAGGGCGAGCCGCGCTACCAAGTTATGCCGCATGATCACTCAAAGAAAATAGCCAAGTTTTATTATGCAAGTGAAAAAACTATTCAAAAAGCTATAAAAGTGTCTGTGGACGCGCAAACGCGTTGGGACCGCACGCCCCTGGAGGAGCGCCTTCGCATCTGGGACAGGGCTGTAGACTTGATGGCAGGCCCTTACAGGCAGAAACTCAATGCTGCCACTATGCTAGGACAGTCCAAATCTGTTATACAAGCTGAAATTGACTCTTCTGCAGAACTTATTGATTTCTTTAGATTCAATGCGTATTTTCTAAAAGAAAATGCTAAATACCAACCCATTTCTGAAAATGCATCAGTAACTAGAAACTCTATGAGGTTCCGTGGAATTGATGGCTTTATTGCAGCAATCAGTCCATTTAACTTCACAGCGATAGGGGGGAACTTGGCTTACACACCTGCCCTCATGGGTAATGGTGTAGTGTGGAAACCATCTGATACTGCAATTCTATCTAACTGGGTAATATTCAACATAATGCGAGAAGCTGGACTACCTGATGGAGTAGTAAACTTTGTGCCTGCAGATGGACCAACTCTAGGAAAGACCATTACATCTTCTCCGTACCTGGCTGGTCTGAACTTCACGGGGTCAGTAGCCACATTTAACTGGCTGTGGAATGCAGTTGGTAAAAATCTTGATAAATACCATAATTATCCTAGGCTGATTGGGGAATGTGGAGGTAAGAATTACCATTTCATACACCCATCTGCAGATGTACAGTCAGTCGTTACAGGTACTATTCGTTCAGCCTTTGAATATTGTGGACAAAAATGTTCAGCCTGCTCAAGAATATATGTTCCACAGTCTCTGTCTGAGTCAATTAAGAATGGATTACTAGAGGAACGTAATAAGTTGAAATTTGGTGATGTCATTGATTTCAAAGTGTTTTCAGGGGCAGTCATTGATAAAGCTGCCTACACAAGAATTACAAGCTATATAAAGCATGCTATGCAAAACCCTAAATGTAAAATACTCGGAGGAGGTTCCTTCGATGATAGCAAAGGTTACTTTGTTCAGCCCACCATCATTGAGACAACTGATCCTCTGGACAAGTGTATGGTAGATGAAATCTTTGGCCCAGTGCTAACTATGTATGTATATGAAGATCAGGACTTGGACAGAACTCTGAAACTTGTTGGTCCATCAACCAAGTATGCTCTCACAGGTGCAGTATTTGCTAAAGACCAATCTTTCCTTGTGCGAGCTTTAGATGAGCTGAAGGCAACAGCTGGTAATTTCTACATCAATGACAAGTCTACCGGGTCTGTAGTAGGTCAACAACCATTTGGGGGTGGCCGAATGTCAGGCACCAATGACAAAGCGGGCGGACCCACTTATGTGATGCGGTGGACCACTCCCCAGTCCATTAAGGAGACCTTCGTACCCTTACGTGACATTGATTACCCCTACATGAGAGATTAATAATTAACATTAAAATGACTATGGATTCTTACAAATATAACTATCAGTACAATAATAATAAATACTTACATATTAATTGAATAATTTAGTGACTAGGTGAATTATCACAAAATAATTAGGCTTTAATAGATGTTATAATATTTCGTCTCAACTCACATGATTGTATTACTATCTGTTAGGATAGGACAAGTACTATTCGTAGTAAAATGTGATATGGCGTGTGTTTGTAGATATAAATTACCTGGTGGAGGCGTAGTGCGCCGCCCGCGGGCGCCCCGCCACTGTCTCATATCAGACTATTTACTGTTCTTATCATACTAACTGCCAGTCATTTATCTATTTGTTGATATTTAGCTTTGCCCGCTCTCTAACAAGTGATTGCATTTATGCTTTGTGTCGCATGTCCATTCCATGTTGGATTTATTTATAGAATATTATTATGTTATGTATGATACCAGAGGTATTCATCCCGTTAGGTGCTAGTTCCTGTTTGTTGTTTGTATATTTTTGTTATCTATTTGTTTGTATATCTTTGTATATGTTTATAGGTTTGATTTTAAATTCCAATAAATTTATGAACTATATGTGTGTATTGTTATCATTTATTTTCCCTTTATTGCTGACACAACAATAAACTAGTCGTTTAATGATTATCAAATTCTGTGTACTTACTACTTAAATGAAAATAAGCATAGTTATAGTCTAACCTTAGATAATTTCCCCGGCGTGTTGGTTGGAATTTAAAGGTAAACTGATGGTAAGATTATACACCAGTAGTAAGTACCTACCTATATAATATCAATATTGTTTACCTCAGTGATATCAATCATTGATATATATCAATATTCATCATCACCAGTAACATATCAGCCGCACATAGTCCACTGTTGAATATAGGCCTCTCCTATGGACTTCCAGAACGATCGATCTAAAGCAATATCAATATTAATGTTGAAAAATTGCATGGCCAACAAATAATTTAATGCATATACCTACACATGAGCAGTTCTCTACTTCGACTGACCTACAATGTAACTTACTCTCTGTGGACGACGCAGTAGAGCGTTCGACCAAAGTATAGACCGGTTCGACCAATCGACTACCCCCGAAGAGGGTCAGCCGGGGTGCGAGCGATATGCACTAGCAACCTCACCTTCGGCCTTGCACTGTGACCCACGACGGCTGCTTGCACTGCGACTCAGACGCGTGCGCTTTAGTCGGTTCGAGTCCGACATAACCTCCCCTCTGGTTCCCTTATACGCGGGAATTTTGCGCATGTAAAATAAAACGTTCGACTACTACGACAGAGGTGGTTCAATTGCCGCTCAGTGCAAATATTTGTGTGCTTCATGCACGTGTCTATTTTTAGCGGTCTAGATCAGCGTTTCCCATTTGCCGGGTCGCGACCCGGTACCAGGCCATCAACATAAAATACCGGGTCGCACCATTTCTGGCCTTTTTTTTAATAATACCTGTTATCGATCGACGCACCGTATATTCATTTAAATGAAGCTGGGTATTCAACACTAGCTTACCATAAAAATAAATATAGAAAACTGACTTGAAGTGGAACCAGAAACCTTAGGATAAAACATTAGTCATTTTCCGCAAACTTGGTTTCTTTAGTAAAAAATAAGCAACAGCTCCATACATCGCACTAAAATTCAGTGGCTAAATAGGTCATCATCATCATCTACTTGCTCCGGTCCCAATTATTTGGGGTCGGCGCAACATGTCATTCTCCTCCATAAATTCCTATCAGATGTCATTTCCTCAATTAATCCCTTCTTTGCCATATCAATACTTTGGGAAACACTGGTCTAGATGTTTCTATGCATACAATATGTGGGTACGTAAGAAAAAATAAGTATATACGCATTCTTGAACCCATAACACAAGCTTGTTAAGTTATTATGATATCGTTTTTTAAAGTCGTATCGTTTGTTAAGTTATTATTTATGCTTTTTTTTTTTTTTTTTTTACGTGCGGGAAATCCCCACGGATACCCGCCCCTCCGGAGCCAGAGGGGTGGGTTATGTCGGACTCGAACCGACTAAACCGCACGCCGTCTGTGGGTCGTGGTGCTAGGCCGAAGGTGAGTTATTATTTATGCTGTCGTTTTTTAAAATTTCATCCTTTGTTAAGTTATTATTTTTATTAAGGCACAACAGAACGGCCGGGATCAACCTCGCAATACACACTTTGGCTAAATGAATAAAATTTAGAAAAAAGGGTTGATCAGACCGTCCGACGTACTCGAAACAGGCGGGCTTAATGACAGTAAAGGAATGAGGAATCTCTTGATTGAAGTCACTGCTACCTTTGCTACCTCGGTGGCAAATAGGCGTAAGCATATGTATGTATGTGTGGCTGCTCTTTGGAAACGTGCTTTCCGGCCGATCTTGTAGGTCGGTCAGAGATGGAGATCGTTTAGTGCTTTGCGGCTTTCCGAGCGCAAGCTAAGCTACCCTGCCCTGACCCCTTGGACCATGGTCAAAGTATAAGTCTCGATTACTTAATAGGCTTCTAAGGGTGGAGGTCAAGTGGCAGTCGCTTCACGGAAAATATCGAAGTTGAGTCAAATCCGCAGTTAAACTGGTAAAGCAGCCCCCAGAATCCGAGTTGACAGCTTCGGATACGATTTGAATTAATGCAAGATACAGGGAAACCGCGGGTTGTTGCTATAAAAAAAAAGTAATGAATAAATTAAGAACTGAAATGCTCGATTGGTTGAGGTCAACAATCATAACTAAATTATTACTTTGTGGTGAAAACTAAACGCAAATGACAAATTTGACGTTTGAGAAGCGCATCTGCAATATAGATTAAAAATGTATTGAAGAGAATGTTTCTAGAATACCGTAGAATTTTGTTATGGTTATTATTGTGTTGGGTTTAATGATTTACTAGTTGTAATTGTTAATGTGACAAAGAAGAACCATGTCAAATGTATTCGGAGTTATTGTTTCGGGTCGTTTAGTAAGTAGAAAGACATGGCTGACATGAAATACTTCATGTTATTAATGGTACACACATTTATAGTGTTTTCTTGAATTTATTAGGTGCAGACGGACTTCGCTCCGCTGTCAGAGACACAGTTTCTCACCACGATCACGGAGGCAGACAATATCAATCACCTGGTGGTGTTCCTAACGGGCCTGGCGCCGCTGCCGGCGGGCACAGCCGGCATGGTGTACTGGAGCTGGCCGGACCCGAGCGCCCCTCCCAACTGGCAGCTTCTAGGGCATATATCTAATACCAAACCTTCAGCTATATTTAAAATAGGGAACTTGAAAAAGCTACATGAATTATCAAGTAAGTTATTTAATGGGAAATTGTTATATGAATGGTCTTTATTTTTGTTGTTTTATATTATTTGCGTAATGAATTCACTTATATGGTGTTGCAGATGAAACTAAGTTCATAAGTGCATTTGGCCAGCAACAGATATGTCACAATGCACAGCTGGGAATAGCCATTGAACCAGATGCAAATATTCAACTGCTTGCCTCCTCAGTTGTAAGTACCACATTACTAGTTACAATAGCAAATAAGCACACTGCCCATCTTATGAATACTTATGGCACTAACCTATTCAACAGCATGTGCTAATTTTTTAATGTTTGTTTCAGGCACAGCAACAGAACAACTACCTAACATTTGCTCAAAAAATGTTAGAAAATTTGGTAAACTTTGTGGGCTCGTACTCCGTGACACAAGACCAGATGACGCCTACGCCGGGTGTACTGTACATACCCCTGAACACACTACAGACTTGGTATCAGAACTTCTCCACAAGACTACAACGGAACCCTAATTTTTGGAAAAATTAATCATAATTGTAAATATAAGTTCCTTGGCAGTATATTCTAAATGTTCAATGCTATGAGTCCCGAGGTCATTTTAGTTTAATTTAATGAGATGTACAAGTGACGAACTTTGATGGTGTGATCACTTCATGCATAAATGGACCTTCTGTTTGCAGTGTTTGTGTTTAATCAGTGTGCTATAAGTGCGACCCGTGTAAGTTAGACGAGAGCTGCTGCTATGTTGACATGTACCATACTACATACACAATGGGTGATGTATGATGTACACAATGGTTGTAAACTAATCATAATGATGGTGATTTCACTGAGTTTATGACATGTTACTCAGCAGTAAGTATAATAGTTTATTTCCTGCGGGAACCAGGTGGAAGTTGCACTCTACACAGCTTGCCCGAGATGTGTTGCTCCTGTGGCAGCTGATCATTGAGCTGCTGCTAATTATCTGCTGGCATGTTAGACAAGAAGACTGCTTAAGAAATAATTTTATAATAAATAATGTATTTTTTAAACCGAATCTGTTTCTTTATTACATAATATTTATCAGAGCCTTGATAATTCTGAGCACCATAAAAACAATAAAATTGAATACTTTGTTTTACAAAAGGGAAGATCTATTAAAGAAATATAATTCTGTATTTTACTTATGAAATTTACAAAACATTGAACATTTTATTTATACCCCATTTTACTCGGCATCCCACATTCAAGAACACGCCAAAATATTCTTGGATTTTTTGTAAACATAATGGCGCTAGATTTCAGTTCTGTATTTTCTTTTTTACATACATAAACTCACGCCTTTATCCCCGAAGGGGTAGGCAGAGGTGCTAGCGCACTCACATTTCGCCAGTTTACGCTAGTATATAAGTTAATATGATAAAATAATAAGCTTCCCTGGCTAATGCGGCTACTATGCGTGAGGTCTTCATTCCGATTTACTATTACAAATCTTATTCATAAATTTAATTGATCTCAGTCACATAGAACTGACCTTAGAATTCAAATTAGGCAGAATGAATAAAAGTCAATACAGTTTATTGTGTCTTAGCATGTAATCAATATAAAGATTGTTTACAATGAGGTAACATAACAAAACTTCTGAACACAGTGCTCCGGAAGGCACACGACTAAGTATAAATATTAATAAATAGCAACATGCGTGCACACGGCAACACCATTACACTACTTTGTACTTCATACATGTAACTTAAAGTTAACTCTGAGATCCCATTACAACTAATCAACAATAATATTAACTTACATCAACCGGTAACGAACGCGCGACGACACTCGCTCTGTGGAAGGCCACTTCATTCTTTTACATTATTCATTATTATTAACAGATTACAACTAAGGAACGTTGGTAATTTGACTGCATCCCATGAACGCTTGCAACACTAAACATTATAATATCTTGGGTATTGCCACCTGCAGCAGACTAGGGAAACGGAGGTATGAATCCCGGCGGCAGTTTCAAGCCGTATATAATATCTTCATATTACTATTTTGAAGTAAGAGGGTCGTACTTCCCTGGTCGAGAAAGCCCATTCTTTCCAGAAATGCCTTTCGCATCCGAGTCGTCCCGCCTAAAATGACGACGTTTCAAAGGCGGCATAGTGACAGGAGCGAGATAGATCAAAAATAGAAACAGATGTGTGTACTATACGTATATGACTTATGTGATAACGGCAGTATATTACAAGGACTGTATAGGTACTGGAAGACTATATACAGCCGATTCAATTCGATTGAATTGAATTGAAAAGGCAGCATATAGTCCTAGTCGTAATTAACATAATAAAACAACGTTTTTAGAACTTGTAAACTTTGCCTCTGGTAACATTTCAGCTTCAGAATGTTGTAATGCTCTTACGAACGAAGACCCATCATTTAGTGTCATAGGCTTCTGAATTTTCTCCCTTGTTACATTAGAGTTAACATACAACAGAATAAAGCACTCTACTATTGGTTTGTCACTTCAATATAATGTTCAGCCATGTATCTAAGGTTAAACATTAGGCCTACGATATGAAAAATCTAATAGATTTGTTTAAATTATGACCTGACTATTAAACCATAATGAAAATTAATGAAAGTTGCCTTTTCATCTGATTTGTTAACTTAAAACAACATTAACGTATAGACAATAATAGTTCAGAATAATATTAATTGTTGGCTAGTTAGTTGGCTTAGGTTATTAGATCTAAAAACTAGAAAATTTATCAATTACTTCTAAAACAATCACAATGCACTTGAATATAAAAGCATCCTCCTAGTGCAACCTGCACTCTTACGCATAAAAAACCTAATTATTGATATGCAATCCCGCGTATATAACTAGATACTTTATTGGTATTGTCTTCATTATAATAGGTACAATATAAAGGTGTATATATAATGCAATAGGTTAATCCCTAAACATAGTTTGCTATCCCGTGCGGCTCCCAGCCCACGCGGCTCTCGACGTAAAGCATCGAGACGATATTATTATAACAATGTGATACTCGCACCTCTTACAGTATCACAATTTTGAACACATGTAGTCGATGATTCACTTTTCTATGCTAATTTCTTGGCAGTTCAAATTGGTAAGTCAATATCTGGACAGGACTTCAAGCGCCGACAACTGTCAACTGAGTTCCGTGACTTAAACTACGTAGAAGGCGAATCAGACGGTTTCAGACAATTCAGTTGTTATAGACAGTCTCGGGTTCGAGTCGCGCCTCGATGTTGACATTTTCCCAATTTAAGCTAACATACATATTCATTATAAACTATTAAGTGGCAGCAATATTGTACGTAGGTAATGTGAAAGGAAAAACGGTCGTACAAAATATTGTTACTGATTTTAGTATCGTTGCGATATAATTTGTGTGTGGGGCGAGTGAAGTATCGTTAACTCTACGACTGTATTCACCGCCAGCGGCTACTATTGGCCGCTAGGTTTTTGAAAGCAAATAAAAATAATAAGTAAAGGAATTTCAAAGCAAATTTCAAATCTAGTAACTTAATTTTTCATATTATCTGGCAAGTTTTGAAATAAAAGTGTTTACAGCACAATCAATATTTCTAACTAAGAAGTAGACGTTACAATGTAAGCGAAGATATTTTTTCTTTTTTTATTATGAAATGAATGAGACTTATTTAAAAAAATGATCAAGTTATTGATATATACAAAAGTTATGAATTTTAGCTGGGTGCGCCAGCAGATTTAGCTGCTAAACTATTGTTTTTGTTACTTGGCTTGCGATTAAAAAAAATCGATTCGTTAGATCGGGTTCCAGAATTCTCTTACAGGAAATGTTGTGGTCTAGTTCAGTAACAGATTTTTGTAATTTAGACCGCACAATAAAATATTAATACTCATATCGAACAAGGCAATCACAGCTTCCGAGGTCCCAGGTCCCAAGTCGCAGGTCGCTAGGACCGTTATAATAGTATCTATAGTATTCAGTTCCGCATAATTAAGTCTACAAATGATATGCTTCAAAACCATTAAGGGACAGTGCCCACTGAGCAGCGGCGGCGGCTGGAATCTGTAACTAGAAATGATTACGAAAGGTAGGTACTGACGACTCGCAGCGACGCGTCGTCCTTCATTGCCTTTGAATCAGACTTACTTTTCCTGTACAAAGATTCTAAAAGTCTCAGCCGCTGCCGGCCGCCCTCTGCCGGTGCCCCCGGCGGCTACAGGGCGCGCCCGGGGGGCGGGGTAGGGCGCGGGGGAGGGGGCGGCTCGGCCAGGAAGGGGTGCTGCAGCGCCGCGGCGGCCGACAGGCGCGCGCGCGGGTCGGGCTCCAGCAGGCGCGCCGCCAGCGCGAACGCCGCGTCCGGGAACCCCGCCACCACCAGCCCCGCTGAGAACTCCTCCGCCTGCCGACGGGCAAGAGTCACATCACACGTATGTAAGCGCCGCCCTGTGCCCGACACACACACGCACACACTCGTACCTTCCTAGTGTCGTCCCGGCACAGGCAGGGCGCGCCGGGCGGGCGGCAGCGCGCGCACGCGGCGGCGGGCGGGGGCGGCGCCCCGCGCAGCCGCGCCGCCAGCTTCCGTAGGCACAGCCCGCGCCGCGACAGCGACGTCACCACGCGCCGACCTGACACACACACACACTTATGTTTTTGGATTTTAATTAATTTGAAAACAATATTAATAGTTCAATATTTACTGCTACGGTTCTCTGAAAACTTATAACCCGGGGAAGTTTTTAACCAAGAGGTCGGCCAGCTCGGCCAGGCCGCCACGTGGCGCGCGGCGGTACGTACCGAGAGCCTCGGCGGCGCGCTGCAGCGGCGCGGTGCCCAGCAGGTCGGCCAGCTCGGCCAGGGCGCCACGTGGCGCGCGGCGGTACGTACCGAGAGCCTCGGCGGCGCGCTGCAGCGGCGCGGTGCCCAGCAGGTCGGCCAGCTCGGCCAGGGCGCCACGTGGCGCGCGGCGGTACGTACCGAGAGCCTCGGCGGCGCGCTGCAGCGGCGCGGTGCCCAGCAGGTCGGCCAGCTCGGCCAGGGCGCCACGTGGCGCGCGGCGGTACGTACCGAGAGCCTCGGCGGCGCGCTGCAGCGGCGCGGTGCCCAGCAGGTCGGCCAGCTCGGCCAGGCCGCCACGTGGCGCGCGGCGGTACGTACCGAGAGCCTCGGCGGCGCGCTGCAGCGGCGCGGTGCCCAGCAGGTCGGCCAGCTCGGCCAGGCCGCCACGTGGCGCGCGGCGGTACGTACCGAGAGCCTCGGCGGCGCGCTGCAGCGGCGCGGTGCCCAGTAGGTCGGCCAGCTCGGCCAGGCCGCCACGTGGCGCGCGGCGGTACGTACCGAGAGCCTCGGCGGCGCGCTGCAGCGGCGCGGTGCCCAGCAGGTCGGCCAGCTCGGCCAGGCCGCCACGTGGCGCGCGGCGGTACGTACCGAGAGCCTCGGCGGCGCGCTGCAGCGGCGCGGTGCCCAGCAGGTCGGCCAGCTCGGCCAGGCCGCCACGTGGCGCGCGGCGGTACGTACCGAGAGCCTCGGCGGCGCGCTGCAGCGGCGCGGTGCCCAGCAGGTCGGCCAGCTCGGCCAGGCCGCCACGTGGCGCGCGGCGGTACGTACCGAGAGCCTCGGCGGCGCGCTGCAGCGGCGCGGTGCCCAGCAGGTCGGCCAGCTCGGCCAGGCCGCCACGTGGCGCGCGGCGGTACGTACCGAGAGCCTCGGCGGCGCGCTGCAGCGGCGCGGTGCCCAGCAGGTCGGCCAGCTCGGCCAGGCCGCCACGTGGCGCGCGGCGGTACGTACCGAGAGCCTCGGCGGCGCGCTGCAGCGGCGCGGTGCCCAGCAGGTCGGCCAGCTCGGCCAGGCCGCCACGTGGCGCGCGGCGGTACGTACCGAGAGCCTCGGCGGCGCGCTGCAGCGGCGCGGTGCCCAGCAGGTCGGCCAGCTCGGCCAGGCCGCCACGTGGCGCGCGGCGGTACGTACCGAGAGCCTCGGCGGCGCGCTGCAGCGGCGCGGTGCCCAGCAGGTCGGCCAGCTCGGCCAGGCCGCCACGTGGCGCGCGGCGGTACGTACCGAGAGCCTCGGCGGCGCGCTGCAGCGGCGCGGTGCCCAGCAGGTCGGCCAGCTCGGCCAGGCCGCCACGTGGCGCGCGGCGGTACGTACCGAGAGCCTCGGCGGCGCGCTGCAGCGGCGCGGTGCCCAGCAGGTCGGCCAGCTCGGCCAGCGCCGCCACGTCGTCGCCCGCGCGGAAGAACGGGTAGCGCGCCGTCAGCGCGCTGGCCAGCACCACGCCCGCCGCCCACACGTCCACCGCCGTCGTCTGGTGCGGGTACTTCAGCAGCACCTGTGAGCGAACAAACGTTATAACACGCACAGCTCTCCTAGCCTAACTTTGAATCTGAGTACGCCCCTGGTACATAAATTTAGTGTGAACTAGTCATAATACATTATAAACAACATAGAATACACGATAGTTTTGCTTGATAAGTGGATGGAAAAACAAAAGTGGGCGAGATCTAACGTTTTCTCATGACACCCTCGCCCCTGCCGAGTGCTACGCGTTTTTTCATCAACACCTCTCGCTGTTTGCTGTGTGGGTGGTAAGTACAACGACAGAGATCGGTGTATGGTGGCTGGTACCTCAGGCGGGCGGAAGCCCTGCGTGCCGGCGCGGGGCGCGCGCGGTGCTGGTCGCGCTGCGCACGCGGCGCACACCCCCGCCACGCCGCCGCACGCGCAGCGCGGCGCGCCCGCCCCCGCCGCGGCGCCGCCCGCCGGCGCGCTGGCCACGCCCCGCGCGCCCGCCAGCGCCGCTCGCCGGGGCGAGGCGGCGGGCGCGGCCGAGCTGGCCCGCCCCGGGCTCAGGTCCAGCGCCATGCGCTTGGCGTTCGACGCTATCTCCTCCTGCGAGCGGTTAAAAGAGAACTTAGTGAGATGAAACTATATCTACTTAAAAATGTTGCCAACGTCCGAGATGCACTATTAATGTTTGGAATGAGGAAGCAATAGTTCAGAATTACGAAAGTGGTATTATTCTGTATTTGTGAATATGCAATAATGTCAAAATACTGTAAATAAAACCGTACCTCCTCCCTCGTCCGCTTCCGAACACCGTTGGAATGTGCGGGCGGGGGCGCGCGCTCCGCGGGCGGCTCCTCCGGCGCGGGGCAGATGCGTTGCGCGAGACCGAAGTCCACCAGGAGATACCTACAATATTAAAGAGAACAACTATATCAAGAACAGGCCACGGCTCCTGGACGCCTGACCCCATGGGAAGGTCAGGAAGTCGCACCTCTAATCACGCAGAGGCTATTCATTAATTTCATGATGGTTCCATTTCCCCAATCAGACAGCTATTAGAGCGGCAGTACCTTCTGTTGTCGCGGTCGTACAGGAAGTTGCTGGGCTTGACGTCGCGGTGGATGACGCCGAACGAGTGCACGTGGCGCAGCGCGATGAGCAGCGCGCGCATGTACTGGCGCAGCTCCTCCGCGTCCATGTCGCCCACGTACTCCTGGCGATGGACAATGTTAGAGGCCCTGACTACAGTGACTACACGCTGCCTACTGAGTGCCTGATTCGAGTTTATTGCTCGATCGCGATTATCTTATGACTTGAATATTCTTGTGCAAAATCTGTAGCAAACATTTAGTCAAAGTCTGCTGTGCATAAATTTAGCATTTGTGCACAAAATGTCCATTGAGAATTGTAAGCAAACTTAATGCACATGACGCTCATCTTAAAACAATCTGAATGAAATTTTAAACAATTTAGCATGCTTACTATTCAAATTGATCAAGATAGGAAATTTATTTGAATTGATCCAGGTGGGATTAGAACCCACAACCTTTCTCTTACACGGAGAATGCTTTGAATGGATTTTAGAACAATCTGTCGCCCAAACTCTTTTGAAGCACTGAGATTTTTACATTATCACAGACTATTAACAGTGCATCGTCTGCATTAGCATGCGTTAAAACGTTCTATTTTATCGCGTACACTGCTCAGTGTGGTCACTGCATCAAGTTCCCTGTGTATTCAAACATATCTTGATAATAGTATCCAATAAAATGGAATGTTCGTGTGCATATAAATAATTATGTTGATACTTACTGAAAACTTCTTATGAGGTATATAAGGCATAATAAATACGATAGTATCTAAATTACGAAGGCACAGCTCGACTCCAATCACATGGTCCTTGCCTCTGCAACAAAGTGAACATATATTAACTGCTGTCATAATAAATTATATAAATGATCTGAAAACGGTCCCTCCCTTTTAATTTTGATAACAGAGGTTGCACTCCAGCTTTGGACGAATTAATTGATATTTTCAGTATCGATTTAAAAGAGGTAGACCAACAACCAACAAGTAATGTTAAAAAAGCTTGGATCTATGATAATTATTTAACCTCGCGTCTTAACTGGCCGTTTCTTATACATGATATAAACCAGAGCCTCCTCAAAAAATTAGATGCGAGTGTCATGAAGATACTGAAGTCGAGGCTAAGGCTAGCTCAGTCGGCCGACCCGTCGGCACTATATAGATCCGCGAATAATTTTGGAATGACGCTTAAGAAGCTATCAGAACTCTATGAACACCTAAGAGTAAATAAAATGCACGTCTTATCGAAATCTAAAAACGAAATAGTAAAAGTCCTTCCAAAAGATAAAAATGCATCGGAGCTCGAATCGCGCCTCCAGTTCCACAAACAATTCATGATAGGCTCGCAGACTGGTAGAGTAGGTCTAGGCAATATTCGGAGACATACAGATAACGAAATAACAAAATCTTTTCTTCAAGCTGACGAAAACAACACCTATAAGGTGCACGCAATCCTGGGTCAGCCGGGGTGCGACTGGGTCAGCCGGGGTGCGAGGGATATGTCGCAAGACAACCTCACCTTCGGCCTAGCACCACGACCCACAGACGGCGTGCGGTTTAGTCGGTTCGAGTCCGACATAACCCACCCCTCCGGCTCCGGAGGGGCGGGTATCCGTGGGGATTTCCCGCACGTAAAAAAAAAAAAAAAAAAAAAAAAGGTGCACGCAATCAACCTACAAATTCAAAACGAAAAGAAAGCCTTAAAGTGGCGTACCATAATATACGACTGGTCACCGGTCTTACTTAAATTTTACCTAAATGCATTCCAGTTGACCCTCCCCGACCAAGGCAATCTAGTCAGATGGGGAAAAGCCACAGATAAAACATGTAACTCATGTGGTGAAGCAACCGGTACGGCTAGGCACCTGCTAGTGGGTTGTTGGACGCTATTAGACCGGGGTCATTACTCGCGCCGACATGATAAGGTCTTAGAAATCATACGTGTGGCTGTAAGTTTGGCGGTAGCTAGAGCGAAAAAAGGATTAACCACAAACCAAAGAAATGACATTGCGTTTGTAAAGGAAGGCTGCTCAATGAAATCACCTCAAAAGCCATATTCAATTCTGATGGCTGCCGTTGACTGGACAATACTCGTAGACACGTATGAGAAGCACTACAAAATATCGGAGAATATCTGTCAGAATATCATCATCCAGACCCGACATATTTCTTTTTTCACGATCGCATATCGCATAGGCGCGAATGCAGTGCTTGTAGAACTCACAGTATCGTGGGAAACTAATATACCTAAAGACCACGCTATAAAGACAATTCATAGATGATTTCACCTACCGCCCGAAGTTACTGTGTGTTGATGAGCTCTGTGTTTCGATTTAAAATTCGCAGTCAAATAGTGTACATTTTGCCAAAATATTTTATAAACTGAATCTACTCATTACAGGCTCTAAATTAAATATATGTGTTGTGTTTTAAGTGCGGAAATAGATACAGAAACTCGAAGATAAATATCAATAATCAATATAATCATCGTTGAAAGTAATTAAAATACGAGTGAGGGTATAGTGTAACCGTTACCGCGCAGAGCATTATCACGGTTAGGCACTGAACTTAACCGTGAAAGTCGCGTGCACCAAGAGTGGGTTGTCTTCGCCTCGTCACTGCGTTATCTTTGTCAAAGAGTATCTGCATTACAGAAAAACCACTAGTGTCCAGAGGTACGAGTCTCTGTGAGGCAATTTTTGATTATAGCTGAAATTTGTTTTTGATTTCACTTATCAACATGAAGTGTGCCGGTTGCGTGAAGTCGATCAAAGATCTGATCGCCGTTAAATGTACGTCTGCTGACTGCGAGAAAAAATTCTGCACGTTATGCATCAACGTGTCTACTCTCACAGCAGAACGGAAGAAACTTTGGAAATGCCCTGATTTCTGTGCATTACAAAAAAAGGGAGGTGACAACAGCCTTACACCAGTTCGGACTGGCTGTGACAATGTCCGTAAGAAAACAGACTCCACGGGGTCTGAGATGAACCTGCTCACCGAACAATTGCGCTTACTCACTATTGAGTTCTCTTCTGTTAAGACGAAATTAGATGACCTGACTCAGTCATTGTCCTTCCAAAATGAGAAAATGCAAGAAATGATGGCTAGGTTGGCCACCACAGATGAGCGGCTGAAATATCTGGAAAAACGAGACAGTGAGGTTGTGGTCCTGCAGGCTACCGTATCTCAGCTCCAAAACGAATTAAACGTTCAAGCTCAGTTCAATTTGAGAAACGAAATAGAAATAGTTGGGATCCCAGAAAGTGCTTCTGAAAATCTCTACCACACTGTACTCGTGGCAGCCAGGAAAGTGGGAGTAGACTTGGAGGATGGAGACTTGGATTGGGTGTCTCGCGTAGGTCCTCGTGGACCGCCTGTGACTACAGCACTGCCTGAAGATGGAACTAGAATGCCCCGCCCAGTGGTTGTTCGACTTCTCAGACGTTCCAAGCGTGATCAGTTTCTTAAAACTGCAAAGTCACGGAAAAACATAAATAGTGCCGATTTGGGGGTGGCCGGCGTTCCTAGAAAAGTATATTTTAATGAAAGGCTAACGAAAGTCAACAGAATCTTATTTCGAGACACCAGATCCCGCGCGAAGCAGCATGGATACGCTTTCTGTTGGTGCACCAATGGCGCTATTTACGTCAGACAGCGAGAGGGAAGGGGAGCCGTGCCAATATCATCACAAAAAGACCTGGACTATCTGTTTCCATCTTTTTCGGCAACTCATAATGCATAGGTTTCCGCCCGTGAACTGTGTTACACTGTCTGACGGTTTCCTGCTTGTTATGCACCTAATAACTTATGTTTGTATCTACTACCTCATTATTATAATCTTTCAGTTGTACACAAGTGTTATTTGTACTACAAATTTATTCTTACTAGTGGAACTTATCTCTTTGGAGTCGTCACTAAACACCGATATTTGGTTTAAAATGTTACATTATATTACATTATATTTGTTTAATTGTGGAAATTTGACCCACTGCCAATATCACATATCTTTACTGAAACTTGTTATCTGTATATACTATGTATTTATGTTCGCCAGATTAATTTATTCAGAGTCAGAGTTTACAATCCATCTATTTCTGTTTGTGCATCTTATAGTGAGACTGGACAAAATGCACCTTATACCAAATCAGTGCGGTCTATCTGGTTTCTGGACAAAATATTTTTAATTTGAAAATGATGTTTACCGACGATTTTAGTTCTGATTTAGACTCCATTAAAATTAACTGTGAATTAATTTCTGATTTGGAAAAGTGTAAAGTAATATTCACATCGGAACATAATTTTAAAGTTTTTTCAATAAATATTACGAGTATCCAAAAAAACTTTAATACTCTAGAGGTAGCACTTGCTCGCTTGGCTGTGTCAATCGATATTATTATCTTAACGGAGTGCTGGTTATATGAATCGTTAATAATTCCAAAATTACCTGGATATAACTCTTACCAAACAAACAGGTATTTCAATCAAAACAGCGGAGTTGTCGTATATATTAAAGATATCTGGAGTCCTACAGTATCTGAACCTCTCATAAATGAAGCTGATTGTCTTTCAATTTGTATTCCGGATTGTGTACATATTCTGGGCATCTATCGTTCACCATCATTTAGGCACTTGGATAACTTCCTCTCTTCTTTAGAAGCGTACATTACTAGTGCTAGTGTTCTTCCCTTTGTGATTGCCGGTGATATAAATGTAAACATATTAGATAACCTAGGAAGTTCACAAAGCATTGAATATCAATGCTTCATGGCTGAGTACGGATTTTTGCCGGCTATTACACAACCAACTAGGAAATCGTCATGCCTTGATCACATTTTCATCAAAAATATGGGTAGCTATCGGTCAGTAGTCGGGATTGTTTGCCAGATTAATATAACTGATCATTGTCTAATTATGGCAGGCTTGAGTCTTTCTAAGCCTAAACCTGTTCGCCCGAATCGCTTTATAATAAAACGAGATTTTGACGCTATTAAAAAAGAACTTTCTTTGGTCGACTGGTCTACGGTTAACAGAGTTATAGACGTAAACAAAGCAAATGAGGTTTTCACCAGGATTTTATCAAATATAGTTAAGAAGCATTCTAAAGAAATCAAACTAAGTAGAAGCAAATATAATTTAAAGCCTTGGATAACTCCTGGTCTAATGCGTTGTATGCGACAGCGTGATCGCCTACATACAAATGCTAGAAATGATCCACATAATAAAGTGCTAAAATTAACCTACACTCGATATCATAACTTTTTCATAGATTTATTGCGAAAGTTAAAAACAAACTATGAAGAAAATGTACTCAAAGCCAACAAGAAGAATCCAAGAAAACTGTGGCGAACTATTAAGAACATTTGCGCTCTAACTAATCATAATAAACCTCCCTTTGAATTACTTACGTTACCAGGTTGTCAAAACAAGCAACAATCAATTGATACAACTAATAGTCACTTCTCTTCAGTTGGTCAAAAATTAGCGGATCAAATAATAGGGGTTAAAGTTTGAAATTGCCGTTTCATTGTAATAGGTACTTCGAATTGACATAGAACCTTCATGGTTTGAGATTTTTGAGTGAAACTTTTTCCACATGGTACCTATGTAGTTCTTCATTTAAAAATGTGCAACATTCGATTATCGACTTTCAGTTGTTTTTTTTATTCAGCTTAGACAAGAAAGATGGATACTTCGAAAATTCGAGTGATTTTTGAATACGAGTTCCGACGCGGAACTAACGCGGCAGAAACAGCTCGCAATATCAATGTTGCGTTTGGAGAGGGGACTGCTAATGAACGCACCGTGCGATTTTGGTTTAAACGCTTTCGTGATGGAAACTTTGATTTGAAGAACGAACCACGAGGAAGGCCGTCCACACAGGTGAATAACAATGAATTGAAAGACATGGTGGAAGTCGATCCGAGCCAAACTACCCAGGAATTAGCTGCATGGTTTAACGTTACCTTACCAACAATATTGACTCATTTGCGTCAAATCAATAAAATAAAAAAATGTGAAAAATGGGTACCTCATGATTTGACTGATCTGCAGAAAGAAATGCGTGTTGAAACTTGTGTTGCCTTGTTAAATCGATACAGAAATGAAGGAATATTGGATCGAATTGTGACATGTGATGAAAAGTGGATTCTTTACGATAACCGTAAGCGAAAAATGCAATGGCCGACCCCAGGTGAAACGCCACAACAGTGTCCTAAAGCAAAGCTTACCAATAAAAAGGTAATGGTAACTGTTTGGTGGTCTCAGCATGGTGTTATTCACTATAGCTTTCTACGATCTGGTCAAGCAATAACGGCAGATGTCTACTGTGCCGAACTCCGAACAATGATAGCAAAACTAGCAGTGAAACAGCCCCGACTCATGAATCGATCTTCACCATTATTGCTCCATGATAACGCGAGACCTCATACAGCACGAGAAACCGTTTTAACTCTACAGGAACTGCAATTAGAAACTATCCGTCACCTTCCGTATTCGCCAGACCTTGCTCCAACAGACTACCATTTTTTTCGTGATTTGGACAATTTTCTATGTGATAAAAAGTTTTCTTCTCAGGAGGCAGTACAAAATGCTTTCACACAGTTTGTCGAATCTAGATCACCAAAGTTCTATCGCAAAGGCATAAATGACCTTCCTACTAGATGGCAGCAATGTATAGATAATAATGGTAATTATTTTGATTAAATAAATACGTTAAATTAAAAAAAAAACGAATTTCAATTTGTCAGTACAAATCGGCAATTCCATACTTTAACCCCTAATACTATCCAAAATTAATAAAAGTGAAATTGATCTAGCGAAAAATATTAGAATAAGCAATACTCCAGCAAATTCTTTTTTCATGTTTCCCACAGATTGTGAAGAAATTGAAAAATTAATATTAGGTTTACAAAATGACAAAGCTCCAGGGGTTGACGGATTAAGTAACAAACTTATAAAACATATTAGGGGTTAAAGTATGAAATTGCCGATTTGTACTGACAAATTGAAATTCGTTTTTTTATTTAATTTAACGTATTTATTTAATCAAAATAATTACCATTATTATCTATACATTGCTGCCATCTAGTAGGAAGGTCATTTATGCCTTTGCGATAGAACTCTGGTGATCTAGATTCGACAAACTGTGTGAAAGCATTTTGTACTGCCTCCTGAGAAGAAAACTTTTTATCACATAGAAAATTGTCCAAATCACAAAAAAATTGTAGTCTGTTGGAGCAAGGTCTGGCGAATACGGAGGGTGACGGATAGTTTCTAATTGCAGTTCCTGTAGAGTTAAAACGGTTTCTCGTGCTGTATGAGGTCTCGCGTTATCATGAAGCAATAATGGTGAAGATCGATTCATGAGTCGGGGAAGTTTCACTGCTAGTTTTGCTATCATTGTTCGGAGTTCGGCACAGTAGACATCTGCCGTTATTGCTTGACCAGATCGTAGAAAGCTATAGTGAATAACACCATGCTGAGACCACCAAACAGTTACCATTACCTTTTTATTGGTAAGCTTTGCTTTAGGACACTGTTGTGGCGTTTCACCTGGGGTCAGCCATTGCATTTTTCGCTTACGGTTATCGTAAAGAATCCACTTTTCATCACATGTCACAATTCGATCCAATATTTCTTCATTTCTGTATCAATTCAACAAGGCAACACGAGTTTCAACACGCATTTCTTTCTGCAGATCAGTCAAATCATGAGGTACCCATTTACCAATTTTTTTATTTTATTGATTTGACGCAAATGAGTCAATATTGTTGGTAAGGTAACGTTAAACCATGCAGCTAATTCCTGGGTAGTTTGGCTCGGATCGGCTTCCACCATGTCTTTCAATTCATTGTTATTCACCTGTGTGGACGGCCTTCCTCGTGGTTCGTTCTTCAAATCAAAGTTTCCATCACGAAAGCGTTTAAACCAAAATCGCACGGTGCGTTCATTAGCAGTCCCCTCTCCAAACGCAACATTGATATTGCGAGCTGTTTCTACCGCGTTAGTTCCGCGTCGGAACTCGTATTCAAAAATCACTCGAATTTTCGAAGTATCCATCTTTCTTGTCTAAGCTGAATAAAAAAAGCAATTGAAAGTCGATAATCGAATGTTGCACATTTTTAAATGAAGAACTACATAGGTACCATGTGGAAAAAGTTTCACTCAAAAATCTCAAACCATGAAGGTTCTATGTCAATTCGAAGTACCTATTACAATGAAACGGCAATTTTATACTTTAACCCCTATTATTAAGAACGAAATAGTTACACCACTGACATATATTTTGAATCTGAGTATCTCTAATGGAATATTCCCTCAAGACTGGAAAATTGCTTCGGTTTCTCCAATTCATAAAAATGGATCAAAGGCTTCTGTTGATAATTATAGGCCAATCTCTCTGTTGAACACTTTTTCTAAACTGCTTGAAAAGATTGTTAATAAACGCCTCGTTAGCTTCTTAGAATCGCATAATCTGATTTCTGCAAAGCAATTTGGCTTTCGTAAGGGGAAAAGCACAGAAGATGCAGTTTCGTTGTTAACAACCACAGTTTCATCGTACTTGGATGGTAAGCAACGTTGTGTAGGAATATTTTTAGATCTGGCAAAGGCCTTTGATACTGTCTCCGTGCGTATACTTTTGAGTAAACTAGAAGGCTTGGGAATACGCCGGATTGCACTAGACTGGTTTAAAAGCTACTTATCAGACCGGAGGCAGTGTGTTAAGATTGACCAGACAATTAGTAATTTACAATCTGTTAAATTTGGAGTACCACAGGGTAGCATCCTTGGGCCCACGCTATTTCTTCTTTATATAAATGATATACACAACGTCCCAATTAAAAATGTTGATGTTCTGTGTTATGCAGATGACACTGCGTTAATTTTTCATGGGTCTACTTGGCCTATAGTACTTTCTTCGGCCGAGCAAGGCATGGCTTTAATTTGTAAATGGCTACAGCATAACCTCTTAACCCTAAACACAAAGAAGACGGTGTACTTGTGTTTTCATAATCAAATTTGCAATGATTCTAGTAACCGATTCTGTTCCTGTGAATCGATAACCCGTTCTAAGGTTGTAAAATACCTTGGAGTTCACATTGACGAGCACCTTAATTTTAAAGCTCATATTGAATCACTTTCGGCCCGCATAAGAAAGGTTGTTAATGTCATGCGAAATCTAAGGCATGTGGCATCCATTGACACCCTGACATCCGTATACTACGCCTTGTGTCAATCCCTTGTAGTCTACTGCATGACATGCTGGGGCAGTGCTGCAAAAACATTTATGCTCCAGCTAGAAAGAGCTCAACGTTCATTTCTTAAGATTATGCTGTGTAAGCCTTATAGATTCCCCACTACAACCCTATATAAAGATGCTGGCTTGCTAAGCGTACGTCAACTATTTATTCTTAGAACGACGATTTCAGTACATAAATCAATTTTAACTTCAAATGAGTATGAGTTACTTAATAATCGCAGAGTATACAGACTAACCACTCCACTTGTTAGCACAAGTTTTGCTCGAAAATTTGGCAATTTCATTAGGTCACACGTCTACAACATAGTTGCAAAGTGCTGCAATATCAAAGGCAAATCAATAATACAAGTGAAAAAATTAGTATATACATGGCTGGCTTCGCTGACATACAGTGACACGGAAGACATGTTACATATTAAATGTTAATATTTATTATTTCCATTATAATAATAATATTTATATTATAGCTTTTAGTGTATTTGATTTGCATTATGTATTCTTAGTATTGTCACATACACCAATTAAATATTTTGTATGTTTGTGTATGTATGTATTTATATATATGTATGTGTATGTATGTATATATATGTGTATATATGTATATGTGTGTGTGTGTGTGTGTGTATATATGTATTTGTGTATGTATATGTATATATTATTAATGGTAACTCTTTCTGTCTACTGGGATTTGAATACAGGCTTCCTCGATACAGGCTTTGCCTAGTGAGGAAGCCATCGGATAGTTAAACCATACCAAATCTAGTCTGCAGCATTTATGCATAACATCTTACATAAACTAATGTTATACCTATTATACCTTGTAAGTCTTCTAGTTAATAAGTGTGAGCATTTTTGTATTTTCATTGTGTATTGCTGCTGTAATAAATACATTTTCATTTTTTTTCAAACAAATACTTTGACTTTACTAACGAGTTAACCAAAAACGGCTACGTGGTTAAACTCTACGCCGCAGAAGTTGGAGCAAGGGGAATTCCAGCTAAATCCCTGTATAACCTACTTAAAGACCTTGGATTGCCAAGAGTCTCAGTAAGCTCTTTATAAAATCGAATATCAAAAGCGGCATTGATAGGATCTTACAAAATATGGATAGGTAGGGGGGGGGGGAGACTACTGACGGTGGAGGTGAGCGCTGATGCATTAGAGTGGGGGGAGGGGAATAGGGATGAAGGTTTGTATGAAAGTTTATCATTTTTGAAGATATCCTAATGAAATTAGTTACAGAGATGGATTAGAGCTAGGGAATGGAAATAAGCTACCTTTTATCGTGAAAAAGGAGGTAGAAGGAGGGGGCGGTGATAGGGCTAGAGGATAAAAGTTTGTCATTTTTCAATCGCGCAAAGTAGGTAAATAGTTTTATTTTTAAGATATCATGAAATTTAGCACAGAGTTGGATCAGGACTTGGGAACGGACAAAGTCGCAAAATAAAGAGGCGAGTAGAGATCGTTATAGAGGCAAGTGGATAGGCGTGTAGAGATCAAATAGAAAATCGAGTACAGGGGCGAATAGATAGCCAGTGGAGACGCGAGTATAGAATCAAATCGAGTCCAGTGGAGAGTCGAGTAGTGAGGTTGCGGCGGTAAGACTTATCATGTCGGAGTGGCTAGAGAGGCCACACGGTAGCCTCTCGTACCGTCAGACGCAGATCACCAGACACGGTAGCTTCGGGCGGCATCTGCATCTGATGGGCATAGAGCCAACGCCCGAGTGCCATCACTGCGACGCCAGCGTGGACTCGGGGATGCACACGCTCACCGAGCGTCCGGCGTGAGCGACGCCGAGGCGGGAGCTTGAGGCGGCCCTGGCGGTGAGCCTGCTCATGCTCTCCACCCTGCTTGCGGCGATGGTCCGCTGCGCGGATGCGTGGGTGGCCAGCGCCTCCTTCTTCGAGCAAGTTTTGCTCGCGAAAGAGCCAGCAGAGCTGGCGCGGCGCAATGAGCGAGACAGACTTCCCGCGTTCGCAGGCGGCCCGGGCGTGGGAGGGCGCAGAACGACCTCCGCCCCCCATGAGCGCCGGCCTGAGGGTGACGGGTGGAGCTACCCGTCACCCTAGCAGAAGCAGGCTACGGCGCCGGTGCACATCGCGCGATGCGCGCCTTCTCACACCGGGAGCGAGTCGGGGACAGACCACAGACGGCGTCCGGTTTAGTCAGTTCGAGTCCGACATAACCCAACCTAACCTTTACCCACTTTCCAATCTATCAGTAACACATTTATGTAAGGCCTACCTCCAATATGGCAAGCAAATATGCAACTATATATTTTTTGAGACGCCTGGTAACTCTTTTCTCAACAGTTATCATGCTCGCAAGAACCTACTGGTTTATTAGGGAAACTATTTTGGCATGGCATTATAAATAAATCGGAACATAAAAAATTCTTGATGGTGGTCAAAATAATGGTATACTAACCCCATATCCTGTAAACAACGAAGTTCATGCTCTATCCTGGCTGGGTGTGCAGTAGGCACTAGATGTTTGATGGCAAACCATCGTTTCTCCGTGTCTGACAGTGAGGCATGCTGTCGCAAGGAGCCCAGGTACACTGAGCTGAAGGTACCTTCGCCAATCTTGCGGTGAACATCGAATATTTTGTCCAGCCTTGGTAGTTTGTGCAATAGCTCTTTTATTTGATGTTCTAAAAGAAAATTAGTTGAATTATTAGATATTTTAAAGACGTATTCTATACTGCTACATGGTTTGTTATTTTGCTGTAACTTCGTGGCAGTGATCATTAGGTGTCAATGACAATAACAACCTAACCTACAAATGTTGTGTAATTGGTATTACACTATTGTAAGATACATTTACTAATAATTGCCATTATTTATACGTAGCTAGACATTTGTACTTACTTTCAGCATCATCTTTTGAGTTAGCAGAATGGTCCTCATTCCTCTTTTTAAGGATTTCGTTGAGGCCATATTTACGTGTCTGTAACACTTCCTTTTGAACTTTAACTTCTATTCCTCTAATTCTAGACATCACTTATTACATTAATTTTCATACTACAATCACAACAAACTTCATTTTCCTTTACTGGAAAATTTAAAAAAAAAAGGAACTTGCAAAATAACAAATTAAAACGAAAGACCATAGAAAATATAGAAGTGGGAAAGCGCGGGAAACTTCGGTTTGAGCGGGTGTTTTTTTTCTTTCGAAAATTTTAAAATTAATTTAAACGTGTAAAATAATTAGATTGGTTTGAAAATTTGTATAGTTAATAACTTAGTAGTAATCTTCTTATATTCTGTGTAGTTTAGGTGTTTATTTGGTAAGTTTATTTATATTGTTTATTATATGGTAATCTCTTATAAGGTCAGGATCGTATGAACGATCCGCCTATAAATTTCATGGGGGATTTAAGCTCTGGCTTAAATCCCCCCGTGGCTAGTTACGTCACAATCGATCAAGGTATGGACACGGACGCATCCATTCAGGGTAGCGGTAGAGATACTGATAATTCAGTAACAGGTAATGACAGAAGCAGAAAACGTAGGCAACATAGAGTGTGCAAAAGTTGTCATAAAAAGAAAAAAAATAATAAAGGAGTAGTTAACCTGAAAGAGGATTCTAATGTTTGTAATGAAAATGAGTGCAACTGTCTATCTCTTCCATCTCACAATCCAACACACACTGATGCTAAACCTGAAATAAATATTAATAGTACTGCACCAGTCAACCAGATTGAACCTATACAAATTGGTCGGAGAGAGTACATAGAAACTGATGCTGCACCTTACTTAGTCCATGTACAACGTAAAGCTGATATGGATAACAGCCCTACTAGTTTACATCCCATTACCTTTGGTAACTTTCTGAAGAAAAATAAATTTGAAAATATAGTTACAGGTTCTGTGAAAAGGATAGGACGAAATAAATGCACTGTTTCCTTCACAAATTTTATAAGTGCTAACAATTTTATTGACAAATGTAGTTCATTAGACAGTAATCTTAAGGCATTTCTGCCAACATTTAATATCACCAGAATGGGGCTTGTCCGTGGAGTCCCTGCTGACTGGTCACTTGATGAAATTTTAGATAACTTATCTGTCCCAATTGGCTGTGGGAAGATATTAAAAGTGAGACGGTTAAATTATAAGGTCTATGTAAATGGTACATACACATGGAAGCCCTCTCAGTCTGTTGTAATCACCCTTGATGGTCAAGTGTTACCCAAAAGGGTTTACATATGCTACAATGCTCTGCCAGTTGACATCTATGTTTATCCCACTATTCAGTGCTATCGATGCTGTCGTTACGGACATACCAAGAATCAGTGCCGGTCTGGCCAACCTAGATGTTACAAATGTGCTCAAAACCATTTAGGAGAAACATGTTCTGTTGAGCAAGATAATGCTTCATGTATTTGTTGCTCTGGAAGGCATTTTGCAATTAGTAAAAGTTGTCCTGAATTTCTAAGGCAAAAAGATATAAAGCATTCTATGGCTCATTCCTGTTTATCTTATGTAGAAGCATTAAAACTTCATCCACCAGTGTCAAAGTCATTTGCTGAGGTTTTGATTTCTAGCCCTTATAAATCTGCTCAACCATCTTCCCAATCTGGTCCTAATAACATTCCGACTTCTTACAAGAAAACGGTTTGGCAAAAGCCACGTGCTCCTGCGAAATTAACACAGGGTTACGATCAGGCAGCCCATAAAGCTATCCTTAGTGAGTTTCGATTTCCAATTCCAAATGATGGTTGCGGATTATCTCAATCAAAAGAGCCCGCACAGTCCCAGTTCCATCAAAGTGATGATCTAGATTGCATTGTTGACATGATTAAAAACCTTATTGGTATGTTAATTCATAAAAAAATTATAAAGCCGTCCCACGCCGACATCAATGACTTTGCAAACATTTCCCCAAACAATCAATACAGTAATGGACAGCATAATCCAGTGGAATTGCCGATCAGTAATTCCTAAAAAAACTGATCTTCTTCATCTTGTTAATAAGTTTAATCCCGTTATAATATCTCTATCAGAAACCTGGCTATTAGGTTGGCAATTATTTGGTATTAGAGGTTACACCTCCATACGTAGTGACAGAAATGACGGCTACGGTGGTGTAGCCATGTTGATTAGAAATAATTTACCATTTACTCGTATTCCATTTGCAAATAATAACGTTTCTCTTATTGATATTGTTGGTGTAATTATTGAAAATATTTCTTTTGTGTCTGTATATATTCCGTATGCTACCAATGCTGCCATAAGAGAGTTAGAAAACGTAATTTCTTCGCTTGATAGACCTTTTTTAGCTATGGGTGATTTTAATTGTCACCATCAATATTGGGGAAGTAGCGAGACGAGAAGTAATGGTAGAAAACTTTTGAATATCTTGGACAATCATAATTTATGCCTATTAAATTCGGGTCAACCCACTCGCCGTACAGGTCCAAACCAAATAATTAGTGCTGTGGATCTATCAATATGTACACCTAACCTAGCCTCCTCACTGTCGTGGTCCCTTCTTTCATCTTCTTATGGAAGTGACCATTTTCCAATTATAATCTCCTCACCTATAAGTAGTCCTTTAATCAAAAAGCGATGCCCCAGATTAAAGTACAAATTAAATAATGTTGATTGGCACCAATTTCGAACCCAAGTAGATGCCAATATTTCACTACTACCAGAAATTGTGCGTGGTGGCGAGAATGATTGCAACGACGCTTTGGCCAAGTGTCTGATTAATGTTGCTGATCAATTGTTTCCCATTAAGAATAATTCCTCCAATAGGATTCCGTTACCACCGTGGTGGGATGCACACTGTTCTGATGCTGTTAAAAAAAGGAAAAAGGCTGAGAAAATATATGCTGAAGATATGTCACCCGAAAACTTAGATAAACTTACAAAAACATTGAAAGAAACCCGTACCATCCTTAAGGGAAAAAAGTTTCAAGGATGGAGAGCTTTTTGTGCCTCTTTGTCTCCGACAACGTGTCCTTCAGAGGTGTGGCGTAGCATTAAACGGTTTAGATCTGCTTTCAATGACTCATCCTCTCAGTATCAACTACCTTCTTCTCTGACTAACAGTTTTCTTAATATATTAGCTCCTCCTTATGTTGCAGAGAAAGACTCACACTCTCCCACCACAGCTCTTTTCCCTGTCATTCACACGGGTACTCCTTTGTGCATGCCCTTCAGTTTGTATGAGCTGAAGGGGATTCTATCGTCCGTTAAAGATTCTGCCCCTGGTGAAGATGGTATACCTTACTCTTTTCTTGTTCATTTAAGTGATGATAGTCTAAATTACTATTTAAAACTAGTTAACTCTGCTCTTGCCTCTGGGAACATCCCTTCTTCTTGGCGTGTCCAAGAGGTTATCCCAATTTTAAAATCTGGTAAACCACCCAACAATGCTGAATCATACCGACCAATAGCTCTTCCGTCTGTTCTTGTTAAAGTGGCTGAGCACCTTGTTAAAAACCGTCTGGAATGGTACATTGAGAGTAAACACATATTATCAAGAAGCCAGTTTGGTTTCCGCAAAGGAAATAGTACAATAGATAGTATAAGTGTATTCACTACTGATATTCATCTCGCGTTTTCAAATAACGAATCTGTGGTTGCATCATTTTTAGATATCAATGGTGCCTATGATAATGTCATATTATCTATCCTAAAACGCAAATTAATAGCTCTTAAAATTCCGCATCTTTTAGGTAACTTTATCTTAAACTTACTATCCGTTAGATATGTATCCGTGTACTCTACTGATGGTAGCAGAAAAACTCATTCAGTTTTTAAAGGTCTTCCACAAGGATCAGTACTCAGCCCTTTACTTTTTAATATATATACTTATGATTTGGAGCCCTCGCTGAAGGGCACAGTTAATATCTTACAGTATGCTGATGATCTATTATTATATTCTATAGATAAATCCATTAACAACGCCTGTGAGTCGTTAACAATTTCTCACAAATTACTAAAATGTTGGCTGGATGAAAATGGACTAAGCCTATCAACTCACAAGAGCACTGTTGTTGTTTTCTCTAGAAAAAAAGCGTTTTCTGATCCCATAGTTAAATTTAATGACTCTACTTTACCCGTAAAAGACTCCGTAAAATTTTTAGGTCTAATTTTAGACAAGAAACTTACTGGAGAGCCGCATTTTATGTATGTTGTGAACAAGTGTGAACGTTTGCTTAACATTATGAGATGTTTGACGGGTGTTTGGTGGGGTGCTCATCCCACTAGCCTTAAGCTTTTATACAATGCAATCATTCGCAGTGTTCTAGATTATGGAACATTCCTTTTAGACGGGGGCAACAAAAAAGGTACCAAAAAATTAGATGACATACAATCCAAGGCTCTGAGAATCATTTCGGGCGCAATGAAATCAAGCCCCCTTAATGCCCTGCAGGTAGAGTGTGAGGATCCACCACTTTACCTCCGGCGCCAGTACCTATCGGATAGGTTTATATTTAAAATAATGGAATCAACGAACCATTTATTACATAAAAAACTAGATGCTCTTGATCAGCTTGTCCTGAACTCCAAGTTCTGGAGACGACAAAGCACTCCATGCATAATTAACAGTTATAGGAAATTTCATTCAATACATGGACGGGTCTTTCGTTCGCCATCGCTTGCCCTTTTTGACAATATATCCTATGAATCATTAATCCTTGCACCTGACATCTGCTATAGTATAGGTATAAATAAAGGAGACCCAGATGCTAAATTTAATTTCAATAAGACAGTGGACGAAAATTGGTGTGAATGGCACCATATTTTTACTGACTCTTCTAAAAGTAGTTTTACTTGTGTAGGTATAGGCATTTATCATTCACAATTTAAAATTTCACAAAAGGTTAAGCTTCCCCCTGAAACTTCAGTTTATACTGGAGAGTGCTTTGGTATTTTGAAAGCATTAGAGTATGTACTATTAGCCAAGCTCCCAAAGACTGTAATCTTTTCCGATTCTAAAAGTGCGCTTCAATCTATAGATAAGTTCCCATTTAAGAAACCATATTATCCGATTATCTTTGACATCAGAAAACTACTTAATATTTGCCGATCTAAAGGTCACTCTGTTATATTTACTTGGGTACCTAGCCATTGTGGAATTTGGGGAAATGAGAAAGCCGACCAACTTGCAAAAGAAGCAGTTCACGATGGTGATATTTATCCTTATACCTTATATTGTCATGATCTCGTGAATTTGCCCATGAATTTCTTAACAGATCGATGGTCTAAATATTTCACAGATTCCTGTAAATTTAAAGGTAAGAGATATTTCGATGTTCAACCTGAAATCCCACGAAAACCGTGGTTTAGTAGGGTTGAATGTTCAAGGTTATCAGCTTCAATTATTATACGAATGCGGCTAGGTCATGTTTGTACTCCCTCCCACCTTGCTAGGTTGCAAATTGTAGACAGCGATTTGTGTGATTGTGGAATGGATGTTGGAGACATTGATCATATGTTCTTCTCATGTCCGCGTTATGACCGTTCCTCATTCCTGCATTCTATCATTTCCTTGTCGGTCCCTCTTCCTACCCGAATGAGTTGCTTATTAATGAATCCCATACTATATTATAATGTTATTTCCTCTTTTCTTCTACTTAATGATATTAAATTGTAATTATGACTTTTAGTTAAGTATATATTTTAAGATCCTTTATATGTATTTTAATTTACTTTTTGGACTTAACTATTAGGTAAACCTATCTAATTATCCAAATTCCGTTCCTATTCCTTTCCTCGGTAATACCTTTTAATGTTTAGTAGTTTCCTTAACTTTGTCGTTGGCACACAGCTTGCTAGTGCCAAGGGGAAAAAAAAAAAAAAAAAAAAAAAAAAATATAGAAGTGAAACCAAATGAAAAGAAACCAGTATATTCGTGAAAAAACTGTCTATACCAAAATGGTTTAATTGTCAAAGTCAAAATGTAATCAAATTTCTAAACGAACACGAATGTCATGTCATGTCATTGTGTCATACATGTAGCCACATAATAGCTGTTGATAAAAACTTCATTGTAAATTGTAAAATTATTAAAATAAAATCTAAAAAGCTTCAATAATCATAATCATCACGGTAAAAAAAAAAAAATAGGTTAGTTAGGCTTAGTTGGTACGAAATATGTTTGCTAGGAATTCTATACAAAAAATTGTAGCAAATGCTACGAAATCGGTAAGCAAATTATTTATTTCTTTTTTGTTACTATACCAGCAATTTATATTTTAAATCAGAGCTTAAGGTAATTTAACCATCCCATTTAAAGCATCTAAACTACCATAGCGAAGATTTCTGTATTGTATAACCTGTAACTAATAATCTTGACCTAATTTTGCAGGCTAACTATGCAACGAAAACACCAAAACCTGAGATTCCGAAAAACCCCCTAGCCACAAAATATACAGCAGCAGATCAGAAAGATAATGGGATAGTGTATGACAGGAAGCCCTTCAAACTTACCCTAGAAGCTGGAAAAACATACAGTTGGTGTCTTTGTGGAAGGTCTAAACTGCAGCCGTTGTGTGACGGCACGCATAAAGATATATATCTTAAAATAAGCCAGAGGTATTTTGGCTATTCATATCATAAATAGATATTTATTTTAATTTGTGTGTCTCACCTCTCTTACAATATGTATGATACAAACAATGACTTCTATGTAGAGAATTGAAGTTGTAACCTGATTCTGGCCATTCTTGGGTGGGGGAGGGGTCTGAATACAGAGTTAATATTAATGGATTAACTAAAAGCTCCTCACTGTTGATTTTAGCTAAAGGTATAGTTGAGTTTATTCCAGGTTAAGGTTACCAGCAACCGGCATTTATGTATGTAAACTATTATGACAGCATAAAGAACAAAAGGTAAATGCCAGGATCTTAGCGAGTGGAAAGGTGTTGTCTCTAGGGACCTAATTTTATCTCTGTATATATGTACAGTTACCAAAAAAAGTTGCTGCTAACTAAAAAACACAATATTTACATAGTACATAGATTTATAAGTGTAGTACTAAATCTGCAAAGTTACTTATTAAAACAAAGTTAGTTACTTTTCTATTTCATAAGTGGTTTAATAGTCGATATTTACAAATTGAAATGTGTAAAGCTACTTTTATTGCTGACTGTACAATGTACATAGGTGTAAATTATTTTCGTATTCAAAATGTTTGATAACAACATGTTCTGTTTGAAATTACAGACCTATAAGATTTACAGTAGAACAAACTAAAGAATACTGGCTATGCAACTGTAAGCAGACTAAGAACAGGCCTTTTTGTGATGGCACTCACAAACAGAAGGAGATCCAAGAAGCTGGAAGCATCCGACTTTAACATCAACTCAAATGAAATAAAAATAAGAATAAAAAGGATGCTAGGATTGTACTGATTCCACCCCATTATTAAAGTTCCCTAGTATCTTTCATAGTTAAGTAGTTATGTTATAAAACAGTTTATAAATGAATGTCTATTTTATTTTACAACAAATATTTTTTTAAAGAATATTAGCAACAGAAATTTTCAAAATTACTATTCCCTTTAACCCCTCCAACTAAGCTTAATTGCTTGTGTGGGTTCATGTAAGTAGTGTAATGGTCAGGAATAGAACCCGGGACCTCTCGATTGTAAGGCCGCCTACTTAACCACTAAGCTACTGACTTTGCCCAATAAATAAAAAAATAATAGGTGTTGGTGTCTAGTGTAACATAGGAACTTCTTTCATTTCCATGAAGCAAGTCTCAACTAGTGCTTAAATACGAATGTATAGAAACGCTCCTTACGCTACTATTTTTCAAGCGTTTGAAGAGAAACCCAAAGCCCTTTACCAAACTGAGTAAATATACACCTAATGTCATGCACTGATTATTTTAGGTAAGTATTTCACTGTACAAAATATTGGTTTTATTAAACAACTAATTCATGGACTCCAAAATTTCTACCTTTTGTAAGTTAGATAATTTATAAAAAATAGAGGCCAATGGGGATGGAAAACGAAAAAGAGTAAAGATTTTGCGTTTTATTATTACATTTTAAGCTAATTTTTCAAATAAATTTTGCATGATCGCACACTGGTCTATCCTTTTATTATGCGTTTACTGAATACATACCCATAATATAATAAAATAACTGTGTTTTAGACAATCAATATAGTCCAATCTAAGACGCCAGGATACTTACTAAAATGGGTAAAATGTATAAGGGTTTAAGTTTGTTATACTGGTATTACTGATGACCCATCAGTTTTTAACTGTCACATTGGCTGTCAGAAGTGTCAGATCAAACGAAACCTGCCTATATGAAGGTAATCTTCAAGTAAAGACATTTCATTTATCATTCGGTTTGGTGGGTTCGGTCGTTGTCCATCTAACTAGTAGTGTGTTAACACGTTGCTGCTGTCCAAAGTAAATACAGCTTATTCCGCTATTTGGTGCTCGATTGATTAGTGTAGATTCTGTTCTGTTGTATTCGACAGTCGACACAGCGGCATCGTCTGTACGTGCAGTCAGGCTATTTCTTATTATTCAGCAGTGAATTCGAACTTATAATGGAGGAGCAACCCAAGTTATTCACGCGCGAGCAAGTGAAGGCCCGCAACTCTCGTAAAGATTGCGTGATCATAATTCACAACGAAGTGTACGATGTGACGAAGTTCCTAGCTGAGGTCAGTCCCGAGTTTATTTTATTAACAAATATATATTTAATAAATATTCTTAAATGTCTATTTAATTTTTTTTATATCAATTCAGTGTTGCTAATCGTACTTAGCAATTCTTATCAACAACATAATTTTAACCATGTAATCACATAGTCTATATAATTAAGAGCAACATAATACTCAAAATAATGAGTATCAAATATCATTATTTCCTTATCTTGCATTTATATAATTATTGAGTAATGTTTATGCACATAACTATGTATATATAGTGTATACTAAAACATTAGTATTACATGGTTTACAAATGCCTTCCAATAGGAAGTGATATCACTTGCAGTTATACTCTGTAAACTACTTTGAGGCGATTTCATTACAGTGTATTGATGATTCGCTATAGTGTTATGTCCTGAAATGAGTCGGTAGGAGAAAATAAATCAAAATTTTTCCAGTTCCAATTGGAAACAGCCATACACAGACATGACAATAGAAGTAAACTACTGCTGATAATTTTATAACAGATTATTTGATGAAAATGGGAAAAAGCAAAAGAAGCACCATCATACTAATACACTACACTGCTACTTTAGATAGATAGATAAATAGATAGATAGATAGACAATTTCTTATAGTACACCAACATCAGATTACATGAGACTAACCTTACTTCAATATTCGTAGTCAAAGTCAAAGTCAAAGATTTTAATCAATCTACAACAATATGGTTGTTTCTTATTGACCTCAATAATAAATTCTACTTAACCTAAGTTTACCTCCGCTTCCAAGACACTGGTAGAGAAGGAATGGCGCAACAAACTCAACTTTGGTATTTTTTGAGAGAAATACATCCCCTGTCTACCTGTCTATTGTGGCCTCTTCATGGTTGGGAAAATACCATCTTTATTAGCCTGCTCTGAAAAGTTTTATCATTATCTGTAACCTTATTTAATATTTATACCTACTGATATTCTATATCTATAAGCATTACATATTTTACAAGCCTAATGGCACTGTCTGACTGTAGTGATGACAATGATAGAGAATACTATTCCTTAAGTAGCGACGTGAGCGTTGACAAAGATCCATCACTTCCTGAATTTCTTGCATCTCAATTTTTTGACGTTCCCAAGAATTTTAATGCAGTTCATATAAATGCTCAGAGCATTCCGGCCCACTTGCTATTCTGGTAACTTTTGACTGTACAGATATACATGCTATTCTTCTCTCAGAGTCGTGGCTGCACCCATGCCTACCCACTACCGCACATTCTATACCTGGCCTGGCTTTAATCTCATCAGAAATGATCGAGCAGTCGGTAAAGGTGGCGGCATTGCCATATATCTATGAACACATTCCTTTTACTATAATTAGCATGTCTCCACAGCCAATCATCACAGGGGAACATCTCTCCCTGGAAATTGAACTCCTTCACTCTAAAACTCTTCTAGGTGGTTTCTGCTGTCCTTCATCTAAAATTAACTATATCCGTTTGTTTGAACTCATCTTGGAAAGGTCCAACCTCTGTACAGTCAAAGCATAATCATGGGCGACAACACCTGCCTGGTAAAAAACGACTTACGTTCTCTTCTACCTTACACCCTGTTATCCGATCTAAGACCTTGTCAATGCATTTCCCAGGTTGTGGTTGTGCACCTTCTTAACTCGATCTTATCATCGTCTCTTTCCCTAATCGTGTTGTGAAGCACGGTAAACGCTCCGCTACTCAGTTTTCCTACCATGACTTTACTGTATTTATCTTATCAACTTCGCCCACCTAAATCAAAACCTAAAGTCCTTATGCAACGCAATTTCCGTGACATGGACCTCGGCTCCCTGCGCAGGAATGCTAGTGCCATTGATTGGAGTTCACTTTTTTGTATCCAATTGCATAAATGAGAAGGTGAAATTGTTCATAAGCAACCTGACTAAAATTTACGATCTGCACGCTCCTATACGCAATATCAAAGTGAAACGATTTTACCACGGAATTCCGAAATAAACATTTACCTTCGCCCTAGCTAACGGTTTTAATAAAAAGGCTCATATATCTAAAAAGAGTTAAATAGGGAAAAATACGTAGCGATTCGAAATCACTGCAGTAAGGTGTGTAGGAATGCTCAACGCCAACATATCCATTACTCAGTTCATAACGGTGATCCAGCTCACGTCTGGAAGTTTCTAAGATCACTGGGAGTCGGTAAATCTCGACAAAACACCATTTAAAAAAATATTGATATAAATTCCCTGAATCAACACTTCTCTGCCTCGCCAACTTTTGACACGGCGACTAAACTTAAAACTCTCAACAATCTTTCATCTACCGCTACTCCCGATTGCTCTCCGTTTGTTTTTAATCAATTCACTAGTTGTGATGTTAAGAAGATCATAATGTCAATTACTATAGTATAGATGACACAGTTTCCTCTTGGTGCTTAATATCTGCTGGTGGCCCTCAGGGTGGCGTTTTATCTCCCCTACTCTTAGCTGTTTTCATAAACTCCGCCTCAAACCATCTCTCTTCTCCCTACCACTTATAGGTACGCAGATGATCTACAGATTTACTCGAGAGCTAACCTAGATAAACTGGCAGATGCTATAGGCATCATTAATACCGATATGGTCCATATATGTAGCTGGAGTAAATAGTATGGTCTTAAAGTGAACTCATCTAAGGTGTATCTATTGGTAGCTCAAGCTATATTTCTAGAATTAACTGGTCACTGCATCCTCAGGTCTCATGCGATGGGACCATTGAGACCTGAGGCAATTAAGCCATTACAATATAGCGACAAGGTTAAAAAATCTGGGCACATATATGGACAGCTGTATGTCTTGGAGTGAGGAGTCCAAGAGATTAGCCGCAGAATGTTTGCCAGCGCGGGGTCCCTGCGCAGGATCAAAATTTTTACCCATTGCCACGAAAACTGCGCTTGCACAAACTCTTCTCTTTCCCATCCTTGATTATGCCGATGCCAGCTATCCAGATCTCACTGAAGACCAATTAAATAAACTTGTGACACTTCAAAATCTTTGCATACGATTTATATTTGGACTTCGCAAATATGATCATATCTCCGAATTTCGTGCAAAACTCCTATACGCCTTCGCCGGAATGCTCACTTTCTTTATCTATTATAAAGTATCTTATTTAATTCTCTTACTCCTGTCTATCTAAAAGAACGCTTCGAATTTCTTGGAGGCACGCGCTCGAGAGTCTTGAGATCGTCAGAGAATTTGAAGATGAAAATGCTAGCGCATTCTACGACTTTCATGGATAAGTCTTTTACTGTCCAATATGGTGGAATACACTACCCGTAACCATAAGACGTGTGCAATCTCTGCCCTTCTTCTGGTTACAGCCTACTACTACTCGTTCCATATCTCCTTTATTCATGTCTACGCTGTTTTTAGAATGTTACGTGTTGATATGTTAAGTAAAAGTATGTTATGTAGGTACCGTTTCATTATAAATAATTATATAATAAGTCGTTACATATGAAATTGCCGTTTTATTGAAGAAATTGGAGAAACCCCAATTTGCAGTACTGACAGGTTATTATTTATTTTGTATTGACTCCCATATTGACATTTCATTATTCTTTCTATTTTATATTCCTTGACCTCTTACAGTGGGTTAAAAAATATTGCACGCCGCAAGCCTAAAAATATGGTGTCTCAGAGCAATAAACCAACCGGAGACGCCACTAACACGCATACCCCGCTGCCAAAGGTATGAGACAGCGGGTCATGCCCGTTATATAAAACTAGTTGCCGCGCTTTCCGCGCCATTTCGACGCACGGCTCACTGAGTTAACTTCTCCTATTAAAATGCCGAGTTGCTGTGTATTTTGGTGTAAAAAGCGATCAGCGACATTAAATAAACAAAAGGATAACATTACCTTTCACCTGTAAGTATAATTTCGTTCAAATATTATCAATTAATTCATTAAATTATCAAAAAACCAAAAAATGTATGCTAATCGACAGTGTTACCAATGTATGAACTAGAATCAAATCTGGGGTAATTTTTAAGCTAAGGTTTCTTACCAATTTAATCCATTTTGTATTAAGCTTAATAAGATTTTACACAGTATATTTTTTATACCACTTAGATGGCAGACAAGCACACGGTCCAACTGATGGAAAGTGGATACCGAGGCATATAGCATGTTTATAGTTACTGCGTAAAAACCGCGGAGAGCCGAGTTCATAAATAATAATATTGTTGACATTCTAAGTGGAATATAACGCTCAACTGGTACTTTGCTTGAAGTTTAAATTATCGCTGTAGTTACGTGTTAAAAGTTATATTTACTATATCGAATAAGAACGAAGGGATCGTTGTTTAAAACAATACCTAAGTCATATCTTCAATTAATATAAAGAAATATTTATTTTTAACTTACTGCAACATAATCTAGTTTTTCAAAACCCTGTAAAGATTACTAACATTCAGTTTATTGGCTGCCCCTGTTTGCTGGGATAATTATGTACACATAAGACGTTAATAATAGGTATGTCAAAATTACATTTGCTGTCATAGCATCATAGCCTTTCAACCAATAGTACCAATGCACACAGATATAATTCAATATGAGAGTATTATTATCTTACATTCGAAAATAAAATATTTCGAAAAAACAAGCGAAATATTTTGTAGGAAGTTGGCCACACTTTGCCAGAATTAGAGCTGGGACAGCATAATGACCAATATCGATATCAATATTCCAGTACCATATTAACAATTTTAACGTTAATTTTTAGATTCCCAAAAGAACTATTACTTTGTACCGCTTGGGTCCAATTTTGTGGGAACCATGTTTCGTGGGTGCCGAGAAGTACAATTTGCTCACAGCATTTTAAAAGTTCCTGTTCTATAATACAATCAAACAATAAGAGAAAATTGATTCAGGGCGCTGTACCAACGTTAATACTACCCAAGGTACATTTTATTGTTGTACTAGGTCCTGATTTTCAGCTTAGTAGTTAACCCTTCTAATATTAGGTATACATATGACATTGGTGTTATAAAACGATATATAAGCTTATTATTTACAGTTTTTTTTATTATATCAATCAAAGTTTGTACCGTTGTTATCTATGCACTTTTGCCATTTTATAGGCAGTTCATTAATTCCTTTGCTGAAAAAGTTGCGGGAGCGAGAATCAACAAATTGATTAAAGTAGTTTTGTTTTGGACTGCCTAATCTGAATTGAATTTTTTTTTCAACTAAGAAATACTCCAGAAATACTCCAGATTTGTGGAGTGGAGTGGATCTAGGTCCGGGAAGTATGGTGAGTGATGGGGACATTCCAACATTCCTTCTCTACTTTAACGACCGTCTGTTGGTCTGGTGTGGTCTAACGTTGTCCTGAAGCAGCAGTGGGCTAGAAGTTCAGTTCACCAATCTCGGCCGATTAACGACTAGCTGTGCTGGATGTTGCAGATTAAAATGGTCAGTTCTATATAACGCCAATTTCATATGTAAGGAGTATTAAAAGTGTAGAAAAAGTATTCAATAAAATAAAAAGCCTTTTATTAATCACTTATTTAAAATTAATATAAATAATTAACCTATTTATTGTTACTTTGGTACTTACCTGTATTTCATACGAGAACCCCTTATTGGAGACTTCATCGTCGGGTCCCACGACTGATTAAAATAACTCTAATGGAATTTATTTTGGACAATTTTTGGCCATTTCAAAGTGCTAAATCTACAAAGACTTACAAAATTATTAGCAAAACCCCTGTACACAGTACCTATTCCATTAAAGAATGCATATTCTATTTAATAAATATAATGAATATTATTTTAATGACGTTATAATACGTAAAAAAGTCATCACATATGATAATTGATAATTACCTTCACGCATTTGAAACACAAAAACCTCGATACATAATATCGACATGGTCAAGCTCTAGCTTGTTTACATTAATGAGATGTCACTGATAGAAGTCCCTGTGTGCGAATGTGAGTGTGTGCGTATAGTTTAAATTAGTGTTCAACATTTTTCTTGTGTGAGTGCATAGCGACGTGATTTAAAAATGCATTAGTAATTGACAATTAAATTAGTGTGCGTCCCCCGTCCCCCGCTGAAAGTGGCAGACTTTTGTTCGTACAAAATAGCGCGCGAGTCCACTCCGTTTGGTTTATTGCTCTGAGTATGGTGTAGACCAATATACTGACATGTTATAAAACGTATAGTAGAATTAGTTTATTGACATGTACCTACCATTGATCTTGTATTCACTCCCACATTGACATATAATATTACTTGAAAATTTGTATTTCCTTAATTGACTTATATTGATATAATATTGCACGCCGCAAGGCTAAATATAGTGTACCTAAATGTATGAACTTAACATCCCACATACCTGTATTTGCAATTGTAAGAAAATAAATAAATAAATAAAATAAATAACATTTTTGCATTTTTTTTTAGGAATAATGGCAAATCCAAATTTTATGTTTTTTTGTGTATGAATGAGACAAAATTAAGCTTACAGCAACTTTTATTACATTTTCTAAAAGTGACAGCTGTAAAAACGTAATACGAAATTTATCATCAAAATGGATAGCATTTAGGAAGTACTGTTTTTGAAGATCGTATTTAGATTATCAAGCGGCCAATAAAAACAAAATTTAATACAGAGCTGTAAAACCTTGAAATCAACTTTCAAACAAAGTATAAATAATGGAAATAGCTATTAAATTACAGGAATAACGAACTCATGAATCTGTAAGAAAATTTCGGCAATTTCATATTTAACGACCTAATATGTAGTAAGTATATATATGTGTATAATATTTATAATATATATGTGTATATAAGAATATAATTATATATTTTTTTAGTAGGAAAATATTAGCAACCGTATGATTACGTTGAGATTAAGTTACTAATATTTCCACTAACCCCTCCAACTAAGCTAACTCGCTTGTGCTACGACTGGGTTCACGTCGGTAGTGTAATGGGCAGGATTCGAACCCGGTACCTCTCGATCGTAAGGCCGACGCCTTAACCACTAAGCAATTATATGTGATGTGTATATATATATATGTGTGTGTGTAATAATATATGTAAGTATATATAAGTATAGTAGTATGATATCTGTAACTATATAATATAACAGAGCGTAAATAGTAATATAAAATATGTAAATAATATATGTACACTGCCCGCTAGGTATATCTATTTATTTATCTAGCTCACTCCATCCCATAGTTGCCTGGTAGAGATTGCCTTGCGCAATAAGGACGCCACTTGTTATGCCACAAAACTGTGCCACCTATCTTTCTGTATCGGTTCTTTGTGTATATGTCGCCGCAAACTGGCTTAATCAGCCGTCCAATTAACTGCCTAGGCAGTTAACTAAACGGCGCCATTCAATTAACGACCTGAATGATATTCAGCTATCTGGCTGGCTAATGCTTAGGCCAATCGTAAGATGGGGCATTACCTCGAAATAGATAGAAAATTACATACATACATACACTACGCCTGTAAATCCCCGAGGCGGTAGACAGAGGTGTATTCACATTAAATTAGTGATAGGTTTGTTTATTGTTATAGCTGCGCAATCCGACTTGGTTAGGTCAGGTTAGAACGCTGAGGGTTAGAAGGCTAATGCGGGAGCTACGCTTCGCACTGTTTCCGCAATAAGCCTTCGTGGTTATTTCTTTTTATAACCATGCAGAAATAAGTCACTTTCTAACTTTTTAATTTAATTAAATGGCTAGACAAGTAGTTAAACGTAATCTATCCAAGCTATTTGCCTAGCCATTTAATTAAACGGCTGAACATCATTCAGGCCTTAATTGAATGGCGCCGATAAATTAACTGCCTAGGCAGTTAATTGGACGGCTGATTAAGCCAATTGGCGGCGACAGATATACAATAAAGAATTATATTATTTTAATTATGTTATTAAAACATTTTGTGTCATAGTCACAGTCACACACACCACGCAATATTGTTGGCAGTATGTATTTTGTTGTCTATATTATTGTGTGTTTGTGTGTAGTGTCCCTTAATCCATTAAATATCCATTTAGTATTCAGAATAGTAGGGCATTGAATGACATGTTCAAATTAATTACTTAATATATTAAGCAAATTAAGTTCTTTATTAACATACATATGTATTGAGCACAGAGTTAGCCCCAGCCAATCACCAGCGCCGACCTGCTAACGTCCTAACATATTTACACAATGAGACAATGCTAAAGTAATTAACTAATTGGGTTTCTCATTGTCGGTGAAGGGTTGTCATATGTAAATAATTACCGACATACCCTTAAAGTCTTATAGCAGTATAGTATATATATTTTTACATATTTCACACAATATGATTAGAGCCCCCAACTATATGTGACTGAAATAACCGAAGCAAATGTTCTTTTCTTACCGCCACCGTTTTCAACTACACAATTGTGTCAGTTACTCTCTGCATTAAAAACATCATATTTATTAAAGATACTTTTCCCAGTGCAAATGAGCCAGTTACACATGACCTAATGACTAAGTAGCAGTCTTTGACACGACTTATGAGACTGATTGAGGTCGTACCTCTCTTCATATCCTTCTCGTTCTCGACTCGACTGCGAGAGTGTCACTTGCACATTGTCCCCTGGCAAAGTACAAGTGTCACTTCTAATGTTGTGACCGCTTAGCATCTGGCGAGCCGTGTACTTATTTGCTTTTAGCATATATTTGCACAAGAATCAATATCATTATTCATTTAGGTCAGACAGAAGTAGGTACACATTATATAGCCATTGTGGAGCATTTATAAAGAGCGAGTAGGTACCCTTTATCGCCTGTCGGCTAACCCAAGAGGTCGAATCGGGACGAGAGCTGACACTAACTAGTGCTAATGACCGCACGAAGCCGACCTCGTCTGACCTTGGTTTTAGTTACTTACGGTTCTCTGGGGCTAATATGGTCTCAAGCTTAACAACGCATAGCGGTGTTGATTCTTTACTCTCCCGTTATAATTTTCTCGACATTGCGTCGTCGAAAAACGAAGAACAAAGACAAATGTCTCGGATGTTCCGCTTCAAACGTAGAAACGTTCCATCGAAATTCATTGTAATATCAGCAAAATCTAATATCGTCCAGTGTAAATGCACCATTATGGTTGGTTGGAAAGAAGTTACGATTAATAGGTAAGCATAAATTTCGCAATCTCTCAACCCTCCACAGATAATACACATTATTTCTTATACAGACAGATGCACAATCAGGAACAAAAAAGGGTTACACTCGTAACTGTCAAAAGAAGACAGGCAACTTTTAGTCCGCGGGTGTTGTTACTAGATGGCGACAATGTTTTGGCAAACTTTTCTAATTTTTGATGACCTCTAAATCCGTAAAGAACCTATTCTGAAAAGGAGTATTTCCAAAAGTCACCTATTTGACCTATCCTAAAAGTCAATGTAAAATATAATATTGATTTACTCGGCTTGGCGTATATCTTGAAGATACGGAAAAAAACTACAATCGAAAACCTTGCCATTATCTTTATAAAAAGAGTTTTGTTATTCGAGCGACAGATTACTTGTAAGAATTTTGAGGCGATTACGATTAGGCGCGGTAATCAAGTTGAAGGTCGTTGAATTGATTTTTATAATAGTTAGGTATGTGAATACAAGATAATGACAGGTAAATGATATGCCATGTGAGCGTACTATGCTCACACCTGTTTCCCTAAGGGTAGTTTCCCACGGTAACAAGCTGACTTCCTGTTCATGAGTGTGTATATAGGAATATCTGTAGAAAATGAAGGTATGATTCCGAAGCCGACCGCATACGACAACAGCCGACGCGTACAGCACATACATTACATACATTACACTGCTGGCAGACAAGCAGACGGCCCACCTGATGGAAAGTGATTACCGTGGCCTATGGGCGTCTGAATAGCTGTCGACCCTGTTAGAACAAAGGTTCTGTGCCGTCAGTTTAGAAGATAAAGCAGGACAAGCCTTAGGTCTTCGAACTGACAGCACACAAACTCTCCTGTGAGCTCTGGCTACCCTACTCACAACCGGGAACACAACACGAGGTTATTATGGCCGCGGTATTCTGTAGGGCGGAGGTACTTCCCAAGTCGGACTGCTCAGTTGGACAGAAATAACGTCATGTCCTACCTCCTCCTCATGTCATAGTAATCGAAGTGTCATTGGATGAGATAGTTGCTGTAAGACAATGAATAAAATGTTATATTCCATGAGAAAATATCGACAAGTCCTTCATTACAAACTCACTAATCGGTTAACACATCGAAGTTTCATTTTCCTTCTTTGGTCTAGCCATATCCTGCTACGCGGGTTCGATTTTCCCAATCATTACGCCATCTGGTTCTCTCCTCTGCGTCATTCTACTCAAGCCCCAATTCTGGACATCTGGACATGCATTATCCAGGTGGTTCAAGGTCTTCCTCTTCCTCTCTTCATTGTAGCAAAAGACAGGAACTTCCTCAGGACATGGTTATCCGGACTCTCTGATTTGGTCAGCTATTTATACAACCTTGTAGCTCCTTCTAATGAGTTCGTTTCAGACCTAATCGTTTAGGAAATCTCGCGCTCATCGCAGCATACGCATTTTTGTCGTGTGAAGTTTTTATTCATGCGTTCTCTTCGCTGGCCAATATTTACGGCCCTACAGAAGTTCTATACCCCGGACACGAATAATATTAACATTTTTATATTTTATATTAACGGAGCTATGCGATTGGGCACCTGCCTACTGTGAACCAATCGCAATGCTTCATTCTTTCGATACGTTTTCGTTTCGAATTCGAATGTTATTTGTGCTTAGGGCACTAGTCTAACGCCGTTTTACTCATATATGGATACAAAGAGTAATTTTTATTTGACAATAACATTTAATCCAACTGTTACCGGCTACTTTGGAATAGTGTTTTGTTAAGTTACAAGTACCTATTCCCATCTTCTTTTCGTGTGGTTAGTGGCCAACCTGTCACAGAGTTGTTCAGTTCGCCCATGCAGGTCTTGACCTAACGACTGTTCACATTCAGGACCGACCTATTCCCATGATAAAAAGTAAAATGGTCGTCCCTACAATAATCTACCTCTGTACCAAATTTCACCATCCATTGTATTATAGCGTGAGTTAATAACAAACACCCATTCAACTGTAGCATTTTTAAATATCTACTTAATAAGATTAAATTAGTAGTAACGAGTAAGGTGGTCACAAGTCAAGAGTAGTGTCACGACACTCACGACCAGTCGATAAAACTACATATTTCATCATGATCATTGTCTAATTTGATAACGTTTAATTCTACTACATCAAATTATGCTTGTCATTTCGCCTTTATAAATAAGCCCCAGTTAACTTGTTAAATGTGGACTTTGTAGTCCATTTGTTAACTAAATGACTTTTAAAAGAGGGTGAGTAGTAGTCAAAATAAAACTTGGAACATACTACTGCACCGTACCCAATCTTTGTACCAAAACTACGTTCGGGTGTTTTGTGGGACATAAATCATGCTAAGTTTCACAAAGTACATTTAACTGCAATTTGTTAAAAAAGAACTCCGCCTCAGCACACAGACAATTGAATGGGTCACTGAGGGCACGAAGGGTGCGTTCCTCTACAAGTCTATACGCTATGGAATGAGAAATGCCGTCGTGCCAAGACCGCGATATTAACATTCCAGGCAGCCGTAGGAATATAAATTACCATTCACATAATATGAACTTCAGATTCTATCGCGTTCAGAACTTTCAAGAGAATTTCTTGTCTCCATTTAACATCTTTGTTCTTGCTTTATTAATATTTAAAGGATGGCTTGTTATTGTGAATAATACGCTCTGTTAGTGATTAACTTCTATAATCAATACATTATTTATACATTCCCAGAGTAAAATAGAAGAAATAGGGAGTTGGTGGACCACGGTTTCATTTACTCTACGACCACTCACAAACGTCCACGCCGTATCCCAAGGTATCTTGGACCTAAATAATCAGACAAACGAGGAGGGATTGTTGTGTAAAGATCTATGCTTGGTGAATTTGAGCCCGTCCACCGCTGTGACACCCCGTGAAATCCTCAAAACACACACAAGAAACGCGTTGTGCTAGTATAGCGCACATTTTATGTCCAGGAATATGTCCCGAGCAATAGCACCATTTTCTAGTTACCTATCTACAGGCGTGCGTGTGCTTGTTTGCCACGTCAGTAGTGGTACAAAGAAATTGACATTTTCATTCTACATTTTTATTATCTTTGATAAATTATATATCGGCCCACTATTTGCCGGGTCCGCTAGTATCATCATCTTCATCATATTTGCGTTAGTCACGGTCGAATCCGAGACCTACACATCTCGGAATGCAGGGTTCGCCATATGGCCTTTAAGTACTTCGCCACTACCACCTACGGTCCTGGACCCGCATGTCAAATCAATTAATGACCCCACTCTCTCTCTCTCTTTCTCTCTCTCTCTTTCTCTCTCTCTCTTTCTCTCTCCCTCCCTCTCTCTCTCCCTCCCTCTCTCTCCCTCCCCCTCTCTCTCTCCCTCTCTCTCTCTCCCTCCCTCTCTCCCTCCCTCTCCCTTTTCTTTCTCTAAATTTAAGAGCTGTGCTGTTTTCGGTGGAGCAATCACCACTCCTCCCTTTCCTCGGCCAATCTCTTGACCTCCTGATACAACGCGATATGTATCTTTTCCTTTATCTATTTCATAAACGTTGGCCTACCCCTTCCAGGCGCGGATTCACTATTGTGGGCACGATGGGCATGCGTACAACCTTAATAGACCTGTGACGTCTCTTTGTATGGTAAACAGCAAGGGATCATGAATCGCGCGTGATTCGGAACGCAGCGTATAGGCAATAACAGATAGCGCGTGTCTAGAAGACAAACGTGCTAAGTGTAAATTAGCGGAACACGCACTCGCAATTCGTCGATTTTCGGATACCTGTGTGTGCCCACAACATGTTTCCGCGTCTGGATCCGCGTATGACCCCCTTCCTCTCTTACCATCTATCTAGAGCGAAAAATTATGATAATAAAACCTATAATATAAAAATAGAACAGGCAAATGTCAAAGGCAATGTCAAAGGGGACGAAGTATTATAGATATGATATACACATACAGAGACGGAATAAATGTCAGTCAGACACATTATAATCTTATCCTACTATAATATTATAGGTAGTACATGTAAAAGTTTGTGAAGGATGTTTGGGTGATTGTTATTCTCACAGTACCTACAGGGATATATTACAGTCTGGAATAATGGGATGAACATTCAACGAACAGCTGTACATTATAATGAACACGATAATTATTAAACTAATTATCATTTGGTGAATTTTGTCCCCTTCCCAATCTAATGCCTCTAGTATTGAGACTGTTGAGAGTATATCACATAAGTAGTTCCATTTAACACTTAATATGCCAAGAGTAGCCACGTGCGTACTCGGCAAATAAAAAAATTATCACCTACACTCGACGTGAGACTGAACTTTGCTCCGTGCATCTCATCATAATCGACACTTATAAATAAATAGCTGCAGAAAACATGTTTCATTGTTAACCGAGGAGCGATCATATTTTGTATTGTAGCTGTTTCTTACTTTTAAATTATTATAGTTACTGATATTTAATCATGCTTTTTATTGAATTATATAATGAGAAGGAAAATATTTCAATATATTTACGATCAATATGGTCATATTTTTCAATTACTTACTGGAAAAAGGGTGGTCAGGGTGTAAGTTTTGTTTCTTTATGTACTGAAATTGGACTAAGAACTTGCGAAAGAACTACACTTGTATAAAATTACCGTGCTCTGAAAGACGACTTTAAACGCCCAAACTTTTGTCTTAATCAGCATTTGTCAGAGAGAAAAACTGTTTTCGCATTTCCAAAATATGAAACTGCTTAATTTATCCGGTCAATCTAAAGTAAATTATAGGAGTGAGTGAAACCCCGAATAAAAAATTCCAGGTATCGGATGGATGAGTACTTTTTATATTTTACTAGCTGTTGCTCGCGGCTCCGCCCGCGTTGATGTCGGCCATCACGACCAAATGCCCATGTCCTTTCTCAGTCTAAGCTAGTACCAAATTTCATCAAAATTGGTTCAGTGGTTTAGGCGTGAAAGCGTAAGAGACAGTTACTTTCGCATTAATAACATTAGTAGTGATGGTGTTCTGAACAATCAGAACAATGCTACCAATTTTCCAGCGAGGTGCGAATTATTGTAGCCTCGGCCGCGTGTAGATTGACCGGAGTAAATAGGTTGTCGCGGCGTTTCGTTTCGAAATCCATTAAAACAGTGAAGTAGTTGGGTATTACAACACCGCTACCGAACAAAAACGAAACAGGTTTTTGATTAGAACCCGATGCACTTGTGTTCTGTTTACACTGCGAAACAACATATATTTGTTTTAAGCCCATGTTTTGAATTCTAAATCTAGCTTTAATGACACGACATGTATGCGAGTTCTTTGTGTTGTAATAAAAGGTAAAAAAATGGAAGCAGAAAATATAATCACATTCTAATCGTACTTCAGTTTTTACAGGATTACAAAACCTATAAATTGCAAATCGGACACTACAGCCATTATGTTTCTACGCAAAAACTTAATAGGTATGAAAAAATAAGCAATCTGCGTTATTGGCATAGGACAGTCCTTCCTCAATGACCCTGTACGAACAATAAACGCAACCTTTTATGAGATAAGTTTTCATTGTACACCAATAAATTAAAGTACATGTACGGAAAACATTATGAGTAATGTACAAATGGCGGCCTTATGCTTTCTTATTTTTGGAAAAAACGACACGGTCAAAATTCGAATGGGCATTTTTCTCGTGCAACAATGCCTTTCGTGAAATGAATACCAGAAGTCTCGCTTATGCCAGATTTAAAGGCGAGCCCAGCAACGTGCGTGTATGTCCGCCGATGTCGAAACTCCAAAGTGTTTTCGTAGAAGAATTCGTGGATAGGGACACTGCTGACGAATCTGGGTCACCAACAAGTGCAACGAACCTTAACTTTAACACGCGCCTCGGACTTGACCCCGATGCAGGTCTCACGTCAGCAATATGGGCGATACGCCTGTCGGTTGCTGAGTTGATCTGATCGCTGTCATTGCCGATAGCGTTTTTGGAGCGCCTGGAAGTTCGTGCTATAGGTATGGGTTAATGATGTATATTTCATGGCGGGGTACAGGAACCGAACTCGAACGACTCTCCGGCTTTAAGAAACTACTCTTTACCACTTAATTTTTTCATTATAGCCTAAGAATTCAATGCAATATCAGAAATACATCAAGTCAAATGCTTTCATCGTGTTATCAAACACACAAAGAAGATTTCCGATGCTTATTTTGTCCAAGATTTAATTATCTAAACTATTTATATGAGAAGTTACGCTAGCAGTAAAAAAGTGGTATTGTACTTCGAACAGTAACATAATTATGAGGTTATCGATTTTCTGGAGAGGGAGTAGGTGTAGGTACCAGAATAAGAAATTAACCATTTCCATTTAAAAAATCCAATCTCCGCTCGGGAGAGAAGCATTCATGAATTGTATGTAATACAGAACCAGCAGAAACCTCCACTGAACATTTTTGTATGTCGTATCATGTAAGTTCACTTATAGTAGCGCCATTTGTCCACAGCACCCTGGCGGGGAAGAAGTGTTATTGGAGAAGGCTGGGCAGGACGCCACCGAGCCCTTCGAGGACGTCAGTCACAGCTCCGATGCCAGGTAAAGACCACCATCTTCCTCATAACAATTTCTCAGTTGGAGACTGTCGTCTGATCTCCCGACCCTGGTTGGAGCCTGCACCAGGGCGTCGACTGCTGTTTATCAGGTGCACCCATTTGCAAGTGGGGTAATCGTGGGCCTTGTAAGATGTTAGTCCACCCAAGTAAATACTAATTAGTATATGATTAATTTAGAAGTCTATATCTCAAAAACCTTAACTTGCTACACTCCAGGACCTTGTTTTCTTTTTTTTTTAATTCAAATTCTATTATTCCGTGAAGCATAGGTTACAGACTAGATGGTATATAATATAAGTCCAAGCTGTGTTCCGCTAAAGGCATACAAAATATTTAATGAAATCAAAAAATAGATAAATATGTGCAGAATCCAATACGTTAATTGTAGGTCAGAACATAATCGCAAAAAATAAGATAAAACATTGTCAGAATAAATATGTCAAGTAAAAAAATAAATTAAATGTTGTTTATCTATGTAATATAAACATTTTAATGGTCGCTGTTTCTATGTAAATATTCACTTAATACGATCAGGTTTCAGCAGAAAATCTACACCAATGGATGTAATGAAAAATCTTAATTGATTGTTATTGCGTTATAGATCGCTGATGAAGAAATACAAGATCGGTGACTTGGTGGAGGCGGACCGCGTGCAGAGCAAGAACGCGTTCTCCCCGCAGTGGAGCAACGACCAGCCTCAGGAGCAGGGCAAGTGCGTAGTCGCCTAGTGCGAATATCATCACCCATCACCATGTACCGACCTTCGTACCATACACGTAGAACTTCTTCTTAGCCCTAGGTCTGCAATACTGCAAGTCCTCAAAAGTGATAACTCCAAAATTAGGCTCGACCAATTTTTATGCTTTGTACTTAAGTAACGCTTGGTTCCTCCACATATATAGAATTAGGTTCTTTTTTTAATAGAATAAGCAAAATGTATTATAAACTATACATGACATATGTGTCACGTGTGTGTATTTAGTGTATTTTTGTTACTGTTGATATATTTTATTGCTCAAATTTCACCTCGCTAAATGGCCAGCACATTTTCGTTGGTGCGACAAATAAGAAGTCTTATTTGAATATTTAAGAGGTAAGGAACTAATGTTAAAGATATTCCCGTTTATCAGCATATCATTTAGCTATCTTATTCCAATAATGGAATCAATAATTATGACTGTTTGCGCACAACATGACACTCGGTCGGCTATAACTGTTATCAAATCTGTTACATAAAGATTGCGCCCATTTGCGAGTCTAAAATCTTACTGTGACGTCGGTCGAGCTAATCGAAATTCATCGACTGACCACTCAACAGTTCTTCAAACTAACAAATATTCCTGAACATTCTACGGTTAACATAAGCAGGTATTCTTTACTATTAGAGCTATTGTGATATTTACCATGTTGTATTGTTTGGAAACCTATTTCGGCGCTGTTGCAAGCACCATGATCACGGAGGAACTGGAGAATTGGCGGTAAACGGTGAAACTCCAAACAATACTTAGTAAATATGCCTATAGTTCTAACTAATAGTAATGTGAGTGACCCTGATACTCGTTACATCCACGCATTGCCAGAATTACGCTTAGCAATATTAATGCAATCACCTATGTAACTACATACTAAATGCATGTGGTAATACTGCACTGAGGGGTGAATTAAAACGCTAATCATTATAGACTATAATGTCGATTTCACTCATATTTATATTCACGCCTGTAAATCCCTGAATGGGTAGGCAGACGTGTATTAACACCCACTGTTCCATTCATCACACTGGCCTGAAAAATCAAAGTTTCTCGCCATTCCATTACATTGTTTAATGTCCATTCAATATGATTCCCATTCGTAATACAGGATGGTAGGCAGCCACCTTTGAGCTCATATGTATCATTCCACATTTTTGTTTGCGCTCATCGGCGCATGCACAATGCACACGCTAATGGCTCTGTGTAACTATTCCACTGCTTAGATCTAGATTTAACTAAATTCTTATTAGGTAAGTCATTGTGATTCTAACGCTTATATGAATATATTGTTGTAGGAATATTATCTACTAAAGTTATATTGGAAATATACATTATGGATTTGTTGCAATATTAGATGCACAAAATTTGTTTTAGAATATTGCTTGTAGCACAAATTGTTTTATTAAAGTAGATGTATATTTAAGGGTCGGGCTCCGCGGCCCGGCATGGTGCTGTTTCGTTCATCGTAATAGTCGTGATAAATCTATGTGATTAAATTGCCAAATAAACGCTTACTATTAACACATGCCTCGTTATTTACTATACCTTTTAACATTCCTTCTATAATTTTACTTTTTAGTTACACAGATCCATTAGCTTGTTTTAAATAGAATTAGTTATTTGAGTAAACAATTTGTCTTTTTTTTAACTTTATGGGATGCTGGTACTGCTATAAATCTTATCTAGAACCTACCACAACTACTTGCTGTGGAATCTAAGTATACAGTGGAGAGCGCAGGTCTGCGACAGCCTTTATAGAGATTTTTATTGGTCGGACTGGGTGACTATAGTGGAAGATCGACCAATAACAATCTGCTCGACACGGTCTGCTTAGAGAATTGCACAGCGGTAGTTATATATTTTGCACACCTAAATATGTCATTCTATAAGGTGTACTAATACTAGGACGGCTGTTCATTCATATACATATTAATGCGAAACGTGATTACGTAGGTACGTACAAAAAATAAGACCAGTATATTGTAGTATTGCAGCGTAATTGTTGTGAGCAGCCTTTTAAGGCCAACTTCATGAACAATATCATAATTTACTTTGAACTTTGACGCTAACTCTCACGGCTCTTATTTGTATTGTACAGATAATGGTAAGGAAGGTAAAAAAGTTAAATACTTGATAGGAATCTCACGAAGCGTCGCGTCGTATTCAAATATTAATCTACCCACAGTAACAGTGGTAAGTAAAAAGACAGTCTACTACCGTCTTTGTTAAAAGAGGCTGGTTTTGCGGTTGCATTCATAGCAAGAAGCTACCGAGTACCTATATACCTAAGTATAATAAGTACAACGCATTATAGTTTATGAGTGACAAATAGTGTCCACAAAAACTGTAAGTAAGTACCTACATATACGCAAAATGTATGTATTTGCGAATAACGACATCTACATATACTATCATTAACTTAAAAACAGAGTAGTCTCGCTAGTCTAATAGTCTAGTCTAATCCATACTAATATTATAAATGCGAAAGTAACTCTTTCTGTCTGTCTGTGTATGTTACGCTTACAAGCCTAAACCACTGAACCGATTTTGATGAAATTTGGTATAGGGGTAGATTAGACCTTGAGAAAGGACATAGGCTATGTTTGGTCTCGATAACCGACATCCGCGCGGGAGGAGCCGCGGGCAAAAGCTAGTGATCTATAAATATTAGATGGATTGTTAAAGTTACGAAAAAATAAATAAAACCTCAGGAACGGGGCAGACTGCATTATCATATTAACATTTAGTAGTAGTTGCTGCATAGGTACAGTGGTTATTGTAACAAGTTCTAAAAATTAACATAGTAATTCGCTATTCATTCTTGCTGAAAATAATTATGTAATTAAATAAGGAAGTAGGTAGACGGCTATAACTATAACGTATAAAAGTAGCTTTATAGCTATCCTGTTTATCATACATTTATCGTAAATTGACGTAATGTAGGTTCCAAATATATGTAATAGATATAGGTAATATATCCACGCGGTGGCATGTCATTGGAGCGGACCGGTATATTTTTTGGTTGTATTATGAACGTTATCAAAAATTATGCAACCAAGTGATAACTAGATAAGCCAGTGGTATTGATAAATGATAGACCAGTCTGGATTGAATGTCAATTGCAATTTATAACGTCGCATTGAGTTTTAGACTGGGGGCAACACGTTCGGTTTCCTGAAACCTGAATACTTGATTTAGGTAAATTAAAATTATTTCACGTCCTCGCTATTTCCGCACGGAAAAACTGACGGTCGTTTCAGAATTCCTTCCGTACGAATAAAAAAAACGATAATATGCGTTATACAGGCGGAATTGGCGGTACGCCCAACCTTAAGTACCTATGTCAGGAACCCAGCATTGCCGCCTTCTCACTTCTTAGTTTTCCAATGCAGAGCAATTCTGTTAAATGGGTACAAATTCGATGTTTAGTCTCAAGCAGACTACATAGCTCACTTCGGATTATATTCGGGCACACTATTGGTGCCACAGACAATACAATGGTGCTCACAGCACTACTGCCCATCACGAATGGCATTGACCACGAAAGGACGGTTTGGGGAACAACGCGCCAGTGGCGAATAGTGAAAATGTTCATAAGGGAAACCGGTGGAAAATATTTTTATCTGTTACAGAACGACCATAGCAATATTGTATGGCAGTGTTTCCCAAACATTGCTCTGCCATGGCCCTGTAATTTTCACACTGCCCTTTCGTAACCAACACTGAAAACACCCAGGCTGGTTTCATTTCATACACATTTATTAATAGTAGAAATGTTTCATTAAAACTAGGTAAGTATACCTACATACAATATTTTGGTATCACCCATTAGGCCCTAATTTTAGTGCGAAGTCATTTAAATTAATTTACGATGCGTTGATCGATAGTAGGTATTATTAAAAAAAAGGGCGGAAATGGTGCGACCCAGTTCCAGTATTTTATTTTGATGGCCCGGTACCGGGTCACGACCCGGCAAATGGGAAACGCTGTTGTATGGAATTCTCTAGATACAGAATTTCAGATAGGTACGTTCATATTCCAAAAATGCGTTTATATTAGGTATAAACAAGGGTTTGAATTTAAACATGTCTAAGTACCTCTTCACAAAACGAAACCCGTAGGAATGAACTCGACAATCATAAGTACCTATTTGATAAATTGAGAAAATTCACATGTGCACTTTTTTATGAAGTTTTCACTTTTATCGGCGGGGGCGCCGAGCGAGTGCCCATTTGTTCAAATCAGTATCTGTATAAGCGTGTTCTATTGTGTAGTTGGGGCTCCTGGCTAACGCCGCTGCTGCTGGGCATCGCGGCCACCATCCTGTACCGGTACCTGTTCTCGTAGTGCGGCGCGCAGCCACCGCGCACCCACAGGCGACGTCGGCTCCGAGGCGCTGCTGATATAATTATAAGTAGATATAAATTTTGTGCTACGGGACCGTGGGCAACGACTGAACAATGGTTTTGAGGTTATGAAGAGCTTTGAACATATTGGTTGCTAAGTTTGCTAAGAGGAGATTACAAGAGGCGCGTTTTAGTTTTTAAGCTTACCTATACTATGTAGGTACCTAACTTACTTCTATCTTGCCTAAAAGCTGGTCCACACCGTCTCGTTTCTCCTTAAAAACATAGGTGCTTACTTACAGATAGGTATTTTTTTAACGGACAAATGAGGGTGATGTCAACCCAAGTACTTTATTTAGACCTAATTCAAATTATTACTTATACCTATGTATTAAATATATTATTGTCGGAGAAAGGTGCAGTAGTGGCCATCTTTCAGTGTACACATTACATATACACACACCGGCAGAATTAGTGGAACACAAAATTATGGTCTGGGGAGGAATATTTTTAGGAGCTTAGGAGCGAACACATTAGTTAAAGAATGGCAGAGGTTGCCCCAGGAAATCATTGACAACATCATTCGCAGAATGACCTTAATCAGAGCACGAGGGGGAAACACTCGTTATTAAACATGTAGTTGTTGTTTCATGTTTAATTATTATTTGTTTAAAAATAAAGCTAACTATTTTATACTCTCCTGTTTTTGTGTTCCGCTAATTCTGTCGGTGTGTGTATCATTCTTTCAGCTCTACGATGCCAGTATACAGTTAGTACCTACCTACTTATTCCTAGCTAAGACTATTCTAGATGTTTAAGTGAAAGATATATTTTTACTTTTCTTGTCATGACGAAAGAACCTTCAGCTTATCTACTATTTCCAGGGATATAATATAATCTCTTATGACTCTTTAATTGCTATTGAAATAAATGAACTGTTTAATCCAAGATTTCAATCACTTGTTTGTCCAACTGACGGGCCAACGGTGATGTTATTATGACAGAATCGAACCGACGAACATTCCATGTTCCTTTACAGGAGCTCATGACTACTGAGGGTGGAGATCAGTGCCCTCCCATATAGAGAAGGCGCCGAGTGCGTGGTCTCACGGACAAGTGGACGCTTGTCATTCAAAGATTAGATAGATTATTAAATTCCTGCGCAAGGGTTACTCTGTATAGCTTGAATATGAATTCATTTCCACAAGGGTATATTGTCACTGCTTCTATTGAGCTGTATATATGTTTTTATTAAAGCACGGTGTTGAATATACCCAAGAAAACGTGTGAAGCCTAGTGGCGAGTGGAAAATATTTAAGAGGGTAGTCAGATTTATATATGAAACTTTCGTCACTGTTAATAAAAAATATTATATTTATGTATAAATGTATGAGGGTATACTTAGGTGCTGATTCTAAATAACAGAAAAATGCCCAGCTTAAGGTATTGCGTGTCTATGATGTCAATTAATTATATAATAATACAAATGTGTCCATTTATATCTAGTTGTCTCATAGCGACCTGCACAAAGTCTGTATATTTTGAATTTTTGTTTTGCTTATTAGCTGTACATCATATGAGAGAAATGAGGTAATGCTATACATTACGGTGATGTCAGTCGAGTTGTTTTTAACCCTTGTTATGAAGAGTGCTTGGGGGAGGTTTCGTAATATATTCTACTGCACGATTTAAGTGGTTTCTTTTCTTTTAATATTTGATTTCAAGGGCAGGGCTGTGCTGTGCTATTTGTTTCAATGTTTCGCAGATACATAGTGTAATGCAAAGTTTAGGTACTATTGTAGCCTTGTTATATAGTGATTCTTTTTTTTTGCGGACTGGATTTGCCAGCCGTACACTAATTTTATTCTCTTTTAATAGTTTTTATTTTCTAGGGGAATCTTATTTATGACAATTTGATGAAAATAAAACCTCATATTTGATGCATAAGTCTTTTGGTATGGAATTACATAAAAAAAAACCAACATATATACTGAGTTTTATTTATTATAACCTATTTATTGAGTGCCAGCCTTTTTTTTTTAAACTTACAATCTATTTCTTTAAAACTTTAATTCATAACAAACCTTATAGAATATTAGATCACAACATGTTTCTCAGTTAAATTAAAGCTACAGAGTAAAGACAATATTATTAACTATAACATGAGACACACACTTCTGAACTCTCAAACCTGAAACAAAAGAACCAATACTATGTTAATATCAGCTTGCAAAAGTCAGTTGAGCTGGTTTGGACTTTGGACATGCGGCATGAATAAGTATGTATTAATAATTGACAAGAAGGTAAGGCAAAGAAATCAATATGGACTGGGTTGTTGACATCAAGAAATAAAAATTAAGTTAGCAAGGAGGCCTGTAGTAGCAAGTTTGCCTGTATGAGGGTTTATTGATTTAAGATGAGAATGCTTACAAGAATACTCGGGTAAAGCAGCACCGTGAATAAATTGGTGATGCCAGTTAGTATCAGATAAGACCAGCAGCATGCAGTGGCCAGACTTTTGTACTAGAAATGATGACGAGCAGCGGCCGCGCTACGTCTGGCGGCACCTCCCTTGCCTTCAAATGACTTAAATCTTTTTGCCCAATATTTCCATCTCCAATATTTTGTCTCAAAAAGCCACTGCAGAACACTGCATCTTCACCTTTAGTGAACAAGAGATTTAACTCCTCACCCAGTAAGTGTGCATGTAGCGCAGTGGGGCCTCTCACAGCGTGCGCATGGATGCTGACATGAGAAGCATAGAGATAGCTCGCAGTATGCACATTGAGATTCACCCTCTCTACCACAGGAACATTGCTTCACACTTGATTTATTATTATTACGTTCCTGCAAAAGATATATGTATATTTATTTGCTCCCCTGTCAAACAATACATATACTCGACGGTTGACTCTTGACAGTTATAATAAATAGCTAAGATATGAATACTAAACAACTAATGACTACAATGATTTTAAATTAAATCTAATTTTTTTTACTGCAACTAGAAATTACCCAAATTGGTGTGTTTGGTGTAACTGTTCGATAATAAAGTTACAGTAGAAATCTGTATTTACCATACTACCACAGTGAAGTAATGTTCCATTTTTGCCAATAAATAGTTGTTTCATTTTATAATTTTTCTCAGTAGTTTTGATAATAATATTAGTATCGTTAGAATGGACAATATCTTGAGACTCGCATTTCTTAGCGCCTTTGAATAAAAGATCCAATGTCTTCACTGTAAATAAATAAAAATAAATTATAAAAGGGTGTAGCATAAACAGATTATTTATTGCATATCGGGCAAGCGTGGCACTGATGACACTATATTTTTTCTACGGATATTTTACATAGTAAGTGAATAAGTATTGTGAAATGTGTTACCGTAAACTTTTTGTAAACGATCTTCGTTGTTATTGAATTGCTTCAGACTCACGTGTATTTTACTTTGAGGAATATAGTCTTCAGTAAAAGGATTTGCTCTTTTTGCCATTCTATTAAATACCTTTTGGAAATTTGGAAAACTAAACAAAGTATTGAATTTCGCAGAACATCGCAGAGTGGCAAAATAATCACTGATATTTTCCCGACTGTCAAAATAATTTGAACATTTGAACAAAAAATGTCAATATTTTTTTTCATTAGCAGCAGAAGGTACCGAGTCTTTTCAGTTAGTATTGTCCATGGTATTGAACCCCAAAGTAATTAAAATTGTTGGACTGTGTGGTCCTGCTCCATAAACCATACCATACAGTCACACTTACTGCGCGAATCATGCCTTTTTTTTTCGTTGGGGTTGATAGTTACAGCAGTATCTGTATATTCAAAGACAAAGATTTTTACAATCTAGAACCAAATAGATGCTCCTTATTGAAGTTAAAAATAATTTTACTTAAGCTAAGTTTACCACCGCTTCCAAGGTGCTGGTTGACAAGAAACGGCGCAACAAACTTCACTGCGGCATTTTTTAAGTCGTCAACTTACAATAGATATTTCCTTAAGGCTAAATGTGGATGAATCTACATTTGTTTCGTGTCTGAATGAGCAATACCTACGTGTATAAAAAACTTTATAATTAAAGTATGGCAAAAACGTCACTTTCTTAGTACAGTGTTATGCCGTAATATCACATCATTCATCACTTCTATGCTGGCCTGGGACACAGAATAATTAATAGTACTAACGTACAGAAGGATCACTGCGCAAGAAGATTTAATTAATTCCAGTCTTGCTCCGACGCAATACGGTGGAATTCAGCTCGCACAACATTAGGTACCTATAATTTTATTCACCTACTACTTCGTCTCTTTCTATCGCGTACCTCTTATCTCTTCTTACGCCTGTTAGGGTTGCCTTCTTGTGAAGAAATGAATATTTGATTACCAGTCCAGTTATGTACCTGTTACTATTTTTCTACTTATGTGAAAATGACAACTTTAAACATACCTACCTAGTATTAGATGAAAAAAGTATTTTATTACAATGTCCGCATATTTTAACATAAGACGATAAGCATACTACTACATTTAGTATTCTTTGCTACTACACTTTAGTGTATTTGCTAAATTGAACATACCATTTACGTGTTTAGTTACATGCCGTACGACGCAAACACGAAACGGCTTAAACTAGTCCGAGAGCCGACACCCAAAAATCATGTTGGTAAATTATTTTGATTTGCGCCAGCTAAATTGAATGCGCTTTGAAAGCAGTTCGTATTTGAATTTATATTATTGTTAGGAACTCGGTTCTCGGATACGATAAGCTTTGTTGGAACTGTATTTGGTTTCAGTTGTTTGATTGTCCTGATTGCAGAATCTTCAAAATGATGGGAGCAGACTTCGTAGCTTTTAGCTCTCAAATTTTCTTTGCTTAGTAAGTCCTCTCGTCTTATTAAAATCAGCCACTCTCGGCGCCTAAAATAAAATAGACAAATGGTAGTCAGTACGGAGCAAACACACATGTGCTTATGGTCATTGGTTAGAGTGAAGCAAACGGGGCACTGAGGAGCACAGTCACCGTAGTAGTCGCTCGTCGCCGTCACAGGAACAGTCCCCGTTGCAGTCGCCATAGTAAAGTCTCTATATTATTATAATGAAAATTTTTCTAAGTGTTTGATAATCGCCACGCCGAGAAAGGTTAGGTGCGCCAAAAGTAGTATAACTTCAAAAATCGTATCTCCTGAGCTAGTAAAAATCACTGGACATACATGGGGGTGGCTCAAATACTCCTCAATTTGGGGCGCCAAATTTTTTGGCCAGGAGAGCTGGCCACCATTTATTCTCAAACTTAACCTTAGCTCTCGGTCTATATACCCGTCAGACTAGCCAAAGTGCGCCAAAGTATCTAATTATCATGTTCAGGTGAATAATATTACATATTATGCTATTCATTTGTATACCTATTAAATTTATTACTTCAGCTCTCGGACTATAAACAAAGAATATTAAATATTACCTATAAGCTATAAGGTAGCTTTCGAGCGCGAAGGTTCATATATTATGTAGTTAAGAACTAATAAATGACGGCGTTATGAAGGGACAAACATAAGAAATTAAAAAAATCGAATAGAGACCCTCCTCCTTTTTTGAAGTCATTTAAAAAGAAGGAACTTGGAACTGCAGAAATTACGTAGGGTAGGTATCGTCAGTGGTACCTACCTACCTATAGTCAATGCGCAATGCCCGTCAAGGACACTCGAAATTAGAAAAATACGTCGAGGCGGGTGACAGCGGAGTACGTTGACCCCGATGGGTCCGATCCAATAACCCTCCCAGTTCAAAAATCTAGCTGGCTAGGTACCTACCTACTTCGTGGTCTACCTATAAAATAAGTAGTTTTAGTCTAGTTACGCATTTTGAACAGTAGTAGTGGTAGGTTGGGTTATGGGTAGGTAGGTAAGTACCTTAAAATTTTAAAATTTATTAATTTGGCAAAATTACCTTACAGCATCTTTGGGAAGCGAGAAAAAAGATAAATCCGGCATATTTCTATTCGAATTCAAACAGCCGAACGCCACACAATATCGTCTGTCATATTTTCTTTTCTTGTCCATTCTAAGGTAGGTACCAGTAGTAGGCACGATCAAGAGAGAAAAAAAATGTTTTTATAAAATCCCAGCCGAGCGCGAGCATAGAAAACACCTCAAGCGTTCACACGAGCGCGCGCGTGACACTCGACTAATTTTTAATCCGCTCGGCCGGATACTTCGTTGTAGGTATATAACGAATGTACTGCGCGGAGTGAACCACGCCTGCCTGGGAGTAAAAGAAAAACTTAGAATGTGCCAGCCCCAACTCTACCCTTGGGTGTCGTAAGAGTCAACTCACTGTAAGGCACCCAACAGGCGGTGGGCAAATCGTCTACAATTACATTCCCAAGGAGGGTTAACGTCAGGCTGGCGGCTGGTTGTAAAACTTTAACCAAAACCAACTTGCAACATGCCAGTAAAGAGTGCGATAGAGCTAGGGCGTAACCCACAGGCGACGCACAGGGACAGCACCTGGGTCTCTGTGGAAAATAAACAAGGGTTGTCGCATCACCGGTGGATGCGACGTAAGAAGCAAGCCCGTAGCGCAAGAGAAGTAAGACTGAGTTACGCAAGTTGGGATGTTAGCACGATGACTGGGAAGGGAAGGGAACTAGCGGATGTGTTAAAAAGGTAAGTGCAAGCGTTAAAGAGATTGGCAAAGGTTATAACTTTATAAGATATGTGACAATGGGAGCAATGGAACGAGGAATGGGGTTGGTGTAGTACTGGATGGAGACTTGAAAAATGCGTGGTGGATGTAAATAGAGTGAAAGCAGGATTATAGTAGTGAAAATGATATGGCAAATTAGGATTTTGAATATTATAAGCATGCACCTATGCACCGCAAAGTGGTTTTGATGACCGAACGAAGGAAAAGTTTTGGGAGGAATTTGAGACGGTATTTATGAGTGAACCGGAAAGTGAGGAAAAATGTATAGGAGGGGATTTTAATGGACACGTAGGAAGAGTAAATGTTGATTATGGAAGTGTGCATGGGGGAAGAGGCTACGGAACCCGTAACAGCGATGGTGAAACCCTGCTACAAGTTACTTTTTATCATAACAATAGTGAAATCATGTTTTTTAAAACAAAATCAACACCTAATTACATACAGAAGTGGTATTCACTTGACACAGATTTACTACTTCCTTATCCGAAGTAAGTTGGTCTGTGTCAAAGACTGTAAGGTGTTGCTGGGTGATGCAAACAGGTAATCAATACTGGACCTAAAAACTAAAATGCAGCCATAAAAAGCTAAACCTCATCTACCCCCTCGGATTAAATGGCGTTTGATATAAAAGAAAAAGTATAGGCGTGTGCACAAAAACTTGCATATGGTGTCTGTGGATCTCGAGAAGGCATATGACCGGGTACTCAGAACGGTTTTGTGGTGGGCCCTGCCTGGGAAGTACATAGAGTTGATCTGTGCGATGAACCCACTGCCGATCAAGAACCTATGTTCGATCCGCTGCTGGCAACACAGACGAGTTCAGTGTGGCAGTAGGCTTGCATCAGGGCTCGGCGCTAAGCCCCTATCTCTTCCTGTTGATAATGGATGCCTTGATATCGGAGATACAGGAGAAGAGCCCCTGGTGTAGGCTATATTTTGCAGACGATATAGTCCTCGTTGGTGAACATGGGTTTGAGGTACAGAGTAGATTGGAGGAATGGCAGTGTACACTGGAGAGTGTAGGCTTGAAAATCAGTAGAACCAAGACTGAATACATGTTCTGAGATTTAGGCGATCTATAAGTATAAGATCAGACCTGCTGTAATGTATGGATCGCCATATTTGGCCTTGAAAGCGATGAATGAAAGACAACTGCATGTGGTGGAGATGCTAATATTATAGTGGAATTGTGGAGTGGACAGAATAAGGAATGACTATATTAAGAAGTTTGAAAGTGGCAGAGAATGAAAAAGAGAGAAGCGAGTGACTGTCGTGGTATATGGTATCGGTTGTATGGACATATTATGAGAAGAGAGGCAAGTAATGTTGTAAGAAAGGTTCAAAGTATGAATCTAGAGGGTTTTAGGAGCAGAGGTTAGCCCAAGAAAAGATGGATGGATTACTTGAAAGATGATATGGCAAAGAAGGGAATAACTGGGGAAATGACATTTGACAGGAATTTATGGAGGAGATTGACATAATTGGGATCAGGGTTAAGTAGATGATGATAATGAACTAATCATTCATCCACATCATCATTATATCTTTCACTTCTACAGTTCACACCGCACTTATATAGCTATTATATACTCTTTGTTATATAGTCTGTATGAAACCACCTTTATCCACATTACAAATAAGTTGCTGTCAGTTTTACATTGTAATATTTTCTTGAAGGTAAAAAAGTTAGCAGACATACATAACAAAAAGGAAATAATTTGCACAAATATTTAATTCTATGATTTCAGCTGCGCTTCGTAAGCGGCGTTTTGCCACTGTTTACAACGTACGAGTTGACAGACATGACATTCCAATTTGAATATTCTGGGGCATGTCAGAAATATTAGAATGGCTACACTGCCAACAGGGCACCTTCGATCGATGGGCTGCTGTCAACAAATTCTTTATGAAATATTTATAAAATAAATTCTATAATTGACGTAGTTGCTCCATTACTACCACAGAATATCAGCTGAAGTGCAAACGGCATAATTTTTATATGTTTAGTGCAGTGATAAGACCTTGCACGATAGTGAAAGTGTTGATTGTGTCGTTTCATTCCGTTCCATGATAGTGACGGGGCCGTCGGTCGTAGTCGAAGCATATGCGAGCGGAGCCCTGACGAATGTTATGTAAGCGGTAGCGTGAGGCATGTCTTGGACTAAGCGGCCGCAGGGCGGCGCGGTGCCGCCGTCGGGGCTCGAACGGCAACCCTATGCCGCGGCCCAGGCACAGGTGAGCCCGCACAGGTTATATCGACAGACGTAAACAATGACGTGGACCAACCATTCAGACCCGTACCTTCCATCATATGAGTGTCACATAAACAATCAGCACTTTCCCCTTGCTATTAACTATTTCATAAATGAAATTGGCGCATTATTTTCATATGTTTAGTAATTGCTCAAGGGTTGCTTAATCCAATATTAATTAAATGAAAGTAGTCTTGTAACATATGTCAAACAACAGTCAAGGAATAATAGTGGCCTTATTGGATATAGTAGTCTTATATTTATTTTTGTGCTTTTTTTAAATTAATTTTAATTACAAAATTACAGCCATTTGGGAACCAAGAACAAATGTACCCAAACTATCAAGGAGGTGCAGCTGGGACAATGCTGCAACAGCAGCAGTTCTGGCAGTTGCAGCAACAACCGCAGCAGCCACAGCCACAATACAACCAGCAGTACGGTCAAGTGTACCAACAACAGGACTACCCTGCTAATGCTAACCAGTTTTATCCACAAACAAATACATACAATAATATGAATTACCCCAGCCAAGGCTTTAACAGCACCCCACAAGTGAGGTACCCACAGCAAAATTATTACCAAAATCCTGGTCTTGAAAATCAAGGACAACAACAGAATTTTTCACAAACTAAACCAAATGCAGACAGTTGGGAGGATAATTGGGACTGGGGATGGGGGGAAGACTCGTCTAAGCAAGGTCAGAAGGCACCTCAAAATGTAGTTCAACAGCAACAACAACAAGCTCTCCCTCCCCAACAACAAGTATTTCATAATGCCAATATTATAGAAGAAAGTTTTGCTAGAACAGATACTAATTGTTGGAACTGGGCAATGGATGACAAAAAGGAATCTACGGAACCTGCCCCTATGGCCAATGACCATGAAACACCAACATTGCCTAATAAAAATGCTGTACAAGAGAATAACACAATACCTGAGACTGTTGCACCAAGAAGTGCCAACAGCATATCTGCTTCACAAGCAGACGAGGTGAGGACATTGAATGATCGAGACATAGTTAAGGAGCGTCTTCCCAATTTAGCTTTAGGCAAACGGTTTCATCTAGATAATTTAACACCTCAGTGGTCGATTGAATCGCAAATGTCTCAGGAGTCTAGTGATGGTCCACATACACAATCAGAAGGTACTTACAGAAGTGAAAATCAGTCAAGAAATTCTAGTAAAGACAGCCCAGGTTTGAATACTGACAATTCAAACTTCAACTATTCACAAGTTGCATTAGATGAGGGCTTTGCACAAAATAGTGAATGGACGAGACCCTCTCAGGAATCTACTTTGGCCAACAGTACCCAGAGCAACAGTAGGAAAGAGAGTCATGATGACTTGTCAAGCTCTTTGCAAGAAATGAGTTTGACAAATCATGAGAATCCTTCAACAGATGGCTTGCATGATCTTCATGACACAGCACCTAGGCATATTCAAGAACCTCTTCATGAAGCAGTGTCTAGACACATTCACGAGGCTATACCAGCAACACAACCACCACCTGCTGTATCGCCAGCAAGTTTTCCTGCACCACTGTCTGTTAGTGTACCGGCAATGCCACCTCCTTCTTCAGTGTCCTCAGTGCCTCCACCTTCATCTACGCCGTTATCACTAACAGGGCCGCCGCCGTCATCCTCAGCAGTGCCTCCTAATATTCCTCCTACATCAAATTCGAATCCATTTAAACATGCAGGTCCATTCTCACATAAGAGTTTGGCCAAGGGTTCACCGAGTACACCCTCCCTGCAAACACTTCCACCACAGATAGCCAGTACCAATTTAACCTCTCCAGCTGTTGTTGGCAAAGTGTCACAGCATAGTAGAGTTAGCGTAGGATTTGAGGCAAATTTAGAAACAACTCCAGATAATTCTGAAAGGCCCGATCAACCACAAGTCTCCGCATTTCGACCACTACCTGTGTCACAACAAGTGCCTGACAATATGGAGGTAGCACCAAGAAATGATAGGAATGAGTATCTCCAAACAGCACATTTGTCAAGCGGTGACTTTGGTGAGAACACAGACTTTAGTAGAGGTGTGCCTGCTGGCTTAAGACGTATGGTAGTAGGACAACAAGAGTCTGAATACAGTCAAAATTTGAATATTTCTGGTGATGAACCACCACCAGGACTGGCTAGAATGGTGCCAGGCCAACAAACAGAAATTGATACTGGCTACAATCAACCAGGGGACAATTATTTAGATCGACACATTGATGGGCAAACCACTGATAATGGCGCCCGCCCTTACAGACAGGCTGACGGCCAACAAACACCAGACAACTACACTCAACCAACTCCCAACAGAGTACCAGAGAGGAGACCTATTGGTCTGGATAGAATGGTACCAGGAGAACCAAGCAATGATGAGTATTCTCAGTACCAGGGCACCAATTACACTGGCACTAATGAGCACCGCGTGGTGACGGGCGTCGACCACGATTTTGCAATACCTGCAGATGCGGGGCCTCCTGATGTCAGGGAACAGAACGTGGACGGTTCTGACTACACAGAGCAAAACTTGAGAAATCCTTCCAGAAATGTAATAGGAGCGAGAGAATCCAGCAGCAACGTGTCTCCCGTCTTCAGCGCACCGCCCGAAGAACAACTGCGCGAAGTTACAATGGAGGGCGAAAATCTACAAGACTTGAGTAATATATCATCAGCTGAGCTAACATTCTCGAGGTACTCGGAGCAGGTACTCGACGGCCCCAACGTGACACACCCGGACTTGGGTAATGACAGGAAGACCGATTTATCCGACTCTATCGACCATCCGGCCACGAGTTCGAGACGACAATCTCTGAACAGAGTGAATACCTCCGGAGAAGACTCGGAGAGAGATAGGGCGTTCAAATCGTCGCCCCGTAGAGATAGGGACAAGCATAAGTCGTCGAGGGATAGGGACCGCGACCGAGCAAAAGACCGGGAGCGAGATAGAGATCGAGACAAGGACGGCAGATATTCTAGGGGGGACAGAAAGTATGATCCTGATAGGAGGTCTGTGAGAGATGACCGTCGTTCAGAGAAGGACAGGAGGGACAGAGACGGGTACCGCGAGCGCCGCGACAGGGGAGACAGCCCCACAGAGGCGCGCCGCCAGCGCCGCAGCAACCGCAGCCATCGCTACGAGACCGAGGACACCGAGTACTACAGCGACAGAGAGAGGGATCGAAGGTGAGACACAAACACATTGTTTCAGCATCTCTAAATTTTTTAACATGTACCCCTCAATTTAGTCTCCATATAATGCCACAATTTGACGCTATCTTTTTAGGCGCCACCGCGAAGGATCGTACACGTCAAAGCCGCCGCGACCGGACGACAAGGACCGATGGTACGACGAGCGAGACCGTAGCAAGCGGTACAACACGATAGAGCGAGACAGACGATACGACGACGAGCGCGAGCCCCGCCGGCGCAGCGAGCGCTACCGCGAGCGGGACCGCTACGAGCGCGCCTACCGGGACATCGACCCCGCCAGGAAGTACGCCAGCCTGCGCAAGACCAGGGACAAGGACGACCGGAGAGGTGAGCCACACTATACAATCATAGCACATTCTTCATTTAGCAGCCTGAAGGCCACGATGTAGTGATTAGCAAACTTGGTGAGAATGTACTCGGGCTACGCAATGCGCGTTTTAGGTCTCTTTGGTGGTAAGCGCGGGGTGCTGCGGCCGCGGCACGCCTATATAACGACCGGCTCAAAATCACGTTGGATAATCAGTCCTTTTATTAGTTTTTGGTTGACCAGATGGCATATGGGCTAAATTATTGACGTTTTTTCACGAAGTTTGCTATTAACTATATCTTTCAGCGTCACTGTCTATAGTTCGCTATAAAGATGTCTTGAACAGCATGATAAACCTTCCATTGTGCAATACAATCCAATTTTTGTGCAATATAAAAAACAAACACTGGTCATCACCCATTTAAAGGTGATCGGTATTGTTTATAAATATGGTAATAAATGGGTATATAACCTTATTATCTTCCCCATATTACTTATCCATACGCTTATTTATGTTATTATATGTTGGACTAACTGACTGACAGATATATTTATTTTGCAGTTGTGACATTCTCGCCCGATGCAAAGACTAATGATAGTTGTATGCAACAAGGTACAATCAGCTAATACTTGTGTCATGCGGTGTTTGTCGTCGCACTGTGCACGCGCGCCCTTACAACCTAACGATCATTATACCTACATAACATTACTTATACGAATTTCCCTTTCCTATGTAAAGTATCGTAAGTGCATATTGCAAATTGTACAGGAAGTGTCTTAAAAATGTGAAAGGAACAAAATTAGCTGTAACATATTTTGTCCAGATATCCAGGACTTGATATGTTACACTAATTTTATTCGTATCAAACTTTTTAACGCTTCTCATGTTAGCAACTTTTACTTACGATAACTACTTAGGAAAGGAGGGTACCTACGTCACCCGTACATGCGTTATTTCAGCGACCATTGCGCTAAATGCGACCAACTATTTATTTTATTCTTATACGCGAATTCGAAAGTTCTTCCTACTGACAATTGACGTCACTATTGTGTATTTCTTTAGTTCCTATTCTCATCACGGAACATGGGTATGTTCTACTTAGATATGGACATCACTATGTGATGTGTGAGGTAGAAAGAAGATATTGACCTATTGAGGTACAATTAAACCACAACACCTGCTCTCATTTCGTAGTGTACTGAGTGAAAGCTGAATAAACAATGAACGTGAGTCCAATACTAGTAGCGCGTCGTTGCGAATCTTCACTAATGTTTCCACACGCCCGCTGCCTTCGGTACACGATATGACGTATTGGTATGGTACCTAAACAACACTTTACCTATGTATTTTACTTGTGGGTGGGTGCATACACATATACGTTCATACAATTTCGCCATTGTGATGGGCATCAACCACTTCGCTCCAGTTACAATTCTGTAATACATCTTTTGTTTCTTCTCTGTTTTGATAATGTACTCTGGTAGCGGATACGTTTATCTGGCCTTTCTTTAAACATCCTCAATCTGATTGTACGTATAATAAATCTGTTATGTCAATCCGACAGCCTCCGTGGCGTGGTGGTAGTGAACGCCGCCGCTACGTGGGAGGCGCGGGTTCGATCCCCGCTCGTGCAAATATTTGTATGCATGAATATGTATATTTGCATTGGTCTGGGTGTTTCTATGTATAATATGTATGTATTTAAAAAAATCGTATCTCCGCATTCTAGATTCCATAACACAAGCTAGTTAAGCTATCTTACCATGGGTCTAGATAGCGTTGTGGGAAATGTTGTGGAATATTTATATTAATTAATTTATTTATTAATCCTCCTTCCTCTCCAAGTCTAATTAATTTAAGCATTATTTCCTTTTAGTTATTAGATCTTCAATCATTTGGACAACATTCCTTATCACTTGTTCTCGGGTACCAACATGATCGCATTGCCGCTGCATCAGCCATACTTCTGTCAATACACAATCAGGGTCACCACTCTAAGTACAGTCCAGCTTGTGGACTGGTCCTTCGTCAGTGCATACAGTAACGTTAAGTTCACCCCTCGCTCCAATTTTGTACGGAACCCTTAGACACGAATTCGATACGTAATTGACCGCTTTTTCACTTGCGCAATGATGCTGTAAAGTAATGCCGGAGGATACACCAATGTAGAAAAAAAATTTCATTCCTAAAGTTATTGTATCAGAGAAGTGACTTGAGTTGACCGTAGAGGCGTCAATGGTGGTCGCAAATAGCCTGCCTGCGCGGGTGGCGTAATCCATTTACCGAATATTGAAGGGCGCGTGTTGAGCATGCATGCCACATGTTTGGAAATGTATTTATAACATAAGTTTATCGCTTCACACGAAACACTTATTTCAATCACTCGAAACGCGATGCCGGTACATTTTAATCACAATAATTAGTTTAGCATTGCCCAATTACTTAATTGACCAAACTCTGAAGTAAAACTAAACTTTCAGTTAGCGTTCAAAATGTCTTCATACCGTAGTATTGGTGTAATATAAGAAATGATGAGTTACGATGTTTGTGGTCACGCTCCTCTGAAACGGCTCAACCGATTTTTTTTTCTAGTCTAGATACGAGACGTCGTAAATAATTATTCACTTTGGTTCACCCAGTCTACTTCTACGTTGTGTTTATAAGTTGCTTTTCTTCATTCCTGTCCTTTATTTTATCATACCCTGGACGATTTTGAATTTTTTTTTGAGCAATTAAAATGTATTTAAGTCATGACCGGTCAGTTTCGGACCTTACAGGGAAGTACCATACGAGGAGTAGTACTTCACATCATCAATATCATCATATTTTGATTAAGGACACGATAAGGATCTAGTCAGACTTTCCTGAAGTTCATATTTAGTAACGTAATCATTTAAGCGTTCTCAGTATCAAACAAGGTTCCATACAGAACGCATGACCACATTCATATTGGATACTTTACCAATATGATGGTAAAACCATGAATAAGATTGATTTCAATATGTTTGTCACCGCTGTTTTGTTGTGAGCCTGTCTAACATATCAGGCCGACATGCGCTGCAATACATTTTTAATTAATGAGTTTGTGTGTACATGAATGTTAAACCAATAATGACTGCTTGTTCATCGTAACATGTTTGCGAAACTCACAGTCGAACTCGTTTTGTAGCGGATCAGTTGTATACATAATAAATATGGTTTTATTTTATCTCACAACATAAAAGATAACGATAATTGTACAGTTAACGAAAGAAGTTGCTAAACACGTGTAAGTACCTATATGCTCAATAAGCAATTTACATATTGAATTCGACTATAATCATTATATTCATAGTTTGTGAAAAACTTTGGTTAAAGTGGAAATTAAATAGATTTTCAAATATTTTTATTGAAAAAACTAAGGTTTGTCAATAGCTATTCAAAGAATAAGCAAAAAGAAGTCCTTTACCAACCGAGAGACAATAGCCTAGCCTGTTAATATAAACACCTTGCACTTCGTCATCCAACGCCAATTAATATATAGATGCTTATGTAAGTAAGTATGTATGTAATGCTCAGAAGACAACATTAATAGTTATTGTTTTGTTTTAATTTAACAAAATGTTTTGAAGCTAATGCGATTTATGAATTAAATCATGTCAATCTAGTTTTGTCGCTGTCTGTACATAACTGCTTATCTGCTACTTGTCAATCTTGTTACATGTAGTGATCTATATCGGGCACATTTTGGCACTTGTTACAATATCTAACTCTGATTGAGTATCTATATGATCAGACATTTTTACACAACCATTTCAATATAGGTACCTACACAACAAAAACTTCGATACATATGTCATTCGAATATTTCGGGTTCTAATCCAGACGATTAAATTAGACACGTGAACCCACTTCTTCATCATAGCGTTACTTCCAGTTGCATCCGAATTTTTCACCTCAGAGTCTGGAGTCCGTTTTACTCTGTCTAACTGCGAATTTGGCTGAACTTCGTGAACCCACACCTAATGTTGGAGATAACAGCCCCTGTTCCCTACTCCAACTGGCTGCAAGTAACGCAGTGAATGACAAACATTCGAACATCTTCACAAATTTTCACATTTACTTACAATGTCACTCAGTTGCTCATCGCGTTACGAATTATATTTGAATGAAATTTTAAGGCATTTAGTATACTAACTATTCAAATCGATTAAAATAGGAAAAATGGAATCGGTTCAGGCGGAATTCGAACCCGCGATCTTTCTCTTACAGGGGGAATGATCTGACCACTGAGCCACCGAAAAGTACAGTAAAGCATTGCCTCTTTTTTATATTACATGGGCCATGATAACAGCTTTCCATGTGATAAGCCTTGAAAAAAAAAAAAAAAAAAAAAACGAAACAATATTCGTTGTAGGGTAACGCTTACATTTTTTACCCAGAATATACACGAGTAGGCTATAGATAAGAGCGGGATAGAAGCTTTACATATTTAATCAATCTATTAAATTAATCTACATGACTGATTGCTCGTTAACGCACTCATTTTAGTTGTTCAGTACAAATTATCTTTGATTACAATATACAGACAATTATCAAAATTTCAAGCAATATTTATATACGCCCAGGCTAAATGTAAATATTGATTGTAACTTTCCTTGTTAAGAGCCGCTTGTTGTCAGTGTCATTAGCTGACGATAAATACCGAGAACGTAACGCACCTGACCACCTGTAATGCAATTCTTCAAGCATACAGCGCCGAGCAGAGCGTTGCGAACGATCTTGGTAGAGATTATTATTGGTCGGTCTCGAATAACGTTACCCCAGTCCGACCAATGACGATTTCGATCAAGGTCGGTCGTCGCTGTCCTCGTGCTTAGGGAATGGCACAGCTGTGCGTAGCCAGCCTTGTAAAGCATAAAATATTGTACAGCTAGACCTTTACCAGCACAAACATGCAGAGAACTCAATCAATAAACCATCTTGTCTCTAAAGTTATAAGTTAGCAGAATGTTAGACTATGCTATCTTCTCTTTTTTTGCATTCTTCTCTACGATAACACTATGGATGGCAACTTAATTAAGTGGTCACCTGCTATAGTTGTCAACGCCTTATACGTCAGCGTTAGGCTTTGCTTCCTATAAAAGAAAAGGTATTAGATAGAGTAGGAGAAAGGGCAAAAGCCTTACGGCAGAAAATACCTGTCAGTATCACCCACTGCAAACTGCAACCGTACGTATACAGCATTCTGCTACTTACCGTCAATAGGGAGTTAGAAAACAGGGAAGCATGGCTTTACCAGATTCTTTTTGAAAATAATTGTAAACATTTCATGCTTTCAAAACTTGGTTTTACTGTGTGTTCTTAAAAGCGAACAGAGTGCGAATGTAGAGAGCTAATATAAAATATTGTGGTGTGGACAGATGCGTACTCGTCGCCGTCACGGCCGGACTCGCGCGGCGAGGCCACTGCCACCGACGACGACGGGCCGGACGCGCGCCGCCGGGACCGGCGCTCCCGGCGGACTGCGGAGCCGTTCTATGATGGTAAGTGCTTTCTTTGGTCCTGTGTACAGACAAATGAAGTGTAGGTACTACTGTGCAATCCTCTAAACACTGACTGCCAGATCGATCGCAGTGTTGCGCGACCGATCTTGATAGAGATTGTCATTGGTCGATCTCCAGTGACGTAACCCAGTCTGACCAATCACAATCTTTATTAAGGTCGGTAGCAGCGCTGCGCTCCGCGTTCAGCGCTTAGAGCTCAGAGAATTGCACTTCTAAGGGAATATTCAAATTAGTAAGTGAATTATTGTTTATAACTTGAGCCTTGCTAGGTCCTGTTATGGTAATGTAGCTGTAGAAGGTCGGCGCGAGTGGCACTAATCTGGGCTAAACTATAATATAATAAATCTAAACATAATTTCATAACTTAGATTTGTTACAGTTTGATATTAATTCGCGATAGCTGGACGAGATTATTATACAATTTCGCTATTAGAAACACCACAAAATCAAATAACCGATAGAAAATTACGCCATGTATGGTACCCATGAGGCCTCCCTAGCCAGTCCTCCATGATGGGTCTTACCGGCGCTATCATGGCGTGCCCTGCGCTTGGTTGCCCAAGTCGTAACTTACATTCCTCCGCCACGTCCTGGCGGAGCTGGGACTTCACGGCCACTATTTCTCGTAGCTCGGGTTCCTGTCCCCGCTTCCGCGAAAAGAAAGACTCCGTCACAAAATCCGGAAACCGATTCTGGGTACTTATTGTTACTGCATCAGCAGAGAATTCGCGAGTCATCATGATCTCTGGTGGTCCGTTTTTTTAATTCAGATAGTAAATTGACAACTGCAAATGTCAAATTGTGAAATAAAGATACCAGCTTTTAGTGCTTAGTGACATGCTCGAAATTATCGACATGTTTGTGGTGTTGCTTTATTATATTTTAAGAAAAAAGTTACAATTGAAATGTTTTTAGTTTCGTACACTATCCAATTCATATACTTATAAGCTAACTATAAAATAACCTACAAAAATCTGTACTAAATTTAATTTGTCGACAACTTTCGAAACCGGCAACACAGGTAATGTCATTTTACTATCTGAAATTAAAAAGCAGACTATAGTCACGAGGCTAAAACGATCCTTTTTGGATTACCCTGATTATAGGCATGTTTTTCGAAGCTATAATGAAACAACAAATCAATTCTGGCTACCTTAGATATCTATTTATCCGTGTGGCGACGGGGAAAGAATACAAGTATCACCGCCCTATTTTATTCGAAGAGTGTCGTACGAGGCAACTAACCGAAAAACTTGCAGACGATTTCACTACGGGACAAGGAACTAACCCATCTAGCCGGCGTGGATACATTAGGCCAAAGCCTCTCAACATTGGGAGAAACCTATGTCCAGCGGTGGACTGCGATTGCCCTGTCGCAGTCCACTGGTGGACAAATTGATTGAGGTATTCCTGATAACAAGTGTGTGGTGCGGCAGAGTACGCGAGCGGCGGCGCGTACCCGGACGCGTACCTGGCGCAGCAGCAGCAGTACGCGTTCCTCAAGCAGCTGCGCTACACCAACCCGGCCGCCTACACGGCGTGGTACAAGCAGTACGAGCAGTACCTGGGCGGCCACGGCGCCTGGCCCGCGCCGCCCGCCCAGCCCGGCCTCCCCGCGCACTCCACTGCGCTCTACGACGGTAAGTGCACACTGCCTTTCAAACATACATTCGTATTTCGGTCTTTCGAACTCCAAGGATTCGACTCGAAAGATCAACACTAAACTGGGTGTCACAAAAGTAGCGTAGTTATCATTATATATTATTTTATAATATGTATTGTGGTCTGTTTCCTTGCAGAGTTCGGCAGCCTGCCGTACGAGGCGCGCGCGGAGCGCGGCAGCGTGCACTCGGGCCGCTCCAGCACCACCGGCCTCAAGGGCAACGACACGTGAGTGCGCACGCCCAGCACACACACACACACACACACACACTAAGTGCACACAGCCACTGGGCTCATTTAAGTAATTAGTGGGTTCACCGACCTCGTTTCCGATAAATCAGTTCACTGAAAGGGCGAGGTAATGAAACATTTCGAGGGTTTTTTTTAGACGTCTTTTCTGGCGATTGGAAATATTAAATTCTTACGCAGATTCTCAAAGGCTACAGGTGTTCAACTACATTTAGGTAGATATGTTTTTGGTGTCACGTAGAAGGGGTGAGTCCATTACCGTGTATCGGATATGTTTTTTGACCAATACCCCAAACAGGTAGGCGTCTAAACAACCAGCTATGTTCTTCGCTTCTATCCTTAGGCGCGTTACTAGCTTCTACTGTCATTAACCTTCCATATAAGCTCGCCGGTTCGGGATGCTTCTAATCAGAGTTTTCATACATGATTCATTATGAATGTATACCAGGTTGCAAAGTGCTTAAATTTCTATATGACCAGTAATTCTGCAACTATATACAGATACCTACGTCTAAAAGCAGCTCTCAATTTGGGCAAGATTATAATCACGTATAGGTGCAATAACATATGCGCATTTTCGCTTAAGCTGTAAAGTATAGCCATTCTTACCACAGGGCACACAGAACTTTACTGTTTTTTAAAGTAATTCAATAAGAATGTTTACTTTTTTTGAAATTCAAAGAGAAATTCGGTTATACTGTCATCTCTCGCCGTGGAAGATATGGAACAATACATTTTTATTGAATTAACATGCGCAGTATCATGGATATACAAAACTGGATTTTACACAATATGTGGATATCTTTGGTTTGGTCAAATATTTTACAAAACAGACCACTTTGCGTATACATACCTATTATTTTGGCATCTTATTGTAGGGTATTTAACCTAACCAAGAGCAGGTCACAGGCACTCGTGTGTGTGAGTTTGGACTGATGTGGATTGGATTATTTCACAGAGCAATGCCGGCGGTATTAACAATAGCAAAATTATGCTGAAATTTGCTTATACCTTTATACATCATGTTTATATTAAAAAATGCTTGATATACAAAGTATTCTATTCACCATTAAATATAGAAAATTGAATATGCATTTGTAAGTACTACGTGATAAAACTTGATGTGTAATGAAATTCACTGATGTTTGTGAGGAACATTGAAGGTCTCTTGCAGAACTCCAATGTTCTTCTAAGAGCAAAGCCATCTGAATAACATCCCTCAATCACCACACTTTCACATACACACATCCATGGCACGGTTTTACTAACTTCATTTTCATTCGTCATTTCATAAAATGGTAGCAGTATTGACAATTATAACCACTGAAGGGCTGAACGATAGAGGATTAGTGTGGCGGTTGGTGTTTATACCCAAATTGAAAAAGGGTGTGAAGGCTTACAGTTGACACATTTCTCCGTTAAGAAAGGGCCGCTTAATCCGCCAGCAATAGGTTAGAATAGCTTTGGCTTGCTTCTCAGACCCATCATTCATAACCTTTAACAGTAAGATTTACGGGTGGACTGTAAAATGGTTTGAGAAGCTATTGCCTGACCGGGAGCTGTACGTTTCACAACAGAGATAGCCAATCCTCCATCAAATCATTACACGGCAAGAAAAAGCATTTCTGTAGTCTTAAATTTTCACTGATAGCAGTAATTTTGATGAAGAAACTTAAACTCACTAGCAATAATGCTTCCCTGTCGACGTTTCAATTGTTGGAATACCAGTAGATACAGGGTGTGTAGTTATGTAAGTGAAGCGTGGTGTGTTGAGCGATGTCGAGTGAGTGGTGAGCGGTGTGCGGTGTGCGCAGGTACTACGGGTACCGCCTCGAGCGCGCCGCGTCGCTGCGGGACGCGCCCTCGCTGCGCACCGACGTCTCCGACAGGTACCGCCCGGCCCACGACCATCCCTCCCGGCAACACTACTTCAGAGCGCCCTGCACATGACAATACACTACAACATAGTTCGTAAGGTCATCAGGAGATGGCTCCAGTGTCGCCTTAACACGTATTTAGAACATCCAGGATGTGTCAAGGCAACTCAGGTGGCTACAGTATTCTTCCTGCAAGGTACCGGTCGTGGGTTCGATTCTCGTCCTGAATGTTGCTTTTTTCTGATCTAAATCTATTTTACAGTGAACTCTGTCAACACAATAGAGAAATATTTCCTATATTTGTTTATTGAATACACGGCGCTCTGAAATTCTTATGAATAATATATTTGATGGCATGAATACAAACAATATTTTATAATACCACGCACACACGTTTACAATTGTTACATATAAATGTTCAGTACGAAGTATGCTGACCCATCCAATCATTGCATAGATTCGTGCGAAAGCTTCTGCGCTTTTGGTTCAACATTTAAACATTATTTTGCATTTTTCGTGACGCACTGCATGATTTCGCTTCATACATTTATCAATAACTGTAGTAATAATAGTATTTAGTTGGCTTATAAACTTAGATAGATTTGTAGAATAGCCTCGAAATGTATTGATATGAGAGTAGAAGTATACTAAAGTATGGTGATGTGCCAGGGACCTGAACACGGACATGTCGCTGAACCTGCACCTGGAGGAGTCCACGGTGCGCTCGGAGAGAATGACGCCCTTCCGCTACTCCACCGCACATATCAAGGTATAATATGCGTTTATGCAGTATCACACGAGTGTTTGAAGACTAAATTATGTGCAGTCTCGCAGTTTCATACACTAATTTATCTCTAAATCTTTATCTCATGAAATAGATAAAAATGTTGCGCTGCGTTCACAGATTGTGTAAAAAATGCATTGTGTCCCGCTGAAGCTGTATCGTAATGGATAAAATTTCTATTATGATACAGTTGCCCATATAAGATCGGTATCGTATTAATTTTAAAAAAAAATATATATATATAATATAATAATATTTAAAGACTGTCATAAAAATTTTATTTTTATTTTTTGAATGTGTTTACTACAGGATGAGAGTTTGGTTGTTTATACATTTTATCTACTCTGATACTATAATACAAAGATTATAAAATTGAAATCAAAACTCTTATGACAAACATTACGCACAGGCCAAAAACAAAGGTATATTACGATACAGGTCTTGTATGGACACCTATATCATTAAATAACTTTTTAATCATAACGATACACCTATATAACCTCCATCTGGATCAAGAAGGTTGAACCTATACTTTAAAAAAAGTAACCGCCGATTCGGAAGAAAAAAAAAACACGCATGCGCAATCGATGTTTGGCGCCAACATTTTACATTTAAATTAAAAATAGTTTGGTTTTGTTTGTAAAATAAATTAGTTTATGTATTGAAGTATGAGAGTAGATAAAGTAGTGTATGACACTGTACATAGCTTGGTCTAATAACACTCGTGTGATGCTATAAAAAAACTCACCTCCCGGCTCGTTTTTTTAAAACACACTCGTGTTTTAAGAACCCTTATTATGCAACAGTATCATAACCTACTATAAGAGAGCCCATATCGGCTGGTTGGTGAGTTCATACTGTGTGTGTGTGTGTGCAGGGCAGCATCGCGTCGCGCGACGTGGTGGTGGTGCGGCCCATGTACCCGGTGGACGGCGCGCCCGCCACCGTGCACGTGGTGTCCCTCGCCGCGGCGCTGGCGCAGCACCCCGACACGCTGGAGCTCAGCGCCTTCCCCGGCCCGCTCGTCAAAGGTACGTACAGTGCGACACACAACACACCCGGGGGACGGCGCGCCCGCCACCGTGCACGTGGTGTCCCTCGCCGCGGCGCTGGCGCAGCACCCCGACACGCTGGAGCTCAGCGCCTTCCCCGGCCCGCTCGTCAAAGGTACGTACAGTGCGACACACAACACACCCGGGGGACGGCGCGCCCGCCACCGTGCACGTGGTGTCCCTCGCCGCGGCGCTGGCGCAGCACCCCGACACGCTGGAGCTCAGCGCCTTCCCCGGCCCGCTCGTCAAAGGTACGTACAGTGCGACACACAACACACCCGGGGGACGGCGCGCCCGCCACCGTGCACGTGGTGTCCCTCGCCGCGGCGCTGGCGCAGCACCCCGACACGCTGGAGCTCAGCGCCTTCCCCGGCCCGCTCGTCAAAGGTACGTACAGTGCGACACACAACACACCCGGGGGACGGCGCGCCCGCCACCGTGCACGTGGTGTCCCTCGCCGCGGCGCTGGCGCAGCACCCCGACACGCTGGAGCTCAGCGCCTTCCCCGGCCCGCTCGTCAAAGGTACGTACAGTGCGACACACAACACACCCGGGGGACGGCGCGCCCGCCACCGTGCACGTGGTGTCCCTCGCCGCGGCGCTGGCGCAGCACCCCGACACGCTGGAGCTCAGCGCCTTCCCCGGCCCGCTCGTCAAAGGTACGTACAGTGCGACACACAACACACCCGGGGGACGGCGCGCCCGCCACCGTGCACGTGGTGTCCCTCGCCGCGGCGCTGGCGCAGCACCCCGACACGCTGGAGCTCAGCGCCTTCCCCGGCCCGCTCGTCAAAGGTACGTACAGTGCGACACACAACACACCCGGGGGACGGCGCGCCCGCCACCGTGCACGTGGTGTCCCTCGCCGCGGCGCTGGCGCAGCACCCCGACACGCTGGAGCTCAGCGCCTTCCCCGGCCCGCTCGTCAAAGGTACGTACAGTGCGACACACAACACACCCGGGGGACGGCGCGCCCGCCACCGTGCACGTGGTGTCCCTCGCCGCGGCGCTGGCGCAGCACCCCGACACGCTGGAGCTCAGCGCCTTCCCCGGCCCGCTCGTCAAAGGTACGTACAGTGCGACACACAACACACCCGGGGGACGGCGCGCCCGCCACCGTGCACGTGGTGTCCCTCGCCGCGGCGCTGGCGCAGCACCCCGACACGCTGGAGCTCAGCGCCTTCCCCGGCCCGCTCGTCAAAGGTACGTACAGTGCGACACACAACACACCCGGGGGACGGCGCGCCCGCCACCGTGCACGTGGTGTCCCTCGCCGCGGCGCTGGCGCAGCACCCCGACACGCTGGAGCTCAGCGCCTTCCCCGGCCCGCTCGTCAAAGGTACGTACAGTGCGACACACAACACACCCGGGGGACGGCGCGCCCGCCACCGTGCACGTGGTGTCCCTCGCCGCGGCGCTGGCGCAGCACCCCGACACGCTGGAGCTCAGCGCCTTCCCCGGCCCGCTCGTCAAAGGTACGTACAGTGCGACACACAACACACCCGGGGGACGGCGCGCCCGCCACCGTGCACGTGGTGTCCCTCGCCGCGGCGCTGGCGCAGCACCCCGACACGCTGGAGCTCAGCGCCTTCCCCGGCCCGCTCGTCAAAGGTACGTACAGTGCGACACACAACACACCCGGGGGACGGCGCGCCCGCCACCGTGCACGTGGTGTCCCTCGCCGCGGCGCTGGCGCAGCACCCCGACACGCTGGAGCTCAGCGCCTTCCCCGGCCCGCTCGTCAAAGGTACGTACAGTGCGACACACAACACACCCGGGGGACGGCGCGCCCGCCACCGTGCACGTGGTGTCCCTCGCCGCGGCGCTGGCGCAGCACCCCGACACGCTGGAGCTCAGCGCCTTCCCCGGCCCGCTCGTCAAAGGTACGTACAGTGCGACACACAACACACCCGGGGGACGGCGCGCCCGCCACCGTGCACGTGGTGTCCCTCGCCGCGGCGCTGGCGCAGCACCCCGACACGCTGGAGCTCAGCGCCTTCCCCGGCCCGCTCGTCAAAGGTACGTACAGTGCGACACACAACACACCCGGGGGACGGCGCGCCCGCCACCGTGCACGTGGTGTCCCTCGCCGCGGCGCTGGCGCAGCACCCCGACACGCTGGAGCTCAGCGCCTTCCCCGGCCCGCTCGTCAAAGGTACGTACAGTGCGACACACAACACACCCGGGGGACGGCGCGCCCGCCACCGTGCACGTGGTGTCCCTCGCCGCGGCGCTGGCGCAGCACCCCGACACGCTGGAGCTCAGCGCCTTCCCCGGCCCGCTCGTCAAAGGTACGTACAGTGCGACACACAACACACCCGGGGGACGGCGCGCCCGCCACCGTGCACGTGGTGTCCCTCGCCGCGGCGCTGGCGCAGCACCCCGACACGCTGGAGCTCAGCGCCTTCCCCGGCCCGCTCGTCAAAGGTACGTACAGTGCGACACACAACACACCCGGGGGACGGCGCGCCCGCCACCGTGCACGTGGTGTCCCTCGCCGCGGCGCTGGCGCAGCACCCCGACACGCTGGAGCTCAGCGCCTTCCCCGGCCCGCTCGTCAAAGGTACGTACAGTGCGACACACAACACACCCGGGGGACGGCGCGCCCGCCACCGTGCACGTGGTGTCCCTCGCCGCGGCGCTGGCGCAGCACCCCGACACGCTGGAGCTCAGCGCCTTCCCCGGCCCGCTCGTCAAAGGTACGTACAGTGCGACACACAACACACCCGGGGGACGGCGCGCCCGCCACCGTGCACGTGGTGTCCCTCGCCGCGGCGCTGGCGCAGCACCCCGACACGCTGGAGCTCAGCGCCTTCCCCGGCCCGCTCGTCAAAGGTACGTACAGTGCGACACACAACACACCCGGGGGACGGCGCGCCCGCCACCGTGCACGTGGTGTCCCTCGCCGCGGCGCTGGCGCAGCACCCCGACACGCTGGAGCTCAGCGCCTTCCCCGGCCCGCTCGTCAAAGGTACGTACAGTGCGACACACAACACACCCGGGGGACGGCGCGCCCGCCACCGTGCACGTGGTGTCCCTCGCCGCGGCGCTGGCGCAGCACCCCGACACGCTGGAGCTCAGCGCCTTCCCCGGCCCGCTCGTCAAAGGTACGTACAGTGCGACACACAACACACCCGGGGGACGGCGCGCCCGCCACCGTGCACGTGGTGTCCCTCGCCGCGGCGCTGGCGCAGCACCCCGACACGCTGGAGCTCAGCGCCTTCCCCGGCCCGCTCGTCAAAGGTACGTACAGTGCGACACACAACACACCCGGGGGACGGCGCGCCCGCCACCGTGCACGTGGTGTCCCTCGCCGCGGCGCTGGCGCAGCACCCCGACACGCTGGAGCTCAGCGCCTTCCCCGGCCCGCTCGTCAAAGGTACGTACAGTGCGACACACAACACACCCGGGGGACGGCGCGCCCGCCACCGTGCACGTGGTGTCCCTCGCCGCGGCGCTGGCGCAGCACCCCGACACGCTGGAGCTCAGCGCCTTCCCCGGCCCGCTCGTCAAAGGTACGTACAGTGCGACACACAACACACCCGGGGGACGGCGCGCCCGCCACCGTGCACGTGGTGTCCCTCGCCGCGGCGCTGGCGCAGCACCCCGACACGCTGGAGCTCAGCGCCTTCCCCGGCCCGCTCGTCAAAGGTACGTACAGTGCGACACACAACACACCCGGGGGACGGCGCGCCCGCCACCGTGCACGTGGTGTCCCTCCAGACCCGCGCTTATAGAGGACGACCGAGTTGCCTTCACTCGTCGCCGGTTGCGTGGACCAAAACATGCTTCAAATTTTAAATTCGCGTAATGAAAACGTAGTCACACCTCTTTCTCCTTAGGGAGAGATACTATAAAATTCGGTTAAGAAGCACTGTTCACCGTACCTCGAGTATGATTTAATATGTGTACTTATTGTATTTGGTATAGGCGTGACCCACAAGAAGAGCGTGATCGACTATTGCGGCGTGCGCATACGCAGCGCGCAGAGCGAGGGCGCGCGTGACGTCACCGGCTACGTGCTCGTGTGGGACCTGCTCGCGCTCATGCTGCGCCAGAACGGGGTGAGGCACAGTGTTCATACTTACTGGTAATAGAGCGTAGGAAAAGCAGCCTTGTAAGCAGTTTACAACCATTCAAAAGCATGCTGCTGTTTAGTTTTTTTTTTTATAACTGAGATTTGTTTCTTTTTTTACTGAACACTAGGTTTATCGTTGCAGGTGGTAGTGGGATCAGACATAGCAGAGTTATTGATGAAGAATACTCGTGAATATGAATACAAGCTGTCTGGCAGCAAGACTTTCAATGGTATGTATTGTTCATTATACTGCTCTTGTTTTTATTATTTGGCAGGACGTCCATTCCATACAAGCATAGATTATCCCTCGTATAACTGTATAGTAATAAAGTTCATTTATTTTAAAATAGTAATATTATTTGTTATAGAAGTTGTATGTGAAAGGAGTGCTTTGGCACTTGTACATAACAAATATAAAAAGGATATCATGACCAGCGCACGGCGCTATCTCGTTCACTCTCGTCTCATGCTCTATTTTTTTTATCTCGACCCCTGCGCTACAGCGCTCGCGGTCGGTCCACAGGCGGTATATGTGTCTAGTTTAGTTTCATGTCAAATATATATTGTTAAGGTCGTTTCCACGCGATCTGTGATTAACGTGTGCGCAGTATTGGTGCACTGACGTGTGTCGCCCTTACAGAGAGCCGGCGCGGCTCGTCCGAAGCGTGCGAGACGCGCGACGACGAGCGCACGTCCTCGCCCGAGCAGCCCTCGCTGTCCGCGTCCGACAACATCAGTGAGTAGCGCCGCGTGACGCACTGGCCCGCGTTTGTTATGTCGATGGTGTGTTGTACAGTGTGTTGACTCGTGCTGTGTGTCACAGACCAGGAGTCGCTGAGCTCGGCGGGCCGCTCGGCGGACGAGCGCGGCGCGCTGGACAAGCTGCGCGAGCTGCTCATCTACGGCAACAGGCAGGAGGCTATCGGTATGTGCGGACGGTTTTAAGTGATCACTATTCTTTGAACTACATTCGGGCTCATCATTATATATTGGATTGTAGTCAATTTGACGATCTGAATAAAATGAGTTGATTGACGGTAGTATACGAGTGTTTTAAGACCAAATTATGTGCAGATTTATACACTACTTTATCTAATATTTTGAATTAATTAATATAATTTGTTTAATATGACAGAAAAGTTGAGCGCTGAATCATTTACTGTATGCGTGTTGTGCCGTATTCACAGATTATGTTGAGGAAAAATGCATTGATACCTTGAGTTCAGCTGAAACTATCGAAAGGAAAAAATAGTAGTTTATGATACTGTCGCATAATAAGGGTTCTTATAACACGAGTGTGTTTTAAAAAAACGAGCCGTAGGCGAGTTATTTTATTGTATCACACGAGTGTTATAAGACCAAGTTATGTACAGTGTCATACACTACTTTATCTACTCTCATACTATAATACATAAACTAATTAATTTTACAAACAAAACCAAACTTTGTTTAATATAAATGTAAAAAAAAAAGTTGGCGCCAAACCAAGGCGAAAACATCGATTGCGCATGCGCGTTTCTTCTTTTTTTTTTCCCCGAATCGGCGGATTCTTTTTTTAAAGTAGAGGTTTAGTCCAGATGGTGGTTGTATAGGTGTATCGTTATGATTAAAAAGTTATATTATGATATAGGTGTCCATACAAGACCTGTATCGTAATAAAACTTTTTTTTTTGGCCTGTGCGTAATGTTTGTCATAAGAGTTCTAATTTCAATTTTATAATCTTTGTATTATAGTATCAGAGTAGATAAAAGTTTTTTTGATATCTGTAATAGTTACGGAATAATCGCCTGGACACACTTAACGATTACACCCTGTATAGGTGTATCGTTATGATTAAAAAGTTATTTTATGATATAGGTGTCCATACAAGACCTGTATCGTAATAAAAGTTTTTTTTTGGCCTGTGCGTAATGTTTGTCATAAGAGTTTTGATTTCAATTTTATAATCTTTGCATTATAGTATCAGAGTAGATAATAGTAGTTTATGATACTGTTGCATAATAAGGGTTCTTATAACACGAGTGTGTTTTAAAAAAACGAGCCGTAGGCGAGTTTTTTTATAGTATCACACGAGTGTTATAAGACCAAGTTATGTACAGTATCATACACTACTTTATCTACTCTCATACTATAATACATAAACTAATTTATTTTACAAACAAAATTTAAATGTAAATGTTCTCGTCAAGGCGCAAACATCGATTGCGCATGCGTGTTTCTTTTTTTTTTCTTCGAATCTGCGGATTCTTTTTTAAAGTAGTGGTTCAGTCCAGATGGAGGTTGTATAGGTGTATCGTTATGATTAAAAAGTTATTTTATGATATCGGTGTCCATACAAGACCTGTATCGTAATAAAACTTTTTTTTTGACATGTGCGTAATGTTCGTCATAAGAGTTTTGATGTCAATTTTATAATCTGTGTATTATAGTATCAGAGTAGATAAAATACATAATGATACAGTTGCCCATAGAAGACCTATGTCGTTATGAAATATTTTAAATTTATGTTGATTCTGTGTGCGTAAAGACGGTTTTAAAAGTTTTTTTTTTAATTTTTTAATGTTTACAGTATGAGAGTAGATAAACTACTATTAATAATATAAAACCTATGCTAAGCAATTAATGACGAGGGGTAAAAATTTCCAAAGGGAAGCTAGAAGCTGGTGGATTGTTTTTGCCTCGATTATGTTTGTCACGCACTATGCCATCCATCGGTTTGTACCACCCTACACGTTGCACACCAGTGTAAAGCTCGCCCCGCCCGCAGAGTGCGCGGCCCGCGGCGGGCTGTGGGGGCACGCGCTGGCGCTGGCGGCGCACGGCGAGCGGCGCACGCGCGCGGCCGTGGCGGCGCGCTTCGTGGGCGCGCTGGCCCGCCACGACCCGCTGCACACGCTCTACGCCGCGCTGGGCGCCGCGCCGCCGCCCGCCGCCACGGTACTGCGCCACTACACACCGCGCGCCGAACTCGGTGGCGGCTCGCACTCAGCCCAATCGGCGTTTAACTTCCGAGCCACCATTACGTTCGGGTCGAGGCATACTAGCTACAAATAAACCAGCCGCAACAGCTGTACCGTGCCGCGAGTAAATGCGCGGCGAGACCGGGGAAATATCGACCTTCAGATTTGGTCAGTCCGCCGCCAGCGCTCACAGCAGTGTGTCGCTCGCTCTCGACTCGTGCTCCTTCTTTACCTCGCCCCCGCCTCGCCGCGTGCACCTAGGGTGCGGTACAGCGGTTGTGGTTATACTTTAACAGATATATCAATCAGTCAATGTCAAAGTTCAGTTAAATCCGCAATTAGATTGCTAAAACGGACCCTAAACTCCGACGTAAACGCTTCAAAAGCGATTAAAGATTAACGCTAAGATGAAGAAGAAGAAATATATCAATAAGAGTCAATGTTGATGAATATCAGTACTGTCGCATATTATGCAATATTTCCCTCTTAATTCCATGAAATAATGTGACATTAATCCATTTCATCAATTAGAATAGGAAACAGTGAAGAATTTTATGGAGTACCAGACTCCATAGAATTCTTTTTCTTCTAATAGACTACAAGATTATATTATGCTTGTCACAAACTCTTGAAAATTTTAAAATATTTTTGCTTAATTGTTTCCTTATTAGGTTCTCGAAAATACAAGGGGGACGCTCTGACCACTGAGCTACCAAGTCACGCCTTGAGTGCACTAAATTCTCCAATATATTACCACTTTGGGGTGATGGTGGAAGGGACCAGTTTTGGGTTCAAGTCCCGCCTAAGTCGTTTCTCTTTTTCCTATCCTAATCTATTTGAATAGTTTGCATAATAATTGCTTATAAATTTTACTAATTCCAGTTCATGTTTCGTTTTGTTTATCGTTGAATAATTCAATATTATTCCTCCCCGCAGTGCGTGGCGGACGAGCGCTGGGGCGACTGGCGGCCGCACGTGGCCATCATCCTGTCCAACCCGTCCGCCAAGCCCGAGCAGGACCGCCGCACGCTCACGCAGCTCGGTGAGCGACCTCGCATACACTTAGAAACCGTTCGCATTCTACCATATACTAGAATTCTCAACGTAATATCGCGCTCGCAGGCGACAGCCTCAACTCGCGCGGGCTGCTGTACTCGGCGCAGTTCTGCTACCTGTCGGCGGGCGTGCAGTTCTCGCGCCACCCGCTGGCGCCGCTGCCCCCGGGCGGCGCCAGCGGGGCAGGCTCCGGCCCGCCGCGCCTGGCGCTGCTGCTGGCCGACTCGCGCGCCGACACGCTGCAGCAGCTGGCCAGCAACCGCGCGCTGTTCGCCACCGAGGTGTACGAGTACGCGCTGTCGCTCAGCCAGGACGACTTCCTTATCACCGAGCTGCAGGTATGTAATACCCCCCAGAAGCACTGAGCACCGTCCCTCGCGCCTGGCGCTGCTGCTGCCAAAGATCGTGCGAAGGGAGAAGGAAGAGCCGAAGGACGGATCCCGAGCTCCGCGTTCACCTTGACCTCGGATGCAATCAGGAAAAGACGTCTCCTTGATTACGGTGATGACATTATGGCTTATCAGCGTTCATATATGTATTGATCAGTATAAGAATTTATAGCGTAACGTAATACTGGATGATTAGGCTAGACCCCGGGCCACAGACCCGGCGTGTGAGTCATGTATGCCCCGCCTACAGTGAGGCTTGTTGCAGGCGTACAAGCTGGTGCTGGCGTGCCGCCTGGCGGACTGCGGGCAGTACGAGCGCGCCCTAGCGTACACGGAGGCGGCCGCACGCGCCGTCATGCGCGCGCCCCGGCACTACAGTCCCGCGCTCGTGGCGCACCTAGCCACGCTCGCCGACAGGTACGAACGTTCATTCCTGAGGCTGCACCGAAGTATCGCGTTAAACTGATAGATACCGAAGTATTATATAGAACTAATATAAAAAGTAAATAAGAGTTCGAGTTTATAGTGAAAGCAGTGGTAGCTCTGTTACGTGTGGCAAAAAATCTTTTTCACAATTAAACGCCGTACTCTTCCTCCGTGATCATGATGCTTGCAACATCAATAAATATCGCAAATCCGATCACTGGATCCGAGGACTTCGATAGGGTCGGCAGCGTCTTTATGTAAGGAATGTATGCCACTGTAATCACTGTAAACATGTTTTTAATAAAGTTTTTATGTGACAGGCTGAAGTACCACGACCCGGCGCTGCAGGACGACCCGCCACTGGTGGAGGAGGCGGACAGCGAGGAGCCGTCGCCGCGCCACCAGCAGCAGTGGCTCGACGACGTCAAGAGCGTGGCGCAGATGCTCTCGGTACGTACATACTGTGTGTTTACTGAGAGGCCACTGCCAGCCCCGGCGCCGCGGGGCGGTCCGGTCCGGCTCATGGGACCATAAAATATATACCTACAATCTGAATCGCCCCACTGAACGTATATACTGTATGTTACTGAAGTTTACTGGGGCGCCACTGCCAGCCCCGGGTCCGTGGGTCGGTCCGGACGAACAACCAAAATAATATATCCATAGTGTAAATATCTGCTAACTTGTAACAAATAGGTGAATCGATAAGTTGTATAGCACGTAGAGCGATGGTACTAAGTGCCGCATGTTGTCCCAGGCGGAGAGCGCGCAGGCCTCGCCGCAGCACCAGCTCCAGCCGGCGCCCGTGCAGCCCGAGCCCGCGCCGCCGCAGTACGGCTGGGGCGAACCGCCACAGGTCAGTCGAAACACACACACAATTTTTGAAGATATCCTGATGAAATTTGGTACAGAGGTAGTTTAGAGCTTGGGATCGAACATGGGCTACCATTCATCGTAAAAAGGGAGGTATAAGGGGGGGAATATAGCAATGGGATGGAAGTTTATATGAAAGTTAGTCATTTTTGAAGATATCCTAAGGAAATATGGTACAGATAGATTAAAGTTCGGGAACGAACATAGGCTATGTTTTGTTGCGAAATATGGGGCGAATTAAGGGGGAGGGGAGAACAGGGGATGAAAGTATGTTAGTTTTGAAAGTATCCTGATGAAATTTGGTACAGAGATGGATAAGAGCTTGGGAACGGAAATAGGTTACCTTTTATCGCGAAAAGGGGGTAGAAGGGGGGAGTAAGGCCGTGGGATGAAAGTTTGTAATTTTTGAAGATATCCTGACGAAATTTGGTACAGAGATGGATTAGAGCTTGGGAACGGAAATAGGTTACCTTTTATCGCGAAAAGGGGGGTAGAAGGGGGGAGTAGAGCCGTGGGATGAAAGTTTGTAATTTTTGAAGAAATCCTGACGAAATTTGGCACAGAGATGGATTAGAGCTTGGGAACGGAAATAGGTTACCTTTTATCGCGAAAAGGGGGTAGAAGGGGGTGTAGGGCCGTGGGATGAAAGTTTGTAATTTTTGAAAATATCCTGACGAAATTTGGTACAGAGATGGAGTAGAGCTTGGGAACGGAAATAGGTCACCTTTTATCGCGAAAAGGGGGGTAGAAGGGGGGAGTAGAGCCGTGGGATGAAAGTTTGTAATTTTTGAAGATATCCTGACGAAATTTGGTACAGAGATGCATTAGAGCTTGAAAACGGACATAGGCTACCTTTTATTGCGAAATAAGTCTATGGGATGTAAGTTTGTCAATTTTGAAGATTGGTATAGAGATGGATTAGAGCTTGGAAGCGGACTTAGGCTACCTTTTACAGCGAAATAAGGGGTTAAAGGAGGGAGGGGTATTAGGGGATGAAAGTTTATTTTTAAGTATCCTTATGAAATTTGTTACAGATATGGATTAGAGCTAGGGAACAGACAGGCTACATTTTATCTTGAAAAAGGGGGTACAAGGGGGGAGGCAATAGAGCTAGGGGATTAAAGTTTGTCATTTTTCAATCGAACAAAAAAGGGGGTAAATAGGGGATAAATAGTAACAATTTTTTTTGAAGGTATCCTCATGAAATTTCTACAAAAGGTGGATTAGAGCTTCGGAACAAACATTACCGAGTAACGAGCCAAATATAGAGGCGAGTAGAGATTGTTATAGGGGCGAGTAGTTGGGAGTCAAGTAGAGAGATAGAGAAACGAGTGGATGTGTGAGTAGAGATGCGAGTAGAGAGGTTAATCGAATGGCGAGTATAGAGGAGAGTACAGAGTCGAGTAAAGAGAGGAACCGAGAAGTCAGTAGAGAGTCGAGTATAAATTCAAGTGTAGAGGCGACTAGAAAGGTGAATATAGAGGCGAGTAGAAAGTCGAGAACAGAGGCGAGTAAATAGTTGAGGACAAAGTTGTGTAGAGAGGCTAATTTAATGCTAAATAGCGTCGGCTCAATGCTAAGCGATAACCGACATCATCAAAAGCTAGTAAACCAACCAAAGAGTAATAAATTTATGCTTGTCCGATCCGAGCCCTGTACCGATACCAACCAAACATAATCCATCCATAAATGACTTTTATTGTGATGCTGCCTGCATAATACATAAATCATAAATATATTCTATGTTGCTCACGTTAATATGATTATCCTCTCCTAAGAGTACGTTGAATGTAAAGTCTCAGGAAAGAGTGCCACTATTACAGATTCGAACTATTTTATAATAGTGGCCCGCAGCTTGACGGCCTCATCAAATATTTTTTCACGTTCCGCTTACAGCATCTAGGCCTGTAAGAAGAAGGCCTAATATTATTGTTTGGTGTGGAATCCCGCAATCCCGAATACAGGCCAGCAGTAAATGGCTATGATAGAATTGCATTGACTAAAACCACACGTAGTTCCTCTATGGTAACCTATTACCAAGGGTTTCGGTTATACCCTGACAGGGAAGTTTCTAGGATTGCTAGTTGATACTGGGTACCTACCATTCAACAGACAGTCACACCGTTATTTACAAGGCTATTAGCTCGCGCCAAATAATGGTTGTTAACACCCCTCTGCATACTTTTTGGGAACAGGCTAGTATATTTATAGGCTGGGTGATTTTACAGTAGTTTCGGTAAAAAAATTGGGTGCAGTTAATAATAAAAATAATTATTAACAGTATCCTATGAGGCTCTCGTTAGACAGTTGGCTAAAGGTCTTGATGCAGAAGGCAGTTCGGTTAGGCACGGTGTACATAGTGAGGAAGTTCTTCTCCCTGGAGCCCTAACCACCGGTAGCTTGGTCCCTGTACCCCATACCGGTGGAACATTTTTAAATATATTTAATTTTTTTGTATAATTTAAAAATGTAATTTATACGTATTGTTAAAATAAATAAAGGGAAATAATAATTACAATAATAATATAAATTAATAATTTATAATTAAATTAAATAATTTAAATATAATTTAATAATAATATTTTTAATTTTATTAATATATTAACTATGATGGTTTTCTATAACACCGACTTAGCAAAAGTTTACAATTGCTCTTGGAAAAAAATGTAAAAGTCGTAAGAGAGCAACACACGCTCATCGACTTGACGTTTTGTCGGTATATGTAAGAAAATAAAATAAAACTAAATAGTGAATATTAAATAATAATTCTAAAGAGGATGATTTGTAATCTAAAGCTGATCGCATAAATGTTAGCAACGTACGTGCCGCACGCGGCACGCCGTATAAAGAAAAAAGATATTGTTTGATAACTAAGATTCTATGGAGTTCCTTTTTCTTCTACCGTAACTGGTTATGAACCTACAGTATCGTACGCGGCCGATCGCACCTACAGTTTCGTACGCGGCCAAACGAAACTACAGTTGCTTTTGCGGCCGAAGCGTATACCTGTACGTCGTACGTGTCGGAAAGTATAAGTGTCTGATTTCATACCCAAGCCAAATATTTCACGACAAAATTATATTATTTGGTCTGATAGAGAAGTATTAAGAAAGTCGTAAGCCGGCCTGGTTTGTCGTTGCGTCGGCGGGTACACTCAGATAATAATGTGTGAAGCAACGTTACAACGACGGCGCTTTGAGTGTAAAGGCATTATTGTGGTAACCAATTAAGATGAGCTGTAACAAATTGTTATTGTGACAGAATACAATGTGTTATTTTTTAACCGACACAGTCTATACGAATTGAAAGGTGCACAACTGATTTATGAATCTTTAACACTTTTATGGAAAACCGGTAATGTTAAATTGGGGCTCAAAACCAAACTGGGACCCAAATATACCACATTATATGTATAACTAGCTTTTGCCCGCGGCGCCGCCCGCGTGGATGTCGGTTATCGCTATAAGATCGGTTATCGTCATAAATTGTAGCCTATGTGTTATTCTGATGTATAAGCTATATTATTGTAAAATTTCAATGAAATCCATTCAGTAGTTTTTACGTGAAAGAGTAACAAACATCCATCCATCCATCTATCCATGGATATAGGATAGGATATAGTAGCTAGCATTCCAAACTCCGCATAGATTTACCCAACACCATGTCCTTCCCCAAGCTCTAATCTATCTCTGTACAAAATTTCGACTCAGTATTTTACACAGACAGACAGAGTTACATTCGCATTTTAGTTCGCAGTTACTATGTCTGTTGTTGTTGTTCAATAGCGTTAAGTATTATTTCACTATAGCGTAAAAAACACGCTTCAGTACTGAATCCTACCTCGTAAAACAACTATATAATCAAGGATAGCCGGGGCACGTCAATGGATAATATAACTGGCTGTAATTATCTGTGTACGTGCTCTGTGCTTGATGAGTCGATGCCGTCCACTGTGACACACCAAAGTGATATTAATGGTCCACAAAATACCAATCACACATAATCGGGACAATTTGTTTGAATAAAGCTTTTGAGTAAGACTCGTATGCGCTAGATGAAGCCAGTGAAAAATTAATTACTTCTAAAGTACACTTATCCATGTCGAGGAGCGCGGTGTCGTATGCTGCGGACAGTTTTCTCGATATATTTGGCGACAGATGTACCTGCGATCTGCGAACAGTAATCGATCAATTTCGGAATAAATGTGTTTCATAGTAAAAGTCAAAGTCAAAAATCATTAATTCAGTATAGGCACTTACAAAACCTCAAAACTATCGTCATAGACTAGATTGTCCGAAATTTTGATTCACTAGTGAGAATGTTTCATGGTAGGTGCACAGATTTAACAGCAGGAATATACTTGGTCGCAGGTGCAACAGTACCAACCAGCAGTCCAACAGCCTGTGCCGACGTACGCTGAGCCGGCGCCCGAGGAAACGCCCGACTACCCTTCGCACTACTATCCACAACAGACGCAGCAACCGCCGCTGCAGCAGCAGCAGCCCGCCCAGCAACAGCCGGCGGATGAGCCGCCGCAGTACGGCCATTACGAGGAGTGGCCGCGCGCCGAGGAGCCGCACCAGCAGTACGCCGACCCCTACTGGCAACCCGACCAGCCCTACGGATACGGAGAGGTACGTGCCGATCCACAGGTGGCGGGTAGTCCTAGTCGTTACAGTAAGGGATAGTACATATATGTCACGTGTTAGGGTCATCTAAACTTCCAATTTTGTTGCTCTAAGGCATATTTCAGCTAACTTTTATACAATCGTTCAGACGTGTATTCATAAACACGAATAACTTTATTCCGAAAGTTACAATCACGAGTTTCAAAATACCGAATTTCATAACTCCGAATGATTGGAAATTCCGAAATTTGATATATCATAAATCCTGTTTATTGAAAACCTGAATTTCAAAATTCCTAGTGTTTATAATTACAAATGTTAGAATACCGAATCATTATCCGAAATATCATAAGTTCCGTATATCAAAATTCCGAAATTAAATTTGCTGTTGTGGATATCATTATTCAGTGTCGTTATAAAAAAATACCTCGAAATTGGTTTTAAATTACCCTCTGGGAGTAGGGTAGACAAGTATACTTGGATTTCCTATCCTAAATTATATTCTTGGAGTAGGGCAGATAAGACTACCCAGGTGTCCTAATTCTGGGTGGTTATAAAAATAACGTGATGAGACACGCGGTGTCACTCACTGATTAAATCCATGTATGAAGTTCTTCATGCATAACACGAAAAACCAATTTGAACTTTGATCTATTATTGTTACAATTTTTCATTTTTAGCAATGAATTTTCGGAAATTTGAAATTCTGAATAACGTTTTTCTGCTCGAATAACACTTCGGTCTTTTATTTATTCGTACTAATGAATTTCGAAAGAATACTTGATGACTTTTGGGAAAATAAATATCGGATTTTTGTTTTTAGGAATTTTAAAATTCGGAATACTGGAATTCGGGATTAAATATTTCGGAATTTTGGGTGTTCCCCGCTCAGACAATCATATATAATATGCTGGTTTTATGAATTCGGATCACTCTGGTACGTCAGTAGGTATTTTGTATAAAATGGAGACCGCAATCGAACGGTGTATCACTGAGAGCTCGTACCTATGCTAGCGTGGTCTGCGTCTATTTGTTTAGCCGCCCCGGCGGTCGGTAGAGTAGTGTCGGTCGGCGGTGCGCGCCGGCCGGTCGCGTCTCGTAGCCTCGTCAGTGAGCCGAGTATACCGAGTGCCGGTCCGGTCCGAACGCTCGGGCCGGCGCACTCGCAGCCGCCTAACGCTCCCGGGGGCGGGCGCGCAGCGCGCCCCGCCCCGCCGCCCGCGCCCGCCCACCGCGCGCGTCGCGCCCTCCGCGCCCGCCCTCGCGCCGTCCGCAGGCGAGCTGGAGTTGCTGGAGTACCAGCGCTCGCCGCGCCTGCGCCGCCGCGTGCACCCCAAGCCCGACCGGGCCAACGTGGCCTTCGCCGAGCGCGCGGCGGGCCGGCGCGTCACCCCGCCCGCCGCGCCCGCGCCGCGCCTGCGCAGCGTGTCGCGTGCCAGCAGCACCGAGAGCGCGCCGCGCGCGCGGCCACCGCTGTCCGACCTGGACATCCAGATCGCGCACAGCCCCGGGCCCGCGTCGCCCGCGCGCCGCTCGTCGCCGCGCGCCCCGCCCGCCCCGCCCGCGCGCGCGCCGCCGCCCGGCCGCCTCATCTGCAGCACGGTGGACACGTGGGCGCGCCAGGCGCAGGCGCGCGCCGGCGCCTACAAGCCGCTAGTGTTCGGCGGCACCTACCCCATCGACGAGCCCGCGTCGCCGCCCGCCGGCCCGGCGCGCGCGCTCACGCCCACGGAGCACCGGCGCGAGCTGCGCCGGACCATCGAGCGCAGCCTGGATCGCTTCGAGGCCATCCTGGCGCGCCGCGAGGGGCCCGGGGCGGCGCGGCGCCGGGGCCCCGGCCCGGTGGACACGTTCGACATCGACGAGCCCTTGGCCGCCGGGGCCCCGCCGCCCCGCGTCCCGGGGCGGGACACCAAGTATTACGTGGCGGGGCCGCGTACCTTCGACATCGACGAGCCCGTGTCCTACATATAGCGCCCCCGTCCCCCGCGTGTAGTACTAACGCTGCTAACGCGTCGTGTATCCCTCTACGACCGCGCTGTGATATGTACTAATCTGAATCGTTAATTTATTTATTGTTTACACGCGATCGATCTGTTATTCTATTATGTTACCCACTATACTGTACCGTAAGTTCCCTCTCATTTTACGTACTGTAATGTTATTATTTATCGTATTATGTTATATTACTCGCTTGTTACGCATTTAATGTATTACTGTTGTGACGTAGGGATCCCGCACAATTCGGTAACTATACAAAAATTGTTATTGCAATTAAATGTTCAGTAAAAAGTGTGGTTTTACTAACGCCTCCGACTCGTGGCGCCCGCCCGGCCCCGGCGCCGCGAGCACTAACACCATAACGCACCGTACTGCCCCTCGACATCCTCCGCGAAGTGCATCTGAATGTCGTTACCCAATGTATTATTTAACTATCAAAGTTCAGCGCGCCGGCTCGCTCGTAATTGGCAAATAATCTATTTTTAACTTCACAGACCGTTGAACGCGGATTAATTGTTGATAAGCTGGCTATAAATGAACTGGCGGTGTAGCACAGAGCTGGCGGTGTACGTTGTATTGTAAAGTTCCACCGACCAAAGCTTTAACTACAAAGTAATTATAACAATTGTTTACAGTACCGCCACAGCACCGCCGCGACCGGCTCTTGTTATACTCGGTTTATTAACGACTCGCTACGTTTACAAATTATTTTCTATTTTAGAATCGAAGCCGTTTGATTTTGACGAATGTAATGGAATGAATTGACGCAGGTTCACATAGTAAGTGTACGCTTTGTAGTGTCCGCCACCAGTACTCCCTGGGAAACACAAATGTCGCGATCTCCATTAGCTCCCTAGTTACTAGTATGCTCTGTATGTATATACATAATTATAAGTATATTATTGTGACAGAACATTTTTGTTTTCCGATATCCTACTGACTTTATTTTTCGCACTTTTTGTTGTTGTTTGCACTAGATTCCTCGCCCGACTAATGTTTTATCTAACTTTCCATATTGTAAATATTATTAAAGCAGCTGTCTCACCTCCGCGTGATATTAGTATATTTCGTTTTGGCGATCGGGAGGGGCTTCAGCGGTAGTCGCTGTTAGTCGACCTTACCATATATTATAAAGGCTTCTAGTCTATCCACTGTGCAACATTTGACGCACGTAATGTTGCGCAACATTATTTAAGAAAGACTATGTTTAAAAACAGTGGCTGTCGATAGATGAGTATCGATTTCAGCGGTGGTATTTTTGCGCGTCACGTTTGTGCTTGACTGAGTCTTACACGGAAACAAACATCAAGCCGTGCGTCATGTTGCGCGTCAACCGGTGGTGTCGCGCGTTGTTGTGCAACGTTGCCTATTATGTTGCGCGTCAATCGTTGCCAAGTGGATAGCCTGTCAATGTCTCGCACTACCCGGTGAGACGGCTGCCCCTGTAACCGCTGTGGCCCGCAGGCGCGCGGCTCGGGCGCGGAGGCCCGGCCCAGCATCACCATGCCGGGCGCCCGAGCGCCGCGCGCGCCCTACGACTACGACGACGACCGGCCGCCCAGCGCCGACGTGAGTACTACTGCACGAGTACCTAATACACTAATATCATCGCCCACTCCTCACCTACCTGTGAATAGTTCTTAGCATTCCGTTTGGTATTGTCTCATGTGGAGGGGGTTGTTATAGAATTAATGATAATTTAAATTTATGACAATTAAACCCCTGTGTGTTCTACTGTATGTACATTTTTTTTTAGGTAGAACAACGTGGTAGCAAGGTTGTTGTTTACTGTACGAAAACTGAGAAGTTACAATAGAACTATATAATTTTATTTCTTAAAGTTGTCTCATATCAACTTGTCAGTATAGGTCACATCTTGGAAGTCGATTTTAACCTACCACTGCTTTGCTTTATCGATTTGAAGCTTTTTAAGCAAATAGACTTTATCCTGGTCTAACGGGGCCAGGATATGGCTAATAGAACTCAACGACTTATGACTCAATATTGACCTCATTTGGTTTGATCCAAAATGGTTCAAAAGTTCCTTTCTCTCACTGCACAGCAGAACGAGCGTGACACGGACACTCCCAAGACAGCTGCGAAGAAGCAGGAGTCCCGGAAGGAGGAGGGCGCCAAGGGCGAGGCCAAGGCCAAGGGCGGCGGCTGGCTGGGCGGCATCCTCACCAAGCTGTCGCTGCGCGCGCCCAACCAAATGATCCTGCCCGACGACAAGAACCCCTCCGTGAGTGCCGCGCCAGGCTACCAGGCGCCCACGCTCATGTAGCGTCTTGTCGGTACTGTGTCTATGGGTGCCGGCAAACAGACTGAATCAACTTCGCACGTGGGCACTAACTGGCCGACCAGTAAAAGAACTGATCAGCCAATGATGAGATTATTTAATCTATTGGTTGATCGCTACTGCTTGCGTGCCCTGCGCCTGCCAGCAGTGGCATTAAAATCTTTGCGCAGCCTGAGTCACGATGTTTGCCGGTCACTATACTACTAGACTGGCTGTACAGAACAATAATTTGGTACCTACCGCAAAGGACCACGCCCTAATTTTTGTACCTGTTATTAGGCGTGCTATGCCTATTATATGTATCAAAATTCATTTACATAGTTTCTACTACCCTTACCAAATTCTAAATTCAAACGTTATGGCCGCCTCATTGTTTGTTCAGACAGCTTATCTATTAGTATAAATAGAAGTCAGTATGTCTGAATGTAGTCGTTCTAGCTAGTGCAAGTTAGGAGAGCACGTAATTGCGTCAAGCAACAAAATCCGTTCAAACCAATTATCACTCGTTAGTACAGAACGGCTTTGTTATCACCTAGATAGCAGTAGGTAGAAGACTGTAAAATTTACCTAACTTTTTTGCATTATTATCTCAAATCTCTAAATTAATTTAATGGCAACTCGTCTGAAATATCATACCTTGTTATTCTCAAAAAATTTACCATTTGTCACTGTAGTAGAAGTAATTTTTAAAACTATATTATACCCATTGTGACTGTATTGTGTACCTACAGAAGCTAATTAACTAGGAAGTCGATCACCCATCTATCCTAATATCCTCGGGAAAGTGATTTCACCGCACCGCACTAGTACGTCGACGTAACGTCGATAACCTCTAAGCGCGTGCAGACCTTATTTTTTTTCCTAAAATCGATGCACGCGTTATCCAACAAAATAATGTGTTTTCTATCGTATTTTGAGAGTATACCCCTTAGGTTATTGGTGCACACGCCCAAGGAAATAGGTTTACATTTTACATGCGCCTTTATGTGTAAAGGTGTATATACCTCGAACCAAATTTTAGCGGCAAATTTTAATTTTTTTGGTGACTCGGAAGTTGTACGGTGGCGGATTCAGGCCAATCGGCGTTTGACTCGCTCTGTTTTCTCAAACATCATTGGCCTGAACCCGCACTCGTTTGACCTTTTGAGCAGCCATTAAGTTTGGATCAAGGTATATAATACTTACTTACTTTGCCGAGTGTCCGTATTCGTGTTCGTAGGATTGTTTATGATCTCATATTTGTATCGTGATCACTTGTGGCTAGTCCCTGAACTGACATTCATTTAGTATATATTTATATATATTTTGAAATAAATTAAATTAATACTATTACTATATATTTTATCTATGTACTTATTGTCGAAGCAATACTAAGACTTCCCTATTTTTCATATGTTTTCTCATGTATATGCATGTACATCCTGATTTTATAGCTGTTTCGGAGGAAAGAATTGGGGCTTTATATTTGTTTATAAACCTATATATTTTTATATTATATTTATATATTAAATAAATTTTGTTGGATCTATCAGTCTTTTCTTTTTACAGCACCTTACATACTATAAGTCTCACTTACTAAATATGCATGCGAATGGGTATATTTTATTGATTTAAATATCAAGTTCTGTTATACTTACCAAGTAGATTCAATGACAATATGTTCTAAATCTGATTGATTCATTCTCATTAATTTCTTTACTTCTATTGACTGGACCCATGAGGTGTGAGATTGACTAATAAAGATGCAGGGGGAGGATTGCGCTGCCCTAATTAGCTGATGCAATCGTTCCATTGCTGCGATTCATCGACTCTAAAGCTTTGGTTCTCGATTATTTTCCACGTTAAAATGATAACCATCGGCCGATTGTTGTGGTGACCCTCAACTCTAAACTATGTTTTGTCGGTTTTTTAAGATTAGCTAATGAGTGGGTAGGCCATAGTTTCTCAAGAACTCAGTGTGGTCTAACATAACTTCCAATCGGTATCATACATAACATAACTATGTAAATGGAGTTGTACCATTCCAACCGCGCCGCATCAAATGTGAACGGGGATTATCTATGAAAGAAACAACTCATTTTGCGTACCTCGATGAATTAGTGGCGCAGATTATATCTAATTTTGATATCATTGGACTATTTGAGTTGTATCTTTTTAATAATGATTACTTCTTACGATACAGTCGTCTATTAAATATTTTGATATTAATGAGAATTTCAAAATGTACAACGAGTGAGTATTGTCATGTACTTCTGAGACAGTAAATTGACAAGTAGACATTTGAAAGGCAAGCTTCCTTAGTGATAAAATCAACTTGTATACGGTTTCAGTTCGTCACGTTTATTATTCTCATATGACGAATGTTTCTCCTTGCGCAGATCGTGTGGGACCCCGACACGAAGCGCTGGCGCAACGTGGACGGCGACGCGGACGAGCCCGAGCTGCCGCCGCCGCCGCCGCCCAAGACGCAGGACCTGCCGCACGCCCTGCAGTCAGTACACCTCCACACCTTCACACTACTGTTGCACAGGGCCCACCAGTGGCGAACATTTTCAAAAGGAAACTGTTGAAAAAAAACTTTCCATGATTTAGTTTGTCATGCAACGTGCGATTCATTGGGAAGCGGACAGGAATCGTGTCAGGCGATAGCGAATCATTGCAGATAGATCAGTTGTTGAACTTTTTAATACTTGACCGTCGTAGTTATATAAGTGGTAAGGAACTGAGCAGTGCAAGGACTATTCTGCTGACGTGGACTGTGGAGCGTGAATTAGGTCCTCCCTTCTGTTTCTAATGACGAGGGAAAGATTGTTGGACACATCCCGTGCCAGAGAATGAGTAGTGCTATTTGTGATGACTTAATTTTCTACAAGGGTGGTCAAGAATAATGATTATTTAAATGTTAGAAAAATATAGGGGTTATAAGTTTCACTTTTGTTTGACAAGTTGTTGTTCGTATTACAGGAGTGCGTCCCCCCCGCTCCCGGCGGTGCCGACGGCGGGTGCTCCGCCCTCAATGGCGCCCGCCGCGCCTGTCTCTAATATATTTAAAATGCAGAAGGGACGACGTGAGTATCTTATAGTAGTTTATGATACTGTTGCATAATAAGGGTTCTTATAACACGAGTGTGTTTTAAAAAAACGAGCCGTAGGCGAGTTTTTTTATATTATCACACGAGTGTTATAAGACCAAGTTATGTACAGTGTCATACACTACTTTATCTACTCTCATACTATAATACATAAACTAATTTATTTTACAAACAAAACCAAACTTTGTTTAATATAAATGTAAAAAAAAAAGTTGACGCCAAGACAAGGCCGCAAACATCGATTGCGCATGCGCGTTTCTTTTTTTTTTTTCTTCCGAATTGGCCGTTTTTTTTTTAAAGTAGAGGTTCAGTCCAGATGGGGATTGTATAGGTGTATCGTTATGATTAAAAAGTTATTTTATGATATAGGTGTCCATACAAGATCTGTATCGTAATAAAACTTTTTTTTGGCCTGTGCGTAATGTTTGTCATAAGAGTTTTGATTTCAATTTTTAGTACATTACTACAGAGGCCGGGATGAAAGGGGTTGCCGGCCGAAGACATATAGACGGCCGAGCGAAGCGAGGCCGGATAGGTCTGAGGCAGGCAACCCCATATATCCCGCCGAGGTATGTATAGTGCTTTTCTCAAACATGCCAACGAAATAAACAACAAAAAAATTAAAGATATATTTTTTTTTAATACGCATAGTGGCAGAGTGTCGATGCCTTTGCCACAAATTTATGTGAAATCGAAATTAAAAAAGAGGACTTTGCCGGCCTAGGCCTGCAAGGTTTGTATAAAATTCCATTGCCGGCCTCTGGTCCTAGCCGCGCCTGAAACGTCATACTTCGCAGCCTATTAAGAGGAACGTAATGTCAATATTTCATTGCATGTTTGAGAAAATAATCTTTGTATTATAGTATCAGAGTAGATAAACATGTTATTACTTTCGTTTTGATATTTAAAAATGGTCAAGTTCTAAATGAAGTCAGTGCGTTATTAGTGGGTCATAGCTAGCATGTTTCTGGTAATACAGAACGGACATAGCAAGCATTTGGCACGTTAATAAAAATGACAATATCGTTTTTCATTCACCATAGACCGACCATACCGTTGTACCGCGTCTCGGGTGTATGTGGGCGGGACGTTGTGCTTGTTCTGTACCTCGTCCGCCACGCCATGCAGCAGGCGCGGTCTTACTGTAGTTGAACCTTCAACTGTTATGAGAGTTATTGTCGTTGTCGTATGCAAGTGACCTATCTAATCCGCGCTGTGTGTGGTTGTGTGCAGACATCAAGAAGTCGTACGTGGACGTGTTCAACCCGCCGGGCGCTCCGCCGGCCGCCGCGCCGGGCCCCGCGCCGCCGCCCGCGCCCCCCGCGCCGCCCGCCAACTACTTCGTGCCCGCGCCGCTGCCGCAGGTAGGTATGCCGTCTCTGATCCCTGCTGCTCTCGGTGCTGACAAGTACTGAAGTGTACCTTGGAACATGGCTTAAACTTAAACTGTACTCTACAGAGTGTAATCGTTAAGTGTGTCCAGACGATTATTCCGTAACTATTACAGATATCAAAAAACTTTAAACTGATATCGAAAGTACGTTATCTAATGAGTAAAATGACATCAATAACTTTTTAAGAATCTAACGAGAGGTATCTAATATTTTGACATTAAACACTCCCATACATTTAGTATGAGATTAGTAGAAACTCATTTTACCTTAATGAAATTTTATGATTACGTATAATATGACAATGATTATTTTCATGCAGATACACGTGGACATTTTATCTTACCACTTCAAATTAGTAATAAACCGTGTTTCAATATCGCATTAAGTAATTTGAGCTAACTGAAAAGCAACACACTACAAAAAAAAGATACTCTTTGGTGTTCGTTCTAAATTCAAAACTTTTATCTCGGGTTGTTGTTCCCGCCAATTTGTCGTTGTTTTTTAATTTGCGTTAATAATCGTGATTGTTTCATTTATTGAGTGCAAAATGGCATAGGTAATCCAAAAGAGAAAACAGAGATATATGCTAAAAATCTACTACAAATATGATTGTAACAAAAGAACGGCCATTATCGCCTACAGAAGCAAGTACCCAGATAGAGAAGTCCCTTCTGGTACGTACCTACTTACAAAAGCTGGATAACAATTTAATAAATAATGGATCTTTCAACAGAAAAAAAGGTTCGAGAGCAAGAGCTCCGGAATTTAATAATGATTTAGATAACAATATTATCAACTACGTAGTAAATAATCCACGAGAATCGACGCGGTCAGTAGTACGATTATTTCCGAAAAATATGGCCCGATAATCCGGATCTCCAAGAATACCACACCATACATTAATTGAAGTTAGAGCTCAGGTGCGATTCTCAATTAATGTATGGTGTGGTGTTCTTGGAGATCGGATTATCATCGGTTTAGGTTCAGAATGTCCCTTTCCCAAAATGTCCCTCGGTTCCAAATAGTCCCTTTCCCGAAACGTCCCTTTCCCAAAATGTGCCTCGGTTCCAAATAGTCCCTTTCCCAGAATGCCCCTTTCCCGAAACGTCCCTTTCCTAGAATGTTCCTTTCCCGAAACGTTCCTTTCCCATAATGTCCACTTCTTACGTGAGATAGTCGACCGGACTATTTCTTCTTGCGTTAGCACAAGAAACCTAACACGAAGGGTAAATGGCGCGTTGTGGCTCAGAACGTCAACTTCCCAAAATGTCCCCTGGTACCAAAATGTCAACTTTCCATAATGTCCCTTTCCCAAAATGTCAACTTCCCAAAATGTCCCTTTCCCAAAATGTCGCTTTCCCAGAGTGTCCCCCATTCTTAGGCTTAAACGTTATAACTAAAATGAAAAACAATTTAGAATCAAATTTTTATTTTTATTACTTAAGTACATAGTGGGATCAACTTTTTCGTCAATTATTAATTTGAAATGAAATGTAATTATTATAGTTATATAGGGTGTCTCATTAAGAACTTGAATTTTAAAAATTAAAAAATATTTATTTATTTAATATTTTATTAACATTTTTTTCTACATATGTATGGAGGTAGTGATGACATTTACACATGAAACAAAATATCGGTTAAATGGCCACCGTTGGTCTGTTGGCAGTTTTTTGCACTTTTGACGAAATTTTGCAGTAAGGGCTGCTAGATAGCAGCCCTTACTGCAAAATGTACTGCAAAATTTAACATATGTAGAAAAAAATGTTAATAAAATATTAAATAAATAAATATTTTTAAATATTTAAAATTCAAGTTCTTAATGAGACACCCTATATAACTATAATAATTACATTTCATTTCAAATTAAAATTGACGAAAAAGTTGACCCCACTACTTAAGTAATAAAAATAAAAATTTGATGCTAAATTGTTTTTTATTTTGGTTATAACGTTTAAGCCTACAGTCCGTCAAATCTAAGAAGTACCGTTTGACAGTTCTGACAATTGAATTATAGGGATGGGATGAAAAAATCGATTACTATAATATCCGAACTTTAAGAGATCGATTACTATAATATCCGAATTTTAAGAAATCAATTGTTATAATTAAATAAAAGAAATGTTTAGGATATTTTTTTATTCACTACTAGTACTAGTATCGTCGTCTTCGTCATCATCGTCATTTAAATTAATGACCAGTTGATTGTCCATTACATTATCAAAGTGTACGTCTCTTTCGAAGTCGTCCATTATTATTTTCTTTGTTTTTTGTACTACTTTACTCCAATCTTCCTGTGTAACTTGGGCACATGCTTCCTTTAATAAACCTTCCATTTTCTTGACACTGAAGGGTGGTTTTGTGTTGTGTCTTGCTGCATAACCTGTAAAACAATAATGTAACTATTTGATAGCAGACGAAAACCATTGTTTAAATTATAAATGTTAGAAGTACTCGTGTTATTATTATAATATTATAAAATATTACCTTTAACTTGGGCCCAAATCAGTTCAATGGCATTATATTGGCAATGGTACGGAGGAAGTCGTATGACTTTGTGCCCGTGCTCTTCGGCCAATTGGTCAATTACATATGTCGGTTTTGGTGGTTTATGCAATTTCACTAACTGTAATAATTCAGCTTTTAATAGTGACATGTCGGCATCCACTCCTTTTCTTTGCAGCCATGCCACCAAATCTGCTTTCTTATTGGCTGACGTAGGTGCTTTATCAATTTGCACAGAGTGGTATGGGGCATTATCCATTATAATTGTGCTGTTAGGAGGGATATTCTGTAATAAATTTAAGAACCACTCTCGGAACCTTACTGCGTCCATTTCTTCATGATACTCTTTAGTGCTTTTGGATTGGAAAGCTAATAAAGAGTTTTCCACGAAGCCTGTAGACGCTGACCCAGCATGGCATATTATGAGGCGTCCACCTTTTCCTATCGGCACCTTCGAGCACGAAGCTTCAGAATCATCAGTCCATGTTTTCGGCACAGAATGGTTGGAATTTAGCCAAGTTTCGTCCAAAAATATTACATTATCCCAGTTTATAATTTGTTTAACTTCGCGCAGGAATGTTAGTCGCTGCATAATTATGTCATGTCGCTCCATAACAATTTTTCGTTTGTCAACTTTTTTGTATCTGAAGCCAATTCCTGTTATTACCGTTCTCAACGACTCTATGCTTCCCTTATACAGCCCGGCATCTTTTAAAGTTGCACATAACTTTGCCAATGTTGGAAATTCGCCTCTTGTAAAATACCCGTATATATGGTTTCTAATAGCATGACTATCGAATTCATCGATGCCTGTCACAGGTTTATTTCTTTTTCGTTTTTTCGGTGTGTGAAGTACGTTACTGTCACTCCCCGAAGGCCCATATTTTTCACTTAATATTTTGCCAACGGTGCGGCTACCAATACCGAGAGCTTCACCGACGCGATCCCGAACTTGTGTAACTGGCAGTAGAAGTCCACCATTTTGAGATTCACGCTCAAAATACTCGTGTAATTTCACCACCAATTCACGAGCCTGGCTGTTCAAAGTACGTCCTCTTTTCGACATTATTAATAAACACTTGCTTAGTTCGGAGTCCAGTATAAATATTGCCAAGGTAAACGGATAAAGAATGATCAGTCCAGAAAAGTAATAGCCAAGTCACAAATTGTAAAACACAAACGAGAAAGCAAGTACGCGCACAGTCAGCTTCCAAGATGGCGAGAGACTGCTGACGCCGAACCGACCGAGCGGACCGCGTGCGCTTGTAGTTGGCAGTGTTGCCAGAAAAAAAAAATTGTAGAGACTTGGACACCTGCGATTTTGCCTATTGACCTAAAAATAATTAAATTAATTTATTTTAGGGTATCTGTGTATTCAGTGCATTATGCGGTCGCGCAGTAACGTCGTTAATTTATAACATCAGGCAACAACATTTTTGTGAATGGGTTCTACATACCTTATTTTTATTAGTTTTAGACGTAGAAATAAGACTTAGAAGAAAAAATTGTAATTGTAAAATCAATGGATGTGCTTGTTAAAAATTTGTTTATTTCTCTGTAATATGCAAACCCATACTATCATACACAAAAATAAATGTAAAAAACACTATCCCTGACTCCATTTACTATTTCGACAGCGTTAGCGCGAGAAACCCCGACTTATTTGGGCGCGAAAATCAAAAATCGACAAATCGCTTTCGACAACTTTTTAAAGAAGCAAATATATTTGATTTATAAATACGTATTTTTGGTGAATGGGTTTTATCTCATATTTTACGATTACATAACTATTTAGTTATGTAATCGTAATATGTGAGATAAATCCCATTCACATGAAAAAATATTTGTTTGGTTGTCAAGTGTAATTTGTAAATAATACATTCGATTTTTCGTATATGTAAACGATTTTTTTGCATACAAGTGTATCCGAAGAGTCGCAACACTACGTGCAGTGACCTAACTACGTAACTTTGTAATGCGGTCAAGAATATAACTATTAGAAATTATTTACTGTGTAAATATGTGTTATTTTGCTTTGTTTGAAAGTTTTCAATTACATTTAGATATTAAGAATTGTACATTTTTAGATACAATAATGAAATCTTTCTAAATTCATGGTTTTATGAAAAAGGTTATCGAAACTGAATAATGTACGTATGAACAAAGTTGTTTCGGTTTGAAAAATATGAAACGTCAAACGGTACCTCTTAGATTTGATGGACTGTAAGAATGGGGGACATTCTGGGAAAGCGACATTTTGGGAAAGGGACATTTTGGGAAGTTGACATTTTGGGAAAGAGACATTATGGGAAGTTGACATTTTGGTACCAGGGGACATTTTGGGAAGTTGACGTTCTGAGCCACAACGAAATGGCGGAGGTCTCCGCGAGGAAATCGAGGGACATTTTGGGAAAGGGACATTCTGAACCTAAACCGTTTCAAATAGTCCCTTTCCCGAAATGTCGCTTTCCCGAAACGCCCCTTTCCCAGAATGTCCCTTTCCCGAGACGTCCTTTTCCCAGAATGTCCCTTTCCCGAAACGTCCCTTTCCCATAATGTCCCTTTTTTATATGAAAATGCCAATGGTCACACGCATAAAAAAAAGTTTCACTAACGCCGCGGGAGCGAGCGAAGCGAGCTCTTGGACACCGCGCGCCCAGACACTGATAGATATAGGTTAGAAGGGTATATGGCGGAGGTCTCTGCGATACCTCCGCCATTTACCCTTCGTGTTAGGTTTCTTGTGTTACCGCAAGAAGAAATAGTCCGGTCGACTATCTGACGTAAGAAGGGAACTTTCTAGGAAAGGGACGTTTCAGGAAAGGGACATTCTGGGAAAGGACGTTTCGGGCAAGGGACATTTTGGGAAAGGGACATTCTGGGAAAGGGACTATGTGGAACTAAGGGACATTTTGGGAAAGGGACATTCTGAACCTGATCGTTTAGAAACTGTAAGTAGAGCTCGTCATTGTATCGCACAACAAGGACGTCACTTCGAACATCTGCTTTGAATACAACATTTTGTACTTATTAAGAAATAAATATTATTCAATTAAAAGATAGTTTTATTACTCTGTTAGGTTAATAAACAGTTTCCTTTAATATCAGTACTAAGCTAAAATATTATTTTAAAATAAGGAAACTAAAACCTTTCTACTAATCTCATACTAAATGTATGGGAGTGTTTAATGTCAAAATGTTAGACCCCTCTCGTTTGATTTTTAAAAAGTTATTGATGTCATTTTACCCATTAGGTAACGTACTTTCGATATCAGTTTAAAGTTTTTTGATATCTGTAATAGTTACGGAATAATCGCATCGACACACTTAACGATTACACCCTGTAGAGCATATTTTAAGTCTAAGCCATGGTCACGCCTATTACCCCCGGCGGTAGGTAGCGACAACAGCCCGCCATTTGACTCTATCCTTTCACACTTCACGAGGTTCCTCTACTGTCTTTTCCCCTCAAGCGTAGATAATTACAAAATAATCCAGACGTGCCAGGGCCTCGCGTAGATAGATAGTTCGCAAGACCTCGCTTGTCTCGTAACATAAGTCCAAAATATGTGTGTTTGTTTTCCTTATGTACTGAACCTTAACTACAATGGCCATTATTTTATAGACATGTCACACAATGTCATATTGAGATACCTGAAAATATTGGAAAGTGATTTTCAAAAGTTATTCACTAGTACAATACGAATGGCAAACGTTCCATTCCCTGTTATTCCCGAACCACGTATAACCTCCATTTCCACCCATCCAACAGGACGCCATACACGACGACCTCCTGGACGCTATAGAAGTGTCCATCCCCCCCATCACTCCCCCCACGACACCCACGTACTACTCGAGAAAGAAGCAGGTATCATGTTAACACATATTGATCATCTACTGTCATGTTTTTAGCAATACATCAGTAGAGCAGATTGGAATTTACCAAGTTTAAATAGAATGTGATTAGTCCACATACGCTGTAGTTAGTCTGATAATATCTATCTAATTTATAATACATAATAATGCTAATTTATTAGTAATAAAATAAATTAAAAAGAATATACCTCTGTTTTAACCCGTAAAACTTCATCGTCGTTTATCCGAAATTCAAGACTATTGTGGTTTTTTGAACTATGATTACTGTCACGGATCCTTCAAGTGGGGCGTGATGAAGCATTTATCAAAACTGAGCACCGTTTTAAGTTCGGTGGTCTGTATCTTCTGGACTGCAGCTTGGCTTTTTATCATCTAATGGGGAGCAGTCAATTGATGGACCAAATACAAACAAAATATCATCAATATGTGCCCTATTATTGTAATAATTACGTGCCCTGTATCTGTACATCGCCAGTCTCCACGTAACTAACTATTCGCTTGTGTGCTCGCATGCCGCCAGGACGCGAGTTTACCTAACGGTCATTAGCAGGTAGGCACGTACACGTAGCTACTAGCTAGACAACCTCATTACGTATATAGATTTTTGTATTTGCACTTATAGACTTAGATCGCAAAAAGTCACTCAGGTCGTTAGTTAAAAGTAAAGAGCCTAGGCGGATAATTAAGCGAATGATTGAGCTATTTGGTTGTGACACACACACTAATTTAGATTACTAGAAATAAAAGCACCCAATATTTTCAGTATTATTATTCTATAATTTTATTATATTTTCAGAATAGCATATACGATCCGTCGCTGCTCGACACCGGCGATGAGATGTACCGCAGCGGCATCTAGAGAGCACGCCGCCGCCACAGGACACCTCGCGCGCTCTTCTACTTCACTTGACGCGACTGATGCCGCGGCCACACATCACCGACATATGCTGCAACGTCGTGTTTTGGGTCCAATATACCACTGTGTCGAGCAGTCTTGCGCCCAATGTAGGCCAAGACCGACGCACAAAGTCGGTTTACAGAGAAGTTCAAAGGCGATGAGAGAGCAAGAAGCTTCAGAGCAGATATTGAGCCAATGTGTAGTTTAGAAGAAGAAGAGTGCATCCAATGTGTGGCCACCGCATTAGATAAGCTCGTGCTCAGTACGAGACAATGACGGACCGTCCCGTAGCGAGGAAAATTATTTTTAGAGTATTCTACGCACTAATATGTACTTTGACGGAATATCGCTAAGTTTAAGCGACTTTGACGCTAAAATTTGTGATTGAATAGATAATAATTTGGGAGACGGGACTTTTAAACTGATACGAGCGTCATTGCAAATGCGTAGTAAATGATATTTCTGATCACGCTGTGGAGATGTGAACTTACTAATGCGCTTCTCAGTTTTGTCCTACTGGTAGAACATAAAAGGTCTTTGCAGCATGTTCCACAAGCATGTCATTAAATACAACGAATTGGTATCTGAATTCTATAGTATTCTGTAAAATTAACAAGTTTGTTTTGTTTGTGTTTACTTACGCTTCTTATTTATATGATACAAGTAAAATGTCTGAAAATGAGAACATGATGGAAAAGCCGATATGTCCTATGAATAGAACAAAATCGTAGGCGTTATAGTAGTGCGGTCGCGTGACGTCACACCAGCTGTTATATTCCAAACGGGGCATCGACCGTGTGGTGTTACCGGCGACTGAGTACTACGAAATAATTGATATTATATTTGTAATAGATAATACGTCAGCCCACTTGCCAACTAAGCGGTTAGTTGTGTCTAGTAACGAACGTTGGGCCCTACCGCGCGGGGCTGCCCACGTAGCCATTGCAGTGTTTGGACACCCAAGCCCTGCAATATCTCAGACTCTTGCAAATTGAAACGTTTTGTTGACGCACACGTGACGCCTTATTCCTGTTAGACGTAAACTATAATAAGTCACCGTATCCAATGAACGCGGCGTGTGCGGGCCCAGGGCTCCGCCCGCGGAGGCGACTACCGATGTGATACGATAGGTCTCCTCATAGATGATAAATCTACTCTAGTACTATATCCACTGTCGAGTGGCGCGGCCACTCCGCTCCGCTCAGCTCTATCTCTTACTTTTATATTTCAAACTCATTCTTCCTAGAAAAAATGAATTGTTTGTTAAATTATAGATAGGTTATTGGTATTGATTCAAATAATTGTGAAAAAATGTATTATTCAATATTTAAAATTATTATTTCTATTTAATATTATCAATTGCGTTTTTCATTACTTTATGAATAATTAACACGTAGGCAGTCGTTGGGTGTTCGTATTGGGGGTTATAGTGCAGTCGGTAGGCTGGCCGCGACGGGCGGCAGGTTGTATAAATGTTCATTGCCTTAGTAACTGTAGCGATAGTGTCGTGTTTGTATAAAGCAGTTCGGGTCTGTGTCTGTATATTGGAGGAGGGACAACCGCGACGAGTCTAGTTTGCGTTGTATTATATGATGATTCAAAACTTATTGAAAATATTTAAATAAATGTTTATGTTATGCTTATCAAGTGTTTCACTATACCCCACCTGTTAGCACACGCTGCGATTTGCTGTGAGGCAATCTGGCTTAAAGGTAAGGAGCAAGAATTACTACTATATCCAGCAGGACGCCGTTGATCCGACGTGTGAACCCATTTCCCCTAAATAACGACTGCGATAGATGTACGGCAACCGGGACCGACGGCTTAGCGTGTTCCCTGAGGTACCTACAAAAATAGCCTTCCGGCCCCACGCACGGGTCAACTCAACCGCTCAACTGGTTGAGCCGTGGGCACTTTTTATTCCCTTCTACACAACTGGTTGATCCGTTGGGAAATAGCCAGACCTATGTAAATAGACATATTCATGCATACAAATATTTGCACTATGTTAGATGACACTACCGCACCGCCATGTGCCTTCGATTAGGAGCTCCGTTTCTATGTTTGTACCCATATATACCTCGAGACGTATATCTTGGACCTAAAATGTGCTCTATACGCGCAGTACACGGTGTCTCTTGAGGATAGCAGCTGCGGCGGTGGACGAGCACAAATTCAGCAACCATATAAGTTATTACGAAGCGATCTACGCGCTAGGACCCCTTTTGTCTCGCGACTTAGGTCCAATATATTTGTCTCGAGGTATACCAGGCACGGCTGGCTGTGCAAGTGCTGCTGCTGCTCCTGCTTCTGCAGGGGCCCTTATATACGGCGCTTATAATATGTTCCATTTGGAGGCGAAACGTTGGGGCTATGGGGTCAAAGCGCCCGCAGTTTCTTCAAGATTACAAAACGTATTGTCAACGCTTCTCGTGACCAGAAGGCTGGCTTCTTTTTAGATCAGAAAATAAACATTGCCATACAACATGGCAATGATGACAGTCTTCTGGAAACGTTACCACAAGAGGACTTAAAAAAAAAGTAATAAACTGGAAAGAAAATGTAAGTATCGATGGAACTTCGCGTATTATTTGTACAAAACTTTATTATTTAAAAAAACGGGGCATAATTGCGCCATACCAAATTAATTATTTTTTGCTATTTTGGCAATGGGCTGGCCACGTCTGTCGAAGGACCGATGGCCGTTGGAGCAGACGAGTCCTAGAGTGGAGACCGCGAGAAGGCAAACGAAGGGTAGGACGCCCCCTAGCCAGATGGACCGATGACCTGAAAATGGTGGCTGGGACGGACTGGATGCAGAAGGCGGAGGATCGTATAAAATGGCGCACATTGGGAGAGGCCTATGTCCAGCGGTGGACTGCAGTGGGCTAATTGATTTCTGTAAACTAAATTTTTAATTTATTTCCTTAATAATAAAATAAAAAGGCCTCGATAATAGGTATTACAATTTATGTACCATATAATCTGAAATTGGCTGGGACAGACTGGATGCGGAAGGCGTAGGATCGGAAAAAATGGCGCACATAGGGAGAGGCCTGTGTCGTGAAGCCGCCGACGAGGCAAGGTCTCCGAACTCGTCGTCGCCCGGACCTGCGCCACTGAAGATGTCGACCACAGTGAACGTCTGGAACGCAAGTTTCAAATGGACCACGGCCGAACAGCCCGGAAACAGTATATTCTACAAGCTATAATTTTGTTATACTTAGTGTTTGCGCCATTTTTGAAAGCCGCCGTGTTCCTGCATGCAGTACGTATATTTAGTTTATAAAACACCATTGCCTACAGTTAGATAAGTATCAATGATTAAAACGACGTTACGCCTAGGCGTGAATAGCTTACCAGCTTGCATCCGAGGCCAAGACGAACGCAGAGCTCAGGATTTAAGTTAACCATTATGTGTGAAGTGAAATAAAAACATTGATATTACTTACATAAATTGTACTGAAAACACATTTAAAAATAACATTTTATATAACTAGGGAAAATCGTCAAGACTCAGCGGCGTCGTCGTGCTCGCGGCGGCCGTGGACGTGGCCGCGGTCGAGGTCCTGCCCCCCTCCTCGACGATGGCTACCATCTGGATGATGGCCGCGCCAATGGTGCACACCACGAAGGCCGCCATCAGCAGCGACACCAGCAGGAGCGCTGTGTTAGCGCACACCGTGACGGTCTGGAGCTGGTACTCGATTAACTGCTCGCATAAAACAGATGTCTCATATTTACTTTATCAAACTTTCTCGATGCGTTTATTCGGTATACATAAACGTATAATATAAACAGTATTTATCCGTTGTATGCGGTTACATGTGGCTGTGCCTGGGACTTAATTCTGACAGATTGGATTGTCACTCGTGACGTTTCGATAGTTGTGCTCGAACTAACAAGGAGGCTAGCAAACGGGGGATAGTTATTATATCTCGGGCCATTTTACCCGTATGAAACCTCAGTCAACGGCGGAGAAATATCGGAATGGCGGTGGACGACGTACCGCGCCGTGGACTCGCAAGACATCAAAGCGTCGAGTTCAAGAGCTCACCCTCAGATCCAGGATTTCTCACTGGACCGGTTCGATAGTTTTCGTGCAGAAGCCATCTCAGAGAAAAAACTGGAGTAAACGCACGCCACAGAAATAGATAATTACTGGAATACGACAGAGTCGAGCCAGTCCCTGAGCGCGGCCACGTTGACGTAGAGCGCGGGCTCGCAGCTGACGCCGCAGTGGCGGTTGTCGCTCATGACGCCGAACAGGCGGCCGGCGCGCAGCAGCGGCGTGCCCGCGCAGTAGGCGCAGGGCGCGGCGCGCGCGCGCACGGCGCCGGCGCACAGCGCGCGCCCGCCGCAGTCGCCGCCCGCGCCGCACGCGCCCGCCCGCAGCGGCCCGCCGCGCAGCAGGTGGCGCGGCGCCCACGCGTCCTCGGCCGCGCGCCCGCACTGCGCCAGCGACACCGTGTACGTCCAGGCGCGCCGCAGCCGCCGCCCCGTCGGGCTCTTGTCTACTGTCCTGGAAACGTGCAGCCGTTGCGACTAGTGATCGTGGAAGCGTCTCAGTTATGCCCAGCCGGGGAAGTACCCGTGTCCCCTCGATTATTTTACGACACGATAATATTCAAAGCGAGTCGCGAGTGCCCACTCTGACGAGTGACGACACACCACACCTAATTACGTTGGAAGATATAATATAGTTAATCTTCTTACTATGTTGGCGATTTGACCACCGATCATTTCAGTACTTTCGGCGGACGTGGTGAGAGTCGACAGGTTATATCTAAGTACGACTAGGGGTTTCATCGTCTAGTCTAGTCGAACTAACATTTTATTAGATTGTTTCTGATGAAAATTGACGTGAAATGGAGATAGAATTCTTTAGTGATTTCTTGCACGTAAGGGTCTTAAAGTCTTATGAACTACTTTCATTATACAACAAGAATGGTCACACATGCTAAGACCGACTTGGCTAGTGCTGCTCAACCTTGTAATGTGTTAACCTATTCGGTAATCACTAAGCTAAATTAAGGGAATTGGATGAAATGGCCTCCGCAAAAGGGCAGATCGCCCGTCTGGTCTACAGCGGCCCCCGCTGGAAGTAAGTAACCACTAAGCAACGACCCTCTCGATAGCCATATAGTTACCCGCAATATCGCATAGTTAGAACCTTAAGGTATAATAGTAAACACGTACCTGTAACCTCCATAGCCCAGTATCGTGAATCTTTCCCCAAGGGCTACAAGGAAGTACTCGAGCATGGTAGGTAGTTGCACCAAGAGATGAGGGCTGGAGATTAAGATATCCTCGCTGCGCAGCGCGGCGAGGTCGTAGCTGCGGTTAGCGCCCTGATATAGCGGGTGGATCTGCACGTCGGCCAGCGCGTGATTCTTGCCCTCCTGCGCCTCACCATACGAGTCCATTATGAAGAGAGAGTCCAGGGAGTCCACTTCCTCAATCGCTTCGAGACAGCTGGCCGCCGTCAGCGCCCACTGCAGCGTCACTTTGGTGAGCATGCAGCCGAACGTCACTTTCTCGGGAGGTTTCAACTTCACCAGTGCTGCCACATAATTTTTATAATCCTGCAGGGCATCAAGCTCGTCTAAATTCCTTTCAGATTTGAGCCTCTCCAACTCCTCAGCTCCACCTTCCTCTTTACGAATTTTTACTTGGGGGAATGTTGACGGAGAACTCGATAATATCTTATCCGTAACATTTTCATTCCAATAATAATGTGTGGTAGCCTCGGTTTTTTCAGAAGGTGTCCAAGTGCACTCGATTTCCGGCGACAAAGTGGCGCGGTTGCCTGGTGCTGGCTGCTGGCGAGTAGTAGGTGGTGCCCGTGTCGTGGGTATGTGTGCTGGTACATCTGTAGGTGCTACTGCTGATGCAGTTGCATTGGTGGTGTTCTGTTCTGAAGGTTTTTGGTCAATCTTATCCGATCCCCTAGCGCACGCCAACAAGTGAAGTGTCAAGAACGTCAGGAAGGCTATAAGCACGACCAGTAGCACGGCCTGTAGCGCGGACAGCCACGCCTCAATCCGCGTGAAGGACTTGCACCAACCCTTGAATTCCTTGCAGCAATCATAACACATTATTTCACATCATTCGTCATTTTTGAATGTTATTAATGTCTGTCGGGCACGGCCAATGAGATCAACATTATAATGGACTTAGTTACATTTTTAAAATACACCTACATGAGACTATATATAGCAATCTCCTTCTTCATCCTAGCGTTAATCCCGGTCGAATCCGTATTTACCTGAAGCGACTGTCATCTGACCTCCACAGATTTCGAAGTATTGCAGTTAGACCAGTTGTTGTACATCTTGGGGCGCCCAACTACCCGTAACCGGGACCAACAGCTAAATGTGCTCTGAGGCACGACCAGACCAATGCAAAGAGCTTATATATTCCTACATACAAATATTTGCACTGAGCGGGCATCGAACCCACGCCTCCTGCGTAGCATTTAGCCATGTTGGTATCGTGAAATCACTTCGATTTTCTTCCGGTAGGGTTTAAGTCGAATTGAAGTGTCCCGTACCGTACCCCCGGGCCTAATATGACTGATATGTTGACTGTATGCGAAAACTTTGATTTGCAACTGCGTATTTTTCATGGTAGGCTTACTGGAGTAGAATCAACCATAAAATATATATAATAAATAAATATGAGTGTAAGTACTGTGGCATAAAAATAAAAGAACATAGTGGTTTTAACTTTTTTATTTCATCATCATCATCAATTAGCCCACTGCAGTCCAGTGCTGGACATAGGCCTCTCCCAATGTGCGCCATTTCGTACGATCCTCCGCCTTCCGCATCCAGTCCCTCTCAACCACCTATTTTATTTATCTTTTTGTATCCTTTTCATTTTTTGGTGCAATAAGGAATGGTCTTCTAAATGGTCTATCCTGGCATCCGAAGCGAAGCTGTCCGGACTCTTTCCGGCCGCCGAAACCCCCACCCAGCCGTCGCGGTCGCCAGCCGATCAGCCGGCGCCCCGCCTCGCGCTCCACGATTATTTCAGAGCCGTCGATGTACTCTTTCTGTTTATCCTTCAGTGCCCTTTCCAGACTCCCAAGGTTTTCAAATTCAACAAATGCATACTGCTTGGATTTCCCAGTTACTATATCTCTGACTAATCGGCAGTTCACTATTCTTCCACATGATGCAAACTCTGATTTAATTGTGTCCTGCAATAATAGAGGATACTGCAATAGATGTATCAAAGGATACTGTAAAAAGGATTAGACAATACTGCAATAAGGATCAGAGTATACTGCAATAGGGATCAGAGGATACTGTAATAGGAATAGGAGGATACTGCGATAAGGATCAGATGATACTGCAATACGGATAAGAGGATACTGCAATAGGGATCAAAGGATACTGTAATAGGAATTGGAGGATACTGCAATAAGGATCAGAGGATACTGCAATAAGGATCAGAGTATACTGCAATAGGGATCAGAGGATACTGTAATAGGAATTGGAGGATACTGCAATAAGGATCAGAGGATACTGCAATACGGATCAGAGGATACTGCAATAGGGATCAAAGGATACTGTAATAGGAATTGGAGGATACTGCAATAAGGATCAGAGGATTCTGCAATAGGAATTGGAGGATACTGCAATAAGGATCAGAGGATTCTGCAATAGGAATTGGAGGATACTGCAATAAGGATCAGAGGATTCTGCAATAGGGATCAGAGGATAATGTAATAGGAATTGGAGGATACTGAAATAAGGATCAGAGGATTCTGCAATAGGGATCAGAGGATAATGTAATAGGAATTGGTGGATACTGCAATAGGAATTGAAGGATACTGCAATAAGGATCAGAGGATTCTGCAATAGGAATTGGAGGATACTGCAATAAGGATCAGAGGATTCTGCAATAGGAATTGGAGGATACTGCAATAAGGATCAGAGGATTCTGCAATAGGGATCAGAGGATAATGTAATAGGAATTGGAGGATACTGAAATAAGGATCAGAGGATTCTGCAATAGGGATCAGAGGATAATGTAATAGGAATTGGAGGATACTGCAATAAGGATCAGAGGATACTGCAATAGGAATTGGAGGATACTGCAATAAGGATCAGAGGATTCTGCAATAGGAATTGGAGGATACTGCAATAGGAATTGGAGGATACTGCAATAAGGATCAGAGGATTCTGCAATAGGAATTGGAGGATACTGCAATAAGGATCAGAGGGTTCTGCAATAGGGATCAGAGGATAATGTAATAGGAATTGGAGGATACTGAAATAAGGATCAGAGGATTCTGCAATAGGGATCAGAGGATAATGTAATAGGAATTGGACGATACTGCAATAAGGATCAGAGGATACTGCAATAGGAATTGGAGGATACTGCAATAAGGATCAGAGGATTCTGCAATAGGAATTGGAGGATACTGCAATAAGGATCAGAGGATTCTGCAATAGGGATCAGAGGATAATGTTATAGGAATTGGAGGATACTGAAATAAGGATCAGAGGATTCTGCAATAGGGATCAGAGGATAATGTAATAGGAATTGGAGGATACTGCAATAAGGATCAGAGGATACTGCAATAGGAATTGGAGGATACTGCAATAAGGATCAGAGGATTCTGCAACAGGAATTGGAGGATACTGCAATAAGGACCAGAGGATACTGCAATAGGGATCAGAGGATACTGTAATAGGGATCAGAGGATACTGCAATACGGATCAGAGGATACTGCAATAGGGATCAAAGGATACTGTAATAGGAATTGGAGTATACTGCAATAAGGATCAGAGGATACTGCAATAAGGATCAGAGGATACTGCAATAGGGATCAAAGGATACTGTAATAGGAATTGGAGGATACTGCAGTAGGGATCAGAGGATACTGCAATAGGGATCAGACAATACTGCAATAGGGATCAGAGGATACTGTGATAGGAATTGGAGGATACTGCAATAAGGATCAGAGGATACTGCAATACGGATCAGAGGATACTGAGATAGGGATCAAAGGATACTGTGATAGGAATTGGAGGATACTGCAATAAGGATCAGAGGATACTGCAATAAGGATCAGAGGATACTGCAATAAGGATCAGAGGATTCTGCAATAGGAATTGGAGGATACTGCCAAAAGGACCAGAGGATACTGCAATAGGGATCAGAGGATACTGTAATAGGGATCAGAGGATACTGCAATACGGATCAGAGGATACTGCAATAGGGATCAAAGGATACTGTAATAGGAATTGGAGGATACTGCAATAAGGATCAGAGGATACTGTAATAAGGATCAGAGGATACTGCAATAAGGATCAGAGGATACTGTAATAGGAATTGTAGGATACTTCAATAAGGATCAGAGGATACTGCAATAGGGATCAGAGGATACTGCAATAGGTTTCAGAGGATACTGTGATAGGAATTGGAGGATACTGCAATAAGGATCAGAGGATACTGCAATAGGGATCAGAAGATACTGTAATAGGAATTGGAGGATACTGAAATAAGGATCAGAGGATTCTGCAATAGGGATCAGAGGATAATGTAATAGGAATTGGAGGATACTGCAATAACGATCAGAGGATACTGCAATAGGGATCAGAGGATACTGCAATAGGGATCAGAGGATACTGTAACAGAAATTGGAGGATACTACAATAAGGATTAGAGAATACTGCAAAAGGGATCAGAGGATACTGTAATAGGTATTGGAGGATACTGTAATAAGGATCAGAGGATACTGCAGTCCACTGCCAGACATAGGGCTCTCTCAAGATGCATGAATGAATCAAAAGAATGCAAGGCAGCTATAATGCTTAAGTGGATAGTGTTGGTTCAGTGTTAATGGAGCCTATCTAAATAATACTACTCTGCACATCTAATACATACCTAGACGATCTAGAATGAACTAAATTAATAAGAGCATGCAATTAACTGTTTTGTAAGATGCTGCCTAAAGATTTACATTATGTTAAACTTTCTGTTGTAATATGTGGTGGAATAGCTACTCACTTCTGTGGTTCTGGGGTTGAGTCGTCCAATAAAAAGGGTTTTGTTTGGATTTCCTTTGGCTAATTTGCTCGGCGTGTACTCGGAGTGCAGTGCGCGAACAATTCCGCGGTCGTGTGGCTCTGTGTCCGTCCCTGAGGTACAATGTCAATGTTTAGTTGTGTATTCATAGAAGAATATACTTGACAGATTTAATTCATATTTGTCAAAAATAATCTTACCGTCGATGGAACCAATTTTAATAGGGTCATAATCTGTAGCATATCTCTTGAATTCTATGTCGTCTTTAGACATTTTCACTAGTATATATTTCTTGATATGTAATTTACTTCTGTTTAATGAAATGTTGAAATTGAACAAATTAATTGTAAGAAATTGTTATATTAAATACTAGCTTGTAGTCATAACTCATAACACTTTCCTATATTAATATATATACTTTTAGTACTCTTCGCTTAACACAAACTAAAGCACACAAAATAACGAAAACAAAATGAAATTACCCGGTGAAAATACCACACAACATCACAACATTCCACAAGTTTAGTTTGACAGTTTTGACACATTGTATTGTTTTTTTTTTCTGCTGGGAAATAGTGTTGCACCTTGTTGTACAATCTTAACGAACCGTAAATCTCTAAAAAGTTTTATTGATTTAAATTAAATTACAAAATATATTTAATAATTTTTTTTTTTTTTTTTTTTTTTGAAAAAAAGCGCGGGAAACTTCGGTTTGAGCGGGTGTTTTTTTTCTTTCGAAAATTTTAAAATTAATTTAAACGTGTAAAATAATTAGATTGGTTTGAAAATTTGTATAGTTAATAACTTAGTAGTAATCTTCTTATATTCTGTGTAGTTTAGGTGTTTATTTGGTAAGTTTATTTATATTGTTTATTATATGGTAATCTCTTATAAGGTCAGGATCGTATGAACGATCCGCCTATAAATTTCATGGGGGATTTAAGCTCTGGCTTAAATCCCCCCGTGGCTAGTTACGTCACAATCGATCAAGGTATGGACACGGACGCATCCATTCAGGGTAGCGGTAGAGATACTGATAATTCAGTAACAGGTAATGACAGAAGCAGAAAACGTAGGCAACATAGGGTGTGCAAAAGTTGTCATAAAAAGAAAAAAAAATAATAAAGGAGTAGTTAACCTGAAAGAGGATTCTAATGTTTGTAATGAAAATGAGTGCAACTGTCTATCTCTTCCATCTCACAATCCAACACACACTGAGGCTAAACCTGAAATAAATATTAATAGTACTGCACCAGTCAACCAGATTGAACCTATACAAATTGGTCGGAGAGAGTACATAGAAACTGATGCTGCACCTTACTTAGTCCATGTACAACGTAAAGCTGATATGGATAACAGCCCTACTAGTTTACATCCCATTACCTTTGGTAACTTTCTGAAGAAAAATAAATTTGAAAATATAGTTACAGGTTCTGTGAAAAGGATAGGACGAAATAAATGCACTGTTTCCTTCACAAATTTTATAAGTGCTAACAATTTTATTGACAAATGTAGTTCATTAGACAGTAATCTTAAGGCATTTCTGCCAACATTTAATATCACCAGAATGGGGCTTGTCCGTGGAGTCCCTGCTGACTGGTCACTTGATGAAATTTTAGATAACTTATCTGTCCCAATTGGCTGTGGGAAGATATTAAAAGTGAGACGGTTAAATTATAAGGTCTATGTAAATGGTACATACACATGGAAGCCCTCTCAGTCTGTTGTAATCACCCTTGATGGTCAAGTGTTACCCAAAAGGGTTTACATATGCTACAATGCTCTGCCAGTTGACATCTATGTTTATCCCACTATTCAGTGCTATCGATGCTGTCGTTACGGACATACCAAGAATCAGTGCCGGTCTGGCCAACCTAGATGTTACAAATGTGCTCAAAACCATTTAGGAGAAACATGTTCTGTTGAGCAAGATAATGCTTCATGTATTTGTTGCTCTGGAAGGCATTTTGCAATTAGTAAAAGTTGTCCTGAATTTCTAAGGCAAAAAGATATAAAGCATTCTATGGCTCATTCCTGTTTATCTTATGTAGAAGCATTAAAACTTCATCCACCAGTGTCAAAGTCATTTGCTGAGGTTTTGATTTCTAGTCCTTATAAATCTGCTCAACCATCCTCCCAATCTGGTCCTAATAACATTCCGACTTCTTACAAGAAAACGGTTTGGCAAAAGCCACGTGCTCCTGCGAAATTAACACAGGGTTACGATCAGGCAGCCCATAAAGCTATCCTTAGTGAGTTTCGATTTCCAATTCCAAATGATGGTTGCGGATTATCTCAATCAAAAGAGCCCGCACAGTCCCAGTTCCATCAAAGTGATGATCTAGATTGCATTGTTGACATGATTAAAAACCTTATTGGTATGTTAATTCATAAAAAAATTATAAAGCCGTCCCACGCCGACATCAATGACTTTGCAAACATTTCCCCAAACAATCAATACAGTAATGGACAGCATAATCCAGTGGAATTGCCGATCAGTAATTCCTAAAAAAACTGATCTTCTTCATCTTGTTAATAAGTTTAATCCCGTTATAATATCTCTATCAGAAACCTGGCTATTACGTTGGCAATTATTTGGTATTAGAGGTTACACCTGCATACGTAGTGACAGAAATGACGGCTACGGTGGTGTAGCCATGTTGATTAGAAATAATTTACCATTTACTCGTATTCCATTTGCAAATAATAACGTTTCTCTTATTGATATTGTTGGTGTAATTATTGAAAATATTTCTTTTGTGTCTGTATATATTCCGTATGCTACCAATGCTGCCATAAGAGAGTTAGAAAACGTAATTTCTTCGCTTGATAGACCTTTTTTAGCTATGGGTGATTTTAATTGTCACCATCAATATTGGGGAAGTAGCGAGACGAGAAGTAATGGTAGAAAACTTTTGAATATCTTGGACAATCATAATTTATGCCTATTAAATTCGGGTCAACCCACTCGCCGTACAGGTCCAAACCAAATAATTAGTGCTGTGGATCTATCAATATGTACACCTAACCTAGCCTCCTCACTGTCGTGGTCCCTTCTTTCATCTTCTTATGGAAGTGACCATTTTCCAATTATAATCTCCTCACCTATAAGTAGTCCTTTAATCAAAAAGCGATGCCCCAGATTAAAGTACAAATTAAATAATGTTGATTGGCACCAATTTCGAACCCAAGTAGATGCCAATATTTCACTACTACCAGAAATTGTGCGTGGTGGCGAGAATGATTGCAACGACGCTTTGGCCAAGTGTCTGATTAATGTTGCTGATCAATTGTTTCCCATTAAGAATAATTCCTCCAATAGGATTCCGTTACCACCGTGGTGGGATGCACACTGTTCTGATGCTGTTAAAAAAAGGAAAAAGGCTGAGAAAATATATGCTGAAGATATGTCACCCGAAAACTTAGATAAACTTACAAAAACATTGAAAGAAACCCGTACCATCCTTAAGGGAAAAAAGTTTCAAGGATGGAGAGCTTTTTGTGCCTCTTTGTCTCCGACAACGTGTCCTTCAGAGGTGTGGCGTAGCATTAAACGGTTTAGATCTGCTTTCAATGACTCATCCTCTCAGTATCAACTACCTTCTTCTCTGACTAACAGTTTTCTTAATATATTAGCTCCTCCTTATGTTGCAGAGAAAGACTCACACTCTCCCACCACAGCTCTTTTCCCTGTCATTCATACGGGTACTCCTTTGTGCATGCCCTTCAGTTTGTATGAGCTGAAGGGGATTCTATCGTCTGTTAAAGATTCTGCCCCTGGTGAAGATGGTATACCTTACTCTTTTCTTGTTCATTTAAGTGATGATAGTCTAAATTACTATTTAAAACTAGTTAACTCTGCTCTTGCCTCTGGGAACATCCCTTCTTCTTGGCGTTTCCAAGAGGTTATCCCAATTTTAAAATCTGGTAAACCACCCAACAATGCTGAATCATACCGACCAATAGCTCTTTCGTCTGTTCTTGTTAAAGTGGCTGAGCACCTTGTTAAAAACCGTCTGGAATGGTACATTGAGAGTAAACACATATTATCAAGAAGCCAGTTTGGTTTCCGCAAAGGAAATAGTACAATAGATAGTATAAGTGTATTCACTACTGATATTCATCTCGCGTTTTCAAATAACGAATCTGTGGTTGCATCATTTTTAGATATCAATGGTGCCTATGATAATGTCATATTATCTATCCTAAAACGCAAATTAATAGCTCTTAAAATTCCGCATCTTTTAGGTAACTTTATCTTAAACTTACTATCCGTTAGATATGTATCCGTGTACTCTACTGATGGTAGCAGAAAAACTCATTCAGTTTTTAAAGGTCTTCCACAAGGATCAGTACTCAGCCCTTTACTTTTTAATATATATACTTATGATTTGGAGCCCTCGCTGAAGGGCACAGTTAATATCTTACAGTACGCTGATGATCTATTATTATATTCTATAGATAAATCCATTAACAACGCCTGTGAGTCGTTAACAATTTCTCACAAATTACTAAAATGTTGGCTGGATGAAAATGGACTAAGCCTATCAACTCACAAGAGCACTGTTGTTGTTTTCTCTAGAAAAAAAGCGTTTTCTGATCCCATAGTTAAATTTAATGACTCTACTTTACCCGTAAAAGACTCCGTAAAATTTTTAGGTCTAATTTTAGACAAGAAACTTACTGGAGAGCCGCATTTTATGTATGTTGTGAACAAGTGTGAACGTTTGCTTAACATTATGAGATGTTTGACGGGTGTTTGGTGGGGTGCTCATCCCACTAGCCTTAAGCTTTTATACAATGCAATCATTCGCAGTGTTCTAGATTATGGAACATTCCTTTTAGACGGGGGCAACAAAAAAGGTACCAAAAAATTAGATGACATACAATCCAAGGCTCTGAGAATCATTTCGGGCGCAATGAAATCAAGCCCCCTTAATGCCCTGCAGGTAGAGTGTGAGGATCCACCACTTTACCTCCGGCGCCAGTACCTATCGGATAGGTTTATATTTAAAATAATGGAATCAACGAACCATTTATTACATAAAAAACTAGATGCTCTTGATCAGCTTGTCCTGAACTCCAAGTTCTGGAGACGACAAAGCACTCCATGCATAATTAACAGTTATAGGAAATTTCATTCAATACATGGACGGGTCTTTCGTTCGCCATCGCTTGCCCTTTTTGACAATATATCCTATGAATCATTAACCCTTGCACCTGACATCTGCTATAGTATAGGTATAAATAAAGGAGACCCAGATGCTAAATTTAATTTCAATAAGACAGTGGACGAAAATTGGTGTGAATGGCACCATATTTTTACTGACTCTTCTAAAAGTAGTTTTACTTGTGTAGGTATAGGCATTTATCATTCACAATTTAAAATTTCACAAAAGGTTAAGCTTCCCCCTGAAACTTCAGTTTATACTGGAGAGTGCTTTGGTATTTTGAAAGCATTAGAGTATGTACTATTAGCCAAGCTCCCAAAGACTGTAATCTTTTCCGATTCTAAAAGTGCGCTTCAATCTATAGATAAGTTCCCATTTAAGAAACCATATTATCCGATTATCTTTGACATCAGAAAACTACTTAGTATTTGCCGATCCAAAGGTCACTCTGTTATATTTACTTGGGTACCTAGCCATTGTGGAATTTGGGGAAATGAGAAAGCCGACCAACTTGCAAAAGAAGCAGTTCACGATGGTGATATTTATCCTTATACCTTATATTGTCATGATCTCGTGAATTTGCCCATGAATTTCTTAACAGATCGATGGTCTAAATATTTCACAGATTCCTGTAAATTTAAAGGTAAGAGATATTTCGATGTTCAACCTGAAATCCCACGAAAACCGTGGTTTAGTAGGGTTGAATGTTCAAGGTTATCAGCTTCAATTATTATACGAATGCGGCTAGGTCATGTTTGTACTCCCTCCCACCTTGCTAGGTTGCAAATTGTAGACAGCGATTTGTGTGATTGTGGAATGGATGTTGGAGACATTGATCATATGTTCTTCTCATGTCCGCGTTATGACCGTTCCTCATTCCTGCATTCTATCATTTCCTTGTCGGTCCCTCTTCCTACCCGAATGAGTTGCTTATTAATGAATCCCATACTATATTATAATGTTATTTCCTCTTTTCTTCTACTTAATGATATTAAATTGTAATTATGACTTTTAGTTATATATTTTAAGATCCTTTATATGTATTTTTAATTTACTTTTTTGGACTTAACTATTAGGTAAACCTATCTAATTATCCAAATTCCGTTCCTATTCCTTTCCTCGGTAATACCTTTTAATGTTTAGTAGTTTCCTTAACTTTGTCGTTGGCACACAGCTTGCTAGTGCCAAAGGGAAAAAAAAAAAAAAAAAAAAAAAAAAAATTTTTTTTTACACTAAACTCATGTCGAGTCAAATAACCTACCCTGTATCGTTCCCGGCGCAAAGGTTCCCACGATGCTGGCCGCGTTGCCTCGTTGAATCGCAATGGCCATCCTTTGCCCCAGAAACGAGCCAGAGCGGGAGCCACGGCCTTGGTCGTGGATGCGGCAGCCAATTTCCGCGATCAACCTTTTATAATAAATTAGATTTTTTACTATTCACATTTTACATTCAGGCAAAAAATCTATTGTTTTGGCTGGTTTGGCGCTGAGGGGTTTAGATCGTTGATAGATTAAATCGTCTCTGGTTTATAGTGGAGATGTGTAATATAAATGTACCACAACAATAACCATGCAAGCATATCAGAATGAATGTAGTTACTGGAACTTGAGATCACCTTACCTTCTATACATAATAATTTATGGGAGATCACTTTACAGTACCCAGCCTTCATAAGCACAATTTCAAATTATTCTTAACGATAAACTTTCAATCGGTTTTGGAACTATCTGCGCCCAGGCATCGAACCCGTAACCATTAATATTACACAACAAATCCTCGACCGCTATGGTAAACGAGTCAATAATTTGTTGACCTTAACTATTTGAATGTTATTTATGAAACGTGCAATATTGTCACACAGCACGTCATGAGCATGTACTTACCATATAAGCTGATATCAGCTTTTCCAACCACGACAGTTTCAAACGACCGCCATATTGGCGCGCTTGTTGTGACGTCAATTTATATTACAACAACAAACGATTACCCTTGGCCATACCCCTGGTGGTACCGTGGGTCTTTTCATAAATGTTCTGTGGTCTTTTCAAATTGAACGGTACCACCGACTAATAGTGATGTGATGACAAACAACAAAGTAAGTAATCTTATAACGACAGGATTATAAGTCTATAAAACTAAAAACGGTCTTTTAATGATACTGTACCAGTTTTACCTCATTTGAATTTCGCTCTCAATTTGAGCACTTTTCGAAAAATATTATTTAAAATATACCTAAAATTAAAGGCTACATATAAAAAAATTAACGGTATTCGAATCATATGCATATTCCCTGATACATCAATACTAAGCATAAACTATTATAGGCACTGAGTCGATCACAAGAAAAATAGTTCGATTTGGAGCAGGAACCTACTGGCTAGCTTCACAGGTTCTTTAGAGCTTGGCTAGCGTCACTTCGCTAGGTTTCACATCGGGACTGAGAGGTCGTCGCCACCATAAAAACCGTACAGCAGCCATACCAAAAGAGACGACCCCGGACTCCGAGCGACACTACCGCTTGTATACATATTTACCAAATAATTAGGTACATTTGATTTGGAATTAAAATCATCCCTCATGCGTTGTTTCTCCTACTTCTTCTTGCCCTATGGAGTGATTTATCTTGGCTTTTACGGGAGTAACTGCCGTCTGACCCCCAGCTTGAGGTTGGGGTCAGGATCCTTAGAACCTCAACCGACAATCAGGTGAGGCCCTAGTGGGGGCCCCACATATATAATAAACCTCATTGAAAAAAGACGTCAAAAAGAAAGAGAAAAAGTCATAAACAAAATAAAACCCACATATTGTAATTAAAAAAGCATGTTACACTATTTTATGACTAACTGAAAATATCTTTCAATATACTCTTTATAATGCGACACTAATGTGCACAGCTATTTTACATGAATCCGACAAAAGAAATACAAATATCATTAGCACTACACATTAAAATAATTATAATTAAATTATTAAGGTGCTTCCACACAGGGCTTCATACAACCTTCAGTGACAAGTTAACTATTGTTGGATGTTGTCAATAATAAACACCACACTGATAAACCATTTTGAACTTTTCCTAAATGTTTATAACAAGCACTGTAGATAAGTCTAGTTTTTAATGTAGAAAAGGCTAGCCACTCCTTTAAAGATTGCTATGGCTTTTATTTTTATTATGAAAAGGATGATGAAGAAAAAGTACTTTGTATGATGTACTTGTGTAATAGTCTAAAAGAAAGAGATATGTAAGTACAGTGCATCAGACTTTTAAAATATTTGTTTTTAATAATTTATAACAACATTTTTTTTATGGCACTGGGTTAATGATTTCTAATAAAGCTTTGTTACAACACAACTCTTGTGAAATGTGAAACCTATTTAATAGCAAGAAAATTTTATATATATGAATTTCGTGTCACGATGTATGTTCGCGATAAACTCCGAAACTATAAGCCCCGCAAGTTGATATTGCGATTGGCGGCCATCTTGGTGACGTAGTCGACGTCGCACCGTCAGTACCGTTCGCAAGGTCAGCCCGCGCTTACGTGCTTACTGCTTACGCGCATCGAGTATCTATTTGTTAGAGCCTTTTGTTGTTTGTTCTGATTTGGAAGAAAATATGAGTGGGGTTGAAGAAATAGTCTAAACTTGTACCTATTGAACTGAATTTTTATAAATAATAACATAACAACTTGGTTTTATTTATAAGCTGAGAGATGTAATAATTAAAACACGATTCTACGCAGTGGACTCGGGTTCGAATCCCGGTCAGTTCAAGTATGTATTTGTATTTACAAAATTAACATTATGCTGAGTCCACATTTGTGACGTGTCGATATGAGTCGATAAAAATACTCACTAATTCCTTAATTACCTTAACTAGTGTTTTTTCATTTTCGCCTTTTGCGTCCGAGTAAAATTTCTGACTGTAGCTTGTGACAAATTGTTCGTGTAATAAAGTACGTCCACATTATCGACTGACACGGTTACGGTAAAATGTATGTAAGTCTGGACGCAGCTTTAGGTAGCCTCCGTGGCATAGCGGTAGTGAACTCGGCCGCTACGCAGGAGGCACCAGTTCGATTCCCGCTCAGGGCAAATATTTGTACGCATGAATATGGGTATTTCCATTGGTCTGGTCGTGTCTCGGAGAGCACGTTAAGCCGTCGGTCCCGGTTGCCACACAAATATCTATGGCAGTCATAACGCGTTGTTGGCGCCCTTAAGCATACAGAAAATATCGAAGTTAAGATAAATCAGCAGTTAGACTGGTAAAGTAGTAATAAAAAATACTCGTTCCTTTAAATTTGTTAAAATTAAATGAAATGAAAGTTTATTTGTCAAAATACGGTGAGATATAAAGAGTTTAAACTTTGCATTGTAATTAATAAAATTATAAAATACATATAAACCCATAAACCTAGCTTATTTACTTTTTATCACCAATTTTTTTTGCTATCTGTCCGTTTATGCAGCGAATGACGTCACATAGCTGTTATTTTGACAAGGTTCCGTCGCAATATCAACTTGCGGGGCTTATACTGAACGGATTTTGATAAAATTTTGTAACCATTTATAATATGGTCCAACTTAAAAGATAGGATAGCTAACATCTCAATTTATAGCCGCAATCCGAATTCCGCGCGGGCTGAGCCGCGGGCAACAGCTAGTAGAAATAAATTTTGTTACAAAATCTTCATTAACGAATTTTCAATCACTGTATGGAAGCACCTTTACTTCCACACTGAGTGACAGTCAGTGTGGAAATACCTTACCCACCAAATAATGGCAGACATGATCTCACTTGTGCAAAAATCATGTTTCACAATTTATTAACAACGCAGACCACTGTATCATGTCTTGAACAAGTTTAGTGTAGTTCAATTTAGCTATAATATAAATTAAAGGATAAAAAATGTATATAAACATATGAATCAAGTCAAAAAGTAAACCAACAGATCAACAATTGAATCCTTCCCGGAGGAGCCCTACCTAACATCAGTCACTTGTTGGTTCACATAAATAAAAATTCCACTTTAATACATACAAAAAATATTTAAAATATTTACCATGCTTTCATATCAAGCTGACTCGATTCAGGTACATCTTAGTAGGTTCAACACAACCCAGTAGAAGAAGTCAAGTCTGAAAGCATCATGATGTACATAAAATACTGAAAGATCTTTCAGAACTAATGAAAAATATTCTATATAAATAAAATAGCATACAGTATAATACAGTATTGTCAAGATATTTAGCAGCTCTCCACCAAAATGGGAAAAATATAGGATGGCATAAATCACGATAAGTCTACAAGTTTAACAGTACATGAAATCTCTTAGCGTATCAATGATTATTAAAGATTATGTTTATGAGTAAAGCATTGTATGTAAGTCAAGTGCCAGCTTGTGGTTTGCATTTATGTTGAGTGTTGCACAGTCTGTTGGCATTAGCCACTCCATGTGCGCAATTACAACATGACTTAGAGCAACTTTGTCATATCTATTGGTAATACGAAAATAGAGTTGTCAGTAACCAGTCCAAATTTATAAACACAATTAATGATTCAACAAAAACAGAGCATAGTAAAATTAAATTTTACACTAGCTTCTATACTCTCTCTAAAGCTTATTGCTTAATTTATCAGATCACTCATATACACAAGTAGCTTGGAGCTAATCGTACAACATAGTAAGTAGGTACTGATACTATTATTGCTTAGTGCCGGCTCTCAGGTCAGGCTGAATGCAGTATTGAGCTGACTGCACACTGTCATTTTATTAACATGGATGACAAATTTATGCAAAATAGCTGTCTATATCAGTGCGAGATACATCCATGTGGAGCCTCGACGCAATCCATCCAATACAATTTTTTATACATAAGTTAATACAATAAAGTAATGGAATTTTTCAGCGACATATTTAATCATATCTAAAGGTACTTTCGACACATTCTTCACTGAGTCACAGTACAAGGTCCAAGCAAGGGGTCATCTGGTGAAGGCTCAGGCTAGTTAAGTGATGGAGACTGTCCATCGTCCCAGACTACATCGATGCTGGGCCACTTAGTCTGTAGACATGTCAACATAGGATCAGTACTAGCTGCGCGCATAAGACACTCCAGTAGTGCCGCACGTCCAGTGCGGTACATGACACGAGCGCCAGGGTTGCTACGAATTAGCCCATTGTAATGATGAAGTGTGAAGGTGTCAGGAGCACCACGTTCACAACCTGGGAAGAACTCGTCCATGAATGCACTAAGAAGTATAATGCCCAAATTTTCTGAATCTAGTTTCCTTCTCATCAGTTCCACATACTCAGGTTCACTAACAAGGTCAGCAGCACATAACACATCTTGTAGTGCAGCTGAAGGTATAAAATTATTACCCTCAGGGTCAAATGAGCGAAAAATTCGTTCAGCTGATTCTCCAACTGTTTCCGGTGCTGCTAATCGTCGTTCAAGAGAGAACAATACTGTCAGATGTGTATCAGAGGCCAACACCCACACTGGGTGCTTAGGGTTTTTATAAAATGAACCAACAGTGCAATATTGCATGTGTTCCATAATCGTTAGGAATCCAATGTCATTTTGCCTTTCAATACCACGCAGTCTGAGTCCTCCCACAACTTGATCATGATCCCACACATGTGCCACTGCTCTTCCTGTGAGCATTAGGTTTATGAGTCCCTGTGAACCATAGCCGTAAGTTGAATGAATAAGGGGATCTGACAATTCTGAAAGTTCTGCCTCCACCACAGAGATGCCCTTGCTGAGAATAACACTATACAACAGAAGTAATACACCATACTTGTCCTTCAGTATTCTAATGTTCCTTGTGTAGAAAGATTCCACTTCAGATAAACTCTGAAAAGAATGAACTTCAATTCGCCGATGGAATTGTTCTATGGTTTCATACACTGTATTGGAGTGTCCTTCCATATTGCCGCTACTGGTCTCTGCATCGGGTTCACTCTTCCTGTACACAGCAACATTGTACTTAGGAGCTAGACACTGACTTAATATTGTACACACAGCCCTAACCAGTAGAGAATTGCACTTCTCTGACGTCAAGTCATGAAAATTGTGTCCTGGTGTTTCTGATAACAGTATTTTGAGCAGAAAGCCCTGGACGGGCGCAATAGCTGCACATGGGCCTCCTTCTAGCTGAATGAGGGCACTGGGCTCGTCCGGACTGAACTGAAAGCCTTGTGCCCAGCGCCGGAAAACATCATCCTTAACTTGGTCGCCCCACAGTAAGCGGCGCGTGCTCGCCAGCTCATTGTCCAACGTCGCACTGCCAGCGCTCATGTTATCTTTATTCACTGTGCTCAACGGAATACTCTTGCAAGTGTTCGATCCGTTCAACATTTGCTTAAGAAGCCCGATGTTTACGATACCTAAAATCAAAATATCATATAGAATAGGCACAAACTTATGCTGTAATTAATTAGCAAGTAGGTGGATATCAATTTTCCCACACGTAGATATTAGAATTGAACAATTCTGCAAGTGCAATAGGAATCATAACCACGTAGTACTCACAGCCAATATCAAGTACATGACTCACGACAAATAATAGCTATATAATTGTTTCAGAAAATCCAATAAGCATCTGGATCACTTGAAATAGCATTATAATTCCTCAGTAAATTGGTGTTATAAACTTTTCATTTGTAGAAAAGAAAAGAAAAGCTTACGACATGAAGGCTGCCATTTTTTATGAAAAAATAGCAACATTTACTTTGTAATGTCATTTTATTTTCATTGTCTTTCAATAAGAATAATTTTAATTCAGATTATTTCCATGAAGCCGCTTTAAATGTATCCTTTAAAATGTATAATTCTAAAACATTGCAATAGGAATATATATAGCTTATTAAAATTCATAAACATTTATGGTATGTTCTCATTATCTTATAAGCTCTAATACATACCAAATTGAATTTTTATTTTTATCAATTAATCCTAACTTTGTTGCATAATGAAATTATGCAAATAAATTATACACTAAAATAATAAAAAAAATCTGATTTACATTATTTTATTTATATATTTGTACCTTGCAGCCCCAAAAAAAAAATGGGTGTTGCTTGCCATCTTATGGTTATGTATAACTACCAGGATAGTAGAATTTTTAATTGGCGAAGGTTTCAGGACTCTTATATACTCTTTGGTTTCAGGGATCATGGCACCAAATACTTAATTCTAATAGAAGTATCAAAAATTATATTTACTTAACGGCCTTAGTTTTTTTTCACTGTACTATACAAAAACAGTACAATACTACCAAACTACCATTTTAAACGCATATGTAAACATAAAAAAAAATCTCATCGAAACGTAACTTCAGAAAATGTCAGTCACTTCAGACTTCAGTCAATGGGTACTGTTTGGCGGTGATGTTACTTTTATGTTTTTGTTTTCGAGACATCAAGGCTTTATGTTTTTTTCGTGAGATTCTGTTTAGTTTAAAAAACATTTAGATTATTAAACAAGTGAATTATGAATTAAATAAGCAGTATCGGTAACATAGTGTAGGTGAATCCTTTGTTTTGTGATTGTTATTTCAACATAATGAAGGTGGAAGTTGTTTGGAGGCGACACGGCGCTATGGAATTAGCAGGTTGGTATAATTTAATATTACTGTACAATTTATCTTAAGCTTGTGATGAAAAAACATGTCTTGTTTATTCGTAGATATCAATGCTGAAAATGCACTTCAGCGGTCAAAACTCAAAACATGTAAACTAACTGTGAAAGGCTTGAAAAATCGCCAGTTGCCAGGCTTTATAGGAGACGTCATAGCGTTCGTCACGCGAATACAATTTTCTGTTTGGTCTTATTGTTTTGGTGGGGGTGAGGTTGATACGAAGTGAGTTTTTTTACAAAGATGTTATAATTAAATTGCTATCGGTATTACGAAAAGAACTGTTCATCAGAAACTGAATGCTAGCGAATGCACCCACCTCCCACACGTTGTGTAAAATCATAAACCTAGTTTTCAGGAGTTGTGAAGTTTTGAGCAATATTTATGAACAATAATAATATCACCTGGAAGTAACGCTCATAATGTAGAAAGTAACAAAGTTTGTCGTACCAATATGTAGCTTTGAAGTTAACACATAATCATACTATTAAAATATGAATAGACATCATGAATTTTACTTAGGATTGGCTTATAAAAGTACCTAGAACCATATTATCATAATACACACCCAATGGACTGTTTAACATTTAAGACAGTGTCTGCTGTTGTCTGTAAGTCTTTACTTTTACTAATTAATATTTTAATAAATATTTTTGGAAATAAAACTTAATTCTTGCTTGCAATAGCTTCAGAAAGAAGTGTAAAAATTTAGATAGCATGATTGAAACTTTATTACACAATTAACATTTATCTGATTTTCTAGAATATGATATGAAATATATAATAAGTTCCTAAAAATAGTTATCAAAACTTATAAACAATGTTCAAAAGTTTGAGCACTGACAAAATTACCGGTGGCTCTTTTTGAAAATTAGGGTTCCTTTTTTATTTTTTTATTTGGTTGTCTTCTGTTTATTATATTGTCATAAATAAGTTTAAATTTATCATCTAGTCTATTTCTGTTCCATTACAATAACAATATCCATGAAAAAACAAAATGGCTGTGCATTTTTTTAAGAAGTGGCAATAACAATCTACTTGTTTGTAACAATACCTTCACCTCTTTAGTAGCATAAATATGTTGCCAATGTATATCATCTGTCACTGAATGGAATACCAGTACCTTATCTGTGGCATTGTAATAACAGGAATTTGAATAAAAAACAGCCTTGACTGTAAAATAGTTGCATATTTACATAGTCCACTTACAATGTTATTATTATGCTCATGTGTTTAGAGTATTTTGTATTTATTATTGTAATATGTAGAATTTCTGACTGTGGGAACTTTGCCAAGTTATGTATTTAGTTAAAAATTCACCATTGACAATAGTTTTTTGGAACTTAAAGCTGGTATAATATAAACCATACTTCCTTCATCCTGACCCACTAATGTCCTTGTTCACCAGAGGGTAAACTTGGTGAAGAGTAATTAACTCAATTAATTAAGAATACTTGTGCAAACTGTACATAGACAATAGACATTGTTAAAATTTTGTAATGTCTGAATGTTCAATGTTGCTGAGCAGCCTTTTAATTTTGCATGTAAAGCATTTTTTTTATCTGTACAAGGAAGATTTTTGATCTAGTTAATCATACATGATAAATAAAGTCAGCTTAGTATCAGACAGATTGGCAGCACTGAATTCAATACAAAGAGGTAAACAGATTTCTTTGTTGATATTTTTGATGCTGTCTCGGTGGCGCGGCGGTAACCAGTGCGAATGTTCGATTCGATGCCGAATCTGGAAAAGTGCCCGATTGACGGCGAGAGACGTGGGATCGAAAACAAACCACGAAATGTTTAGGTTTTAATACAACGCAGTCTACTCCTTCGGGGATATCCTAGGTGCTGAGTATTTATAACTCAATAGAAATGTCCAATGACACTGTCCGACTTGGGCACTGCATTGCGATTGTACTTACGTACGTTGAACTTATTCTTCTCAGAAGCGGAAATTACATGTATGTTATAAATTTTAAATATTCAAATGACTTGTTAAGTTATCATCTACCTGCCCTTGTTCAAATTATTGGGGGTCGGTGCTCATTCTCCTCCATACATTCCTGTCAGATGACAGTTCCTTAGTTACTCCCTTTTTTGCCATAGTCTCTTTTACGCGTTCTATCCATCTCTTCTTGTTAACCTTTTTAAGTATGCAAATGACGTAAATTACTTAAATCTATCGAGTATCGTATCTTGGTATGTTTTAGTGTCTTCTTTTTTTCTTTGATGGCAATATAGTCAACCCAATTTAGGGGACATTCTTGCCAGTGTCAAGTTGGAAATTTCCCAATCACTAAGTGTTTCTTCGGCGTTTGAGTTGAATGTAGATATAAGATAATTACAAAGATATATTATGAAGACGTAAGAATTTAATAAGCGATTTTATAAATACTTTGTTAGATAACGAAAATATAGATGATAGATCGTAAGGTAAAGAAGCTTGATAATGAATCTTAATATCAAGTAATGATGGAGAATAATTAGGGCACATAAATAGAATATGCATAATGTTACCTTCATTCAAACCACACTCACATAAAGATGAATCGCGCACCCTAAGAGAAACTACAGTTTCGGCGCAGGCGCCGCTCTCGAACGAAAGCAGCTGACACGTTTGTTAGTGTGCCGTATGGTAAAATGCCCCACTTGAGCTAAGTGCAACAGCTTTCATGTTTTGGTTACTTCCTTGAATTGTTAACGTACGGTAACGCACAGAAATTATAGGAACTATAAGCTATGCTATATGTTAAAACAGATTCACTTAAAATCGACGTTCTGAACAAGGTAGACCGTTTGTTTTTGTGCCAGAGCAGCGTTGTCTTTTGTATCAGTCACGGGTTCGTACATGCGCTGCGTGAAAGAGTTCACGAGTCCGGAATGGTGAGATATACTCTTCTTAAGCCAAGACGCATCTATCGAGGCGGTCAAATTAGAGACCACTCAAAGCAAATAATACCTAAATAGATATTGTAGTTGTAGGTTATTTTACGCAGTACTATCTACAGACCTAAACTAGACTAAACTTCATATTTCAGTGTCGAACAATATAATTAGTTAAAACTTGATGTGGAAACTGCTATTATCATTACTACCGATACCTCTAATCACCTAAACCGTTGTGGTAGAGGCAATGACCAATGACTCACCATTTTCTTGGTAGTTATTAAACATTATAGAAATGCAGGACACACTCGTTTACTGACTCTGAATACAGCCGAAACATAATTAGCACTTGCGCCTATCCATTCCCGATGAGATGGGCGGAGGTGATAAGAGCTGACCTGAACGAAAGGGTGAGTAACACGCACGGCTACGGCTTCAATATTTTGTTCGAAAGTGATTAAGGACGAGAGTGTTGCCTCATTGATTCTGTATTACTGGCTAAGAACGCATTAGTCAGGGGGAAGTTCTGGGTTCAAAATTCCACGATTCTACGCAAATTTATGTCATGAATGTCATGAGAAGACTTATAATCGTAAATCTTATATTCTATGAATGACCTTTCATACACATATCTTTATTTGTATTACAAAGAACAGCTTTTACCGAAAACAAACTTCAGTTGAACGGTTGAATTAGTTTTTGCGAAAGACTACAGACGTTACAGTACATCTAAACTGCGCTTGTACCGTTAATGAAGGAACGCCGCGAAGATGGCCGTGCTTCGGCAACGACGCCGGCGCTCTTGCGTTGCGAATATACACGTGCGAAAGTAACGGGCTACCCTGCGTGTCGTCTGACAATCATATATTAGGGCCCGTTCACAATGCTTCGCAAAATGACGTGGAAGCTCTCTATCTTGTATACGTATATAATATAAAATTATTCCAACTGAATGATCAACTCAGTATAAACCGCTGGGACTGCAACAAGTATTGTAAAAGGATTCCTGGATATAAGGTTCTTTTTTTATAAATAAGGTTCTTAAACCTTACTTTCAGCAGTAATCAGCACCACAGCACCAAAAATTAGAAAAAAGCAATCAAATATAGATTCATCATCAATATCAAAAACGTAATAGATATTATGTAGCGTGGTTATCTCGACCTGCCGCATGTTTGTTTGTTTTTATTCTCGGCAGTAAGAGCGGCGCTCACGCCAATCCTCACGCGCCATCGCCGCGTCCTTCCACGAAGGGCTACTGTTCTGCACGCTCACTCGGGAAAATACTATTGTTTCGCGTTAATTACTTTCTTGTGCATTATCTTCGGCTAGCTGAACAAAAATCAATTCATTTTCTTCTTTCAGACGGCAGAACCCATTAAAGCGATATTCACTAAATGCGAGTCCAACAAACTGAGATAGCAAAATAAACTTTGTCATAATTTTGTCCATGGTGAAATCCAATATTGCTGAAAAATAACAAACTGTTTTGTAAATGCTATTAGGTGAAGCAGTTTTTTTTTAAACCTAGCGTAGCCTTTATTTAAGAATATAATAAAGTACCCATGCATATACGTAAACGTATTAAAATGATCACTGCCATGCAAACACTTTGCAATTAACTAGTGTAGACATGCAGTCGACATGATTCGGCAACTTAATTAAATTTAATAGCTTTAAACTAATTTTCGAGAGCATTCTCTCTAATGTTCATTCACAAAACTACTTTCACGGCTGTTTATTATGTTCCGTAATCAATGCCACTATAAGCTTGTCGCAGTCTATTGGAAAGCCAGTTAATTTTTATCAAGATAGGTTATAACTTATAACATTATTAGGAAATTACATAGAGACCCCGGTCAAAGTACCTATACTGTGCCCCTGTGCACCGCTGCATTATACAATTTGTGAAATTGTCTTTGTAATAACGTGAATTGTGTCAGTGCAATAATTGTATGTACACAATTAATATAATTTAAAAAAAAAATATAATGAAATATATTTATATTTATTATATTAGGGGTTAAAGTATGAAATTGCCGATTTGTACTGACAAACTGAAATTCATTTTTTTTTTAATTTAACGTATTTATTTAATCAAAATAATTACCATTATTATCTATACATTGCTGCCATCTAGTAGGAAGGTCATTTATGCCTTTGCGATAGAACTCTAGTGATCTAGATTCGACAAACTGTGTGAAAGCATTTTATACTGCCTCCTGAGAAGAAAACTTTTTATCACATAGAAAATTGTCCAAATCACGAAAAAAATGGTAGTCTGTTGGAGCAAGGCCTGGCGAATACGGAGGGTGACGGATAGTTTCTAATTGCAGTTCCTGTAGAGTTAAAACGGTTTCTCGTGCTGTATGAGGTCTCGCGTTATCATGGAGCAATAATGGTGAAGATCGATTCATGAGTCGGGGCTGTTTCACTGCTAGTTTTGCTATCATTGTTCGGAGTTCGGCACAGTAGACATCTACCGTTATTGCTTGACCAGATCGTAGAAAGCTATAGTGAATAACACCATGCTGAGACCACCAAACAGTTACCATTACCTTTTTATTGGTAAGCTTTGCTTTAGGACACTGTTGTGGCGTTTCACCTGGGGTCAGCCATTGCATTTTTCGCTTACGGTTATCGTAAAGAATTCACTTTTCATCACATGTCACAATTCGATCCAATATTCCTTCATTTCTGTATCGATTCAACAAGGCAACACAAGTTTCAACACGCATTTCTTTCTGCAGATCAGTCAAATCATGAGGTACCCATTTTTCACATTTTTTTATTTTATTGATTTGACGCAAATGAGTCAATATTGTTGGTAAGGTAACGTTAAACCATGCAGCTAATTTCTGGGTAGTTTGGCTCGGATCGGCTTCCACCATGTCTTTCAATTCATTGTTATTCACCTGTGTGGACGGCCATCCTCGTGGTTCGTTCTTCAAATCAAAGTTTCCATCACGAAAGCGTTTAAACCAAAATCGCACGGAGCGTTCATTAGCAGTCCCCTCTCCAAACGCAACATTGATATTGCGAGCTGTTTCTGCCGCGTTAGTTCCGCGTCGGAACTCGTATTCAAAAATCACTCGAATTTTCGAAGTATCCATCTTTCTTGTCTAAGCTGAATAAAAAAAACAACTGAAAGTCGATAATCGAATGTTGCACATTTTTAAATGAAGAACTACATAGGTACCATGTGGAAAAAGTTTCACTCAAAAATTTCAAACCATGAAGGTTCTATGTCAATTCGAAGTACCTATTACAATGAAACGGCAATTTCATACTTTAACCCCTATTATATACGTTTTAGGAATTCCTCTTAGTAAATAAAATACATCTAATAGTTAATCCACATTTCCACCCTCTCCTTTCCTATACAGGACAACACGTACAGGGCTTAGATGTCACCCGCATAAGTTGCAGAATATTTCATCACGAACCAAGCGGTTCGGTGACTATTTCCTTTGTCGCACTTTAAGACCTGGAACTCCTTGCCACCTCACGCGTGGATGTATTACTAAGAGGGTACTCAACACACCAAAGTATCATTCGCGCACGGCAAATTGCCAAGAAAAATGTCAGTGTCAAGAATAATTTTCCTCTGCAATAAGCTGTATGCGCACAGCTTTGTTTTGTGGCTCCTCTTACATTTCATCTGCAATTTGTTTAATCCTACATCCTAGGGAATCTCTTATTGTCGATGTATGACACTTTTACAGACTCCATGTTGCATTTTTTCAATCGTTTCCCATACAACTGTTTTGTCGACTATCATACATCTGAAACTACATAGTTGCAGACTGCATAGTAATTGCAAGCATCTGACTTTCCACTTTTCTAATGTAAAATCACCGTGCAATTTTAATGGGAGCATAGAGTAGGTATACATATTTATCGATAAAATATCGTAGTACAGAAGTGGAGCGCGATACTAGTTCGAACATAGCCGGTAATTAGTGGGTCGCGTAGTGCAGGGAAGGGAAGCGCCAGGTGGCTGGTGAGTGCTTACATAGATTTACGCAGACAGTTCCTACCTAGCTGTATTATGTACTATCACCCGCCTACACCTAGTACGGTAGCCGTTGTTGGCAGCTTAAGCTTAGCAATAATAGGCCTAAGACAAACAATATGCATGAATCGCGAGAAAGAGGACATGGCAAAGAAAGAATTGACTAAGGACATGACACGAACTTTTTCATATGACTCCTATTTCATTATGATTCGTTATACTGTGCTAATATTATAAATGCGAAAGTAACTCTGTCTGTCTATTGCGCGTTCATGTCTAAACCACTGAACCGATCGTGATGAAATTTGGTACTCATGTAGATACGAGTTTGGTTAAGGACATAAATTAAATGTTTGGTTGCGATAATCGGCATCCATTCGAGCGCAGCCGCAACCAACAGTTAGTTCCAAATCATTTCTTCTGCAGGTCTAAAATGGCCAGATTGCATATTGATGTTCATTTGCAGATAAGAAGAAGACATATGAAGACCATAAAATGGTCACTTGTTTATTATTTCATTCATATTTCATCTGCAACCTTCATATTCCAGTGACATTTCTATTGATGTTGCTACAACAAAAAAAAGTAGAGTCGAGTCGAAATGTACTTGTGCGGTATTGACTAAAAAAAGATTTTGCCATTAACACAGCGTTAATAGGTAGTTATTATGTTCTATTCACCAATAGTTCATGATTTACATCTAATAAACCCGAATTTAAAGCAAAACAAAGCGAAAACTACTAATAAGTTTTCTATTTTTATTTTTATTTCAGTGTGGCTATTTTGTCTGACATGATTTAAAAAAAAAGAGTTTTCAGTGTTAGTTGTCAAGTTCGTTTGAATGTTTCTGTAGGTTCTGGCACGAAGGCTTAATAATACAACAATGACAATGTAAACACCAAAATGAACGAGAAATGTAAGTACCTACTAACACGAATTTGACATTATGAATGGCTCGTAAATTGAGACCATTTTTAGCATTTGCATACAAAACTGTAAATGAGATGATGTACTCAAATGAAGCTTCATTTTATGATAATCAAAAAGTGACCATTTTACCATTTTTAGTCATAAACACACTTGATGATCAGTAAATGAACATACAATATGGCCTTTTTAGAACGACTGGTGTCGCTTTATTAAATCTTTCTTTTATTAGGAGGTTACCTATCTTAATCCTGAATTTTAATATTCCGAATATCATAATCCAGAAAACGTTTGGCAAATTTTTCATAATCCCGGTTTTTGAAATTACGAAGTTTTATTTGCCATATAATCGCAACTCCGAATTTCATTTGCCCATTTATTTATTCATTTGTACGACGTTTTACAATCCAGACGAACGAGTTCCAGACACACGAAATCTAAATGATCAAAATCCAGATGACCGTAATCCATATGCACGAAAGCCCAATTTTTAAAACACAATTTTTTGAAATGCAATTAATTGATATACAGACAAACAATATCCAGATTTTCAAACCTAAAATTAAACCTCATATGGCGTCTACTAACTACAACTGGAGACCTACTGAACAAAACACACTTTGCCTTATAAAACATATGTATGCATGTAAGCAAACAAGCATGCATGCAGGCAAGCTGGCAATCAAACCGGCAAGCATGCAGGCAAGCAGGCAAGCATGCAGGCATGCATAAATTTACTGATTTTTACTATACCTGTATATAGTTTAGCTGGAACACGATTTGTATGGGAACCAAATAAAAAGATTATGAAAATTTGGTAATAGTTTATTTGGAAAATGGTACGATGGGAAACAAAAAAAAAATATTCTGAGAATCTGGTATTAACTATATTTGGATTATGACAATATGGGAAACAAAGAAATACTATTTGAAAATTTGGTTTTAGTGCACCTGAAAATTGATTCATCTGGGAAATGATAAACGGAATTATAGAAAGTTGTCATTCATACCTTTTTTTTTATGCCACTCAGGTGGCAGACTATCACACGGCCCACCTGATGGGAAGTGGTTACCGTGGCCTATGGACGTTTGCGACACCAGGGGCATCACAATCGTGCTACCGACCCTGTAAATCGTGCTACCGTACGTGAAGTTTTACCAACCGTTTTCGGGGTTTTAAGATTCGGGTAACAGAAATTCGATATTTCAATAGGTTACATTATTAGGAGGATCGTCAAAAACGTTTAGACGGGAAGCCGTTGACGTTTTAAGTACAGCTCATTGGTCCGCATGCCCGAGTTGAATAATTCGATGAACGATGGTAATGCTTTACCGTATAAGTTTTAGGAATTTCTCTTAAGACGCGTCTGAACGCGATCCCTGTACAAAACGCTGCGCAAGGCAGTTTTTTTGGTAATCATTCAGGCAGTATTTTCTCGTCAGAATTTCTTGCTGTCTTCATATGACCGATGACAGTTTCCTAAAATGTACATTCCACGATAAACATAACATTAATTAATGAATTGAGCTAAATTCCAGCGCGCTTTTGCGTCTAGTTAACGTTTTTAATTTTTATAATAGTGTCATTAATAAAGTTTTAACGCGCTTTTTTATATTCTAAATTGCAAAGGTGTCAAATTTCTTCATGATGTGATGATGCCTCGGGGCTATTGCAGTTTGATTGTTATGTTACTACATCAGTGATTTTTTCCGATCTTTCAAGTGATATTGATTTAGAATGGACATGATTTGGATAATGAAAAACAATTCAAACTACTCTTGACCTGTATTTGAGAAATCAAGACAGAACATTTCGACAAAAGAATTAAAAGTTTTACTCGAAAAAGTTGGAGAGAAACGTTGCCAAAACGTAATTATCTATTTTATTTTGTTTGCTACATGAACACTAAACTGGAATATTTATATATGGCCTGTACCACTTACCCGCGACGTCAGTAGTTGCCATAGGTGCAGTTACAGAAGGGCAAGGCACAGGTGGCAGGTGCTCCCGCACCGGCTGGCGCGTGTCACGGGGGAGCGCCGACGCGTGAAGCCTCGCGACCTGCGTCCGCGCCGCACCTATCAAAATATGATGCACTTGCAGCTGTTGTTTATGGAGTTTTTGTAGGTTGCTGTGACTATGAGTAGCTCCTACTTTTACTACAAAATTGAAGTTAACTGGAACCTGGCAGACTTGTAAACACTGCTTCCAAATCTCGTCACTCAGAAATCGACAGAAATGCAGCATGCTGTTTCTTACCGTCATGAATCAGTATTTAATGCTTCAACCAGCCTGCTTATTCGACTTATGCGTGCAAAAACTATTTGTAAAAGTCATATAAGTATTTTAAATAGCGACTGTCAACGCGTCCTTTGTTGCGCATTGTATTCCGACCCGGGACGACAACTACAATTTATGGGACACACTAATCTTTTTCAGACTAGGTACACTAATCTTCTGAGCCTGGGAGGCTTTTGTTTGGAATTGACTTGAGCCTGTTGCGTGCTGTCACGAAATCCTAGTTTCAGTTGTCAGGTTAGTTAGAATTTTCGAATTATAATGGGCAATCTAAGAAAATTGTTTGAAAACTGGTCCAGGAATAGCAATAAAGCCTATATTGAAAATAATATCGTTGGCGTAAATACTTCTGCGTATCTGTCCCGGCTGTACGTACAGGCACTTAAAATTAATATGTCCAGTTCAATAGTACTTATGATTACCCATGAAGTTTCCCATCAACATTTCACAATTATCATCGTTTTACTGTTAATAATTGTGAGAAAGTAATTTCTATAGTTTATTAGATATTCATGACTCATTCCCGGGTAGGTACTCGGTGCTGTTATAATTTAACTCGATACAGTGTCTTCGGAGCATTGAACCGGCACTAATGTCGCAATGCAACACGGCACACTCACTATTTTATTCAAACGAACCGTCTACTGCATGCGGATTGTGCCAGAAACGCAACGATGCGAACCACGTATTAAACTAGAAGATGCTATTCAAAAGTCAATCCAATATTGTGTTTTTGTTATAAAGTTCGTATTCTTCTAATATTGTACTTGAAGTCTACTCGGATTTCAAACTACCCTCAGTTGAGATGCCAATCGTGCGGAATCGAAGACGCTATTGTCATCCCCTTACCGAATTCTAAAGTTTGACTGTTACTTCCTTTTTATTAGATCTGTGTCGTTTAAATCATCTATCTGAGATGCAAAGGCTTTCAGGATATTCTTAAGACACCGACTTAGTGTAAACTACCGTCGATACTTTTGCTAATAGACGACTCTTTGCTATCAGAAGTGGGATATTCATATTAACTGAATTTCCTTATATACATAAACATTAGTAGAAATGAATAAGAAATCGATCTTTATGATTAAGTAAAAATCCATCGAAGAGTTCCGACGTCAGCTCGCTTTAAATTGAGCGGGTAACCGTAAATATTATTTCCAGAGCTCGCTGCCGCGATCTAATGTAATCAGAGTGAGCGAGATGAGGTCGCACGTATATTTTAATCTCATTGGTGCTAGTGTTACCGCTATGCCGTAACTTCAGTACTTTAGTTATAGTTTAGGATCTTTTAAAAGTGGCTGTATATAATGTATCTTTACATTTTTCCTGAAAGCATCCTTGAACCCAGCACAGAATTCATTGAATTTAAGCCAAAGCATACCGTGTTTTGTGTACCTAAAGAACTTAACCCACGTATTTTAAAATGTTTCGCTCTGTTTAACATAGTACGTACTGATGAACAGCTTATTTTTAACTGCCAATTTATAACCCTTCGTGAGCATATAGCTCACTGGAGAATGAGGGCTTGTAGCTGGAGACCACTAGCACTTGGCGCGCGGCGGTAGTAAATCTTTTTATAAAGTTGCCATGCCCCAGGTTTCATTGCTTTTTGATAATATTCAGGTTTCCACAACACGTATACCCTACCAATAAATTACTTTTCTCGTTATGTTTAGTCTCAGTTATGCAATACCCTGTAAGAACCATCACGATTGGAACATTTCTAATTTCTCCTCCACGTCTAATCAATTTGTTGGCGGGTCCAGTTACATGATGACTTCCTGTTTCATTAAGAAAATATAAACTGGATAAATTCCTGAAATGGTAGGCAGAGACTCAGTCAGACATTTGACCGTACGTAATTGCAGGCGAACCTGTTGCCTTTGACCGAGCGCTTTATAATTGAGAATGAGAAGATTACTTTTCGGATAGATTTGGGTTATTAATACAGAAATGTCAAACCAAGTAGATATTGCGAAGGAAACAGCTAAATAAATGCCCAGTTCAGTATAATTGATGCCCTATTTAGAGATATTATAAGCAGGAATCCATGCAGTTGCATTATCACTAAGTGAATCACAACTGGTTGTACTAGAGAGATGCTGTTTTGCAAAGATCACGAGGCTACGAGGTGACATTGTTGCCGCGTTTTGAGGACAATCGCACATCGCACACCCAAACATACCACATTATATGTATAACTAGCTTTTACCCGCGGCGCCGCCCGTGTGGATGTCGATTATTGCTATAATATCGGTTATCGTTATTAATTATAGCCTATGTGTTATTCTGATGTATATGTATTATTGTAAAGTTTCATTAATATCCATTCAGTAGTTTTTACGTGAAAGAGTAACAAACATCCATACTTACAAACTATCGCGTTTACAATATTAGTACATTATTATGATTCCGATAATGTATTTTGATAGGCAATTTTACGATTCTAGTAACAAAGTGATGGCATTTTTTCAAGGGCTAGTCTTTACAAGATCGATGGAATAGGTCAGATACGTCCAGACCTATGGAAGCAAGGCTAGAAGGATAGAAAATCAAGGCGAGATAAAAGCTGAAATTGGCAGAGAAAATTGTAGCAGCCAAACTCATATTCGCGCTAACCAGGGCTGCAACATAGTTTCGGGCTATTACATAGTAGTAGTAATATATTATGATAATGTTGATGATGAAACGTCTGTAAATTGTCTGATGCCTTCTCCTTATGCACATATTAATATGTGTTTGGCTGCTACAATTTTGGCGGCCAATTTCAGCTTCATCAAAGTGAGTGGAAAAAAGAGAAAGGAAAATTTGATACTTTCTGGAGTTATCCAATATACAAGTATCAAAGTCGAATTTAAGAATTTTTCCTAGGTCAAGGCGACTTAAACGTAATTTTGGTCTCCTTATTACACACACTACACCCGGATTGGTAAATTGGCCAACAAATTTCAAATAAACAAAAACGTCGGTAGCTTAGTGGTTAGGGGCTCGGCCTTACGATCGAGAGGTCTCGGGTTCGAATCCTGGCCATTACACTACCGACGTGAACCCACTCCTAGCACAAGCAATTTAGCTTAGTTGGAGGGGATATAGAATATTAGCACCCGAAATTATCGAAATTACGAATAGGAACTTTACCCAACTACGGCAAAGCAAAAGGAGGGTTATGAGTTTGACCGGTATGTTCGTATGTGGGTATGTATTTTCATCTGTTCCCACATAACTTCTAAACTGCTGATCAGATATTCACGAATTTTGAGAATAATTTTCCATAAGATTACGCCTAAGAAGCGAGCTAAACACAATTTCTCCCAATTACGAAACATATAAATGGAAAATGATAAATATAAATAAAATGCATAAAATACAAAACGGTACAATAAAACAAAATGCTTCTCAAACTACGTATCTACTTAACAACTCCAAAATAATTTAAATAAAAAATAAGTACAAAAACTATAACCCGACTACTCGAAAGTTGTGCTCTCAAAAGTATGAAACAAGAAAATATTTTCACCTGAAAATGATGAAAAAACTACTATTCGCTCTACAATTAAAAAAAATCTTCATTCGTTCGTTCAAGAAGTTCACCGGGACCTGTACGAATTAAAATTGAGGATTGCGTAATCGCCCGTTGTTAGGACGACGACGTTCATATCCGCTCTTAATTACTTCGATGAACAAAATACGTGCTCAAAGTTAAATTCTTCAAATAATATTGACTACGAGTAATTTTCAACATTTGATTAACATCTTCCTTGTTAGTTTTATGATGATAAAATTAAGTTTAAATAATAGTAGGTATAAATACACCCGCGAGCAATAAAATCGACTCAACTCTATATTTTATTCCAAAATTACGTACATTACTAAACTACTTACTTATTTTACTAAAAAGCTCTCATAGTATCATCTTACTTTTGTTTACCTTTCATTGACAATTAAATTATATAAACTTGTTAAAAAACTAGGGAATAAAGAGAACGAGGAAATTGTTTTTCTCTATCTGTAGGCTAAATGAATGCTGATATAACGCTAAATATCGATAGTTAAAGGATTCATTTCTGTAATATGTTCAATAATTTGTAAAAAATAAATCTATGAAATTGGGCAATTATGTTTATTATCAAGAGGAAAACCCCAAACAATATTCGAATGTAACTATTGATATAATTATTTGTAAAATTTACCTATAAGGAAAATGCACGGTGCAATTAATTATTTTATCTACTCTGATACTATAATACATACAAAGATTATAAAATTGAAATCAAAACTCTTATGACAAACATTATACGCACAGGCCAAAAAAAAGTTTTATTACGATACAGGTCTTGTATGGACACCTATATCATAATAACTTTTTAATCATAACGATACACCTATACAACCTCCATCTGGACTGAACCTCTACTTTAAAAAAAACGGCCAATTCGGAAGAAAAACGCGCATGCGCAATCGATGTTTGCGGCCTTGTCTTGGCGTCAACTTTTTTTTTTACATTTATATTAAACAAAGTTTGGTTTTGTTTGTAAAATAAATTAGTTTATGTATTATAGTATGAGAGTAGATAAAGTAGTGTATGACACTGTACATAACTTGGTCTTATAACACTCGTGTGATAATATAAAAAAACTCGCCTACGGCTCGTTTTTTTAAAACACACTCGTGTTATAAGAACCCTTATTTTATTATGCAACAGTATCATAAACTACTATTAATATATGAATGGAGGCGTTTACCGAAATATATGATATCACCACCTCAAATGGTGGACTTCCTTGAAATGCTAAAGAATGTGCAATTCGAAAGTAGTTTGGTTAAGGAAAATGCTCAATTTATTATTATAAATTATTGTGTAATAGAATCCTAATGGTAGTCGTAATAGGTTATGATAGGTTTAGATTACTTTAGATGAAGTAATGGGCTCAACTTAATCAGAAATTATAGGATTTAAATGGTTATGAGCACACCTGAACCGTATGGTTATATATTAACCGACTTCTTAAAAAGGATGAGGTTCTCAATTCAACGCTGTTTTGATACACACCTGTTGATACGTTTGCGTATAAAACATCGTATATCGTGAAGGCAAATGGCAAAATCGTCTAAACGCATAAAAATGTGTCTTGGTTGATAACGGAATGCGCCTATGCCTATGTATTATGACATCTTTTAATTATTCAACATGTACCTTTTGATATTCATTTTACCAAATATCTACTGGGTATAATCCCAAAATATAGTCTGCTGGTCATATTTAGACTGGATTTCACCAGTGTAAATTCGTTCATTTAAACTGTGTTACTCAGTCAATACATTGTGCATATATAACGTAGTCGATTTAATTAATCTCAGTTATTTCTACTGGTGGAATCCGCTTTTTGAATTACAATGGACATGTCAACAATTGAATGTATGAACATTTGGCATTATTTGTTCGGTAAACATTTAATATTGTATTGTGTTGGCACGACTAAATATTTGTACAGTGTGGCGGATGTCAAAACAATGTGTTCGTAAATAATTTATTAAAGACACAGGATTTTATATTACCAAGGTAGTAAGTGGCCAGTGCTTACCGTGATATATGAATCATACAAAGTCGAATAAGAAAAAGGTTCCGATGTCCAATTCACTTTGTATGAATGCTAAGTTTGTTTCCACGGTTGTTGCCCACGGTAGCCGGCCGGTTACCATGGAGAAATATTACAAACTGATTTATTTACTCACTGCTACAAACTCCCCTTTCCCGGGTGTGACGCATGAATTAACTAACAACAGTAACAACCCAGGTTACTTACTAACAGGAGTAACAGGCCCCTTGTGAAGTCATTGTTTTCTCCTTATCTGATCTAAATTATATACAGGGCTGGTTTACTTCCACATAATAGTTTTAGAAGTAATATATAAGTGCTTAGCACAGTAAAAGGACGAAAGGTTAAGAGGTAAGCCATGTAACCTACAGGCGTAGCTTAGAAATCTGTAGTTTAGTTCTGTATTAAATATGCAATATTTGAAGGTCTAGGGCAGGCTTAATAATGAATATTGTCGAATTTCAACAAATGACTAGATCATGTACTTATTTAAATAGGTACTCGATTTGACTGATAATATACCTATTTATTGCCCTGCTTGTTTAGTTCCTGTAGTAGTCTGTGGCCGAGCCGAACGAAAATTGGAAGAAGGAAGGGGGTAGGGTATCCCTCACATTCTATTGGCCAATATCGAGCCATCCGATAGCCGATATCGGGCCGGATCAATGTGAAAGATACATACATATTTCATACATTTTACTTCCTGAAAACACTCTAACGTGGTCACCCATGCACGACCAGACCAATGTAAATTGCTATATTCATGCAAACAAATATTAATACAGAGCGGGAATCAACGTAGGGTTGCGTTTACCACCGCGGTACCGCCACACCACAGAAGCTGTATTAGATATAGTACATACATAGGCTCGTCGCCGTCCCGCCGTACAGTCTGCGCCATTGTTTCACATTCACCATATTCCAGTTTCTCTTCGTCGTACCACTAAGCGGTACATTTTATTAGTTTTACTATATCTGCTACCATTGTCACTTGGTATTCATGCGAGCAATGCAGCTTTGTTATTGTAAACGGTTAAGTGTTGTTTTATTGTAATGTTTGTTTGTACTCGGCAGCCAAAGCCGCTTAATAAATTTACATTATGTCATAACACAAAAACCTATATTTGGTACGACGTACTAGACTATATTGAATACGTACTGATGATATAACTACTATTCTAGTTACAGCAGGCATGCTTTTGCTTAGCGTAAATTTATTAGGTCGCCTTTCATTGAATATTGTCTTTATTAGGAACAGTATGCCACATTTATAACGGTTTGTGAGAGTGAGAGTGCCTTTGGTCTTAACCTCCTTTTATTTCCTTTATACATCTTTTTTGAAGGGGAGATGCACTAGTGAAAAGCTCAAATGGTGAAGCTAATTGTATCAGTTATGTGAGTTCTAAATTCAAATAACTGATACAATTTAATATTACGTCCCTCATTGAAAATTACCAACCAGTTTCTCCTTACGCATGGTGCGAAGAATAATTTAAAAAAGTAGCGGTTTTATCACATGTTCTTGTACGTTCATGGTCAATTGTTAATAGAATAATTACCTGGAGATGCATCTATAAATTGTTTCTTTATGCCTCTCATGGATTATTGTTTGCAGTCCGTCGGTTAGTCACGGGATCGATTACGTGTTTAGTTCCACACACGACCCTGGCTCACATAATATTCGCATGCAATTAAACATTAGTTTATATGGTTAACATACATAATGTGATTGGATAAGCCTTTTATAACAAGACTTACATTAATGAGCTTTCGAGACCTCGTGCTCCCTTGCTGACCATGAATGTTGATGATATAATAATTATAGCATTGTGAACAGGTGCGACTTGTGGTGACTATTCAGACTTATAACTATAACAATACGATTTTCTTAGATTTATCACGCATATGGATTCTTCCGATACCTGTACAGGCCGTAACAATCGCGTATTATTCTCCGCAACTTACATAGTAAACTCAGTCATTGTAATTACTGGCAGTTGTAAAAGTGAGCATGTGCAGCCCCTTAGAGCAATAGCTCACGTAGCTTTTGCGCACGAAAAAAAAGTAAAACAAAGCAGTTGGAAAAGTAGCACCTATTAAACTTGAACTTTTTGGTTGTAAATTTAAATAAATTGTTATCGATTTACCATACCATATTACAAAGACAGCACGTTGTGATCCAAGTTAATAAACATTTCTGAATATATTTGTTAGTAAAAAGTTAAAATACTCAATAATATCAGTCGAACGTCAGTTCGACTGAACGAGAATTCGTACCACGACTTTTTTGTGCCGAACGATTTTTTATGCATTTTTAATTATCGACCGGTAGAATGTTCAGTGTTTTCCCATGCTTACAAAAACTACACAGAGAATGCCGTCATCACACGTTAAAATACTTCTGCTCTAATGCATGCCCTGGGAACGACACAAGGACCTTGCCCCATTCTAAAGTGGTTTAATTTTTTACTGACGGAGCAGCCCTATAAGTGCTCTCAGCACTCGACACACTTGGTTAATAGATACGGTAAACGTTTGGAATTCTGTCCTCGGTAATTTGAAGAAAAAACACATTTTATAAAACCCCTTGAGCGTTTTAAAATCGTTTTTGTTGGACAATGAATGGAACCATTCTAAATAGTGACTTATTAAGAAGGTTTTTAAAGTCACAGAAACATTTGGTACCGATAAATCAAAACCCATATTAGCACTCGAGAGACAAAACTAATCATTCGAGAGTCGTTTATTTTAAGTGATGGTTAGAGGCAATGATATTTAATATAAAAAGAATAATGGTATTGAAATATCATTGGTTAGAGGATAAAAAAATCTTTCACATGTCGTGCCGTTTCAGGAGGTCAAGAGATTGGCGGAGGAAAGGGAGAAGTGGTGATTGCTCCACCGACAAGAACACAGCTCTTAAATATAGAGATACCCTAATATACGGATTAAATTTTAGATAACAAGAACTAGATCAATAAAAAGTTTGCTACACAGGTCACACAGGTTACTTTAATACAACTAAAAAAATTAACCGTAGCAAAGTCGACAATTTAATGCTTATAAAATTGTTTCTATTAACGCTATATTACATTCTATAAACACGCATTTCGCAAGGTTGAACAAATCTAATATTATTCGCTTGATTGATCAAATTTTATAACAATCATCGATAATAGCCCCTTGTTCCTCAAGTGGCTATTAGCGATGAATGTTATAAAAGACGGAAAGCGGAAAAGCTGTGGAACCTTCCAACTCCACACTTACATTTCACCAACCATGTTTTTTGGACTCACGTAATTATGGATGAGCCTATTGGTTACCTACAGCCGGCTAGGTACTTGATCATTGGCATGATACATAGAACTTTTATAATTTAGAGGTCTATGGATAGACCTTGTACGACCCCTGGGCGTTGGCGACAAACTTTCAAGAACGCAAAGATATGTTCATGAAATACGCTGTTAACTACACTTGTGCTTGAGCAATAGAAGCCAGCTCCCCGAAATTCCTTCAGTGCAGTTTGCAGGAATGGCGCCAAAATTTTAACAAGGCACAAAATTGAACAGTAGCGCACTATCGTTTATTGATAAATCTATGTCAGTATATGTGTAATAAATTCATAAAGTCATACAAACTGACTGTTTCTATAGTATGTTAGCTATATACACCTGTGAAAACAGATGTTATTATAATTGGTCACGGATGAAATAACAATGTTCTGATGAAGTAGGTTGACCTCTTTGTTATTTGATGTCCTTCACACATATCTTAAAACATTGCTCAACATAATCGATGAATAGATTTTGATGGACACTCCTCTATGCTTTCTTTCTTTATAGGTATAGTACTGGATACTACTAGCTATCCACACACATGATATATTATTAGCCTATTCCTGCCGATTCCCGAGATAATTATTTTATCCAGATTCGTATCCACCATCATGCGTAAATGCTTAACACCAAAGCGCTTGTTTACAACTAAATAGTATAAATAAGGTTCATGAGGTAACGGTTATCATAATCACCAAAAGCAGTCGAGTGACGATGATAATGAGTCGAGTGGGCCCATCGGCCATCCTGTTACATTGACCTTGGCGATTGTGTTCGAATGGATCATCAAAAACCGCTTGGCACATCGCATAAACATAAAAAGCATACGAGCATTTCGTACCTACCTATATTTCGTGGAAATCTAAAACGGCCATTTATAGTGAATAAATAATGAATTCATCACAAACATAAGACCTTTTTTTTCATAATATTCACCCTAAACTCTTGCGCCTAAAGTGTAACTTCAATAACTTCGAAAAACCTTTCATAATATTAGGGGCTAAAGTATGAAATTGCCGATTTGTACTGACAAATTGAAATTCGTTTTTTTTTTTAATTTAACGTATTTATTTAATCAAAATAATTACGATTATTATCTATACATTGCTGCCATCTAGTAGGAAGGTCATATATGCCTTTGCGATAGAACTCTGGTGATCTAGATTCGACAAACTGTGTGAAAGCATTTTGTACTGCCTCCTAAGAAGAAAACTTTTTATCACATAGAAAATTGTCCAAATCACGAAAAAAATGGTAGTCTGTTGGAGCAAGGTCTGGCGAATACGGAGGGTGACGGATAGTTTCTAATTGCAGTTCCTGTAGACTTAAAACGGTTTCTCGTGCTGTATGAGGTCTCGCGTTATCATGGAGCAATAATGGTGAAGATCGATTCATGAGTCGGGGCTGTTTCACTGTTAGTTTTGCTATCATTGTTCGGAGTTCGGCACAGTAGACATCTGCCGTTATTGCTTGACCAGATCGTAGAAAGCTATAATGAATAACACCATGCTGAGACCACCAAACAGTTACCATTACCTTTTTATTGGTAAGCTTTGCTTTAGGACACTGTTGTGGCGTTTCACCTGGGGTCAGCCATTGCATTTTTCGCTTATGGTTATCGTAAAGAATCCACTTTTCATCACATGTCACAATTCGATCCAATATTCCTTCATTTCTGTATCGATTCAACAAGGCAACACAAGTTTCAACACGCATTTCTTTCTGCAGATCAGTCAAATCATGAGGTACACATTTTTCACATTTTTTTATTTTATTGATTTGACGCAAATGAGTCAATATTGTTGGTAAGGTAACGTTAAACCATGCAGCTAATTCCTGGGTAGTTTGGCTCGGATCGGCTTCCACCATGTCTTTCAATTCATTGTTATTCACCTGTGTGGACGGCCTTCCTCGTGGTTCGTTCTTCAAATCAAAGTTTCCATCACGAAAGCGTTTAAACCAAAATCGCACGGTGCGTTCATTAGCAGTCCCCTCTCCAAACGCAACATTGATATTGCGAGCTGTTTCTGCCGCGTTAGTTCCGCGTCGGAACTCGTATTCAAAAATCACTCGAATTTTCCAAGTATCCATCTTTCTTGTCTAAGCTGAATAAAAAAAACAACTGAAAGTCGATAATCGAATGTTGCACATTTTTAAATGAAGAACTACATAGGTACCATGTGGAAAAAGTTTCACTCAAATATCTCAAACCATGAAGGTTCTATGTCAATTCGAAGTACCTATTACAATGAAACGGCAATTTCATACTTTAACCCCTATTATTAATGTAGGGACTGATTACTACGTATTAACTTAATATGTCCACGACACAGTCTGCATGGATCTTATTCCCGATGGATCCTGGCACAGGAATCAAACGGGAATATTAACCAGAAATAGCCTATTGGATTCTAATGGATTGCGATATTTCAAGACAGGTGACCCTCACTGACCTGGCGTATTATTCTGCTTGGAAACTAGTTTTACTCACAGTCATACGTGTGTAATCGGTGGATTAACACATTCTAAAAGACTGGTGTAAACCAAACCAACTTAATAACTAGCTACAACAAACTGCCAAAACGAATGTGTTGAGAAGAGGGTTGGTCAGTCGAAGTAAGGTGGCTGCTCACTTACACTTTCCTTTGTCGATCAGTATCTACCCATAATGGTGGAGGTGTTGTAAAACTTCTGGTGCTTTCAAAACTGTAAGTTCGCACAAGTGCGTGATAGACCCACAGCAAGTTGGATTCACACGAGAATGGTGGAGTGCCATAACGATGATCGCACTTCACGGCGCGCGCGCAGCCGGATAACATCACCGTAACGGTACTTCCTTCTCGCGGCGTGCCGCACCGTCTTGAGTCACACGGAGCTTACTTCCAGTGCTGGAAAATAATACAGTGTTTTTTATTCATGATACAATGAAGAGGATTTCTTGGTATATTTGGATAATACACGCTACTAATCGAACTACGTCTTCTAACTTTGCTGTCGAATGGCATGATGGAATTGCTGGTATAGCGTGGCGGTAAAATCACACCACACAGGCGGCCAATCTGATTCAGATTGGCAGAATTCGAGTGCTGAAAATTTCTTTTGACCTAAAGGTTGTCACATTGTGTGCCCCAAAGGGCGACAACCTAACGTCGAAGATTGTCAGTGCGTATTGTCTTTAAATTGGAATCGATTGAATGGCATCGTGCGGAAAGCATGTCGTTTACTGAGACGGTCGACTACTGAGATTAAATGCCCGTAACGGTGGTGTCGTGTGACGTCATTGGTGGTGTAACGTCATAGGTCACGCCGACGCTGAAGTTTATTTAAGTACAATAGTAATATAATATTACTACTTTGCAAAGGCTTTACCTTTCGGAGAGATACATACGCAAAGAAAAGACAAATGGGCGGATTGATATCAGGATATAGAAAGCAGGCAACTTATGAAATGGAGACTTCGCACATTCGGTGGCTAAACTGGTAGAGCCAAATTTTTTTTGTTTGCATAATGTCCCAATCGCGAAATGACTCAATTTGGTACTGTGGCAATCTGCGAATCCAACAACTTCTGTGGCATTTGGTGAATGTGACCTAATACGCCGCGCCAGGTCGTAGTAATTATTATTGTCTTTTGTATTTGTTTCATAAACATTGAAATGTCAAGTGATCCACAGCACAGACTGCGTGTGCGCACAAGACAGTATTCACGTGACCGTAATGTGTAGATTGCCATTTAACCGGCCTCTGTTGCACATACAGGTGATATCGTTCGCGTGCAATCAGACTGTATCATAATCATAACACGGTCATGATCTTTTTGGTACCTAACTGTTTGTATACTTAAATTGAATTTGGGTCTTTTATCTGAAAATAAATATATTTGATTTTATTCCGATTCTCAATGTACCTTTCGTTCATGTGTGTGTTTTTATTGATGTTGTTTTGGATTCAAAACATTGAGAATTCAAACATGAATTTGTGTGCGTTTTCACGTTTCTTTCTTGAGGTACCTAGCATAAATGCAAAACATCAAGCATCAATTTAAGACAATTTATTGTTTAACATATCTCTGAGCAGTTGCTAATATCGGCCAGCTTCCGCGAATCTTCAATTTCATTTTCAATCTGCATTGATTGACGCTCAATACTCATTGTTAATGTCGATTCAAGATTACCGCAGAGGGCGGGGTTTGTGGCTTGCGTGTTTTTGCTCGGACCAATTGTATGGTCCACTGCGGCGATTGCAACCGTAAACAAACTACTACAAACAAAGTACACATCTTTACAAAGTTCTAAAATGGAACTTGCTTTAACTGGAAAGCTGGTATTTTCTCAGTCGGTACGGCCAATAATACCAGGATACTCTCTACTAGGTATTATATAAAAAGTGTATGGTCAAAGTAACATTGTTATAAAGCTGGTTTTGTACGGAATACGGAAGTTTTCTCTAACAGCACTTTCACAATATAGTTTAAATGAAATTGTAATTATGCTCTTTGGTAGTATTATGCAGATTCTGTCTCCTACAATTTTGCGCATATATTGCACAAAACTGCTAAGCACAGTCAACTTAAAAACAGTACGTATTCAAGTATGACGTATATTTTATATTATGACGTATGCGTGTCGTCGTGTCGTGGCAGTTACGTGATGGTCGTGTACAAGGCGTCCATTAAAACAATTGGAAGAGAGTAGCGCACATGTTTAGAAAGGTGGCGGCAGTTCTCTTGGAGGAGTGCGTTTCCAGGCGATAGTCGTGATGTGACAATGTGAAAACTTTCCCGAAATTGCTATTGTTTAACACAATGCAATAGTTATATGAAAGTTTTATCAAAGTTTGTATAAAACTGTAACAGTACTTACTATCTGTTGTAATATAGTGCAAGAGATCTTACATAATACTAGATTCCAGATTGCTATAGAAAATACTAGACCAGCAAGTCAAGTAAATGACTTCAAAAAGCAAAAGAAATTACCATTTTGCCACATTATTTTCCTTTTCAGCGGTTTCAGTTATTCTTTTTTTGTTATGTTAGGTTTGGTTACATATCAATTTGGTAAGAATATGCAAATCATTTCGGTGAATATAATTGTTATTTTGAATTATGAGATATGGAAAGTTTTACTTTGATTATAGTAACAATTTCAGATTAGACTTAAATAGGTACCTAATTAAATGCGACTTTAATATTTTCATTTGTAAGTTTATGAATTTTAACTACTTTAACCGGTTTCTCAAGTTCTTGTACGGTGTTGGTTGGTTGACGGAATGTTTTCATTGTATGTTTTATCTTATTCTTTGGTGTGTGATTTCAATATTCGTTTAGTTTACTGCAAAAATTAATCTTTTACAAACCAGTGTTGTGTAATAATTTTCACGGTTAAGTGAAACTCATTTCGCTGAATTGAATCCAGTCTAAGCTCGCGTGCTCTCTGCATATAGCTCATTGCCCACACGCTCATTAAGAATTGGTTTTCATAACATCACTTTCATCTGTTATTCACATCAAAAATTTCTTCTCTTCATAGTTGTTATTATGAAGTTATGACATCTCCATAAAAACGCACGGACTACACGTTTTTTACTGATTTATCTGTGCTGTTATCGCGAACTTTCCATTCGACAGTTCGGAGTAATTAGCCACAGTGCTCGTGTATCAAATATCATTCACAGCACGGCATTGCGCGATTGGTCCAGCCAGCCCCAGCCGCAGCGCTGAAGGCCGTTATGTCGATCGGGTACTAATTCGTTACGAAAACCACTGGATAATTCCGTGCCATGCCATGTCAAGTAGAAAGTTCTTTGTTTAGTCTACTGTATCTAGTGTACAACGCCCCCTCGTGAAACTGTTACGAATTCCGAATAAGTCACCATGTTTACGTCACGTTCTGCACTAAAATGCGTGGAAAAAAATAACGAATTTGGAACACGTCTGTAGCTTATTGCTGTACCTACAACGGTTTCTTCATTACGGCCAGTTGGCACTGCAAATTACTTACAAAGGCAAACAAACCATTAAGGCCACTTTTGTATGCAAAAAGTTCAAACAAGTAAACATAACAAATGATAGTGTTGTAAATATTTTTACAACTTGACTCATCTATGCCCTGGGTGTCCACTTCCGTGAAGGTAGGTTCCCGGAAAGCAAAGGCCCATAACTCTGTGAGTCACCGATAGGCGGTCGTTACCTGTGCGGTGACTTCACCGGGCCGCTATGCGCACGCGCAACGATTGCGCGCGCCTCGCACTTGCGTTGTTTATGGTGTGTTATGAATTGTTGATCAGTGTCTCAGTTGCGCTCGCTCGGCAAATGACAGGAATTTGTCATGTTCCACAATATTATCCAGCCATCTATTGTTAATTAGTTTCAGTTGAAACATCAACTTCAATCTTAGCTTAGAATGTTTCGTTTGTTAAAACCGCTTACTAAGGTAGAAAATAATCAGACGTCTCTGCTGTCGCTTGACTACCGTCTACAAAACATTACAATAGGATTATTACTTGAGCTACCTATTGAATTCATTGAAGTTCATACACACACATATATGTATTTCATTCCTGTATATCTCCGAAGGGATAGGCAGAGATCCACATTTCGCCAACTAATAGGAGGCGTGTTTTGCCTCAACTTTGCCTTACGCATCCACTTACCTCATGCATAGCCACATTCTAAATATTAAAAATTCAAGGTGCATAGTTAAATACACAATAAGTTTGCAGTTTGGATGTCCATTGGCACCGCACCGTAACAATCTATTGTTCTCACTCACACAAATAGGACTAAGCCCTGAGTAGTGGCGATAGATGCCAGTTTCGGTTGGAGGCTGCGATGTGAATCTCAGCAGTGGGATAGTGTCGCAAGATCAACCTCGGCGCCCACGCATTGTCTCCGTGAGTTACGTGGATTAGTATAATACACTCGTTTTTATCCCCTGTGCCACGATATAGAACATCGTGGTCTATTTACTTAACGTTCTACTATCCGGTGAATTTTATTACCTGGTGGTTTTTATACGGAATCAATGGCCGATCAGTCAACTTTACTAGAGTCGGAAACATTTAATTCAGTCAGTAATGAAATAGCTGTTGTTTTAATTGCATGATAATTATTCTATTTAGCCATTATGTTTAGTAGGTACGTAATAGTAAAATAAAAAATAAATTTCGTAAAAACAAAAAATACATCCGAAATGTTAAAATTAATAGTTAATCAAGTGTTGAATATTGGTGTGAGTTGATATGATATGAAGATTTGAACTAATTTCAAGCATAAAAATCTCTGAAACTCTTCAGCTCTAAACTCATCACGACAAAAAGGTACATCTCGCGATGATGGTACTGGAGGGATGTAGCTCCTATTTTCTTCCTTCCACCCGAAGATCCCCTCTCTAGATGCCAATGTGCTAGTGACTCTTCTAGTGTTGCAAGCCTTGGATCACTAGGGTAATCACTTACAATCAGATAGGCCGTGTGCTTGTTTGCTAACTTAATTGTTGCATAACCGACTAAGTCAATTAAGTTAGTAATAACTTCCTGAACTCTTCTAAGACTGTGTCGCGTCAGAACAGCACAGCGTTCCCACGGTTTTGGTGCCTGTTGCCGTCTACTCGACCCGCGGTGGTTGCTCAATTATGGCACATTCACTAAAACAATTTATTTGCGTGGCAATTACTTAAAATGTACAATAGGTCTTTTGCGTGTCCTTTGCATGTGTAATTATTCTCGCTTATGTGCCGCAGGGGTCCGTCCTGTCCCCTACTCTCTTTCTTCTGCATATCAATGACATGCTGTCTACCGGCAGCATTCATTGCTATGCAGATGATAGCACTTTGCACGGGAGTTATCATGGACGTCCTGCGGATAAGCAGTCGGATATCGCAGATAAAAGGCAGCTTCTTGTCACTGAGCTTGACCGGATCCTGAACAACATTTCCCAATGGGGCTCTGAGAACCTGGTCGAGTTCAATGCCAAGAAGACACAGGCATGTGCGTTCACAGCAAAGGTATCTTCTTTCCTTCCCCTTCCCACTCTTCAGAGCACTCCACTGCCACTGCAGGACAACCTGACTATCCTCGGTATGGATGTTCGCTGCAAACTTAATAACAAAAACTACATCGAGAGTATCATCAAAACAGCCTCGCGTAAACTCGGAGTCTTGAACAGAGTGAGACGGTTTTTCACGCCGGAGCAGCGGTGTCTTCTATACAAGACCCAAATTCGGTCCTGCGTGGAATACTGCTCGCATCTCTGGGATGGCTCCGCAAAGTACTTATTAGATGCTCTCGACAGGTTGCAGCGACGTGCGGTCCGCATTATTGGGAATCCCGAGGTCACAAGCACCCTTGAGCCTTTGCAGATGCGTAGAGATGTTGCATCCTTGGCAGTATTTTACCGTCTCTACCATGGTGAATGTTCTGATGAGCTCTTCCAACTGGTCCCGCCCTCTCCTTTCCTACATAGGACAACACGAGCAGGGCTTAGATGTCACCCGTATACGGTGCAGAATATTCCCTCAAGAACCAAGCGGTTTGGTGACTCCTTTCTTTGTCGCACCATTAAGACCTGGAACTCCTTGCCAGCTCACGTGTTTCCTTCTTCCTACAGTCCCGGGTCCTTTAAGCGGGGCGTGAAAAAGCATCTGATGAGGCCGTCAAGCTGAGTGCCACCATTGTTAACATGGTACGTGTTTGTAATGGTGACCCTCTTTTCTGAGACTTTGCCTTCAGCTTACCATCAGGCGAGGTGAAGTCAAATTGACGTGTCCAATATAAAAAAAAAAAAATACTGAACTAGTGGCAAACTCGCATCGTTACAACGTCGGCGCTTAGATGTCGGTTATCGAGACTTTTAGTCCTCCGTAACAAAATGTCTCGAGAACCGAGCGTAACACACAACGACAAATGAGCGTAGCCATGGGCATCAGCTAGTAAATAATAAAATAGTGCAGAATGTTTGCACATGGCTACATTTGACGTCGCAATTATACGTGTGTATTACATTACGATATTGGCAATTAAACTTGCTTATAATCAGTTGCGCGCACTCATGCAACGGATATGCACGTTACATAACGTTGTACGACAATCAACAAAAATGGTTGCTTTTTACCCTATTCTTGAGTAAAGAATAGAATGTCGTCGCCCTAATTCTAACACTGTATATGTTGAAATTGGGTATAGGACAAATAAGTAAGGTAAACGCTTGTTACACAAAAGATGACTAATTGCTACCTGCAAAATGAAAGAAACTCAGTACTTTTGACTTGACAGCACCTGTCAGCTAGAATACAATAATTCCAAAATAACATGATAGAGAAATCGTTTAAGCATCTGTGTTTCGATACAATTGCTGCAGCCGGCCACAGCAAGTGTTGAAACACATTAATACCGACCATTAAATAAGTCGTTATAGTAAATTGACTTTCAATTTGGACGAGACGATAAGACCGCGCCAATTACGCCCCGCGCTGCATCGTAAACGCGTGTATTAGCAACGCAACCACAATACTGTATTAACGTTTGTAATAATGTAAATCAGTCATTCCTAAGTAGATTAGTCCCTTTTGACTATTTAAGGATAGTCTGAACTAACTATAGATTCAGTAGGTATATTGGCAGTTTTGAACCTAGAAACGTGTCTCATGGATCATAATAAACGTGTCTTTGCCGCCTATAGGCACTCATAGATGGAAAAATAAATTATTGAAAAAAAGAACCAGACTGATGCTGAAAAGATCGAAACAAGCTTTATAGCAGGCGATTCCCAATAATTTTCATCGAATTTACAAATGGGTACCGCTTGTTATAACGTTGCTGCTTGTTTCGATCTTTTCAGCATCAGTAGGGTTTTTTGACGTGACAACGTCTTATAAATTGGTTTGCCGGGTGACACTTCAAGAAACTGCGTTACGCTCCGCTCACGTTATGCGCTCACAATGAGAGCGAGTGAGAGGCACGCGTCCCTTCCACTCGGGCATGGTTAGCCCGCCTAAGAGCGAGAGAGACAGACATTTTTCAATTGTTACTATTATTTCATCCTTCTTCCTACTATACGAATGAATATTCACATTAAAATTATTTTACCACTCAAAGTCGTTGTCACGTAAAACTTTCGCCCGTATACCGACTTTACAGGCAACCAAATTTTTTTTATTTTTAATAATTTATTTCTTTTATATTTTTAAGTTATGAAATATATATTTTTGTAATCGTGTTTTAATTTCCTTTATTTTGATACCCCATTCAATAAATTTGAGTGAAAATTTTATTTTACCAGAATCCGCCATTCTATTTTCATTTTTTATTTTGATATACCAAGTGTCATTCTCACAGTAAATACGAATCTAACGAGGTGTCGTTAGTGGTTCAAGCTAAAATTCATCGAGCCGTCCAGAGGAGTCGCGTGACAAGGATGCACTCCTTCAGGGCTGTAACAAATTAAATAGATAGGTACTATAAATCTATTATTCGAATACTCAGTATTAAGAATACGATGATTTTAATGAATTATGTTCATAATGGTGTACACTCTTCAACATTTTATTTGTACCTTTCGTGGGAAAATCCATTTTTTGGACTTTCCCAACCACTGTTTCGTTTTGATGACCCCGCGTATTTTTTTTTTTTTTTTTTTTTTTTTACGTGCGGGAAATCCCCACGGATACCCGCCCCTCCGGAGCCGGAGGGGTGGGTTATGTCGGACTCGAACCGACTAAACCGCACGCCGTCTGTGGGTCGTGGTGCTAGGCCGGAGGTGAGGTTGTCTTGCGACATATCCCTCGCACCCCGGCTGACCCAGGGCCATCCCTTTCGGTCTGGCCCTCCTCGGGAGGTGGGGACCACGCCGTCCCCGACTCAACCCCGGTGTGGGGAGGCGCGCATCGTCCTACGATGCGCGCCGCCGCCGTGGCCTGCTTCTGCTAGGGTGACGGGTGGCTCCACCCGTCACCCTCAGGCCCGCGCTCATGGGGGGCGGAGGTCTGTAAGCGCCCTCCGACGCCCGAGCCGCCTTCGGGCGCGAGCAGCGATGTCAGCGAGTCTTTCTCGCTCACCGCGCCGCGCCCGCTCTGCTGTCTCCTTCGCGAGCATGACCTGCTCGCAGAAAGAGGCGCTGGCCGCCCACGCATCCGCGCAGCGGACCATCGCCGCGAGCAGGGTGGAGAGCGTGAGCACTCTCACCCCCAGGGCCTGCACAAGCTCCCGCCTCGGCGTCTCAAACGCCGGACACTCGGTGAGCGTGTGCAGCCCCGAGTCCACGCTCGCGTCGCAGTGATGGCACTCGGGCGTTGGCTCAATACCCATCAGATGCAGATACCGCCCGAAGTAACCGTGCCCGGTTATCATCTGCGTCTGACGGTACGAGAGGCTCCCGTGTGGCCTCTCTAGCCACTCCCCCATGATGGGCCTTACCGCCGCAATGACGGTGTGCCCTGCGCGTGGTTGCCCAAGTCGTCGCTCCCACTCGGCCACCATGACCTGGTGGAGCCGGGATTTCTCGGCCCGAATGTCCTCGGGCTCGGGATCGAATCCCCGCTCCCGCGCCTCCTTTCGGAACTGGTATAGTGCCGAAAGGGCCCTCGCTTCCAGGATCCACGGTGGCGATCCGGCCAGGAGACTCGCCGCTTCGAAGGATATCGTGCGGTATCCCCTGATGGCCCTGGAGGCCATCGTCCTCTGCGCCGTACGGAGCAGAGGCAGGAATCTGGCCCCCAGGGTGTCCGCCCACACGGGGCACCCATATAGGGCCATGGACCGCACGACACCCGCGTAGAGTCTCCTGCAGGAGGCCCCTGGGCCCTTCAAGTTGGGCAGCAGCCGACTCAGGGCATTCGCCGTGGTGACCAACTTGGGGCGCAGGCTTCGGAGATGTTGTCCGAAGTCCCATCGACCGTCAAGCACGAGCCCCAGGTATTTCAGCTGGGGCTTGATGTCGATGGGAGTGCCTCCCACTGTAAGGCTGGCTCCCGGGCCTGGCCTGCGCCGAGGACCATGAAAGAACATGGCCTCGGACTTGTGCAGAGCCACCTCGAGACCCAGCCGCCGGATCCGCTCGACGACTTGGCCAACCGCGGTCGTGGCCCTCAGGGTTGCCTCGCGGTGCGTAGCCCCGCTCACCGTCACCAGCGTGTCGTCCGCATAACACGTGACGGTGGCACCGTACGCGAAGTCACCGCGAAGCACCCAGTCGTAACCGATGTTCCACAGTAACGGTCCCAGGACCGATCCCTGTGGAACACCGCACGACATCTCACGCCTACCGACTCCGGTCGAACTCGGGTAGACGACGGCTCTCTCCGTCAGGTAAGCCCCGACTATGCGGCGGAGGTAGAGAGGCACACCGTGGTACACGAGTGCCTCCCTGATGCAACTCCAGGGCAAGGTGTTGAAGGCGTTGGAGATGTCCAAGGACACCGCCAACATCACCTCGCCCCGGGCAACCGCATCCTCCGCCAGAGTCCTCACACGCATGATGGCATCCACAGTGGAACGCCACCGGCGGAACCCAAACTGGGTATTCGCCAGGTCCGGCCCCACTCTAGAGAGATGCTCGACGAGGCGCTTGGCAATTACTCTTTCGAAGAGCTTGCCCACCTCGTCGAGCAGCACTATGGGCCGGTACCCGGACGGCTCGTCCGCCGGGCGTCCCTTCTTGCGGATGAGGACCAGTTTCCCCGTCCTCCACATCTTCGGAAACTGGCCCCGCTCCAAACATGCGCTGAGGAACCCTCTCAGTCGGGGTTCGAGACCGTCTTCCCCTAGAGCTAGGACCCACGCGCGGCCTGGAATGCCGTCGGGTCCCGGGGCGGTGTTTTTCTTGGCTCTCAGCCTTCGCACCGCCAGCTCTAGTTCTACCCAAGTGACCTCGGGCACGTCGTCGTCAATCACCGCACTGGGCGCCGTACTGGGTGCCGTAGGCGACCGAGGCGGCGGAGCCATCTGCGGCGGAACATGTTCCGCTCGCGCCGGGAACAGGGATTCCACCACTCCTCCGAGCAGAGCCGGTTCGAGCACCTGGGTCAGCGGAGGGGCCCGGGGGCGCAGCTTTTCTCTTACCATAAGGTAAGGCCGCCCCCATGGGTCCCGCTCCAGCGTCTCCAGGAGCTCCCGGTAACAAGCGGCCTTAGACCGCTTGATCTCCGCTCGGAGGGCATTCCGGGCCTCCCTGTATCCCTCGTGAAGCTCCGCCAGTCGGGGCTCCGAATCTGCGGTACGGCTACGCCTCCTACGGAGTCGAGCCCACCGGCGGTGCGTGATCACGCAGGCTTGACGCAGCCTCGCGATCTCCGCATTCCACCAGTAGACCCGACGCCTCGGATTATAGGCTGGAGCCCTAGGCATACCCGCATCGCAGACCCGTGTCATGGCCTCCCGGAACCAGGCCGCTTCATCGTCTATGTCGACAGGCCTGTCCGGCGCAATGGCCCAGGCCTGTACGATGGCGGCCTCCAGGAGGTCCTCCCGATTCAGTCGCCCCAACACCCAGCGCGGCTCGCGTTGGGCCGATATGACCGGCGCATCACCCGCAGGAGGGGAGACATCGAACCGAACGTATCGGTGATCCGATAGTGTCTCCACCTCCACGGCGACACGCCAGTCCCGCACGCGGAGTGACAGGGAAGCGCTCGCGAACGAAAGGTCTATGATCGACCTGCGCTCCCCCGCCACAAAGGTGCCCACATACGTGGCTTCGGCCCCACGATTCTGGAGAACTAAGCCGAGAGAATCGGCCCAGCTCTCCAGAGCCCTGCCCCGCGCGTTTGCGCGCCGGGAACCCCAAGCCTGAGACCAGGCGTTGAAGTCCCCGAGCACAAGAACCGGACGAGGCGTACAGGCATTGACGAAGTCGGTCAGCCGCTCCAGCGACCGCCGATACTGCCCGATGAGTCGGTGTGACCCCGGCGTGAGATAAACGGCCACGACCGCAATCTCCCCGACACGCGCCGCTACGATGCCATGCTCCCTTGCGATCACTACAAGGGGAGGGGCACCCGCAGCGGCGTTATGCACCAGTGCCGCCGATCCATCCAGGTCGACCACCCAGGCGGGCCCGAGGGGCCGGTGAGTGTATGGATCGGCGACAGCGGCGACGTGTATGGACCACTGTGCCATGCTCTGGAGCAGAAGGGCCTGAGCATCGACACCGTGGCCCACGTTCGCCTGCAGGATGCGGAGCTGGGGATCCATTATGGAACCATCTCCGCATCCCGCACCGAACCGTTGGCGGAACGCCCGCCTCGCGGCAGCGGCTCCCCGCGGGTGCAGGCCTTGCTGCCAACCCTATGGTCGGCCGGCTTGCCCTCCGCCGCACACCTGAAACAGTGCGGCGGAGCTTCGCAATTGCCGGCTCTGTGACCGGGTTGGCTGCAGCGGAAGCAACGGTCTCCGACCGTCACCTCCGCCTTGCACTGCACGCCTACGTGGCCGGCCGACAGGCACCTAAAGCACCTGTCCGGCCGAGCCTGCAGGAGCCGTACCCGGACTCCCACAACGCCGCCTACCGCGAGGACCCGTCTTTCGGCAGCCTTTGCAGCTGCTGCGATGGGGCAGCCGACAACTGCTGCCCCCTGTCCGCGACGGCCGTAGCGTATAGCTCCGACCTTAACCGCCTCCAGGGGGCAGCCCCCGGCCTCCGCCACGGTGACCCGAATCTCTTCGGCCGTGATGGAGTCGTCCAGGTCCGAAATGCGCAGTTCTGCGCATTTGGTGGGCCTGGACACCCGGACGTCGGCTGCATCCAGCGTCTCCCTCAGCTTAGCCGCTATGGCATCAGCCTTGGGACCGCTCGAAGCGCCAGGGACGTGGATGAGCCGGGCACCCGTCCGAGTGTGTGTCACTCGGAGGGTCCCCGCCACGTCGAGGGCCCTCATATCGATGAGGCCCCTCGCCTGCTTCACCAGTGCAGTGTACTGCACGCCCCTCTCCGCAGCCTCCGGTGTCATCGTTAAGACGACAGCGGTGGTGCGGGGGACGCGCAGCGCTCCTGGCGCTCCCCTCGCAGCAGCCTGGGCCTTCTTGGCCCTTTTGGCTGCCTTTTTGCGGGCGTTCCGCCTTTTTTTGGCTTCGCCCACTACCTCCCAGCCCCCTGCCGGTGCGGAGCTTGTGGAGGCAGCCGGACCCGCCGATGTTGGTGCCGTGGCCAGAACCTTGGCTGGGGCTGGGGCTGGGGCTGGGGCTGGGGACGACTTCCCCTTGCCCTTCCCCTTTCCCTTGCCCTTAACCTGGGCGCCCCGCGCACTCTGGGCACCCCCGGCTGGCGCGGCGATGGGTGCCGGAGCAGCAGCAGGAGCAACGGCAGCCGCAGTGGTAGCACTGCGCGTGGTGCCCCTCTTTACGGCTCCGGCGTACCCTCCAGTAGTGGGCGGCGCCAGGGGCGGACGGCGGATGGAGTCCATGATGGCCTCCAAACAAATCCGCGTCCGCTCCTCGTGCGCCGCCTGCCGCGCTTCCATGGCGGCCATTGCCGCCATGCAGGCCTCCAGCGCGTTCGCGGACCCCGCCGGCACAGGCGCCTGCGCCTGCCAGGGCTGCGGCTGGGCGAGCCGCAACGTCGGCCTCGGCTGCGCCGGCAGCGGCGGCCGCGGGACCGCTAAGCGCGGCGGGAGCGGCGGCGGCGGCAAACGCGGTGGTGCCGGTGACGTCGGTGGCGCCGGCTGCACCGGAGGAGAAGGCGGCGCCCCCGGCCGCACCGGCGACCTGGACCGAGATGGTGGCGATGGCGGTTCCGGCTGCGCTCCGACCCTCCGCCTCTCTGTGCGGGCCACACGGTCTTGGAGCGCCGCCAACTCAGCCGCCATCTTGGCCATCTCCCCGCGGTATTCCGCCGCCTGCCGCTCGGTTTCCCCGAGCAAGGCCTCCTGACGCCTGCCGAGGTCAGCCCGCTCCTGCCGCGCACGGCCTAGCTCCGCCCTGAGCAGATTGTATTGCTCCACTAGGCGGAGCGTCGACCGCATGAGCCGGTCCTCCTCCGGCGTCATAGCCCCAGTTCGGGCCTCAGCAAGGCCTTTAAGGGCCTCCACCACCTGGTTAGAGGTGGTGTCGCCGGCACAAGGCAAGGGCGCCGCCGAGGAGGAGGAACTCGGCGGCGCCATGACACCCTTCGGGACTGGGGCTGGGGCACGCTTTTGAGGGGCAGCCCTCTTGCCACCCCGCGTCTTTCGGCGACCGAGCGCCGCAAACTTGGGCGGGGGAGAAAGATATTCTCCCTCCTGTCCGCTGCTGGACGTGGACCCGTCGGTCATGCTGACCTCCGGGTCCGGCTCATAAGGCCGAAGGGGAGGAACCTGGTTCCTCTTTTCGGCTGAGCTCCGGGTTGCTACGCCCGGACTGCTAGCCCTGCTCTGGGCGGCGGTGTCAAGGTGGTCTGACACCGCTTGGGACGCGACCTCCGCGTCTTGGTGCTGCGCGACCTCCGCGCAGACTGTTTCGCTTGGTTGGGGGGGGGTTTTTTGGTTTATTAGAGATTCTTCCATGATGTCCCACGAGTAGAACCGCTCTAATTACACTTCCTGGGTGACGGCCATTCCAGGAAGCGGGGTACATACTGTGGAGGTCCCCAGGTATCCACAGGTTTTAAGCGACTTCGCTGTCGGGTTTTCAGACTTTTCCTTGTCGCGGGCCGGCCAATTAAGGCAAGCCCCACGGCCTCCAGGATATCGGCGTTCCCGAGTGTGGCTAGCACTCAGGTCGTTGTCGATATCTCGGAGGTTACGCGATGCGGGGGAGTAGCCAACTCTCCCAACGCCGACGGTGGCACGAATGCCCGTCAGCCCCTGCGCGAGCAGTGGGCCGACCCGTCCCCGGATCCTACAGATCCCGTCGCCTCTCCCATGTCTCCTCTGCTAAAGCAGAGGGGTACCGGGAGCGACGGCTAGCCCTGAAAAGGGCTGTTGAGGTGGGAGGAACCCTACGGATCCCTCCCCGCGGGCCTTGCAGGCCCGCCATACCACGACCCCCTCGTGCAATGGGGTCAGCTAGCCCTTAAAAGGGCTGTTGGAATGGAAGGGTATCCTACGGACCCCTTCCCGCGGGCCTTGAAGGCCCGCCATCCCACGACCTCCTCGTGAGGTCAGCCGTCGGGTTATTTGTCAACGGCCAACAGAACTCCCAAGGTAGGAGTCTGTTAGCCGTTGTCCAGGGTGCACCAGCCCCCCCGCTTCCGCTCCCCAGGACCGCGGTCCAAAGGGGGAAGAAACGGAGAAGCCGACGTGGAGGTTACCCAACCAGCACCCCGATGACCCCGCGTATAATGAAGTTATGATTTTTGTTACGAATAACAGTGATGAAATATTGGAACACTGCACTTCTAACCAATCTTTTGGGCTATACTGACTCATCATTATGATAATATTTGATTGTGTTGGCATGTGCCTGAAATATACTTAGTGGGGAATAAAGCTTCCACTGTTAAATATGTAAAATATATCTGATAATTAACATTATAGTTACACGTTTTTAGTAGCATTGTTAAAGATTCTTGAACTCGTTTTAACATTTCTTAAGAATATAGATGTGTACCTAATTATTATAGTAAATGATAAATAAAACTAGAGGTTGTAATATATCCTTAGTGACGATTGCAAGATATTTTTAATTTTTGAAGTGAAAATTTCTTTAGCGGCTTTGGGTGGGTAAAAAGTGTTAAACTCGCGTCAGGATTACGTGACCTTTGTCGCGTCAGGATCACGTGACCTTTGTCGCGTCAGGATCACGTGACCTTTGTCGCGTCAGGATCACCTGACCTTTGACCCGTAACCGACGAATGACGTCATACAACATTCTTAGCTTCAGAGTGTGTATTTTGCTAGGTACGCTAAGAAGCTTCGTAGCTTAGCGGTAAGCGCTTCGACTGTAAGTCCTTATGATTTCAGATAGTACCGGGTTCGAACCTGGGCTTCTGACACCTTTTCCGATTTTTTTTTTCACATTTTGGTTGTTTTAATTTTAATAATAATAAATAAAATAAGGACAAGGATGTACAAAGTGTAAGTAAGTAAGTCCACTAAATTTATATTTTAATTTTTTTGAAAATAAATGCTTTACAGAACCATCTAGCGTAGAGAATAAATAAGTAACCTTGTCTTACAATACACACATCAACATGGTCTAGGGATATTTCAATGAAACCTAAATAACTAAAATTCAATTAACTTTTTGTTAAGGCACCTACATATTAAAATAAACCTTGTTTAATAACCTATCTAATCTGGTAATAGACTTTTAGATAAAGTTAAATTTAAAAAAAAAACTTATAAGTAGACGAAAAATTCGGACAAAATTTCAATCTTAACTTTATTTTTGGAACATCAAAACCTAAACAAAACAACTATTTTTTTTATAAAAATTGTTGAAACTTTAAAATTAATAATCCGTGGATAAGACTCTCCTGACACATCTGCAGCGGTTCTGCATACTCAAAACAAGGATGTCAATATCCTGTCTTGGAATACTGTCCCAAATTCTGCTAAGATGCAAGAAAAGCTGGTTTTCATGCACAATATCTTCAGGGAAATTCCTAAGAGCTCTTCTCCGAAGCATATCCCAGGCATGCTCAATAGGATTTAAGTTAGAGGATTGTGTAGGCCAGTCTAAAGCTTGGATATCATGCTGTTGTAACCAACTTGTAACGATACGCGCCGAATGTGGACGGGCATTGTCGTGCATTAGCTGGAAATTTTGTCCCATTTGCTGTCGGTTTTGCAAGATTACAGGCTCTAGCATCTCATCTCGGTATTTTAGAGCAATCATATTGCCTTGTATCCAAACGAGGTCCGTTCTACCGCCGAGACGAATTCCTGCCCAAACCACAATCGTGCCACCTTGCCACTTGTGCTTTTCACTGATGAATCCAGGTTTGGATTTTATCGTGATTCGCGAAGAGTACGCGTTTGGAGAGAACCTGGACGTTGGAATCGACTGCAGCACCCACAACAAGTTCATGCATATCAAGGTGGCACATGTATCTTAATATACTCAAGAACCTTGAGCAAAAAAGCATTTGCTATATTCAAAATATGATTCTGAGAAAACGGCAAATCTGCTGGTTCCGTAACCTACTTTGTTAGAGATTTCCCGTAACGTGTGCAGTGTTCGATCTAGCTCGATTGTGCGCCGACTAAAGGCCAATCAGCACCACTGTTACTAGTGGTGGGTGTTGTCGGTCGATCTCGTGACGAATCGATTCTAACTCGATTAGGTAGAGAGCCTGCTGTACCCAACACAACACCAATGCACGCGGCACGCGGCACGCATTCTAATTGTTCGTGGTCTATGAAACTTTTAAAAGGCGTGTCTCGCATGTAAGAAGTTATGGTTTCTTTCGCGTGACTCGTAATTGTACACTGAAAATCAATTTAATCGTCTGCGCGTCTCTGAAAGGCTGACAAGCACTTTTCATCAGTATATTTGCTGCCTAAGTAGTAGTCTAAAATAAAGGTTTATACAATGAAATCAATTTCCGTATTCGCGGCAGGGTGTGAACTAATTAAATTAATAACCATGATAGTCTAACAAACGGTCAAAGAACTCTCTGTGACATTGGACTCTATCTAGCCGCTTCATTATTTTGGTCGTAATAAGGCTTCGCTTTGTACTATACTGTATCTGCACCGCTATGTTGTTGTTATTTCCGGCAAACTTCATGAGCAAACGTTAAAAAGTTGTCACATGGATATGTGCGCCAACAGGTCCACTAAAATGCGAATAAAAGGGCTGATCAATCAATGACGCGACGCCAGCCCTTTGAGCCCGTGGCTAGTTTATTAAAATCTACGATTGGTTATAGAAGTCTGAATAAGTGCTTTGCGCAGCCTGAGACTAAAATAATAAATATTCTTTAAGTCTGTGATTGTCATAAGTTTGCCGATCACTAAACTTAGATGTAACTTGTATGCAGCTTGGACAGTTCCGCACTTCATTTGATGGCAAGTGAACGCGACTGGAATTAAGATACAGAAGTGCAAGTCGGATTTTGTTATGAGACTTTTTGGAGGTTAAGAGTAGATGTAACGCAACAGACGTTATAAACTTCTTATTATTGAAGATTTATAGATCAAATCTTTTGCAATCTATAAAATTTAGCTTGACGTCAGCCCTGTGTTGCATCAGGCCCAGTTGAATATTACTACTAAGTACTGCTGCAGACACATTGTCTTAACTCCTAGTGTGTGTCACACACACTTGTCTCCATTTTAGGGCACTTCCTTTTGGCTGTATCCTGAGAGTTAACCTAACTTTATATATTTCTCATTGCCCTTTATTGTCTAGCGTTTTTGATGCATCACAAGTGCAATATACACCGACTGACTCACTAACGTCTCCATGTTGTTATTCATAACTTTACTTGTGAAGTAAAGGTTTGTTTGCTTTTTCTCTTTCACTGGTCTTGTCATGTGCCGATATAGGTATGAATCATACAACCCAAGCGTGATGTACGAAGTGTATGTGCCACATAATAACAGTTCACTTCAGTACATGATTTGAATACTTTCGCTACCACACAAAAAAGTTCTATCTACCTCTAATCCTCTACCTCTACTTACAACATATTATTACTAAGACTCGAGTCATTAATACTGGACTAAGAAATTGTGTAGATATTATTATTGTACAATGAATAATGAAATAAATAAATTAAAAAATTCAAACTGGCAATGTTTTTAATGCTAATTTGTAAGTTAGAAAATACAGAATACAATAATTCATTCAATCATCAGAAAATACATTCGTGATGCACATTGAAGTTTGACATTTTTTTTAAGAAAAACAGCTTACATATTGATCTTTTATACTGTCTTATAAAGAATTGAATATCATACAATAAAACCAAGAGATACTAAATAAATAAATAGTTGTGTAACAGAAACCGGTGCGCATTATGAGGACCGATGTATAATTACAACGAGAGTCTGATACCGCTATGGGTATGATTCCGAAGCCGACCGCATTAGACAACTGCAGATGCATTTTAAAGGAGGTAGAACACGACGGTATTTCCGCCCAATTGAGCAGTCCGACTGGTGAAGTACCTCCGTCCTACGAATAGCGCGACTATAATAACCTCGGGTTATGTTCCTGGCTGTGAGTAGGGTAGCCAGAGCTCACTGGAGAGTCTTTGTGTTGTCAGTGGGAAGACTAAAGGCTATTCCTGCTTTGTCTTCTACGCTGACGGCACAGAAACTGTGTTTACAGGGCAGCACGAGTGTGACTCCCCTGGTGTTGCACGCGTCCATGGGTCGCGGTAGCCACTTTGCATCAGGTCGTGTGCTTGTCTGCCGCCTCTGTGGTATTAAAAAAGATGCATGCAGCACACACATTACTTGTTAAACTTCGATACGGATATAGGGGACCATTGACAAGCCGCGATGAATTACGCGTAGGTATTTGTTGCGTGCGCCTGCCGTTGTCGTATGCGGTCGGCTTCGGAATCATAAATATCGTTGGAGTCGTAGATATAGTGCGGCCACAGACCTGCCTAGGCCAAACTTAAGATATAATGTTCAGAAATGCAGCTGCCGGCCGGTCTCCTTGTACAAGTATAACCAGAACTGTCGCCGTTTACCATTTTATTGTTAATTTGCTTAAATTAATTCACCTTCCAATAAGACATGTAACTTGTTTTTCCACTACATCTTTCCCTGGTGTCACTTTGCATACAGGTTCGATTTCTAAAGATATTTTTTTTTTATTAAAATGTTTCACCATTGCTAGTATTAGGTTCACATTGGTGATATATTTTCATGGTGTATGCCATTTGACATTTTGCGGTTTTATGCATAATCAATGCAATGTAGTTATGTCACAATTGAGGAGACGTAGTTGTAACACTTAATACGTTTATGGTCATCATAGATAACGATATAGTAAATTAGAACTGACTTGGCTGTAACTGGGTAGCTGGTAGAATTCTGGTTACTCTCTCTGGTCTGTATATCGAGTCGTCGTCTGTAAATCGGTCAGAAGTACACATATACCTTTTGTGTGTAACCATACCCCATTCGGGGCTTACCACATACTTTAAATTTAGTTACGAGATTAACTTTAAAAACCATGCTTCGGCCGCTTTATCTTAATAGCGAACAGTTGTGGTGCAGCTTATCGTAATATACCGACGCTTGTGACTCAATCAGAGCTGTATTTATATGTTTAGTGGATTTTTGCTGCTCATTTATAAAGAAGCGTCCCGTCCAGCTACGCGGGAGAAAATTACATACGAAGAAAGAACTGCATCTCCTACCGGGTCCAATAATTTGTAATATGCTTAGGCTCTAAGCAAATATACACTAGTGCAATTTCATCGCAGACGGGTGAAATGGAGCGTCTTGTTTTCTATAATCTGCCGACTCCATAGAAAGAGACCTTGCTGAATATACTTATAATAAAGAAAGGGTAACAAATTGTCGCTATTGAATGTTAGTTGAACAGCTCAGCTGGTAAAACGTCAGTAAGTTACATTTTTTGCAGTTGCGCGGTATGCTCATTATCACATTGCAACGCAACAAACTAGCGAAATAGTTCCTGACAACTTCTCTTTTTGACCATTCAAGTTTTAAAAGGTCAAGTCGTCAGTACAAATGCTTTGGTTACCATTTGCTAACTCATCGCCTACGCTTAGAACGCATGATCTAATATTTATTTATTTTGGTATACATAATTGGCCAAACGTTGGAAATGTTCGACTCCAGCGGCATGTCGAAACTGAAGTCCGTTGTGGAGTTCTACATACAGAGCAAGATCAACTGTTGATTCATTATTTTATTTAATATCGAGTTTAAATACCAATATGCTGCAATTCGTAGGATTTGTGATATGCCCGAAGGTCTTGCATCCGTTCCTTTCCCTTCTCTTTCCTTTATTTCCACTCCTCTGTAGCTTATAGGTGGTAGAGTAAAAATTAGATTTGCAAGTTTTTATAGGCCACAGGACCCGCGTACTATAAGCTTAGGTTTGTCTTTGTAAAATGCATCTAGATTTCAAAATTCAATCCGCTTGGTTTGTTGGAAAGTTAGATTGGCTTCGTTATTGTTTAGTGATTAGTGTACGCTATCCAGGCTGCGCCGGTCGCCGGTCGCAATGACCTGGTTTCGTTGAGCCTACCGCATGCAACGCAGCATTTGTTCCCTCGTATCGAACTGTTTGCACAACGGCGAACGTCGCCGCCAGTGCCGGTGGTGACCATATATACATTGATTGAGCTGTTGCCGAAATTAATATTTCTTCGATTCCAGAGCGTCATTTTATTTGCAACGAGGCATTTGCAAAGTTCCACACTCGTTAGATATTGTGACAGCGCAATGAAGCACGTAAGATATACATCAACTGTGATAGAAGTTACTATTTCCACGGCTCTGAGCCATGAACCCGGTTTAAAGAGGAGTTATCGTAGAGAGACTACATAATAATTATTCGGTGACATAAAGAAAAAAGTCATATGAACATTCATATGACATTCTTCTTTATGTCACCGAAACCCTAACTAAAGAGTTCAACTATTTGTCAATAGTTGAAAAGAAGAAGTAAATTACAATATAATTTAAACATAAAGCGTTACGTCCCTGGATGAAACACCCTTGCGCACCAGGAAAAGTGTGACTCTATTTATTTGCTGAGCTATCCCGTATTACTTTGAATATACAAGTATTTAAACGTCTGTTCTTTTGTTGTAGCCTGCTGGGTGCTGCTGGTGACCTGCGCGTTGTGGCCTAGCATACGCGCAGCCGGTCCCCTCGGCCCCTCCGACAGACCCGAAGCCTACTTCAACGGCAGCTCCTACGTTCGTCTCTCTCGACCCATTTCACTCAAACAACTTGTTGGACTCAGCTTTCGAACCTGTGTTGGTAAGTCATTTAAAGTTGAATTAATGCGGTTCAATGACTAATTACTTAGCAATGCAAATAATATTTCACTGGATAAACAGATTCTGTGCTGCAGTTTGTTTTCAAAGACTTAGCATCGATTAATAATGTCTAATTTTATTTAAAAAGTTCTCGAAGTCCTAAGAATAATATATTACATATTTCTTTCGGATATTTATCAAAGTTCAATATACTCAAAACTTATTCGTAAAGTCTCCTGAATCCTCATGAGAAGCTGCAGGCGGTGCTTAAAAAATTAAATAATAATCGATGCGGTAAAAAGTGCACGGCATGCTGGCTGACGGGTGACGGGCATCAATCAAAACGATCTCCAAGTCATTACTGTCGCCGGTCGTTGCTCGTTTTTGTTGGCAATTGCGCGAAATGTGCGCGTTACCGACTGCGTTGAGTGCATTGCTGCGTGCGCCGTGGTTCGCGGAACCAACCACATTAGCCGCACTGAGCGAGCATTTCGAATACCTAGATGACGAGGAACATGATCTATTCAACCAGCAATGTTAGTATTTGTTTGTCCAGTCGAGGTTCTGACCTCTGATCTTGTACTTACTATTTGAGAAGTAGTTTAAGTAATCGGGTTTTAGTAAGAAGGTGGTGTGTCCGTGGTCGAGCCGTGATTCAGGTACCCTTTTTATCTATATATTGTTATATATACTCATTTGGGTTTTACATAATATAACTATGAATCAACACGCTTCAACATATAAAAACCATATTGCGCAGGCAATAAATTCAAGGTTTTGTCCTCGAACCTATCTCCGGAGTCATCATTGTTTTTTTATCGTTATTATCACATGAATGGCAGATAGATCCTCGAATATTTAGCGTTAGATCAAAACTTTAGTGCTATAGGTGCCGGCAAACTTTTTGAACAAACGTCAGAACGCTTCCGCGTGTGCGCTATACGAACCAACCAATACGGATTGATCGACCAATGAGATCAGCCCGTGATTGGTTTAATGTAATTTATGATTAGTTGATTGGTGCGTCTTGTCGATGCTTCCTGCGCTTACCACCAAAAAGCTGCTTGCTGTGCAACTAGAGAACATTGTCACGAAGTTTGCCGGTCAGTACACCTCGTGTAATGATGCGCCGTCTCGCGGCGGCCATTGCCGCGACAGTTAAGTCACCGAAATCATGCACGCGGACGACATCCCTCCGAGCCGGTTACTGTACCCAGTGCCCGCGGGCCACGCTGTCGTAATATCATTATGATTAAGAGAAAGGTACACATTAATCAACCCAACTACCACACGAGATTGCACGGAGTCGTATGCTCTTTTGATGTATGCAATGCTTCATATCAACTTGTATTATTGCGACTAATATTTGTAAAATTTATCTTTGGTATGTTCAATCAATCAATAAGTCGCCAAATCAAACAAACTCTTATATATTATGAAATGACTATGACTAACCAAGGCACACATTATATTTGGATAAAAGAACAAGCCTCAAAGTAAATGTCACTTTTTAGTCAATCGCATTACGAATTATGCTGAATATCTTAACATCATGAGTGGTACACAAATGATAGCTGCGGCCGCGGGGCAAAAATCTGGATCTTATTACTACTTAATTACTTGGCTAATTTATACATACTATTTTATCTATAGCAGACTAATTCTAAGTTTAGTGGTAATCCTAACACTTGAGTTGGCGACGTTGTATGCTCGGAACAAAGGGCGGTACTTACGAAATTTCCTAGATTATTAAAACGGCTTCTTTCTTCACGATTGAAGGCTATAAGGCATATAGGCTTAAGAAAACTAGTACAACAGCTACCATGCAGTATTGACAGACCGTGGTCCTATATTATATTATTTATTATTTTCAGTCTATAATAAAAATAATTGAACGCGTATCCAATGAGCCCATTTGAAGTTGTTATTGGTTGAGTTATTGGTCAAGGCAGGGCATAACAAATGTCAAACATGATTCAGTTTTACTTTACCTATGCGAATTGTTGTTTCAGTTCAGTTTGAGTTAACGGTTAGGTAGAAACTGTATACACGCTTACCTTTAAAGCCCTCAGTGCTGAAGTGGAAGTCATATTTAATATAACCTAGTTAACCAACTAATTTTTGGACCCGTAATAAATAATTCAATAAATTATATTAATTTAATTGTGGCGTAGCGTTAGAGCGACCAAATGCTAAGTGCAAACTATCTACAAGAATATGTATGTATAATGTACGATTGCATTAGAGTGTTACTATTTATGATAACTACTAGCTGTTGCCCGCGGCTCCGCCCGCGTGGATGTCGGCTATCGCTTAGTATTGATCCGACGCTATTGAGCTTTAAATTCGCCTCTCTACTCAATATTGTCCCCGACTATGAACTCACCTCTGTTCTCGACTTTCTACTAGTTCCCCTCTCTACTCGACTTTGTACTCTTCTCTATACCCGCCTTTCCATTGGCCTCTCTACTTGCCCATCCATTCGATTCTCTTTTCGCCTCTCTATTTGACTCTCCCCACTCGCCTATCTATCTACTCGCACCTCTACTCAACTCTCTATTCGATCTCTACTCGCCACTACATTCATCTTTCCTCTAGCCTCCCTATTCCCCTCTCTACTCAACCCTTTACTGCATTCTATTTGATTCTATACTCGCCTCTCCACTGGCTCTCTAGTCGCATATCTACTCGCCCCTGTAGTAGACTCTTCTCGACTTTCGATCTTTACACGCCTATCCACTCGTCACTATAACAATCTCTACTCGCCTCTCCACTCGCTTCTATATTTGGTTCGCTACTCAACTATGTCCGTTCCGAAGCTCTAATTCACCTTTGTACCAAATTTCATGAGGACATCTTAAAAGAAATTCTTACTTTTTTTTTATGTAGGACACGTCAATTTGACTTTACCTCGCCTGATGGTAAACTGAAGGCATAGTCTCAGGAAAGAGGGCCACCATTATATACACGTGCCATGTTAACAATGGTGGCACTCAGCTTGACGGCCTCATCAGATGCTTTTTCACGCCCCGGTTAAAGGACCCGGGACTGTAGGAAGAGGGAAACACGTGAGCTAGCAAGGAATTCCAGGTCTTAATGGTGCGACAAAGGAAAGAGTCACCGAACCGCTTGGTTCTTGAAGGAATTTTTTTCTATTTTATTTCTATTTATGCCATATTCGCCCTTTTTGTGCCATTGAAAAATTAGAAACTTTAATATATTTTAATATATTTATTATTTAATAGCCTTATTCCCCTTCCCCCCTCCCCCTTCTATCCCTTTTTTCGCGATAAGGGGTAGCTTATGTCCATTTCTAAGCTCTAATCCATCTCTATACCAATTTCATCAAGATATCTTCAAAATTGTCAAACTTACATACCGTAACCCTATTCCACCCCTTCAACTCCCTTTTTCGCAATAAAAGGTAGCCTATGTCCATTTTTGAGCTCTAATCCATCTCTGTACCAAATTTCACCAGGATATCTTCAAAAATGACAAACTTTCATACTAACTATCTAGTCCTTATCCCCCCACCCCCTTTTACCACATTATTCGCGATAAAAGTTAGCACATGTCCGTTACCAAGCTCAAATTAATCCCTGTACCAAATTTCATCAGGATATCTTCAAAACTGTCAAACTTTCATGTCTTATTACTCCCCCCCCATGCCTCCATTTTCGCGTCAATAGGTAGCCTATGTTCGTTCCCAAGCTTTAATCCATCTCTGTACCAAATATATCATTGGGATGTCTTCAAAACTGGCAAACTTTCATCCCCCTTCACTCCCCCCCCCCCTTTAACCTCGTCTTTCGCGACAAAAGGTAGCCTATGTTCGTTCCTAAGCTTTAATCTTTAAAGCTTTAATCTATATCTGTACCAAATTTCATCAGGATATCTTTAAAAAAGACAAACTTTCATTCCATAGCCATATTCCCCCCCTCCTTTTACCCCTTTTTGCAATAAAAGGTAGCCTCCTTCCACCCCTTTTTGCAATAAAAGGTAGCCTATGTCCGTTCCCAGGCTCTGAAATATCGCTGTACCAAATTTCAACAAGAAATCCTCAAAAATGACCAACTTTCATACCAAGGCCTTAGTCCGCCCCCCTTTTAACCCCTTTTCCATTTACGGATTTACGGCTTAAGGTAGGTAGGTCGTCCGTTCCTAAGCTCTAATCTACCTCTGTACCAAATTTCATTAAGATATCTTCATAAATGACAAACTTTCATAACAACTTTCATCCCCTATTTCCCCCCCCCCCTAAACCCCCTTTCTCGTGATAAAAGGTAGCCTATGTCCGTTCTCAAGCTCTAATATACCTCTGTACCAAATTTCATCAAGATCGGTTCAGTGGTTTAGGCGTGAAAGCGTAACAGACAGACAGACAGACAGACAGACAGAGTTACTTTCGCATTTATAATATTAGTATGGATGTATTTACTAAAACATCTAAGTATGTGCATCTGCATTCTAGAACAAGATAGTTAACATATGCATGTATTGTTAAAAAGTCTATGTATAAAAATATTTTTTATCGTGCGGGAAAACCGCACGCCGTCTGTGGGTCGCAGTAGAAGGCCGAAGTCTAGTGCTATTCCAGACTATAAACTATCCCTGTACCAAATTTCAGCCAGATCCGCTGAGCCGTCAGAGCGTAATCGAATAGCAAATACCCAATCATCTAGACTCTCGAAAAATCTTCACAAACATCCACATTTATAACTTTAGTAGGAAGTAGGTAGGATACTTAAAAACATATCTAACTTCACATTTATAAGGTCGTGAACTAATAAATCTTAAGATTTACTGTTTAGATTGAGCTAACCGATATGAACTGTTCACCAGTCAAGCATGCCCACGCCCGCGACCGCGCCGCTCTTCCCACGCCTCCGCAACTATTGCTCCGTCTGTGACTGCTTGTAGATATTTTACAAATATACACCATTAATTATGTTCATTCACAAAGTCCACATGCCGACAAATATAGCGAAATATAAATAATAAATAAATATAAATAATAAATATAAATATATATAAAAGGTATATAAAAATACAATTTATAATGTTTTTCAAGATTATCCTTAGTAGGTCTTTTGTGATCTTCATTAGGGAATGGTACTTTCTAACTTACCTTGTATATCCAAAAACCAACACACACTTTATAAATGGTGAAAATTAAATGCACAGAAATGTTTTCTGGTTAACGTTTATCTTTATGATTTTATTAATCCACTTCGATGATAATTAAAAATCCCTTCAAAATACATGAAAGAGTCTGTTGCATTCGTTACTTTGAACAGGTTGTACTGCTTATCCCATTGCTATTAAAGACATCACTTGACCGGAGGCTGTTGCCGATACGGCCAATTACCATAACTTCATACCTCATATCTTAACGTCCATCCATATCACCTGCCCTGCCGCCTGCCGCACAGACTAGATACAAACTAGTAAAGTAGGATCGCAGCACTCCGGTTGATGCTGTTGACCACCATTACTGAAACCTGTTTGGCAATGTTTTGTTTAAAAAGTTAAATAGTATCTACCGTGCCTAAATGTATTTCTTACGCAGTCGCATTGATCACAAGTCACACACCAAAGCAGCAATTTGGTGGCCTAAATTTACGCAGCAAATGGTACTTGACTTCTCTATCAAGAAGTATTTTTCTTCGCAATTTGCTGTGTGCGCATCAAATGCTGCTTGGTGAGTAGTCTCCCTCAGAGATTTTTGTGTTGCTTACTATACCTATTCCGTTTTTTCTTTCGCATTTGCGTCGTCAAGTCCATTAGCTAAAAGGTTCTCTGCACTCATTCTCTCAGAGTCTCCTCAGTGAATCAGCAGTGTGCCGGCTTGTAGATGAGGTCGTCCGAAGGTCTAGTTGGTGCCCCATACACACAGGGTGTATGGCATAATTAATGTTAAATTATTTGGTAGTTGGTTACACAAAACTTTCAGCTGAGAGCTGGGTTTCTGGGTCAAGATTCTATTTCTAGTTAATATTCGAATGCAATTGTTACTATTGCACTAAAACCAAGTCAATTAAAACATTAAAACAAAAAGTGGTAATAACACAATTGTGTGATTAAAAACTTACCTCAAAATTAAAGTTGATCTTACTTGTTTTCATTACGTTCCACCTTTTTAACGGTAGTAGTATATGTTTACTAATTATCCGTTAATAAATGTTTTTTTTTTAATTAGGCACACTCTTCATCATAAGGGTGTGACCACTTAATGTATTATGAACCCCTCAACTTATTAAACCATCAGGCTCCGTGCTCACAATAGTCACAATTCGAGTAAGGTTGCTCAAGTTGTACTTATCTTCTAAAGTTGTACCCTGATGATATACTCGTACCAGCTCTTCAGTGGTGATCCCTATAACTCGATTGCTGCCTGCTTCTTATTTCCTAATGGGTCACATAATGCATGACAAACTATCAAAGTGAGCTTCTTTTTCACCGACTTCCCTGTTGAAAACTTCGCCACTGAGTTGGTGTATTAAATTTGTTATTATAACAATAACTAAATCTAAGCTGATTCGTGCCCCACTGAACTGCAACTAAAGCATGCAATCAAGCCAATTAAAGCGGTGTATAATTCGCTTTATCAATGTACAAACGGTCGTCAACTTGAGGTCGCAGCGCAGCACGCCACCGACAAACGAAATACGAAAGTTGGGATTCATATCCGTACAGAATACGGAAATACGCCGGATCTAGACCTTAATAGTATCCGTGTACGCGGAAGTACAGTTTTGACAAGCACATCTCTGTTATACACCTAATGACTTATTATATTATTGTATTAATCTGAGGCTGTAGGCAGTTCCGGTTTCTTTTTGTGTATATTTTTTTTCATTTTGTCTTCGAACCTTTTTATTTGGTGTATATGGTAATGAAATGATTTATTTGCTAGAATGCAGGTGAACAAGGTGTAATTTTCATCTTATAGATCAATGGCCCATTTACATCCTACCATTATGGTGTGCACATATTCCAATCTTCTGGATTGCTTCCATGAAAGCGAATATTCACCTCAAACATGTAGTCCTGGCCACAGCCCGCTTTGCATATTGAGTACCGGTTTTATTGTAAATACTAGCTGACCCGGCGAACTTCGTACCGCCAATATTTTTCCGCCCGCGTGGCGTCAGATCCCGTTCCCGCTGCACCCTCTACTATATTAAACATGTATTATACATATAAACCTTCCTCTTGAATCACTCTATCTATTAAAAAAACTGCATCAAAATCCGTTTCGTAGTCTTAAAGATTTAAGCATACAAAGGGATATAGGGACAGAGAAAGCGACTTTGTTTTATATTATGTAGTGATTTATACTCGTAACATTTACCGGTATTTAGCATTTAAAGATTACTGGTAGAGAACTCTTCTATAGTTAAGTTTGCCTTTTACCTTCAATCTGTGTTACATTTTGTTTGCCTAATTTTGTGACCAATAAAGAAATAATAATAACATCCATTACGTAACTTTCCAATGACTAAATGTCATCCGGGCTGCTGGCAAGAGCGGTCTTTGCACCGCTATGTGTAATGAACTCGCGGGTAAGAGGGCACACACGACGGGGCATTCGGGACTTAAGACGACACCTTTCATATTTTGTCGTATGCTTGTGTGCACTGACTGGAGAATATATGTTACAGAAATTTTAGCTATGTACGTCTAAGTGCCGGCAAAGATCTTGAAAGTCGTAAAATTCACGCAATATACAGTGTAATATCCGTCTAAATCCCTACTCTTCACATTACAGGAGGTGAACTGTTCTCTCAGCGCTTCGAGGGATATTCGTTGCGCGTGAGTGCACTCTTCGAGCAAGTGGTCGTGCAGTGGGCGCGGCCGAACCAGCAACAACGTGAAGTGGGACTTGAGAAGGAGACGCTGGACAACCAGTGGCACTGGGTGGCGCTGCGCTTCCGACCGAACCCACCCTCTCTACTGCTCGAAGTCGACAAGGACACACAGGTACAAATCATCATCATCCTAGCGTTACTTTCAATCATATTCGAAACTATTACCTCGGTTTCCGGGGTCCGTTTTCCAGACTATCTGCGTCGCTGCTCAAGTTTATTATATTCCATGAAGCGACTGCCATCAGTCTTCAAGCAATTGGCGCTATTTAAGTATTGAAGTTAGACCAGTTATTGAACTTTTTAGGACTGCAATTACCTTTAGAAACGGCCATAGATGTTCGTATGCGGCACCAACGGTTTACGTGCTCTCCGAGGCACAGAAATACCCAGACCAATGCAAATAGACATATTCACTCATACATTTATGTTGGTAGCTCTAACACCGAGAAAACCTCTTAATAAATCTTCTCTGAATTTCTCTGTCTTTGTACAGGGTCGGAACTAGGTGTCTATGTACCGTTATTCTTCACAGAGACACGGAAACACTGTGCAATCCATTTTATTAGGGCGCCAATACACGCTCTCCGTCTTCGCCCAGGTGGCTAGCGATCGATCCTATAAGCATGAGCGTTGTAACAGTTGTTTGCTAGCTTTCTGTAAACTCAAGAGTGATTCATATCAGCCAACGTTAGTGTCAGTGCAACAAGAGAGGCCCTGGCGACCTTGTGGCGTCACAATATTTTGCATTGCCGCCGTTCAATCAATGCTTTGTTATCTCTTATTGTGTTCTGCCACCACGTGGCATGCAGCTGTAGAAATATGTTGTATTGACAGAGGTGATGCAAACCTATGTAATTACATTCCCTGGTCCTCAATCTCGTACAGTAATATTATGTAACACTTCCTCAACTCTTTCATGCAAAGGTATTTTCACCCCGTAATAAAAGCACATTGTAATAAAGCGCTAAAGACAGTAGCTAACTAAATAATAAAAGCGGCCGATTGAGAAACTCCTTGTTCTTTTATATAAATTAAACGTTCCTTAATTGTGAGAATATTTCGTTATTAGAATGTTAAATGTTAAACAATATTTTTTTTTTACCATTTTTCTTTCTCTGTAGGTAATATCCAACGTGACATGGAACCCCGAGCTGCTGTCCCCGGGCGCGCTGGAGTCGAGCAGCGCCGTGCTGGTGGTGGGCGGCGTGTTCAGCGGCTGCATCTACGAGGGGCCCCAGCTGGAGTTCCACGCCACCGGCTCGCAGATACGGAACGTGCAGTTTGGGAACTGTCCGCTGACCACCGATGACTGTGAGTGTAAAGGCGTAGAACTGGATGGGCTCGGCGTTTTTCAGGGTCAGCAGCAGTAGATAAATGATTTAAATGCGCGTTTCAAAATACATGCTTTTAATACTATTAGTACAATAGCCAAAGTACAAAATATAAAGTTACAATCAAATCAATGTGCTTCAGTGCTGTGTCCTAAGACGAATGCATCTGGTTGGTAGCGTGCATCTTTCGTAGCAGTTGTCGTCGACCAATCACAGCGGCTCTAGATGACGTGATATCGATTCTGATTGGCTGTCAATATATATCGTTACATTTGTACAGTTAGCATGATGTGTTGGTTCAGGATACAGTCATTCACATAAGTTGCATCGACATACTCCCGGCCTTGGAAACTCCTGGTTTTCAAATGAGGTGGGCAGCATGTAGGTATATCTATTGGTCTGCTTGAAAAAGAGGGCATATTTTCGAAAATGCACGTCGAATTGTGCCTGTAGCTGTTCTGATATCTGCTACTCTTGAGACGCCGTCCTTGCCTGGATAAGTCTTGATGATCCTACCCAGACACCATCTCAACGGGGGTAAATGGTCTTCTTTGATGATGACTAGGGTGTTTTCTTTAAGGTCATCAGTCTTGAACCTCCATTTGGATCTTGTTTGCAACTCGGAAACGTACTCCTTGGACCAGCGTATCCAAAAGTGTTGGCGGATTTGTTCTACCCGTTGGTAACGCGTCAACCGATGCTCAGGAACGTAGTTCAGGTCAGCGCACACAGGTGAAGTTAATGGACGGCCAACCAAGAAATGTGCCGGACTCAAAGGTAACAAATCATTTGGATCCGTTGACATCGGAGTCAACGGTCTGGAGTTCAGAACAGCTTCGATCTGAACCAACACCGTACTGAACTCTTCAAACGTCAAATGTGCGTTGCCTACCACTCGTCGCAAGTGATGCTTACAGCTTTTAACCCCGGCTTCCCACAAACCACCAAAATGGCTAGCGTAAGGTGGGCCCATTCGGAATTTAATGTCTTGCGTTAATGCATACTCTTTTATGTCCCCTGAGACACTTGAAAGAAATTTAGCAAAATCATTTTTTAGGCCAACGAAATTTTTACCGTTATCGCTAAATATTTCCGCGGGCTTTCCTCGACGGGATATGAAGCGGTTTAGAGATAAAAGGTAGGCTTCGGACGTAAGATCACTGACCAGTTCTAAATGAACAGCGCGCGTTACAAAACATATGAATATACAAATGTAAGACTTAACAATCTTCGCGCCCCTGCCCTTACGGTTTAATATAAGCACTGGCCCTGCGTAGTCAACACCGCAGTATAGAAATGGGAACCCTGGCTCTAAACGTTCCTGCGGCAAATTACCCATTATAGGAGCCATGGTCTCACCTTGCATCCGTTTGCATGTCACACAACCATGAACGATCTGCCTGGCCAAATTTCTAGCCCCTACTGGCCACCAGGTTTCTCGTAATGAAAACAACAATAATTGTGGCGGAGCGTGTAGCAGTCGTTTATGCTCATGACGGAATAACAATATTGCTAAATGATGTTTACACGAAATAAGAATGGGATATTTTTTATCAAAACTAAACTGATTGGAGTTTTCTATACGGCCCCCAACTCTCAACAAGTTATTTTTATCGAGAAACAAGTTGAGTTTAGTTAAACTGGCATGTTTGTTTTTTATAGATTGCCCCTTAGCGAAACAATCGAGTACATCGCGGTACGACTCAGACTGAGACAGCTTGGCGAGTTTTAGCTCAGACTCGCTCAATTCATCCGCACTTAATGCGCCCGTACGTTTGTTTACTTTGTTGCGCGCGTTAAAGACAAATCGTAGTAAATACGCCATGGTACGTTTTAACCGGTTAAATTGAGAAAATCGAGCAAAAGGGAACCACGCCTCGGCGTCCTGCTCAGTTGTCAGATTACACGCGTTATTATTTTTCAATTCGGGTAATTCGGTCTCCTTACTATACGCTGGCTCGGAACTAAGTTCGAACTGTTTGTCATGAAGGAAAGGCGGCCCTTCCCACCAAAGCGTGGAGGTCCAAAGGGCATCTAAATTACGACCTCGCGATATAAGGTCGGCTGGGTTGTGTTCGCTTCTCACATGGCGCCACGGATTATTTTTTGTTAATTCATGTATTTCAGAGGTTCTATTTTGGACAAACGTTTTAAGCAAATTTGGCGGCATGCGGAGCCAGCCTAAAACAATTGTCGAGTCGGTCCAAAATACAACCTTGTCGAAGTTAATGCGTAACGAATTAACAATTTTTTCGTACAGTCGTGCCCCGACTACCGCGCCACATAATTCTAACTTTGGTATACTGACCGATTTTAAGGGCACGACTTTGCCCTTAGAACATAACAGCTTAACTGATACGTTATCAGTACCAATGCACCGAACATAGGCGCATGACCCGAACGCCGTCTGCGAGCTGTCTGTAAAGATATGCAACTCCACCGACATAGGGTTGTCACTCAGTACAAAACGAGGAACGCGAATTGAATTTAAGTTTTTTAGATTTTGAACAAATCGATTCCAGATATGTGCGACCTCGTCTGGAACCGTTTCGTCCCATTCCAATTTTAAAAGCCACAATTTTTGAAGGTACTTTGCAACGGTGATCGTTGGGCTCAATAACCCAAGCGGGTCAAAAATTTGAGATGAACCCGATAATATTGTGCGCTTTGTTATCGGTTTCGTGTCAGCTTCAAACTTAGTGCAATAATATAACTCATCGGAGCCATTATGCCATCCTAGCCCTAAAGTTTTATTTTGCGCGTTGTCTCCTAATGACAATTCCTTTGAGGTGTCAATTGGTTTTTTAAACTCACCAAAATCGAAATTAAAAATCCATTTACGCAATGGAAAACAACCCGCCTGTAGTATTTTAGTGGTTTCGTAACAAATTTCTTTTAATCGTTCCTTGCTAGGGTTGCCACAAATAAGGTCATCGACATAAAAATCTTCCCTTATGATTTGGGCTACTTCAGGGTCACACCATTCGTGCGCTAACTGCTTGAGACACCTACAACTCAAGTACGGCGCTGACGTGGTACCGTACGTCACGGTTTTTAATTTAAAAACATGCAAGGGATCAGATGGATTTTCGCGCCAAATAATTAACTGTAAATCCCGTTGCTGCTCGTCAATCATAACTTGCCGGTACATTTTTTCTACGTCCGCGCAAGCGACGTACCGATTCTCTCTAAAACGCAATAAAATTGAAAGTAAATCGCCTTGTATTGGCGGCCCTACGAGTTGTAAGTCGTTAAGCGACTGCCCAGACGTGGACACCAAGCTGGCATCAAAAACGACCCTAAGGCGAGTCGTCGTAGCGTTCTCGCGGAACACTCCGTGGTGCGGCATAAAATAATGCGGGGTTCCGTACTCACTAACGCGCTCCATATGACCTAAGTCACAATATTCGTTAATAAAATCACTATACATTTTTTTATAGTTTGGATAGCGTTGTAACCGTTTTTCTAATGAAAAGAAACGCTGCTCGGCTTGTTTTCGCGTTTCACCTAAATTTTCGGGCGAGTGTTTAAAAGGAATACGTACATAGAATCGACCGTCGGCGAGTCGCTTTGTTGTTTGTAAAAACATGTCTTCACACATACGCTCGTCCTCACTGCGCGATAATTCGCTCGCCCTGTGGCTATTAGGTAAATCTTCGAGCTCCCAAAATTTACGTAACTGTTCGTCTATAGAAACCTGCATGTCTATAGTTCGCATAAAATTACAATTAATATTTTTGGTGCTTTTAATATTTTTGGAATTTATTGGGCCAGATATAATCCACCCTAGACGCGTATTGTGAAGGACAGGACCGTTGCTTAAACGTATCATGCCTTCTTTAAGCAGGTCCCAAAATATATCTGCTCCTAAAAGCAGGTCTATTGGCTGACTTTCATAAAAATTGGGATCCGCCAAAATAATTCCGTCTGGTATACAGAATTGTTCGCTTAGCATAGTAACGGAAGGCAGCGAGGAGGTAATATGCGGTAATACTAGACACTTTGTGCGCGTGTGATAAGTGCCTATTAATGATTTAATCTCAATATAACAACTTTGCGTGCATTGTGATATTGAGCCTCCAACGCCCTTTATTCGCTGAGTGGACTGTAATAATTGCGCGTTTAATTTTTCACATAAGTTATGAGTTATTATACAGCGTTCGCTCCCGCTGTCCAGTATAGAACGCACCTTATGATAATTTCCTAAACTGTCGGGTATTTCTACAAGCGCCGTAGATAAGAGAACCGGTTGCATAACTGACGACTGCGCGCCTGGGACGTCTAAGTATGCGTTGTTTACTTGATGCGATTCTATTTGCGCGTGATTAGCTACCGAATAACTGCTTGTATTGGCAGTGCTAGTGGAAGGCTCATTAGGTGCGGATTTGCTTGGCGTTGGCGTGCTATAACGGCCAGATTGGACACTAGATTCGTCGCGATGAATAATTGAATTGTGTTTTTTATCACACTTTCTACAAGGGCCATATCGACACACTTCTGCCTTGTGTCCAATGCGTAAACAATTATCGCACAAGTTCTTATCGCTTACAAACTTTAATCGATCTTGCATGTTCATATCTAAGAACGACTGACAAGAATATAACGGGTGTTTAGCGTTACACATTGGACACAATTTAAACTGCTTTTTAAATGGTACTTTTTCATTCTGTTTTTCGGTGACGACATTACAATGAACCTTCGAAGTGGATTGCGAATTATTAGTGTATTTTTTAGTGTCATTTGTGAACTTATTGTGTGTTACATTTAACGTTTCAAGTACGTCTGCCCTGTCCCTTAAAAATGTTAATAAATCGTCAAGTTTTAGCCTTGATTTGGATGACTTCGGCAACAAGGACCCCTTACGCTGTTCCCACTCGCGTTCGGTGGCGAAATCAAGCTTAGATACAATCATATAAATGATTAGGGTGTCCCACGATTGCGTGGGCTCCCCAAGCAGTTTAAGTGCTCGTAAATTCTTTAAAACTGTATCGACAAGCTTTCTGATTAGTGCAGGTGATTCCTTAGTTAGTGATTGCATGGAGAATAAGGCCTTTACGTGGTTATGTACAAGTAACCTATTATTGTCGAATCTAGTAAGTAACAACTCCCATGCAATTTCGTAGTTATCTGAACAAAACTCCAGCGAATCAATAACTAATGCCGCGCTGCCTTTAAGTGACGATTTAAGATGGTGAAATTTGTGAATGATAGTGATTTCTTTGGAATTGTGAACTAATGACAAAAATGAATCACGAAATTCCAGCCAGTGCTCGTATGTGCCGTCAAAGGTAGGTAACGTAATTGGCGGTAACTTAATGGATTGCCATGTTTGAGGTACTAACTTTTGGTCAGTGTTTCCGCCGTCCTTAGCCATAATTTTTGCCTGGGCCAGTACACTGTAATAAATGACTTCGAAGTCATCTCGAGCCTCAAGCTGAGCCTCTAAATCCGTCTCAGGAAGTAGTTCCTCTATTTTATTTTGAATTTCATTAAATTCAGTGTACAAGCCCACATTTGCCTGAATGCGAAGCGTTACCTCAGCGCGTTGACGAACAGTTAAATCTTTACCGTCCATTGACTCGACATATTTTTTGAAATTGGTTAGTCTACCTTTAACAGAACCTCTCTTTTTTGTTAGGTCTTTGATATCACCCGGAGCCATTTTGGTGTATTGTAGGAAATGAAATATCTACTTACATAACATCCGGATAAATTATACTCCCTGCAGCTTTAGCGGATCAGCTGTTGGGTTGGCGATTCGCTTTGTGAGTAGGTAGGCACCGCAAAAATGACGAAATTAGGTACTGAAATATATGAACACTATTTATCACAACTGAATGGAACAAGGTCACGATAACTTGGCCGGTTCGCCTCACCAAAACACACTGTGCTGCTGCCGATGGCTATTTCCGATTGCGTTACTCTCATCCAATATCCTCAAATCCTGGTGCTGGTTTAAATTCGGAGTCGAAGGTCCACTATGTAAAGGCGTAGAACTGGATGGGCTCGGCGTTTTTCAGGGTCAGCAGCAGTAGATAAATGATTTAAATGCGCGTTTCAAAATACATGCTTTTAATACTATTAGTACAATAGCCAAAGTACAAAATATAAAGTTACAATCAAATCAATGTGCTTCAGTGCTGTGTCCTAAGACGAATGCATCTGGTTGGTAGCGTGCATCTTTCGTAGCAGTTGTCGTCGACCAATCACAGCGGCTCTAGATGACGTGATATCGATTCTGATTGGCTGTCAATATATATCGTTACATTTGTACAGTTAGCATGATGTGTTGGTTCAGGATACAGTCATTCACATAAGTTGCATCGACAGTGAGTATTCTTTTGATATATGCAATATGACGTGATATCGCCCGATAGTAAGCTAAAGGCATCGTCTCAAGAATGAAGATTACTATCACAGACATTAACAATGTTACAGCAGGGCGTGAAAAAGGATCTGGAAGTTCTGGAAGAAGATAAACTTTTAAGAGGGTTATAGGCCGTTTTTTAATTTCAGATAGTAAGTTGACAACTGCAAATGTCAAATTGTGCAATAATGATACCAGCTTCTAGTGCTTAGTGACGTGCTCAAAACTATCGACAGTGTTTGTGGCTTAGATACAAGTGGTTTATCTTTATTATATTTTAAGAAAAAAAAAAAGAAAAAAAAAATTTAAAAGTTTTCAGTTTCGTACACTATCCATGTATGCTTACTATAAAATAAGCAACAAAAATCTGTACTAAATTTAATTTATCGACAACTTTCGATATTGGTGGCACATGATTATTTTTAATTGCAATAAACCGGCAACACAGGTAATGTCATTTTACTATCTGAAATTTAAAAAACAGGCTATAGGGTAACCCATGAAATTAACAGATTTCTCATCTTATCGCATACATAAATGTCTGTAAAATATTGTGGCACTTTTGACGTTACAGCGGCAGCGTAAACAAGAACCAAATAAACACGCTAATGTTTATGGTATAAATAAGATCAAAATAGTGACGTAACGAGTGACTCCAACCAATTGAATTTATTTGTAATAAAACTATTAATAACGAAATTGTTATTGGCCAGGACAAGTGATTTATATAAATGACTCACTATTGTCTTGTAGCGAATACACGTGCAATGTGTCTGCACCTACGTAATTATGTTACCGAGGGCTTGTTAGGCGGGAGGTATTTTAGCTCCGCCTCTCCCTGTTGTTTTCATATTATAAATAGAATATTTAAATAAAATGTTAAATGACAGTAGAGGAAGCTGACAATTATTGACAGTGGGGCGTATAATTACAGAAACAGATGGCGTCTCTCAGCGAATCTTGGACAGTTTTCCCGTTTTTTTTTCTTTGAAAACGCTAAGTTTTTTTTGTATAGAAACTATCGTGAGCCATTTCTCATTCGATAAATTTATTACGGCTGTACTCACGTCACTGGCGCTGACGTCGCCGCGCCTGGGTGCTCTGCTCATGATTAAGGACTCCGGTCGGGTCCGAAACTAGTCGGGCGCATCCTGACAAGTGACGTGAGTACAGCCGTAATAAATTTATCGAACGCTAAGTTTGCAGCAGGTTTATTATAATTTATGGGTTCAATCGGTGCAGAACTTTTTAAGTTCATGAATAGTCTATAAATCATTTTTTTAATATAGATAATGCCTCTTTAAACCATTTAATGAAACACATTCAGCTCACGTTCTTTTATACGTTTGTCCCTTACAGGTATCGACAGGAAGGACGTGCTGCGCATCCCGCCCAAGGACCACTGCTACAACGAGCCCTGCATGCGCCACGGCACCTGCATCTCGAGACACGACAAGTAACTGCATTGTTATTGTTTACTTTAGTACTTACAGGGTAGTGAACGTATACGCGTACCTGTTGAGCAGTCTGACTGGGGAAGTACCTTCGTGTGTTCCTGGCGGTGAGTAGGGTAGCCAGAGCTCACTGGAGAGTTTTTGTGCTATTAGTGAGAAGGCCAAAGGCGGGTTCTGCTTTGTTTTCTGCACTGAGGGCACAAAAGCTCTCTGTTCTTACAGGGTCGGTAGCACGACTGGGACTCCTCTGGTGTTGCACACGTCTATAGGCCACGGTAACCACATTCCATCAAGTGGACCCTGTGCTTGTCTGCCGCCTAAGCAGTATATAAAAAAAGCAAGTGAGTACACGTCCCCGGTCAGCAGTTTCCTTGGCATTGCTATATAGTAGAGGTACACCTGATAATAATGCAGCATAATGTCTATTTAAAGATGAATATCAGCTGTCTATTTATTCTGCTTAACAATTAGTTTTAATCGCAACCGTAACGTTAGTCGACAGTGGGTTTCAATTGGTTAACATAGAAGATAGGCATCCAAAACCAAATTAGTAATCTTTATTACTTAGCAGGAAGCCATAGGACCCGTAGAGGTCTTTTTTAGGGTTCCGTTCCCAAAGGGTAAAATCGGAACCCTATTACTAAGACTTCGCTGTCCGTCCCTCCGTCCGTCTGTCACCAGGCTGTATCTCAAGAACCGTAATAACCAGACAGTTGAAATTTTCACAGATTGTGTATTTCTGTTGCCGCTATAACAACAAATACTAAAAACAAAATAATAATGATAATTAAGGGGGGCTCCAATACAAAACATGTGATATTTTAGCCCTTTTTCATACCCATTTTCAGTCGCCGAGCTAGATCTCAAGAACCGTAATAGCTAGACAGTTGAAATTTGCACAGATTATGTATTTTTACTGTGGCTACAACAACAAATATTAAAAATAATATTTAATGGGGCTTCCATAAAACAAAAGTATTTTTTTTATCATTTTTTGCTGGATATTAATAATGGCTACACGTAGACGCTAGAAATAATTACAAATTATTAAGGTTTTTTCTGGTACGGAACTCTTCGTGCATGAGTCCAACTCGCACTTGGCCGGTTTTTTACTATCTGACCTGGATTGACCAAACCTCCTAGTATACTGAACTGCAAATGCAAACATGCTAAAAGGTATTAAATATATTTATTACGCACCAAGTCACAAATTGGGCATTACCTATAATGCCTGGGAATTATGATAAATATGAGAGTTGAAATGATCAGACTTGTTCATGGAGTCGACTTATATATACGCAAGAACCTACATCTCTTCAAAAAAACCTCCGACGTACACAATTATACTACGAGAAATAAGTAAACTTAATGCCAAAACTCAGGTTTCATAAGGTTGTTTATTCGTTTATAGGCAACAGTATAAAAATGTTTAAAATGTTTGACATGCCACTAATTAAGTTTAAAATAGAAGTAAAAAAGTATTTAATGAAAAGAGGATATTATAAAGTAAACGGATACCTTAATAATAAAATGCATGGTCATCCTAATCTTTTTGCTTGCTCGCACAATATCAATTTATTGTAAATAAAACCACATTAAAAACGATAACGTTGTTCACTAAGTTTCTTGCTGGTATCTTCTCAGTAGAACCAACTTACCGAACCAGCGAAAAAATCATTTTCAAATGATATATTTACTTTATTTAATATTGGTTTTACTATTTCTTGACATGACTAAAATTTTGACGTTCATATGTGCTTCTTATGTACCACCTAAACTACATAAACGAAATTGATTCTTTGAGTCGTCCTTAACAAGAGTCTACGGTTCATGTATAGTCGTGTCTCGTGTACTCGTGTGGCTATTAAAAACGAACATATATCTATCCACCTCTCATATTTATCATAATGCCCTTGCCCGGGCACTTTTAATAGTGCTCAATTTATCACTTTGTCCATAACATATCTACGATATGTTATTTTTATTTCGATTATTATAATCTATATTACGTCAATTCCATATTTGGTTTCTGTAATTTAAAAGCGTTATGCTATTAAAGGACATGGTAATGGTATTTTTACGTGACGGACCTTGAGTTCAACGTATTATTAATAGTTTTTTTGCTAACTGTTTATTATGTTCAATGTGCGAGCCCACTCGGTTTGAGTCTACTCGTCACATGAAAATCAGGGCTTGTGTTATTGGTCAGTTTTTTTTTTTCAGTTAGTTAGTGCACTTGCGCGTACTTTTTTGGTGCTCGCTGGTAACTACTGCAGGGACTACAAGGGACCGCGCGGTCCCCCATCCCGAGGAGGGCCAGACCGAGAAGGATGGCCCTGGGTCAGCCGGGGTGCGAGGTATATGTCGCCTGACAACCTCACCTTCGGCCTAGCACAATGACCCACAGACGGCGTGCGGTTTAGTCAGTTCGATTCCGACATGACCTTCCCGGCCGGCTCCTTTCGTATCCGTGGGGATTTCCTGCACGTAAAAAAGAAATCTGTACCGCACAATCCGACACCAAAATGTACTCGCTAACCAATAGAGAGAGCTATGTTAATCACTTAATATTGACGTACAGAGCATTGCTATCAAGCTGGCAGCTGAACTACAAGGCTATGCGTTAACTACATTCACATGCATAGACACTATTTACCCCAATTACTCTCTATGATGTAAGCTAAACATATTACAACATTGAATCTGGTGGTGTCGTTGTAGGTACGAGTGCCACTGCACGGCGCGCTACTCGGGCAACAACTGCCAGATGGACGTGGGCGACCCGTGCGCGTCGGCGCCGTGCCGCAACGGCGCGCTGTGCCGCGAGGACGCGCGCGGCGACTACTCGTGCGACTGCCCGCCGCACTACCACGGTACACTAGACACATACATATACACATACATATACACTGCTTCATTTTACACTCCTTACACAGCTTCATCTTACATTTTCGATGAGCGTATGCGTAGCGAAGCCTATCACTGAAGGGTATGGCGGTGGTTTCCACTAAGCCCTCCTCCACACCCTTCTAACCTAATCTATCACAAGTGACAGCGCGCGCGGTTTCCACTTCTACCCTTTTTCTTTCTAGATTTGACAATAAAAAAATTAAATATACTTCATGATTTTTGTAACTTGAACGTTTTGAGACTTACACCCGTTTTTGTTAAGTTGGGCAGAGTATAGTATTCTGAAAAAGATTTAGTCATGAAATCTATATCCTAGCCTAACACTAGTTTATAGTGTGGAGACCTATATTAGTACAAGCCTTCTAATTCTAACATCTACACTAAATATCAACCACTGGAATGCAGCGCGCTAGCCGTAGCTTGGTCGCAACGATATAACTTGTGGTGGCTGTTGCAGGCACGTTCTGCGAGCTGGAGGTGTCGGAGGACCCGCTGTGCGCGGAGGGCCCGTGCGCCAACAACGGCAGCTGCAGCGTGCCGCCCGGCGCCGACACCTACGTGTGCGCCTGCCCGCCAGGTACTGCCCACTCCTCACTCCTCACTCCTCCCCATGCAGATGAATTGCTATCCAAATAGTCTTCAATCCATGTAGATGAATCGTTGAAGAATCACAAAAGCCTTTTCTGTAACTTGATGTAGTTTTTGTCCCTGTGAACTCCTACATCCAAATCTAGACCGAGTTTGGCATGATTTAGCTATGTATATTATGTTAAAGTACTAGGATATAATAAGCTTCTAAGCTAGATAGATACATGTAGTAAGTAGTCAGTGCCGGCTAGTGCATGTGTGACGTGTGGCAGGCTACACGGGGCGCAACTGCGAGACGGACGTGGACGAGTGCGCGGCGGCGGCGGGCGCCTGCCTGCACGGCGGCCGCTGCCAGGACGCCGTCAACAACTTCACCTGCGACTGCAGCGGCACAGGTACAACTACTGGAACACTCCTTGCATAGGGACGAGGCGTAATATCCTCACTAATGAGATGATTTTTACGTCGGGATAAACATTCAGGATAAAAGCTGTTTTGTTCCTAAAAGCAGCCTAGCTATTCGTCAATTCACTCTCCCCACTGACACATCAAACGAGCACTCAGTGAGTGCCACTCACCCCTTCACATTGAGATGAACGAGTGCGCTCAGATGATCACTCGGATGCTACTCGTATCGTGTGAACACGCCAACCGAGTGCACTCGGACGTGGTTCTACTGTTACGAGTTCATTGGATCATTCTTCTAAAAAAATGACTCTACTGAAAAAATGGGATTTGAACGTACACTAAGCTCTACCAACGCTCCTGCTGCATGAATGCGAGCGTAAATTATTATTTATTTTTTTTTGCATGAAACTGGTTTCATATTATTTGCATGATAGAGGCGCTCCTATAAGTGTATTCGCTCGATGCAACGCCATCTCTTTATACTTTTTTTGGAGAACATAATAATGGAGATTAAGATTGTACGAATTCTTTATTTTTTTCTTGTTAGGATACAATGGCGCTCGTTGTGAGATGAACGTGAACGAGTGCGAAGAGGACAAAACTATTTGTGGACACGGCTTCTGCTACGACACGTACGGCAGTTTTATGTGTGCGTGTCAACCCGGGTACACTGGCGAGAGGTGTCACAGTGTGAGTACTTTTAAGGCCTAGTAAACTAGTATTTTCGTAGATAATTTAAAAGAAAAAAATCTTTTAAATTATCTACGACAATATATACCAATATCTAGTTTAGAAGCTAAAGTGGGATTTATGTGAGTTTTAATAAAATAATAAAGGTGGACCCAGAAATGTACCTTGTGGTATCCCTGAAGGAATAGTTTAGATTTGAGCTAAAGGTTTGAATTAAGAGTTGGGAATATATTTAATGATTCGTGATTCGAATAGAATTGCAAAGATGTGGTTACGTTTCTGGGTAAGGATATTATGATCCTCAAAATTGTATACCTCGCAGAATTTCTAGTTTATTGCGTGAAATTTGTTTATACATTTTGAGTATTATAGCTACATTATTACTGTACTTAAGATGATAGTTATCAATGGCTTATCATCGAAACCATACCAGTATGTAAAGTGTGCTAAATGCAGATAATATTTATTTATAACAAATCTGAAATGAAATCAAAATATTATCAATATCATTGCAGTACCGTGATATCAAAGGTGTACAGCGTAGTAACTTGTAGGTCGTTATACGACAAGCAATACTTATCGAAGATATTCGTGACGCAGATGTCCGCATGTGCGTCGGGCCCGTGCGGCGCGGGCGGCGCGTGCGTGGAGGAGAGCGGCGGCGCGGGCTTCCGCTGCGTGTGTGCCCGCGGCTGGGCGCCGCCACTTTGTGCGACGTTGCTGCCGCCGCCCGCTCCCGCCGCGCCATCGGCCTGCGCCGACGTCGTGTGTCCGCCGCACTCGCACTGTGAGTACTACGAGCCATACACTTCACTTGCATAAGCACTGTACGTGCCGGCAAGCTTCGTGAACAAACGTCAGAAAGTTCGCGGCATACGTATATGGACCAACCACAACACCAGCAAGAGGAATGAACGATCAATGACGCAAACCCCGTAATTGGCTAATTGGCACGCCTAGACCTTTCCACTAAAAATACGTTCAGAAGTCGTAGCTACAGTGCATTCTTGCAAAGATTGCCAGTAGCACTTTTCATTGATGTACCGCTCCTCTACATATTATGCATTAGAGTTACACATTGCCATTTTCCTTTGACAGGTATACCGAATCAAATGGTAGTGACCGGTGTTATCGCTAAACAAGTGATGTGCGTGTGCGACGTGGGCTACTACGGTAACTATTTATCCTAATAAATAAGAATAAAAACTATTTAAAATACATATTATAGGAGGATTAATCTTCGTAAAAGCTTACCATAAACTGTTCTACCACTTATCCAAGCAATAAGTCTAATATCGCCGATACCATAATATAATTAAAAATAATTCTACTCCGATATAAGCGCGCGAAGGTTTACCCACAAATAAGTACAATTGACAACACACCTTTTTATACAACTTTATACTTATCTTCTTTGCTGTGTGTACATAAGTTCTAAAATTCCTGCACTGAATGAATCCTCTAGTATGTTTACAATACTTCCTTACAATAGTGTGTAGCTACTCACAGCACCCCCCACCCCAGGTGCGCCGGGGCCCTCGCCCAACTGCACGGCGCTGGAGTCGGTGTGCGAGGCCGGCGTGTGCCAGAACGGCGCCACGTGCTCGCTGGCCGCCGACCACTTCAACTGCACCTGCGCGCCCGGCTACAAAGGTATGGATCTGCCGCCAACTGTACCCATATCTATGTTCATCGTTCATGCTAGTGTTTGACTCGATTTTGTACTATGTTTTTAAAACTATGGTAATGATTTTGAAGGTCCAGATTATGTACAACCAGAGAAATATACTATGTTAAAAATTCGTGGTGGAGAAAGAATGCAAGTATCACCACCCAACCTACTCCAAAGGAAAAATACGCAGAAGATATCACTGCGAGAGAAGGAAAACTCGAATTAAAACGCTTTATCAACCCATCTGGCCAGCGTGGAAACAGTAGGCCAACATTGGGAGAGGCCCATTGCCTGCAGTGGACTGCAATAGGCTAATAAGCTAATTGATTATTCTTAAAAATTATAGCCTTTCTGGAATATGGATGTTTTGCATCCTCTGAATATTTTAGGATTATATAGGTTGAAATTAGGTGAAAAAAAGACGAGTTGCACTCCGGGAGTGTCGGCAGAAGTGAAAACTTTTTCTTTCTCTCTTTCTTCGTTATATACAGAGAAAAGATAAAAAGAACACACCATACCATACCGTATGGTACGTCGGTATACCATACCTATAATATAGCGCCAATCATAGAACCTATCACTAATTTTCTGTCAGAAGAAATTAATGAATTACAAAAAGAAAAAAACATTACAAGAAGCAATAAATTACAAAAAGAAAAAATAATCACAAAAAGTGTCAGAAGCCCAGGTTCGAACCCGATACTATCTGAAACCATAAGGACTTACAGTCGAAGCGCCTACCGCTAGGCTACGATTGCTACGAAGCTTCTTAACGCACCTAACAAAATAAACAATCTGTAGCTGTTGTAATGTTGTATGACGTCAGTCGTCGGTTACGGTTCAAAGTTCAAGTAATCCTGACGCGAGCTTAACACTTTTTACCCATCCAACACCGCTAAAGAAGATTTCACTTCAAAAAAGTTGGATGTCTCGCGTCCACCCAGATGTAACACCGTCCAAACCTTCAAAATCGTTACCATTTTGTGCATTAGTATCTTTCCTAAATATTCGATTGCCTGTTACTGTAAAAAGTATTCAATGTACTGATTGTTACTGTACCTTAGATGATGTATGTTCCTTGAATGCGACTCCGTACGTTCCTTGAATGATTCGCTTCATGTTTTAGTCCTATACTGCCTAACGATCATCTACCTAGATATGTAATAGTTCATCTCCAGCAAATACTTCTATGTATACTAACTAGACTGGCTAACGAGAAAGAAAACGAGTGTGTTTAGACCACACGAGTGCAGTAAAACTGAATCACTACACATCACTACTATACATTTTTCGTAACGAGTAAAGAAACTTTACTTCAAAAAACTAACAAAAGACCAGCTGTCTGTTGTTGCCATATAACTATTATTACAAAAAGGCGTTTTGTTTATTATCTCATTTATTGTTTCTGCGTCTCGTTCGTAATTCAATCCCGCCTTACCTTATGAAATCGGGGCACAATTTTAATAGTTAACAGCTCGTGTTAGTATACATAGTGGTAGTTGTTCCCCATCCCCATGCATGTTCTGTGTGAGTGACGTGTTGTGCTTGTCGTGCGTGGCCGCGTCGGGGGCAGGCGCTTACTGCGAGCAGGCGGCGGGCAAGGCGCTGTCGGACCTGAAGGCGGCCGAGCGCTGCGCCGCCGGCCCGTGCCTGCACGCCAAGAGCTGCCAGGACCTGGTGAGTACTGCTGGATTGGAGTCGGCTTGCACTGTGTTCATTTACCATTCATTTAATATAATGTGTAAATCCAAAAGATATCTTCGCGGAAGTCAGGGTCTATTCATACTAGCGCAGAGTGAAAACTAAACGAAAATAAGCCAACCCACAAATTGTCGATTCGTCCACTAGCAATTCGTGTGTATTGTACTTGAAATAAGGGTGAATTTGCTATTTTAAGTTTGATATGTTCTCTTCGATTCTATTCAGATCCAGTATCAATTAACCTTTATTGAATGAGTTATGATAATAATGAAGCATAATGTTGCAGGCTCACATAGTACCTACAAACATTTTTACCTAATTATGAAATCTTTTGGATATATTTATTATAATAAAATTATTAATAACACTTTCATTAATTAATTGTTAATTTAAAAGTATTTTAGATAGAATAGTGCTTCGTATATTAGATTTAGATTATTACTAGATTACTATTTTCTATATTTAGATTACTATTTTCTTTTAAATACTACACTAACACTACACGTGAGAAAACTAGAATTGACCCTCTTTGCTTTTCGTTTTCGACAGCGATATCGGCAACTAAAATCTTCTATTGTAAGCAAGTAAATCATTCATCGTTCGAATCGAATTATCCTATAATTGTAACCTCTTTAAGGAGTCTGCACAGGTTTATTTACATTAATACCACCGGCTTCTACGATTTTTACATTCATTCCCCTAAAACGAGCAAAGTGGTTTGGTTCTGTGTCCAGGAGCGTATAAGACTATTATATGGTTTCACAGGCTAGTAGACAAAGCACTCAAGGTAAGCTAGATTTATTGAAGTAATGCTCACACTTGTTCACAAGGTGTTTTTTGAGCTAACACTTGTAATGCATCAAACATAAAAAGTAATACACTATATTTTTTTAAATTTTATGACACGGGGAATTCTCGCAGGGGTCTAAAGCTCTAAAGCTTTGAATCAATAAATTTTACCACGGAAGATATTAATATTTTTGGCAGAGTAGTAACCGAAATGACTAGTATGCCCGCCAACATTTTGAGTTACGCTAAATTGCTTGTGTTTTCATATCGGTATTGGCATTGCTAGTTGAGCTCCTTAACAGAAAAATAGCCTAAAAGTACATGCCAGTCAGTAGCCAACTGCGTTGTGAATTATGCTGAACACATTTTCGTGGCCACAAGCGATAGCTGCTGGTCACATCCATGGAGTTTATTATTCCGTGGACGGCAATAACACTCTGGGGCTAAGTAGGTATGCCACGGGACTCGTATCTTGGACCAAAGTTGCGAGAGAAAAGATGCCCTGGCGCGTGCGGCTTGTTTTCGAATAATCTGTTTGGTGAATTTGAGGTCGCACTGCACGTATAGAGCACAGTTTAGGACTAAGATATATTATAAGAGCGATAGTGAGGCCAGTCGTTTGCACAGAGCGTGGGGTTCCGCTGCGAGTGTGAGGCGGGCTGGGGCGGCGCGCGCTGCGACAGCCCGCTGGAGGGCTGCGGCGCGCGCGGCTGCGCCAACGGCGGCGTGTGCCGCGAGGCGGGCTCGTGCGAGTGCCGCGGCGGCTGGGCCGGCCCGGCCTGCGAGCTGGCGGCCGACTGCCGCGCGGCGCCGGCGGCCTGCGCGCCGCAGCACGAGTGCGTGGAGCTGGGCGGCGCCTGGCGCTGCGCGCCCGCCGCGCCCGGCTCGGCCTGCGCCTCCTCGCCCTGCCACAACGGCACGTGCCTGGCGCTCGACAACGGCCTGTTCCGCTGCCAGTGCCCGCCCGGCGCCAACGGTCAGTGCACTACTACTTTTCTTTTTCTTTGATGAACTTTAAAGACGTAATTTGAAGTTATTTTGCACTCATTTGAAATTATTACAAAATAACTTATTTATAATGATTTACTCTATTTTATTACCAAAAATTAATTTCATATAACACTACAACAAACTGGTACACTTATCGGGAAATAACTTTTTGGGTACAAAATAAAAAGCAAAAGGTACTACTTATTTCTACTTTCTATTCTTTATTTGAGTATACGGTACCAATCATATAGGCGGGTGTGTCACGGATTCTTTTCCCTTTTAAGTTAACGGAGTATGGCAACACTGAGGGGTGCCGACTGTGAATCCCCCGACCTCCAGGTGTCCACGCCCGCACGGTGCAAACAGTTTCTATCTTCGCTGTCACCCCCACCCAGGCTACCGACGACAGCACTATATCGCCGCAGCACCATTTTGGTCCTTCTCCTTTAAATTCCAACAAATTTGCACTTTGCTTCAACCCTGGCCAACTCTTCATTCTTTCCTCACCTCCACTGGGCACCGCGAACACGTCCGTGCCCAAAAACGTATTGTAAATCTCTTCAGCATCTTCAGTTTGAGTCACTGTAATCGGTAGACTTTCTGAACAAAATACAGTGAAACGACATGGCAAAGCACAGTCTACAAAATCGATCCTTGCCAAACCACCAATGAAAAGCGTTTGACCTTTGTGCAAGTAGTAAGTCTGAGGTCTAATCATTTGCTTGGGAATGGTTAGTAGCAACTCTTCAGTACTGAGCAATGACAGGACCTGGTCAGGATGAATGACGCCGGGTGTGTCGTAAAGCCACCTACTGTTCGCAAACAGCTTATTATTCTCATTAAATACTGTCAACTTTTGTTTTCCATGTTCGTCAGTTTCAATTAAATCGGTGAAAGATCTCCCAATGTGACCGATCAAAGCTGGTTGTGCAACGGGTGTATCTCCTTGCAACTGAGCATTTCTTATTGTTTTCTCAACTTTCATGAGTTTCCTTTCTGATTGCAGTCTTCTCGACCTTGTATACATTTTCCAACCTGAAGGTCTATTGATAGGAAATTTTAGAAGGTTAAGGGTAGTCCCTGGCCATCGACTGACAGTTGCCCTTTTAATAATGTCCACAGCATGCACCTTGCAGTAGTCAGACTGTAACAGAGCATTGAAAAGGGAACTCTTGCCGACATTGGTACAGCCCACAAGGAATACATCACCCTTGTATATCCACAACTTGAAGAGGGCTGAGATGAGATCTTCGACACCATACCCAGTTTTGGCAGATATAAGAGCTATATGCTTTATGTTAGCTTCACCCAATTTTGTCTTGTTGAGTTCTGATATTAGACTTTGTTTTATACGCTTCAAGTAACCAATGCTGTCACCAGGTAACAGGTCCACCTTAAAAGATTATTTCATCAAGATTAACAGTTATAATGCATTTATGATTATCACATGAGACCTCCTATTTAAATAGTTAATTATATGGGAAAAAAACACAATTTACTATATACTACTACTACCGCCAGAGGGGACTCCGTTGACCAGATGGCTGATCAGTCCTTCTGTGTGGGCCTTTTCACCCATTTCCCCTAAATAATGATGGTCACACATGTTTGCATGGCAACTGGGATGGCCTGTATGATGTGCTCTCCAAGGCAACACCAGACCAATTCGAATACCCATATTCATGCATACATACATATTTGCACTAAGCAGGGACAGAACTCGCGCATCCTGCATAGTAGATGAACAATGTATACTTTCTTTAGTGTATTAAATACATACCTTATTGCCAACGACTATTATGGGTCTATCAGTGCCTATGATATCCACAATTCCAGGCCATATTGAACAAGGGTAGTCAAGTAGGTCCACCATGAGGAGCACCAGTGATTTTATATTTCTGGAGAAGAAAGATGGTAATATGAAAAACCACATAAGATATATTAATCCAATAGGTATCAGGTATAAGAAGACAAATGTGACTAATAATGTTTATATATATATCTTAATATATATAAATCTCGTGTCACAATGTTTGTCCTCAATGGACTCCTAAACCACTTAACCGATTATAATAAAATTCGCACACCATGTGCAGTTCGATCCAACTTGAGAGATAGGATAGTTTAAATCTCAAATTATAGTCCGATTCGCGATAACCGACACCCACGCCGGCGGAGCCGCGGGCGACAGCTAGTTATTATTTAAATTATTCACTTAGGAAGTAGGTAGAAGAACAAGACCTCGAGGATCTGAAGGTGGAACAGATCGTAAGATTCTGCAAAGAGACAGGTAGGTTCGACGGAACGCCGTGATTGCCGGACACTTCTTGGCCTCCAAACAGGAGGAATAGGGGAATTGGGTGAAATGGCCCCCATAAAAGGGCAGATCACCCGTCCGGTCTGCGGCGTCCCCCGCTGGAAGTAAGTAAGTAAGTAGGAAGTAGGTACAAATATCACAAGAAAAATACTTTGCTATCGAATCTGAGCATGCGTTTTTGCGTCTTATAAATGCGTAAGTAACTCTGTCTGTCTGTATGTTACGCTTTCACGCCTAAACCCCTAACCGATTTTGATGAAATTTGGTATAAGGGTAGGTTAGACCTTGAGAAAGGACAAGCTAATTTTGGTTGCGATAACCGACATCCACGCAGGCCGAGCCACGGGCAAAAGCTAGTAATATATATATATAATAATGTCCATTGGTCAATAATATATATATAATAATGTCCATTGGTCAATAATATATATATAATAATGTCCATTGGTCAAGTTGTTGAGATGATTTTGAGGAATTTACATACTGAATAAAAGAGTGACTGTGTTGTATTGTATAGAACCAGCTCTCACACAATGGAATGACTCCTCATTATAATCTACACAGGAATGTTTAGAGAGAAAACACAAAGCAAAATCTAGTCTCTACCGCTTACAAAGATATGACCACAAGTATTGGAATAAGTACAGACCTGATGGACTGTAGCAGCTTTTCATATTCTTCAGGTCTTACACTTACATCCAATGCCACATTATACTCCTTGAGGAAGTGGCATCGCTGACATTCAATACTCTTTAACTCATTTGTAGTTCTGTCTTTGAATATCTCACTCGGCAAGTATCCTGGTATAGCAGGATCGCTGCAATGTAGTAGTGCACCACAGCCTCCACAAGGCACTCGACTCACATATTCGTTAGGGTCTGGTGTACCATAGTAGCTCATGCAGATATTATCAGATTCATCATCGGTATCAACCTCGGATGATATTTTGCTATCATCAAAACATTCATAGTTTGTCATCCATTTCTTAATGTTTGAGCGATCAAACTCGTCTGAATCAGTATTAGTATTTGTTACTAGTTCTTTGTAATCATATTCTACCTTTGTAGAGATCCCATATGGTAATTGGAACTCCTTGTTTGGCTCAGAGTTAACAGGGATATTTTCTTCTTTGAGCAATCGCTCATCAACATAATATCGTAACGAAACTGGCAGTGGTTCTAAACTCTTCTCTTCATACTCTTTCTGTAATTCATACTTTCGCTTATTAATACTTTTTACGTGATATTTGTAATAACCTAAATGTAACTTGTCATGCTCCAAGTATGAACTAAATGTGATCTTATTCTTATATCTCTGTAATAATTCTGAGAGATCGCTATTGTTGTGTTTTTTCTCAGTTTGTGTACTAACAGCGTCAGTTAATGTCCTCGTTTGGTTGAAATACTTGTTTTGTAAACTTGATTGTCTCCGACATAACCTCAAAACTCGGCGCATTGAATATAACATTGTGATGAGTCACGCACGCCAGTATTTCCTGTTCACATTTGCACCTAGATGAGTTTTGATAAATAAAATCTTTATTTTACATTAGTGCCTTTGAAAAAGAATTAAAAACAAAAATAATCGATCATCAATTCAAAGACTTGACACTGTTACCCATTTTGACATTGACAACAACATTAGTGATGTCAGTAATGTATTTTATTAATCGGTTAGTACCGTAAAGTTTCGTAACCGGTTGTTTGCATAATTTTAATCATTATTCATTGCTGGGATTAATTTTAAATATAGCTAGTTTGAGAACAATGTAAACAATATAGTCATTGAAATATTTTTTTTTTTATAATAGAAGTATTTTGGTAATAAGTAGTTACATTTACCTATGGTCGAACTGATGCGATATTTAGTTTCGCGTGATAGTGCTATTGGCCAATACACCTGTACAAACCAAGTTAAAGGCAAACACAATGTGACTAATTTTAATTTCCCAGAAATAATGGACATTTATCACACGCGATTTGCATTTATATTATTATTTGTTAACGTTTGTGTTGTACACACACAACTTATTATGTCATTTCGAATATTTTTATTGCTCCTGTTGATTACAGGTAAGTACCTATAGGTGCCAATGTTTCCGTATATATTGAATACATCAATTATAATAGCTCTTTTCTTTTTTTTTGCAGGTCGTTTATGTGAAATGGATATAGACGAATGTACAATAAGACCAAAAATATGTCACCATGGGGTTTGTGTCAACGTTCCGGGTTCCTATGAGTGCTATTGCCGACCCGGTAAGTGCATTAACGATTTATGTACTAATTAGCAAGTCGGTCGACATTCCAACTAATCTATTCATGTATTACGTAGGGTATACGGGCGACAGCTGCGAACAGGACATCGACGAATGCTTATCATCACCATGTAAGAACGGTGGCACCTGCCAGAACTTGGAAAACAATTACGATTGCACTTGTATGGAGGGGTTTGAAGGTTAATGCTCAATGAATTGTAATTTATTCACGATTAATTATTAGCTATTCGTTTTTAATTGTTGGTTATTGTGCTAGGCAAGGACTGTTCGATCAACATCAACGAATGTGAGAAAAATCCGTGTGCGGCTGGTTCGACCTGCGTGGATGGCATCGCCAGCTACTCGTGCGTCTGTCAAGACGGACTGACGGGGCCCAACTGCGAGACGGACATTGACGACTGTCAGGTAAACTGATTCGACAGGGTCACGCATCGATTATAAACTCAAGTGATTTGTTTATTAGTTATGGAAAGTAATTAGGTGTTCTTGTCTTATCGGTTTTTAATTCAAATGTGTCTTTACGGAATATGATGTTTTATTAATAAGAAGCATTAGTAATAGATATGTTTTGTATTGAATTACTCACCCAATACTATATTGTCGGAACTTCACAAAAGCGTATTGACTTTGTTGTATGTGTAACAACAATTATGTTCTCAGTTTCACGATATAAGGAATAAGTTTGTGGTCCTCTACGATCTATTCTTGACTAAACTCTGTGTCGCAAACTTTGCTGAGTTGCCTGCTGACTAAGTGCGCGGTGTGTGTGCAGAGCGGGCCGTGCCTGCACGGCGGGCGCTGCATAGACGGGCTGAACAGCTACTCGTGCGACTGCGCCGGCACGGGCTACATGGGCGACGACTGCGCCGTCAACATCGACGAGTGCGCGCCCGCGCCCTGCCGCCACGGCGGCTCCTGCATCGACGACATCAACGACTACCACTGCGCCTGCTACCCCGCCTACACCGGTGCGGCACGTCTAAAACTATATATTTATCAACAAGGAGCAATATAAAACTATTATCGAATAATGCATTTGTAAAATTTCAATAGTTGTGGAATGCTGTTGTTCTTTTTCATCCATAGCGATTTACAAAAAGTAGCTTGGTACTCTATTTGTACCGTGAACGTGGTTCTACCTCGGTATCTAATGTAAACCATATTCAGTAGCCCGTTATATGCGTAATCTATAGTATTCGTTAAAAATACGTATCATACTCAGATATTTCACGTATTTAGGATCACTGACACCTTTTTGGTCCTTCGAGCCGAATTCTTGTAATTTTTATACTTAAGACGCATTCTGGCAAATGACGACAGCGTTGTTTTATTATCTTTACTTTTTATTACACACTCAAAACTTCACGCTTATCAGACAGCATTTTGAAAGTACAGTGACATCCGTAGGCAAGAACTGCGAAGTGGACATAAGCGACTGCGAGCACGAGGCGTGCAAGTACGGCGGCATCTGCCTGGAGCGCTCCAACGCGAGCCTGTACCAGCCCGACGACGCGCCGCGCATCCAGGTGGGGCCGCAGCCGCAGATGCTGCTGCCGGACATCTTCTACCAGCCCTTCTCGTACGAGAATGCAGCCGGGTGAGCAACTATATCATATTTAAAACATAACAAGGTTTATTCCTTCCTCGATATAGTTTTATCGTAAAGAGCTAAACGTTTTATCGTAATACGGCAGCGTATAACATTGATTTTTTATCATATTTGGCATTCACTGTGGTTCATTGTTCTCTACTAGAATAGTTAGACAGTGACGAATCTTACAACAATGGAACAGAAAGTTTTAAATTGAATGTTTGTAGTATTACAAATTGGATGTATGCAAATTATAAGTCCTTCTGACACTACAAAAGAATAACTTCCAAAATAATTTAAATTAAAGCATTGTTGTTAATAGTGGTTTTATGCATAATATCGTGTGATGTGCTCACCTTGGCATTATCATTTTCATAATTCAATTATTTACTTAATTTTAAGAAACGACATATTTGTATTTTATGTAGTTAATTGCTTTAATAATATACTATTTTTCATTGCTTTGCTTTAACTTAAATGGAAATATTGACGAGTTCGAATAAAGTACTATTAGCGCTGACACCTCCGGCGCTTTCTACCAGGGATCTAAAAACGTGATTTGCGTAACCTGAGTACCTTCTCACCAAGTTTGTCAGTCACTATAACGATGTATAAGGTGTGTTGTGTCATGTGTCCTAGGTTCGAGTGCGTGTGCGTGCAAGGCACGAACGGCTCTCGCTGCGAGGTGAACATCGACGAGTGCCAGGCGTCGCAGTGCGGGCCCAACGGCAAGTGCATCGACGGCATCGGTGACTACACGTGCGACTGCTTCGCCGGCTACGAGGGCAAGCACTGTGAGAACGAGATAGACGAGTGCGCCAGGTAACACCCCACTGCTGGGCCCAGGGTACAGTATGTAATAGTGATGTGCCGGATTATCAGAGGGAGAAAAAAACCGTACCTTTTGGCGACATTTTCCACAATTACATTCAATAAGTAAAAAAAGTGAAAAATACATTAAAGAACCAGGAAATTCAATTCAATTATTTGAAAATCGAATATAGAATGTTTTTATTTTTTCTTCATACTCGTAGTCTGTATTCGTGGATATTCATTTTAACGATTCGGCACATCACTAGTTGCAGCAGTACTGACATAAATCGAGTGGCCAATTTAAATATTATTCGCAATAAAGTCTTGTATACAAGTGAACTGACTGTGAATTTCTAAACGAACACGTCAGAAATATCTACATAAATTAATTTTATAAAATTCTCAAAAACTTTCGACCTGAAGTAATCAAAAAGAATTGGGTTATATGTAGACAAGTGAAAATAACTGGGGCAGCGAATAATCTACTTAAGTACACGACATTTACAGTTGGTGACGTCACTCGTCTTTGTCATATCAACATATAAAGTACGCACCACGAAATAAGACCCTTGGCCGCGGCGTGGCTGTCGCAACACCTAATGTTGCCAATATCGTCTTTTTATTTTACCAGATCTTTTATTGTTCAGATATGACTATAATAGTAGTTGAACTACAGAACTTAAGAAGTTATATTCGTGCGTTTCCAACGTTTGAACGTTAGAATGTGATCCTGTGAAACACCTAGAAGTAGAACGTTTTCAAAAAGATGGATTAATAGATGCAACATCATATCAACTGAGAGTGATAGTGATACAGAATCTGACCCTGTTTCTATATATAATGTATGTGTGAATGTGCGGCGGCAGGTACTCGCCGTGCGCGCACGGCAAGTGCATCGACGGGCGCGCCACGTACTACTGCCAGTGCGCGCCGGGCTGGGGCGGCCAGAACTGCTCCGTGGTGCTGCAGGGCTGCCGCGAGCAGCCGTGCCGCCACAACGGCTCGTGCCACCCCTGGCTGCGCGACGAGGCCGAGCACCGCTTCAACTGCACCTGCACGCCCGGCCACTACGGCACCACCTGCGAGAAGGTACCCCCACCTCCCCACACAGAACTGCTCCGTGGTGCTGCAGGGCTGCCGCGAGCAGCCGTGCCGCCACAACGGCTCGTGCCACCCCTGGCTGCGCGACGGGGCCGAGCACCGCTTCAACTGCACCTGCACGCCCGGCCACTACGGCACCACCTGCGAGAAGGTACCCCCACCTCCCCACACAGAACTGCTCCGTGGTGCTGCAGGGCTGCCGCGAGCAGCTGTGCCGCCACAACGGCTCGTGCTACCCCTGGCTTCGCGACGAGGCCGAGCACCGCTTCAACTGCACCTGCACGCCCGGCCACTACGGCACCACCTGCGAGAAGGTACCCCCACCTCCCCACACAGAACTGCTCCGTGGTGCTGCAGGGCTGCCGCGAGCAGCCGTGCCGCCACAACGGCTCGTGCCACCCCTGGCTGCGCGACGGGGCCGAGCACCGCTTCAACTGCACCTGCACGCCCGGCCACTACGGCACCACCTGCGAGAAGGTACCCCCACCTCCCCACACAGAACTGCTCCGTGGTGCTGCAGGGCTGCCGCGAGCAGCCGTGCCGCCACAACGGCTCGTGCCACCCCTGGCTTCGCGACGAGGCTGAGCACCGCTTCAACTGCACCTGCACGCCCGGCCACTACGGCACCACCTGCGAGAAGGTACCCCCACCTCCCCACACAGAACTGCTCCGTGGTGCTGCAGGGCTGCCGCGAGCAGCCGTGCCGCCACAACGGCTCGTGCCACCCCTGGCTTCGCGACGAGGCCGAGCACCGCTTCAACTGCACCTGCACGCCCGGCCACTACGGCACCACCTGCGAGAAGGTACCCCCACCTCCCCACACAGAACTGCTCCGTGGTGCTGCAGGGCTACTCTACTTATGTCAAAAACTCATGACTGTATCCCGCACAAATTGTCAGATTATTGAAATGCGCTCTTTTTCGCATGCTACTAACTTGCCTTGGTTTAATCTGACTCGCTTGAGTAAATACAATAATAGTTTCCTATTATGGTCGGCTGTCCTAAATATGCGACACTATAATAAAGGGTTCATATTTCGTGGGGTACTGAAAAGGGTACAATCGTGTAAAATTCCCTCCCTTATGTTCTTCAGCTGCATTCAACCTTAAAACATATGTTTTTTTTTGCTTCAGATAACAACAATGTCCCTCGAAAAGAACAGTTACGCGGAAGTGAACACATCTCGCGAGGAAGGATACGACATCGCCTTCCGCTTCAAGACGACGCTCAGCAACGGTCTCCTGGCCATGGGGCGTGGGCTCACCTACTTCTTCCTAGAACTGTCCAACGGTCGCCTGAACCTTCATTCGAGCCTTCTTAACAAGTGGGAGGGGGTGTTTATCGGCTCGAACCTGAACGACAGCAACTGGCAGAAGGTGTTCGTCACGATAAACTCGTCCCACCTGGTGTTGGCCGCCAATGAGGAGCAGACCATCTACCCCATCAGCCAGAACGAGGCGTACAACTCGTCCGTGACGTCATTCCCCACGACCCGACTCGGGACGGCAGGCTCGTCGTACGCCACGGTCACGCACGGACCTAATTTCTTCGTAGGGTGCTTTCAAGATGTGGTCGTAAATGGACAGTGGGTGAGTTAGCCATATTTTTTTATTAATTTGAATATTGTCAGGCCGCGCACCCTAAAATCTAATCTAGGTAAATGATGCGAATGCATCGCGAAACACGTCTTGATATCGCAAAAATTTGAAGAAAAAAATAACATGTGAAGTCTATATTCTGTGGGGCCATCAAAATTATTTTTTCAACACACTTGGTATAAAGTGGCTCTCATTTTACCACAATTAGGTACGAAATGACACCTGTGACCAAACTGTGACTTTTTCATTGCTATAATTCATAAGTGAGTTATAGTTTTTTTTATAATTTCATTGGTTGGCTTTGTTCTTAAAAAAGTCTACATACAAAAAAAACGTGTTCACTAGTACAAATAAATTAATATACCTATTGCTTGCTTGTTCGTCCCTGATCTACATAAAAAAAATACATGCAACTTTGTAGATAATTTCAACTTGTACGTGTTTAATACTCAAAAGTATGCCCCATTAAAGACATTAAGTTACAATTTTACCAACTGCACACTTATTTAGAAAATAGAGGAATACTGTAAATTTGTTAATCACAGATAATTATTACACTCATTATTAAGCACCAACATCCATTTACTGATCGCGGATACATGTTGCACTGCGTCCACAGACTATGTAGAAAAAAACCAACTAAAGTTTTTGATATTCTGTGAGTAAAGACCGTCATCCACTGAAAACAAGTGAGTATGGTCATATCATCTTAGCCTGTTCGGAAAAAACAAAAGAAACACCGTCATTAAAGTTTAATTTTTAATGTTTACATTTCAGTAGGAGAGTAGATAAAATGATTTTTTTAGTATTATTTTATTCACTAGTGTGTTGAAAAAACATCATATGATACACCTGTGTATTATTGATTATGTTCCTCACCTAACGGTATGGGTCTCAACGCCGTCTCAGCGATTATCAGCAAGTACACACTTGTACCATAATGCATAATTGTCGCACGTCAGGTACTCCCCGAGGACTCGTCCGCGCCGGGCGGCGAGAGCACGACGGAGGCGAGCCTGGCGTCGGACGACGAGAGCGGCGAGGCGCGCGAGGGCGAGGGCGGCGGGGAGGGCGGCGTGCGCGCCGAGCTGCGCGGCGTGCTGGCGGCGTGCCCGCGCCGGCCGCAGTGCGCGCCCTCGCCCTGCCGCGCGGGCGGCGCCTGCCTGGACGCCTGGACCAGCTTCGTGTGCACCTGCCCGCGCCCGCACCTGGGCACCACCTGCCAGTACAACTACACGCCCGCCACCTTCGGACAGGTACGCACGCTCACACTCACTCACATAGATATAGTCACACACAAACACTTCTCTGGCTAGTCGGGAAATAAATTATACACTACTAATTTTTTATTACCAGAGAAACTGCAGGGGCTGATATGGAACGTATATACTTCAATATATATGAAATAATACAAATACCCAACCATACAAAAAAAAAAACAAAGTTATTAACGTTTTTAAAATCTCACAAATAAATAGACACCATTTTATTTACGCACGATGTGTGGATAGTAAATAGATCATTAATGAACTTTTAACTTTCACCGTAAAAATGCCGAACAGTTCCGGGAATGCCCGACAATGCACGACAGGCGACGCAGTCTTCAAGGTCAAAATACAAGTACGATTTTATTGTATGGTTAATTCGTTAAATAGTTAAAATACTCGTATGAGTTTGATTCTAGTGGGAGTATTTTTTTAATAGCGTGTTTAACACAAGTTTGGGTGTACTGAGTAAACAATGATAAAACCGCAGTAACTTTTAACGTAGGTAATTCAGTAATTAAAGTACCTTATCAACTGGCAGGTAGGTACTAAAGAACTTGGAATAGTTAATTGGCCTAATGATTAATTTATGTATTTGGCACGTGCAAGACTTACCCTACAAGTACTTTAATTGTTGCTCGAAATGTCCTCCGTCATTTTGGATGCATAAACGAGCCCGCTTTAACAAGTTCGATTTCAAACTGAGGAGAATGTCTCTTTGTTGCCGGATTTCATCGAAGGCGTCAATTATCCTTTGTCGGAGGTCCTCACGGGTGTTGGGTTCACGGACATACACTCTACGTTTCACTTCACTCCACATGAAAAATCCATTGGCGTCAGATCCGGGGATCGAGCGGGCCACGCGGCCGTAGCCCCCCGTCCAATCCACCTGCCTTCAAATTGCGTACTGAGGTAGTCTCTTACCGCGATGTGGTAGTGGGGTGAAGCACCATCTTTTTGGAACCAGAGGTCTCGCAAGCTTGCGAGTGGGATATCATCCAACATGGTTGATACCAAGGTTCTCAACAGATCCAAATAGGTTTCACCCGTTAGACGTCCCTCAATGAAGTATGGGCGCACGATGTTGTCATTTAGGACTCCAGCCCAAACGTTCACGCTAAATCTATGTTGAAACGAATGTTGTCGCGCCAACTTGGGATTCCTTATTGACCACCAATGTTCGTTATGTTGGTTGAAAAGCCCTATTCTTGTGAACAAACATTCGTCACTGTAAAGGACGTTGGTATCCGGGTGAAGGATCACACAGTTACAGAATGTAATCCTGGGTGCTCGGTCGATTGTTGTCAGCTCTTGAACCTTTCTGTAGTGATAAGGGTGCATACCAGCCGAGTTCACAATTTTCCAAGCACAGTGCTGGCTGATACCAAATCTACGTGCCGCATCTTTTGTACTTCGTCGCGGATCTTCCTCAAAAAACTCGAGTGCCTCGTCGTACAAGTTCTGCAGATAGGCGGGTCTACCTCGGCCTTGTGCGTGCGTCGCTACGTGAAATGAGCCGTGGTCTAACAGACGTTGGTAGACGCTCAACATCGTGGAGTAATTTGGCTGTCGGGCATTCGGGTAGAGATCACGATACATCCGTAAAGCGGCACTCACATTTTCACCGGATAAAAAATAAGTACGTAACATTAATGCGTATTCGCGATTGATAAATTGGTACGCCATCTCGATAATGTCGATATCGATTAGGATGCGTGCGCGGATCGAGACGTTACAACCGGAACTGCATTCATCATTAAAATTTTATTAATATCAAAGAGATGCCGCCGGCTTTTGCGGCACGTGTAGCGCGGTGTGGTATGTGCGGGGAGGGGAGCACCGCACGCGTCGCCCGGCACTGCACCCCGCTCAAGGACATATCGCAGAACGAACTTTAGTAGAAAGAGAGAGCGCGTTAGTCATATTCATTGAGTAAAATTTTGTAGAAATTGACATACATACTTTATTATTTTTTTATAGCATGGATGTGTTCAGTATCGAATACTTATCACTTCGCCAAAATTTCTCTGGTATTTAAAACATATTCGTGTATTTCTAACGAAGAATAAATTTTTTATGTTCTATGCCTATGCCTAGTTGTTCAAGTAATAAATTGTTCAATATTTTGAAATAACCGATACATTGCAGGAATCAGCGACTCAACACTCGGTAGTGCGCGTGGCGGTGTCCGAGTCGGCCCGACGGGCAGTGCGCGCCGCGCTCGATATCTCCATGTTCATCCGCACGCACAAGCCCACCGGACAGATCTTCTACCTCGGATCTATACCCAGGTATACAAAACGTCGTTCACTTCAAATTAAAAAAATATAACATTGCCTAAACAAATTTGTCAGGGTCTAATGTAGGGTCTAATGTAAAGACAAACAAAAAAAAACGAAACTCGCATACATTAAAATAAAACACAAATAAATTCTTTTTCAACACAGTTGCTCATAAAGTGGCTCTAATTTCACCGCAATTAGGCACATAATGACACCTATTATCAAACTTTGACTATTCCATTGCTATTATTCACAAGTGAGTTATAGATTTTTTTAATTTTATTGAATGAGTTGAGATGCTTGTTTGACTTGCTAGATAATTTCAACTTGTTAACAAAATAATGCCATCAAAAACAGTCAATTAAAATTATACTAACTGCACATTTACTAATTATTTCTTCAAATAGTTTATGAAAAGGGTTCTTATGAGTGTACGTTAAAAGAACGAGCCGTAGTCGAGTTTTTTTTATAGAATCACACGAATATTTTAAGACCAAATTGTGTACAGTTTCATACATGTATTTTGATATTTTGAGCGTAAAGACCGTCATCCACTGATGACAAGGCAGCATATCACCTTAGCTTGTTCTGAAAGGGACGAAGGAAACGAAAAATAAAGACCGTCATTAAAGTTTTGTTTCTAATGTTTTGATGTTTACATTTCATAGATAAAATGTTTTTTATTAGTACCTATTATTTTATTCACAAGTGTGTTAAAAATGTGGTACACGGGTATGTTATTGATTACTCTCCTCGGCTCTCTTAATAGTCTCACATAGAAGCTCGGGTCTCAATGGCGCCTTAGTGGTAATCACCAACTTTACAAACTTGTACTGTAATGTACTATTTTAGTTTTATTTTATTCACAAAGTGTGTTGAAAAACGTCGTATGATACACGTGTGTATTGTTGCTTACCGGCCTCGGCTCTCTTAAGACCATCACAATGGCGCCTCAGTGGGAATCACCAACTTAACACACTTGTACCATAATGTACTACTTTAACCGACTTGTCACCAAGGATGCAAGCATGTGTCAGCCATGGTCTATGATGCATATTTGCGTTACAACAGAATTATGCAATAATGTATATGTATGTAAAATAAGGGGTCGAAAGTGTTCGCACAGCAGTTGGGGAGGCCCCATTTGACGAAACTTAAAACTGGGGATGGCAAAATGATTGCCTCAAAGTTCGGGATGCTCGAAGTGATCGAGAAATTCTTAAATAGCTGTATGCATCACGGATGGGTAAATCGACGGGAAACAGTGATGAAAACCACAGAGCCCCGCTCACGCGCCATTACACCGAGGAGATACCCGATGTCGAGCAGTGCGAGATAGAGGCGGCTCTCAGGCAACTGAAGAACAACAGGTGCCCTGGTGATGACGGAATTACTACTGAGCTCCTGAAAGCAGGCGGAGTTCCTATCCTGAAAGAGCTTGCAAGTCTTTTTAATTCCGTCGTCCAACAGGGTCTTAACACCTAGGGCGTGGGGTGGAAGTGCGCTGATACTGTTCTTCAAAAACGGCGTCAAGACCTTGCTGAAGAACTACAGGCCCATCTCACTCCTGAGCCACGTCTACAAGATGTTCTCGAGGGTCGTCACAAATCGCCTCGCGGGTAAACTCAGACGAGTGCCAGCCACCGGAGCAAGCCGGTTTTCGAAAAGGCTAATAGCACCGTGGATATGGCAGATTGTCGAAAAAACTTAAGAATACAATCAGCCGCTGTGTATAGCGTTTGTGGATTGGCGGAACATCGAGGTTTGGGATTGGATAAAACCAAGATCATGTTCAACGAACATGTTGCACTGAGACTGATTGCCATCGAAGGGGCGACGCTCGAAGTTGTCCAAAAATATGTATACCTGGGCCAGGTTATCCAGCTCGGTAAAAACGTCCTACCTGTTATGACTTACGGTGCCGAAACGTGGACACTGACGGTAGAGCTAGTTCATAAACTAAAAGTCACGCAGCGGACTATGGAGCGCGCTATGCTTAGAGTTTCTCTGAAGGATAGAATTCGGAATAGGACAGAGGTCATCCGACAAAGAACCAAAGTTACCAAGATAGCTCGTAGAATAAACAAGCTGAAGTGGCAATGGGCTGGCCACGTCTGTCGAAGGACCGATGGCCGTTGGAGCAGATGAGTCCTTGAGTGGAGATCGCGAGAAGGCAAACGAAGGGTAGGATGCCCCCTGGCCAGATGGACCGATGACCTGAAAAAGGTGGCTGGGACGGACTGGACATGGAAGGCGGAGGATCGTACGAAATGGCGCACATTGGGAGAGGCCTATGCCCAGCAGTGGGCTAATTGATTGATTGTATATGTACGTGTGTATTGCAGGTACGGCGCCCTGGACGAGAGCCTGGTGGGCGCGTCGTTGGAGGGCGGCGAGCTGCTGGTGCAGCTGCGCTTCAACCAGACGCCGGAGAACTACACGGTGGGCGGCACGCGCCTGGACAACGGCCTGCTGCACCTCATCGAGGTGGTGCGCAACTCCACGCTGGTGCAGGTCAAGCTCAACGGCACCGAGTATTTCCGCAAGTCCATCTCCGCCGCCAAGCAGATCGACGCGCAGGTATTCACTTGCCACTAGTCATCACCCATTACAGACTAGCCAACACCCCTTATCTACTAGCAATCATCTACCACATAGTAGCCAACAATCACTACTTACTAGCCAACACCCATTACTCAACACCCACTACTCAACACCCACTAGCCAACACTCATTACCCTCTATACAACACCCACTATTCACTAACGAACACCCACTATCGACTAGCCAACACTCACCACCCACTAGCTAACACCTTATTATCCACGTTCTTTAGGCTGTGACCGCGAAGTTGCGAGTGGCGCGGCATCGCAAGCGGTCTGGCAAACCGATGACAGCAAAAGAGATGTGGGCGACAGGCGCTCTCTTTCTCTCTCATTGGTTTGCGTTACCGCTTGCGCCGCTCGGCACTGAGTTTGTGGTCACGGCCTTATGCGGTGTTTCAACTAAATGCTGCAGCAATAAACTCTGATAGGATTTTGCTGTTGTTGTATACTTGCTGTGCTTTTTACACTTAACATTATAGTCAATAGATTCTAAATGTAAGTAAACAAACTTGTGTGCTCACTCGCGTGTGCCGGCAGGTGCTGTACCTGGGCGGGCCGCCGCCCGCGCCCGCGCCGCCCGCGCCCGAGCCGGCCCCCAGCGCGGCGCCCCCCACGGGCCCCGCGCCCGCGCCCGCCGCTCTGTCCGCGCCCGTCCCCGACGCGCCGCCCGCAGACGCCGACGACTCCGCCTACTTCAAGGGCATCATACAGGACGTGCAGGTATTGTGTGACACCTTCCATACTATTCGGCCTTACTGTCGATAACAAAGTGATGGTTTTACATATTCTCTCACAGGATTTATGTACTGTATTTATGTAATGATGTTGGATATATTTGATACAAAGATGTCTGTAAACATTATGAAGTCAATTTCCTTTCTCAAAATTAATTTGAGAGTTGAAATACCACGTTTTTTCTTTTGTATACTGTATCGATGTGTCTTTACACGACTCTATGTTTACAGTGCGTGTAAAATGTTTTCCCGTTGCAGATATCGAACGGCGTGAACGTGACGATCGTGGAGTTCTTCCCGCTGCGCGCGGAGGGCCTGTCGCTGCCGCCGCCGTTCGGCGAGGTGTCGCTGGACCCCGCGGGCGTGCTGCGCGGCGTGGTCACCGACGACGTGTGCGCGCGCGCGCCCTGCCAGCACAACGCCACCTGCACCAACACCTGGAACGACTACGTGTACGATACGCACACGCCTCCTAACTATATTCGACTGTAAAGGGAATTTAGAACAAGCTTTGTATATAAATCGGTCCATAACTAATTTATAATTTTATTAGCTGACCCGGCAAACATTTTTCGACCCCGCAATCCATTGAAATGGGAGATGACAGTAAAAGGTTGAAAATTTAATGTTGTATGTATTTTGCAATGCCAAATAATAATAAAATTGAAATACAAAATGTCATAAAAATATTTTGTAGTGGGCAGGCCCGGCCATCCTTTCTAACTCAGGAGTTAAAATAGTAGTTTATGATACTGTTGCATAATAAGGGTTCTTATAACACGAGTGTGTTTTAAAAAAACGAGCCGTAGGCGAGTTTTTTTATATTATCACACGAGTGTTATAAGACCAAGTTATGTACAGTGTCATACACTACTTTATCTACTCTCATACTATAATACATAAACTAATTTATTTTACAAACAAAACCAAACTTTGTTTAATATAAATGTAAAAAAAAAGTTGACGCCAAGACAAGGCCGCAAACATCGATTGCGCATGCGCGTTTCTTTTTTTTTTTCGTGCGAATTGGCCGTTTTTTTTTAAAGTAGAGGTTCAGTCCAGATGGAGCTTGTATAGGTGTATCGTTATGATTAAAAAGTTATTTTATGATATAGGTGTCCATACAAGACCTGTATCGTAATAAAACTTTTTTTTTGGCCTGTGCGTAATGTTTGTCATAAGAGTTTTGATTTCAATTTTATAATCTTTGTATTATAGTATCAGAGTAGATAAAATACTTTACAACCGATTCTTAGACCAAATATCTTGACGAATTGTTATGAAATTTTTTGTACGTATTTGAGAAAAAATTTCATTAGAATTGGTATGGCCATTTTGGAGAAGTTTGCAAACAAACCAGAGAGACGAATTAGTATGAATTAACTAAGTGTAAGAGTTGTGTTTCTAATACTAGTAATTATGATGATAGTCACGCATTCGACAACAACAATTTGTAATAAAATATACGTTTAAATTTTGTAGGTGCCAGTGTCCCCGCGGCTACAAGGGCAAGCAGTGCTCTGAAGTGGAATTCTGCCAACTGCAGGGCTGTCCGCCCAATTCCTACTGCCGCAACCTGGACGCCGGGTATGTACAACGCACCTACACACACTACTAATATATTTACATAAAACATTCGAAACTTCGCGCCCGCACGGGACAAAAGCGTTGTATACGACTGGGATTGACGCTAGGATAATGATTGAACTTATTGCCCAAAACATCCGTCTGCAATTTAATTGCGGCTGTTTCATTGTAGTACTGTATTCACAAGTACAAACAGTTGACTAATGTGTCTGCGTGCGCAGGTACGAGTGCGTGTCGAACGCGACGTTCGACGGCGTGAACACGACGCTGACGTACAAGCTGCGCGTGCCGGCACGCGGCGCGCCGCTGGCCGCGCTGGCGCCGCTCGCCGCCCCCGCCGCGCCCGCCGGCGAGGGGCGCGACCTGCCCGACATGCTCACCATCACGTACAGGTATTGCCGCCGACTCGTGTGGACAGTTGGAGCTTTATGATACATTTGAGTTTGTTGCATAGAACACTATAACGTAGAACTAGTACCATTGGTTAGTTAAACTGTGTATTTCGTGTAACTCCCAATAAATTTTGAACTTATATCAATACGGTTGTGCCGTCTCCAGGAGCAAGGCGGGCGGCACGCTGTTCCACGCGGAGAGCGCGCCGGGCGCAGAGGGCCCTGCCTCGTGGTTCACGGTGGGCGTGTACAAGGAGCAGGTGACGGTGCAGTGGCGCCTGGGCGCCGACCCCACGCCGCGCCTCGGTCGCCTCCGCGCCTCACACTCGCACCTGCACTGGACCACGCTCAGGTTCACCTTCGCCAGGGACATGCTCAGAGGTGAGTCGAGCCAGGAGCTACAAGGAGCAGGTGACGGTGCGGTGGGGCCTGGGCGCCGACCCCACGCCGCGCCTTGGCCGGCTCCGTGAAAACTGATTTTTGTACCATCATCTAATTTTATCCCTAAAGATGTTTTCGTTTTCGTGATGATCGGGCGACTACAGAAAAAGGCATGGAAACCTGATTAACAAACTCATTTTTGTATCTATAAATATGTATAGGATTCCCTTTGTAACATTATTCCTTGTAACTAAACACGTTCGTTTGTTCCCCGCGGCAGGCGCGTTCATCGAGCCGAGCGGGCACGACGAGCCGCCGCTGGCGGCGCCGCTAGGCACGCGCGCGTGGCAGGCGCTGGTCACGGACGGCCGCATCCACCTGGGCGGCATCCCGCACCGCGCCGCGCCCACCGCGCCCCCCACCACCGCCGCCACGGTACGACTCCGCACACTGAGGCAGTATAGGTTTACCTAAAGACGGACCCTACGTGTGCCCATGTAACATGACCCATTGTCCTACGTGAGCGACGCGATGCGACCAATACTTCAGTACCTACTTCGGTACCGCTTGCCGCAACACCGTGTACAGTCAGCATTTAATCGCATTTTGTATCCCTTTCTTATTTGTAAAGCCATCTCTTTCACACAATGGCGAGATGATAAGGGATGGATATATGAGTAAGAAAAGGATATAAAATATGTCAATTGACAATGTCTTAAGTATTTTTTTTATAGTTGACAGTTGCAAAAGCCATGAAATATCAACTTGCATTAGTGAGAAAAGTATGAATGTCTAGATTTTATGAAATTCTACTTGTCTGGATACCATCGACCGGCGTGATTGTGTATATGAATATAAATACTCTACTAACTGACATCATTCTGAAAGAGCGATTGTTAAGTTAGTTGGACCAATCTGGATACGTTTAACTATTTGAGTACTCTAATAACCAATATAAAATTGGAATTTTGGAATTTGGATTATTTTGAGTACTTTTGTTATCAACATTTTAATGATGCTGACTGGACACGAACCCGTGCACCCGTGTACACAGGCGTAGTGGCGGTGCAACACTGTGTACACGATGCCACTGTCGTAAGATTTGAATCGTTTTTTGTAACATACTAGACATAAACATTACCTATTGGCCTTCTTTGTACTCTACCAAATTTAATCCAAATTTATTTCAATTCGTTTGAAATTAAAATACGCTTCTATACAGTATATTGTTTGCACAATTTTTAACGTTCCTTGTACTGAAACAGATGGAGAGTTCTACCGACCCCAACGTGTGGGAATATTCTGAGGGTGAGGAGGTCATCGGAGACAATCTAGCTGGTGAATTCTTCAAGGTAACAAAACTTATTGTATATTATGTAAATTGCAGATTTGTGTACTTTTTAAATTGAAATGTATCACATACATAATATGTTTTAGTAAAATAGTGCTACGACACATTTCATTACAGCTTTGGACGAACATGACAGTTCACCTTTCTGAATATTAATTGTCTAAAATGATGAATAGCGAGATGTAACGTATGTATGTGTGGGTGTGACAGGGCTGCATGGGCGCGGTGCACGTGGGCGGCCTGCTGCTGCCGTTCTTCACGGAGGAGCAGCTGTTCGTGGGCAACACCGCCGCGCTGCTCGCCTCGCAGCCGCACTACGCGCTGCTGTACGTACTGTCCCTCACTTAGTGCTTCTCTGCACGGAGACTGGCTGTTAATGTCCACACTACAATTGCTTCAACCATTTGTATCTTAAAGCCCCAAACAGACAAATAACGTTCCCATTTTAAGGCCCCAATTTAACACGCACTTATGCCTTTTATCCAACACTAGTAAGAAAGCATGTTTTTGTGGAACATTTTCCGCTTTTATCCACCATTAATATAACGAGTTTCCGCGGTATTGATTGTATATTTTGTGGTTGCAATAATATATATTCAAGTGCATCGTTATTTGCACTATTATTAAATTGTATAGTAGAAAGTCATAAATTTATGTTACTTCGAGTCGGACAAACCGAAGTCAACCGGAGCCAACTAAAATATGACTTCACGTCATTGTAGTTTTAACCTATAGATCGACCAGTTTATCAACAAATAGTAGGTAGTCATACATGTATAGTCCTTCGAGCCGGCCGCAATGTAACGTATGGTGTGCGTATGGCAGGTCGGGGCGGCCGTACGGCGCGTCGACAGATGTGGGCTGCGTGCTGTGCCTAGAGAGTGACTGCGCCAACGGTGGCCACTGCCTCAACGTCAAGAGCTCCTACTCCTGCTCCTGCCCGCCCGGCTACACTGGGGACTACTGCCAGGTATGTACACTCACTACTGCTGCGTGCTGTGCCTGGAGAGCGACTGCGCCAACGGCGGCCACTGCTTCAACGTCAAGAGCTCCTGCTTATTTAAAGTGTATTTTTAAAAAGAATCTGTGTTATCCAACACAGCCGGGCACTTCCAAGACAATCGTGTCGCGCGTACCATCCCCGCTATTTGATGTGATCGTTCACCAAGACGTCACATACGTCACCGTGACAGTTCACTTATCAAATCCCAAATTAAAAATTTAAAGAGAGGTGATATCGATACGTATTTCGTTGGAACTATACTAGATGCCGCTAGTTGTATGTTAATACAAGCTTCCTTCCCGACATATGGTATCATTGTACAATAACCTAGTTTAGTACAGCGTTGTCTAACTCGGCCATGCTCGTGCGCCAGGTGGACGTGGACGAGTGCGAGGCGCACCAGTGCCAGAACGGCGCCACGTGCAAGGACGGCGTCGCCACCTACAGCTGCGTGTGCCCCGTCGGCTTCACCGGGGAACTGTGAGTATACGCACTGATAACAGTCTTTTTATTTTGCTAGGATTACGAGCAAGCCTCTACCTTGTAAATTCGGATCAGAAGAGCGAACATTGAAAAATTAAACCATGTGACAAAACCATTGAAAGATGGCGAATCCTTCGAGCTCTGCATTAGTCTTATATAATCTATGATTGGTGGATCAACACGCCTCCATCGTCACGTCTCGCGTTTACTACCAAAGAGAGCTAAAAATATATCTTAAGCTACCTCAGTAGCTTGCCGGGAGTTTGCCGGTCACAAAGTAATCACTTGTGCCATTGCAGCTGCGAGACGGACATCGACGAGTGCGCATCGGGCCCGTGCCAGCACGGCGGCGCGTGCACGGACGGCGCGGGCGGCTTCACGTGCGAGTGCGCGCCCGCCTGGCGCGGCGCCACGTGCGACGCGCCGCGCGACCGCGAGTGCGCGCACCGGCCCTGCGCGCCCGCCGCCAGCGCCTGCGTCGACACGCCGCCAGGTACGCGCACACGCCTGTTACAAGTGCACCGTTAGTGCTCCGGGCCCGTGCTGTTAGAACGTTGTCGACGACAAGTCGACGGTGATGTACGTTTACGCGTTCGACAACGTGACGTCACCATACGGTATGCGAAATTGAAATCTCACTGCGGATTCAATTGTTGAGCTCGGTCGATGTGCCTGCTGTACTTTTATCGTATGAGAAATCTTCATGTGGAGTAGAGTGTGTAATTAATAATGTGAATGTGTGACAGATCCGCCGACGGGCAACAAGTTCACGTGCGAGTGCCGCGACGGGTTCTTGGGCGTGTACTGCGAGAGCGCCTTCTGCGAGATCACGCCCTGCGTGCACGGCGTTTGCACGCACGACAACCAGGTACGCACATACGCACACCACATATATACGTTGCAAACGTCCGGCTCGAAAGACCATTTTGTTTGTATACATGATGGTCTTTCGAATGGGATTTTGTTTTTCGGTGAACATATTGTATGGTGTTTCCCAGACGGCGCAGTGCGTGTGCGAGGCGGGCTTCAGCGGGCGCCTGTGCGAGACCGAGCGCGACGAGTGCGCCGAGGCGGGCGGCGCGGCGGCGTGCCTGCACGGCGGCCGCTGCCAGGACGCGCCGGGCGCCTACCTGTGCGACTGCGACAACACCGGTCAGTGCACACACACACACACACACACTGTAGTACACACACTAGCGCGGCGGCGTGCCTGCACGGCGGCCGCTGCCAGGACGCGCCGGGCGCCTACCTGTGCGACTGCGACAACACCGGTCAGTGCACACACACACACACACACACTGTAGTACACACACTAGCGCGGCGGCGTGCCTGCACGGCGGCCGCTGCCAGGACGCGCCGGGCGCCTACCTGTGCGACTGCGACAACACCGGTCAGTGCACACACACACACACACACACACTGTAGTACACACACTAGCGCGGCGGCGTGCCTGCACGGCGGCCGCTGCCAGGACGCGCCGGGCGCCTACCTGTGCGACTGCGACAACACCGGTCAGTGCACACACACACACACACACACTGTAGTACACACACTAGCGCGGCGGCGTGCCTGCACGGCGGCCGCTGCCAGGACGCGCCGGGCGCCTACCTGTGCGACTGCGACAACACCGGTCAGTGCACACACACACACACACACACTGTAGTACACACACTAGCGCGGCGGCGTGCCTGCACGGCGGCCGCTGCCAGGACGCGCCGGGCGCCTACCTGTGCGACTGCGACAACACCGGTCAGTGCACACACACACACACACACACTGTAGTACACACACTAGCGCGGCGGCGTGCCTGCACGGCGGCCGCTGCCAGGACGCGCCGGGCGCCTACCTGTGCGACTGCGACAACACCGGTCAGTGCACACACACACACACACACACTGTAGTACACACACTAGCGCGGCGGCGTGCCTGCACGGCGGCCGCTGCCAGGACGCGCCGGGCGCCTACCTGTGCGACTGCGACAACACCGGTCAGTGCACACACACACACACACACACACTGTAGTACACACACTAGCGCGGCGGCGTGCCTGCACGGCGGCCGCTGCCAGGACGCGCCGGGCGCCTACCTGTGCGACTGCGACAACACCGGTCAGTGCACACACACACACACACACACTGTAGTACACACACTAGCGCGGCGGCGTGCCTGCAAGGCGGCCGCTGCCAGGACGCGCCGGGCGCCTACCTGTGCGACTGCGACAACACGGGTCAGTGTGTGCGATACCACATGTACCCAGCGCCATCTAGCGACATCAAGCCGAACTACTACGATACTACAAATCCTGCATCGCGAAAGTGAAGTTCCTGCGCTGGTACAATACATATGCAACATCCCAACGACAATCGTGGGGCCGCGGCTCGCCAGGCGTGATCACCTTGCCTGGTCGGAGGATCCTCCCTTTGTGTTGGAGGAACATCACATCTCGTTCCTCCACAGTGGTGACCCCGACGTGATCTGATCACGTAACCTTCGCTGAGCATATCCGCAGCATTCTCATCGTCACATCCTATTCACTTCTTCCGCATGAGCGGTAATCAAGTCTTCGCCATCCAGCACCTTCGGCCCTTACAAGGCTACCACAGCATGCAGCGATCGCTGCAGCCTGGTTACCCTTCGGCCACGCCTGCATCTACGGCACACACTACACGTTCATACGGTCACGTAAGAAGAGGACATCTCTCCCGTCTACGTAGTAACTCAGCCATTTCGCCCCAATACACGGGGGACTACCTCGCCTTATCGAGGATTCGCCCCGTCACTGCCGAGGACTCACCTCAACTCACCGAGGATTCGCCTCGCCTCACTAGCGGCTCGCCGAGGTTTCATCTCGACGCTTCGAGCCCCAACTCGCTGGGCATTCAACGCAGGACCGCAGCACCGCAGCACCGCACTTGCCCCGCATCTTCGGGACCAGCGGTAGTCCCGACTCACTGGGACTAGCGAGGAAGTCTGTTGAATAAGCGGCGTCCAGATCCGACGAAACGGAACTACTCAAGACTGGCACTGGCACGCTCCTCAAGAGAGCTAAGACAGCTGACTCATCGCAATCAACCTCCGGTCTTGGAGGGGAGTGATGTGGCGATACCACATGTACCCAGCGCCATCTAGCGACATCAAGCCGAACTACTACGATACTACAAATCCTGCATCGCGAAAGTGAAGTTCCTGCGCTGGTACAATACATATGCAACATCCCAACGACAATCGTTGGGCCGCGGCCCGCCAGGCGTGATCACCTTGCCTGGTCGGAGGATCCTCCCTTTGTGTTGGAGGAACATCACACCTCGTTCCTCCACAAGTGCACACGGGCTCACCGACACTCGCATAACACTAGTACACACACTAGCGCGGCGAACGCATTTTTTTTATATTTTTAAATGATTATTTACATCATTAGATAAATATTGAAAAAAAGAAACAGTGCCAAAGAGACAACATTTGGTTTTTAAAAAAAGTTTTAAAATAATAGGCTGATATCAGCTTTTCAAGCGACCGCCATGTAGGCGCACTTGTCGTGACGTCAATGCACATGACAGCTAACAACTACATGATGTCGTGAATAGTTGCAAAAGTGTTTTGGATTGTATAATATTCATATTTTGTGTTTTACTTTAATTTAATAATGCAACTGGACAATTATTCACAACAAATAGACACCAGACGACACAACTGATATTTTTTATTATGGGATATGACGTCAAAGTACACTAGGAGTCGAAACGCCATTGGTCGGAACTGTGTACCAATAGCGTTACGTTTTAACTCATTTGAATTTCCCTCTCAACTTACGCACTTTTCGGCAATTATTTTCTAAATCAAAACGTAATTAAATTAAAAAATATTAATATGTACGTAAATCTAAAAGGAAAGACCACATGTAAAAAAGGGCGATATTTATAGTACATGACTGCCGCGGCCACCAAGTGTAGTGTTGCCGGACGATCGTGAAGTATGCGGGCCGAGGCGCAGCCGAGGCATGCATTACGGAGTCCGGCAACGCTCAGTTGTGGCCAAGGCTTGTGTAGTGCTTTTCTCAAACAATGCGCTTAAATTAAAACTAAGTAGTATCTAGGCAGAATTTTTAGTTACCTACTTTTCAAAATCAATGACGAACAACGAACAACAATAATTTTTCACGCGGCGAAATGTTCATTTGTTTTTTATTTTTCTTAATAAACAGCATTCTATTTGCAAGCCAGTTCTATATTTAAATAATGCGTTGAATAAGTTACCTCCTTGGTTGCCATGGTTTGGAGTAAAAGTTGGTTCCATTTTTAAATTACACGACAGATATGAGTTTACATAGTAATTTATTTAGCCGCTAAAACACGACAGATATAGATTTTCATACAACTTTTGCCGGCCGCTGCTCGCATGTACAGCAATTTCGATTTATCTCGAAGAAGGTTGTCAAAATAATATTCACATTTATATTTGAGAAAAATCACATGTATATTCCCTATTTTTGAACATTCATGAAAAATTGACGAGAATATATCAAAGTAGTCTTGTAAACGACTAACATAAAGTTACAATTTTTTTTAAGTAGCATATAAAAGTAAGCAAACTTGGCAACAAAACTGTTGAAATCTGGCTGCTATGGACCAAATCACAGGCGCCAAAATGAACATTGAATGCGTCATACAATGGTTAAATTCAACGATCTGGTGAGGAAGTGCGTTATATTTTCAAGATTTGTTTACCACAGTCGACAAAATAGATACAATTGCACTTTTACATAGAACTTGATAATGAAAAAGTGCAACTGTACCTCCTTTGTCCACTGTACATAATTAGTATTCTAACTACCGGTAGTTAGTTTATTTCAACCCTAGTCAAAAATACAAAAATATTCAAACTGTGCCTGTACCACAATCGGCAGCTCCCACTGCTCCCAATACCATCACACCTCGGCCACAGTACTGCGTGCGGCTTGTTTACGTCACTCAGTCGCATCATTGCCACCGTGACGTCATGTCATAGTATAATTGCGTCATTGCCATTTTATTTTTTGAGAGTATGATTGATGCAATGTATATGAGATCACTACAGAATTGTGTAAGATTCATTGGTAGGAACATAAATGCAGTGAAACACAAAATGATTTGATATTTACGAGAATGCTTGCGTACTCATTAAAATAAATCAGATATAGCTGGATTTCTCTTATGTCAATCCACTCATCTGCAATAGGTTCTTAAATTGTATCCAAACTGAGAAAGATACCGACAACATCTGTCGGCATCCTAATTCCATGACCAGATCAGATTGACAGACTATTTGGAAAAGCTTGCGTCAGCAGATATGACTCAAAAATTGATTATTTTGTTTACCCAAATAGAAATTATCTTTATATCGTCATTCCTTTATTGTTGTAAATGCACAATCCGTAATCTTTATGAATAGCTATTATTCAGTGATATGAAACCGTCCTAATACGTGTATTGTTAATTTGGGACATGTCCGAATGCGCTATCAGCAATAACAACGGACTCGGGTTTACGACATTGTCCATTGCGTGCGTGTGTGTATGTGTGTGACAAACACACTCACGCCTTATCGTGTATATCAGCGATCGCTTAATCCTTGTGATAACGTCGATACTGATAACGGGACACTGGCTCACAAACTTGTGCGAACCGATGACATAGTATATATTCACTCCGCTATATCCACAAACAGGTAGACAGTGGTGTATGAAAATCTACATTTGACGATGTTATGTTTTGTACATAAAAAACCAAATCCAAATACTTTTAGTAAGTCTACAAACTAAGAGCCCAATATGAATTCCATCGAATTCATATAAAACGTTCTTTATTGTATGACACTGTTAGAAATTTTTAAGCTATATCTAAAAAGTAGATCAGGTTCTCTTCATGATGTTCGGTCTTATGAACGAGTTGATGTCCAAATGCTTAATGTCCAAAACCTATTAAATATACCAAATATTTTTGTTATCTTAAAACAAGTGTGCCCTGACCCCTTTTGCCCCACTTACCTATGCCTCTATGGATGGGGTCTATACACAGGGCCTCTGAATATTAAATAAATCAGTTTAAAAATTTAAACCAGCACACAACATTGCTATTATTAGTTACTGTCAGCGTTTGAACACTGCTCAATATTATTAAATAATTATACACGCCTGCAGTGATTGCTCCGGATGATTAGATGCGTGACAGTAGTGACGAACTCACCGTAAGATCTTTAGTTCTATGCAATAATACGTGTAAAGCTGACAAGCATAATAGTAATAAATCTTTTTATATTATTTATCCATAAAATAGTGTGACTGACTGTTGAGACATCAGTAATTATAAAATTTTCTCGAATACTTAAGTAAGTATTCGTTGGAGCATCTCACTTGCCGTTGAAATTAATTGTAGTAATAGTAATTATAATCACTAGAGATCTATAAAAAGTTGTTGCAATTTTATATGGCCATCATTTTTCTAACAGCCTTTACCTATAGTCTTGTGAATATAGCTTGTGGCAGAAATAAAAAAAGTGAATAAAGTTGTTACGTAACTTAACGTATTGTTACGAGCGTGGGGATCGGTTTAAATAGAAAATGCGAGGACAACCGTTGAAGGCAGGCTTTATTCAGCTTCACTTCAATTACAGCAAAGCGCGTAGAAATTCGAAAACTCTTCCTTACACAACACTCCGTCACTTGTATAATCGCACTGTATAGCTTCACACACTTTATCGCTTTGTTCGCTTCGAGTACTAGTCTTAGACTAACTTGAGCAGCGGCTGTTAGCTCGCCTTTTATATAAGGGGCGGCCGAGTAGCGAAAGATCGAGAAAAGACAGGTACGTTCTGAAAAAGACAGGAACTTTCTGGGAGGTTCTATTAGGTCTTGTGTCTCTTTCTATTCGTTCCATTCCTTCTAGAACAGTGACGTCAAGGCATGCTGTCTCTTTCTAGCCTGACGTCTCGTTCTATTCATTCCATTCCTTCTAGAACAGTGACGTCAAGGCATGCTGTCTCTTTCTATAGTGCCGTCTCGCTCACTCCTATGGAAATTTGGCCATATATTGAAGTGGCCAAGCGCCGGGCGTAGCACTACCCCCTTCTTAGACATGCTCGTCCCGAGCATTATTAGATCCGTAGTATCTCGCCAGTCGGTCAACATGTACAACCTTCAAGGGGCTTCGCTGGTTGCGTTGTATCCGGTATGTAACGTCATTGATCCTGGTGACAACTTTATACGGCCCTTCCCAGGTTGGAGACAACTTCGGAGATTTGCCTTTGCGACGCATCGGATTGTGTAGCCATACGAACGAGCCTTCGTCGAACCCGGCTTGATGAGAGTTGCGGTCGTATCGGGTTTTCATTCTTTCGCTTGCCTGGAGCCCAGATTCACGGACGTGGGTGTGAACGTCATTTAGTCTATCGCGCAATGCACTAGCATATTCCGTGATTTCTTGCGGTGAATCTGGAGGACGTCCAGTCAGTAGATCAGCCGGTAGTCTCAGTTCTCTGCCAAAGTTTGCACACGCAGGCGTCACCGTTGTGTTTTCATGTATCGCTGTTCTATAAGACAACAAGAACAAAGGAATATGACTATCCCAGTCCTTCTGGTGGCTCTCAACAACCTTAGCCAAATGCCTTTCCAAGGTTTGGTTAAATCTTTCAACCATTCCGTCAGACTGCGGATGATATGGGGTGGTCCTGGTTTTATGAATACCCATTATCCTACAGGTTTCTTGAAATACCTGTGATTCAAAATTCCTTCCCTGGTCACTGTGTATTTCCAGAGGAACTCCATATCGGCAAAACACTTCCGTGACTAGTCTTTCCGCGACTGTAGTTGCTTCCTGGTTAGGTATGGCAAAAGCCTCCGGCCATTTAGTAAAGTAGTCCATTACTACTAGGATGTATTTGTTTCCAGACTCCGATGCAGGAAATGGCCCTGCAACATCTAATGCAATCCTTTCCCAAGGCGCTCCAACATTGTATAGCTTCAATGCTCCCCTGCTCCTTGTATGAGGCCCTTTTACCGATGCGCAGCATGTACATTTCCTACACCAATCTTCAACATCCTCACGGCAATGGATCCAATAGAATCGTTGACGAACCTTCATCAACGTCTTCTTCACACCAAGATGGCCGCCTGAAATTCCGTCATGAAATGATCTCAAAACCTCATTAATTTTAATCTTTGGGACAACCAACTGCAGTTGTGAGTCTTTCCCGTTTGCAGACTCCCATTTTCTACACAGGACTCCATTGTGTATCACGAGGCTTTCCCATTGTGCCCAGTAGCTCTTCGTAGCTGCACTCATTTGGGAGACATCACTCCATTTCGGCTTAGGTGTTCCTGCCCTTATCCATTCGAGAATAGGCTTGATGTCTCGATCCTCTTGCTGTGCTTGCTGCATGGCTTCGCTACTCCACTCATCGCTGACAGTATCAGTCCTTATTATTCTAATCGCTACACTGTCTTTAGCTTCTTGCCTAACACAATGGTTACATTCCACCGGACAAGGTCTTCGAGAGAGCGCATCTGCATTTCCATGCCCTTTCCCACTCCGATGTTCGATGACGAAGTCGTATTCCTGGAGCTGTTCAATCCATCTTGCCACTTGTCCTTCTGGATTTTTAAATTGTAGCAACCATTTTAAAGCAGCATGATCAGTCCTCAGATGAAACTTGCGGCCCAGCAGAAACTTACTGAAATGCTGCAATGTCTTAACCACGGCCAGTAATTCTCTTCGTGTAACACAGTAATTTCTCTCTGGTTTAGACAAAGACTTACTAAAGTAAGCAATCACGACCTCCTTGTCTCCTTTTCTCTGGGACAGGACTCCTCCTATCCCAGTATTGCTGGCATCTGTGTCGACGACGAACTCATTTTCTGCATCTGGATAACCCAAGATTGGTGTTTCACAGAGTCTTCGCTTAAGGTCTTTGAAAGCGGCTTCACATTGTTCATCCCAGCTAAATTTCCGTTTTTCTTCCGTTAACCGGTGCAAAGGCTTCGCAATATCGGAAAAGCTTTTCACGAACCGCCGGTAGTATGAACACAGACCTAAAAAGGCACGAACGTCCGTCTTATCTTTTGGTGTCGGCCAATCTTTCACGGCACTTATCTTCTCAGGGTCTGTTTGTATCCCATCCTTCGAAATAACATGGCCCAAATAATTCACTTGTCGTTTAAAAAGTGAACACTTCTTTGGACTGAGTTTTAAGTTGGCACCCTGTAGTTTAGTCAAAACTTGCTCTAGTTTGCTGAGGTGATCGTCGAAGTCTTTTCCAATGATGATTATGTCATCCAAATATACCAGACAGGCTTCTCCCAGCACTCCAGCAAGTATTTGTTCCATCAATCTCTCAAAAGTGGCCGGAGCATTACATAATCCAAATGGCATGACGTCGAACTGCCAGAGACCTTTTCCAGTAGAAAACGCAGTTTTCTCCTTATCTCGTTGACGGATTTCAACTTGCCAATACCCACTCTTGAGGTCCAATGTTGAGAACCACTGCATGCCACTTAAGGTGTCCAAAGTGTCATCTATCCTTGGCAACGGATAACTATCCTTTTTCGTAACATCATTCAGTCGGCGATAATCGACGCAGAATCTGGTGGTTCCATCCTTTTTCTTTACAAGGACTACCGGAGAACACCATGGACTGACCGAGGGTTCAATGATACGGTCCTTCTTCATCTCTTCAATCATTTCTTCCACCTCTTTTTCTCGAGCAATCGGTACACGTCGTGGTCGTTGACGGATTGGCATTGCCTCACCAGTATCGATTTTATGCTGTACAACTCCAGTTCTGCCAATGTCACCACCATGCATAGAAAAGACGTTTTTATAACGTAGCAGCATGTTCCGCGCCTTCAGCATCTCTACCTTACTGAGGTCATTGCGACAATCTTCTAGTAGTTTCAGCACTGTTGATTCTCTGTCACTTGTAGCATCGCTTTTGGTCGAACCCTGGCAACTACGTATCCACGAGATCTCCTCACAAGTGCCAAGCAGTGTCCCTTTGTTTAAGACGCACTCGTTGTCGCTCATATTTAAAATTCTTATAACGGCTGTGGTTGGTGTTGTTACCACAGTACGAGCTGGTATCCAGGGACTACTGCCGTCTACTTTTTCCACCAATGCACAGCGATGAGAATTGATGCCATATTGAGGTAGTCTTATTGGCACTAGGGTCTGTGATTTAGGCTGGAGTACAGTTCGTTTTGCACAGAACACTTTTCCACATGCGCCACCTTCCATGGGAATTTCGTCGAACCCAATTTTCAGAACGCCACAATCCACGTCGATTTTACAGCGATATTTTCTCATAAAATCCAACCCAATGATGCAGTCATCTAAGATATCAGCGACGATGACTTTATGCCAATAGGTCTTATCACCGACTTCCAACGCCACTTCTTGCTCTCCTCGGACGGAAATGCGCTGGCCGGTAGCTGTCTGCAGATGGAGATGCTTAAGTTGATGTAGATGATCTCTAGGTACATTTTTCACCAGCCGAGAGCTAATCACGGTCCGACTTGCTCCAGTATCAATGGTGAGGTGGCACGGTGATCCATCAATACCTCCTTCGATGACCAGACTATTTCCATCATTGGCTTGAGAGATCAGAATTGGGACTTTTACACTACCAGCCAGCACCCGTCCCGCAGTCCTGGCGTTTACTCGTTTCCCTGTTGCTCCGGCGCATCTGGATGTCGCGCCGTTTGTTCTTGGCCATTACCTTGTTGAGTCCGTTTCGGGCAGCTAGACCGAATATGTCCTTGCTCTTTGCAGAAATAACATCTGGGTGTGAATTCCCGACGGTACACACGTTGCTCATTTGTTGAGATCTCACGCAATCTATGTGCTCGAGGGTCATGTCGTACAGCTTCCACTTCAAGGGCCTGAGCAACAGCATCTTTAAGGGTTGCATGGTGACCCAGACGGACGGCAGCTCTCACCTCCAAGTCTCTGATCCCGTCAATAAAAGCTTGCACCAAAATGCTGTCAAGAAATGACGAAGAAGCTCCTTGGTAAGCTTTTCTCACGAGCTTTTCTATTTCCAAAGCCCACTGCTGCAGAGACTCATTAAGACGCTGGTTTCTGTCCTTCAATTGGGCACGGTAGACATGTTCCAAGTGACTATCACCGTAACGTGATTCCAACGCTTCAAGAAGGCGGTCGTAAGTCACTTCACCTCCAAGCGCCTCTAAAACACTGAGTGCTTGGTCTCGTAACCCCAATGTTAATGCTGTTTTGGCTTGCTCCTTATCCCAACTGTTCGCCTTTGCCACAGACTCGAACTGCAGTTTGTATGCAGTCTACGAGGAGGTCCCGTCAAATGGCGGTACTTTGAACTTTCCGACAGTCTGTGCAGATGGAATGGTTACAGAGCCAGCTGTTCCGCAAGCTATTTTCGTCTCCAATTTTTTTACGTTTTGAGCCACAGACTGCAGCCGTTCCTCATAACTCTCAAATTTCTCGTCGATACTTCCTAATTTCTCCTCGTGGCTTTCTATTTTGTCTTGCACTGAATGAATTTCTCTTTGCCATTCTGCTTTAGACTCTTTCAAGAAGGCAAATAGATCTTCTTGTTGTTCCCGGAGCTGAACCTTTAGTTGCAAGGCCTGCTCTTCCTGGCGACGGGCCTGCTCTTCCTGGCGACGGGCCTGCTCTGCCTGGTGACGGGCCTGCTCTGCCTGGTGACGGGCCTGCTCTTCCTGGCGACAGATCAGCTCCTCCTGTTGTTGCTGGAGCTGTGCCTTCAATTGTAGAGTCCGCTCTTCCTGGCGACGGGCCTGCTCTTCCTGGCGACGGGCCTGCTCTTCCTGGCGACGGGCCTGATCTGCCTGGTGACGAGCCTGCTCCTTCAATAAGGTCATAATCGCGTTCAGGTTAATTTCCGATGATGATCTTGAAGCACCCGTCGACGTACTCGGAGTACCCGCAGCCTCTTCCGCGGCCTGGCTTCTGGTTTTAACACCCTCCCTGTCGTCTCTCGGCGTTATCGGCATTTTCTATCCCACTTCTGACACCAGTTGTTACGAGCGTGGGGATCGGTTTAAATAGAAAATGCGAGGACAACCGTTGAAGGCAGGCTTTATTCAGCTTCACTTCAATTACAGCAAAGCGCGTAGAAATTCGAAAACTCTTCCTTACACAACACTCCGTCACTTGTATAATCGCACTGTATAGCTTCACACACTTTATCGCTTTGTTCGCTTCGAGTACTAGTCTTAGACTAACTTGAGCAGCGGCTGTTAGCTCGCCTTTTATATAAGGGGCGGCCGAGTAGCGAAAGATCGAGAAAAGACAGGTACGTTCTGAAAAAGACAGGAACTTTCTGGGAGGTTCTATTAGGTCTTGTGTCTCTTTCTATTCGTTCCATTCCTTCTAGAACAGTGACGTCAAGGCATGCTGTCTCTTTCTAGCCTGACGTCTCGTTCTATTCATTCCATTCCTTCTAGAACAGTGACGTCAAGGCATGCTGTCTCTTTCTATAGTGCCGTCTCGCTCACTCCTATGGAAATTTGGCCATATATTGAAGTGGCCAAGCGCCGGGCGTAGCAGTATGTTAAAAGTAGGCTGTGTTCTTTATGGTATATGCTACTATCGGATTCATTAACTCCCTTTCATTATTTTCGTTCTCCACTTTCCCTCCCTTACCAACTGTAGGCAATATCTTGAGATGCAAATATACCGCCATTACATTTAGATAATAGAAATACACAAACATCACAGAAAATGTTTACAAAAACATTACAGCATGATCTAGACTCTAAAAAAAACAAATGAGCAGACGAGATTGCGTAGTCCCTATAGTAAACATTTTACACATCACTACTACTGAAATATATTGAAAACAATAGCAACGCATCAGTCACGTATACAGCAGTAGGTATGTAGTGAACTGGCGGACAGCTAGCGACAATAAATTATTTATTAATTATTACAAATAGGGTCGTCCTTAATAGTCCAAGTATAACCAGATGCAGGAAAACCTCGCCGCACTTTGTGAATCACTGGCCGCGACACTCGCACTTCGGCAAGGTTGTGTCGCGACGCGGACGGCACTATGAGCCACTAGAATACTGAATTATTGAATATATTATCACTTTGTGTAAGTGCTGTGCAGTGATGATGTGATGAACTGTGATGAGTGATGATAGTGCTTCCGTGACGATGATGCGAGTGCTGTTAGTGCTCTTGATAGGTATCGTATGACACATCCAGTTTACATCTGTTATCGAATGCGTTGCGTATAATCAATAAATTGTTTACTTTGATCTCTACTTGCAATATAAAGAACTTGGCTCCATAACAGGTTTTAGTAAAAAAGAAATATTTAGCATAACCTTAAAGGCATCGTTAGTGAAAACCCGTGACTCATGATACATAGACACCCATGACTATTCCAGCATCATATGTTTTATGAGTTGATAATTTTTATGGAATACACCTGTTTCTCTCTGAAGAGTAAGGTAGTTGTCCAACAGGTGTACACTTATGCCAGCCATGTTACCAGCTAGGTTTATTGTGTCACACATAATTTCAAATTTCATGCCACCTCTCGGGCACGTTCACAGACAAACGGAAACAAATCCTAACAGAAACTTCTTCAATTTTACTATTAATAGTATAACTTTGGCCAACCAATCAGGCCCACTACACCACCGAGTCAGGCAGTATTTATAATACTTCATAAGTTATCGTTTATGAATTTAAGATCCCTTTTTCTTCTTTTCTTCTCGTTCCTCTTCCTCCCGGCACAGGCAACTGACATCTCTGGTGTTGCAGTCAAATAATTGTCGCTCACAATAGTCGCTTACCATCTGGTAGGTCGTTTACTTATTTGATACTTAATCCTTATTTTATAAATGCTAAAGCGACTCCTGTACACAAGTAGAGTACGATTGGCAATAGGGCATAATCGGGAATACTGCCTTTGAATAACGAAAAAGATTCTTCTATCGCTCGCAAGATCGTATTGCACACCGGTGGAGTCGCGGGTATGGGTAAGTTACAGCGATAGCGCGTTATTACAGCGACTCCCACTATTATAATAAAATTAACAATTATTTTCCTTGAGGTAGACGTCACTGGACACTCATTAAATAAAGGCTCCTTTTAAACTTATTCATTAATGACGCTGGCAGTAAACGCAGAGACCAGAAGCTTTTTTTTTATAAATAGGACACGTCAATTTGACTTTACCTCGCCTGATGGTAAGCTGAAGGTAAAGTCTCAAGAAAGAGGGCCACCATTATATACACGTGCCATGTTAACAATGGTGGCACTCAGCTTGACGGCCTCATCAGATGCTTTTTCACGCCCCGCTTAAAGGACCCGGGACTGTAGGAAGAGGGAAACACGTGAGCTGGCAAGGAATTCCAGGTCTTAATGGTGCGACAAAGGAAAGAGTCACCGAACCGCTTGGTTCTTGAAGGAATGTTCTGCACCGTATAGCGGTGACATCTAAGTCCTGCACGTGTCGTCCTGTATAGGAAGGGGGAGGGTGGGACTAATTGGAATAGCTCTTCAGAACATTCACCATGGTAGAGACGGTAAAAAACTGCCAAGGAAGCAACATCTCTACGCATCTGCAGAGACTCGAGGGTACTCGTGACCTCAGGATTACCGATAATGCGGACCGCACGTCGCTGCAACCTGTCGAGAGCATCTAATAAGTACTTTGCGGAACCATCCCAGAGATGTGAGCAGTACTCCACGCAGGAACGAATTTGTGTCTTGTAAAGAAGACACCGTTGCTCCGGCGTGAAAAACCGTCTCACTCTGTTCAGGACTCCGAGTTTACGCGAGGCTGCTTTGATGATACTCTCGATGTAGTTTTTGTTGTTCAGTTTGCAGCGAACATCCATACCGAGGATATTGAGGTTGTCCCGCAGTGGCAGTGGCGTGCTCTGAAGAGTGGGAAGGGGAAGGAAAGAAGATACCTTTGCTGTAAACGCACATGCCTGCGTCTTCTTGGCATTGAACTCGGCCAAGTTCTCAAGAGCCCCATTGGGAAATGTGATTCAGGATCCGGTCAAGCTCAGTGACAAGAAGCTGCCTTTTTTCCGCAATATGCGTCTGCTTATCCGCAGGACGTCCATGATAACTCCCGTGTAGGGTGCTATCATCCGCATAGCAATGAATGCTGCCGGTCGACAGCATGTCATTGATATGCAGAAGAAAGAGAGTTGGCGATAGGACAGATCCCTGCGGTACGCCGGCATTTACCTGCAAGAACTCCGAGGCTCGTCCATCACAAAGGACGCGAATACGGCGCTCCTGCAAGAAGCCGGCAACCCAGTCGCACAGTCTAGGAGGCAGACCAAAGGCTGGTAACTTGGAAAGAAGCGACTTGTGCCAAACTCTATCGAAAGCTTTGGCGATGTCAAGGCTAATTGCCAATGACTCGCCGTGCTTGTCCATAGCCTCACCCCAAATATGGTTAACATACGCCAGAAGATCACCCGCTGACCGTTTCGGCCTGAAGCCATATTGCCGGTCATTAATTAGGGAGTGATCTTCAAGGTGACGCATGAGCTGTTTGTTAATAATGTGCTCGAACACCTTGCACAGCACTGAGGTGACGGCTATGGGTCGATAGTTGTTTGGGTCTGAGCGATCCCCCTTCTTGGGGATCGGCTGTACATTCGCCTCTTTCCAAGCCGAAGGCACTGTACCAGAGCTGTAGGACAGCCGGTACAGCCGCGCAAGCATTGGAGACAACTCCGCTGCACATTTTTGCAGAACCACCGCTCGAATACCGTCCGGACCACTGGCTTTCCGGACATCGAGTGACTGCAACACTGCTCGGATATCGCGTTGCCTGATACGAATATCAGGCATTGCATGGTCACTGACGGGCAGTGTCGGCGGCTCCATACCACAATCATCGACTCGGGAGTTGGCCGCAAAGAGATTAACCAGCAAATTTGCTTTCTCTTGCGGCTCATGGGCCAGGGATCCATCGGGATTGCGCAGCGGGGGCAGCGAAGGCTGGCAGAAGTTGGCTTGCACGGCTTTAGCCAGTCGCCAGTAGCCACGGCTGCCCGTGGGATGCTCTACTAGCTCCTGACCAAGCCGCGCTATGCGCTGGGTATCCGCTCTCAATTATAGTACTACTACTGTCAATTATAGTATACTACTCATTATATTTAGTTGGGAATGCGATGTGACGAGTCCCACCCCCACTCTATATTCTTATAAATTATTAAAAATATTTATTCCCTTTGCACTTGTAGTGCAGTTGGTCAGTCTTTGTACAATTACCCCATGACACTACTTACGATATTCCCCACGGTGCTACCATTAATGCAGCCTTGTCGTGCGGTATGGTAGGAGTTAGCAAAAGCATAATGTATTCGTAATTGTATGACGTGAAGTGTCAATAGCTCGGCCCACGAAGTGAAACGGTCGGTGCCGTTTGACCTTTACGTCATAATTGTTATCCAATCATCGGACACGTATAAAAACTGCCCTTGCTACCGATATTTTCCTGATATTCTCATTGTCATTCATAAAAAAATTACGGAAATAAACAACACTGATAATTTTGTGATATAAGTTTGCTTTTAACTTCAGAGGCCCTCTACCACGCTCAATCATTCACATTAATATAAAATATAAAATAGTCAATTATTCAAAGCCCTAAGACAATTTGCTACTAGGTCACTGTTTCACAAGACGTGGAGAAACAGTTGACCGTCAGTATGGAGACCTCATTGGAGAGTCTTAACATTGTTTACTGATAACTATGATATGTTATCAGATGCCACTGTTACTGTGTGGTGAAGATCCTTGAAACACAATACGTACAAAGACATGAAAGCGTAGTTGTAGTTGCTTTGAGCACACATATTACTTACTAACGGTTAAATGTGTAGGCAAGGGCGTACTGTATACATACATTAATATTAAGTCAGCGATATGTTTTGGTCTCACGCAATTAGGTGATAGGCAGCGAAGCAAGTGGAAGGAAGAAGGAAACACAATGATTAATTAGTAGGCGTTGCTTAGGTTCAAGAGAATAGGTAAAAAGGGAACAATTTTGCAAAATTGCAAGAAATAATGTTTCTGTTAATTTAATTGCTATTTAATTCAGAATTTAAATTAAAGTGAAACTCGGATTTCAATTTCAAATCGGCGATCCGTAATGAAATTTTGGAAATCTATGTTATTAAAACGGTGCCGTTGTAATACATATAAATAAATAGGATCGTGCTTGGATTTCATAAGCAAGCAGATAACCCGGCACTATATTGACCGTGTGGTCGCCCCTGCAGGCTGGACGGGCGCGCGCTGCGAGGTGGACGTGGACGAGTGCGCGCTGGGGCTGGTGGAGTGCGGGCCCGGCGACTGCGTCAACCTCGACGGCTCCTACACGTGCCGCTGCGCCGCCGGCTTCTGCGGGCACCGCTGCGCCCTGCTCGACCCCTGCACCGCCAGCGGCGCGCCGGCGGCCAACGCCAGCGGGCCCTGCCTGCACGGCGCCGCCTGCGAGCAGCGCTGCACCGCCGTCACCGACTACCTGTGCCGCTGCGTGGACGGCTGGGGCGGCAAGAACTGCTCGCAGCAGGTACTGTGACTGCTGTAACACTATGCTGTACTATGCTGTAATGTGCTTTACAATGATGTACTGTGATGTACTGTAATGTACTATGGTGTACTCTTTTTCTTCTGCACCCAAGCGTTTATCCCAGTCGCACCCGAAGCTTTCAACTTAGAATTTCGGATCCGCTTTTACTAGTCTAACTGCGGATTTGGTTGAACTTCGACACTTTCCATGAAGCGACTGCCATTTAACCTCCACAACCCAAAGGCGATATCGAAGCATTGCAGTTAGACCAGTTGTTGGATTTTTGAGGGCTTCAAGTACCCGTAACTACTGCCTTAGATGTTCGTATGGCAACCGGGACCGACGCACTATGGGAAAGTTGATTATGTTTCGTCTCAAAACTCTGTAACTCTGTTGGTTTTCATTCAAATCAGCTGTAATTTTGACCATATATGCTTGAATATATATAGATTATTTAGAATAAAACTGATTTTGATTCTTTTTAATATTTATCTTAATAATAAAAAAGAAACAAAAAGAAACTTAGAAAACGCATACAGTATTTGATTTTTTAATTTTATTTTACACAAAATCGCATATAATTGTACATAAATATAATATCAAACATATTAAAATCAAATAAATAGGTACTTAATAAGGTAACTTCTTAAATATTGACAGCAAGGAGAGCTTTGGCTTCGTCGAATAGTTCTCTCGATATTGTTTCCGAAGTGTTTCTTAAACTTGAAATATATGGATCAGAAGTGTACAATAAAGCATGAAACACATCTTCATTAGTAGCCACTCTTGAACACTTTCTAGCGTGATGAAGTCTGAATTTCTTATAATCCTTGTTTCTGGATTCTTGGGCGTCTTCGGATAATTGACCGATCGGCAATATTGCAAAGTAATCAATTATTTTTTCCCCATGTATCAGAATTTTATGCACTGACGAAGGCATGTAATACCAGTTGTATTTACTTATATATAGTTGGGCTGTTACAAAGGCATATTCCCCAAATTTTTTGGAATCAATAGCCATTCCAGATCACATCGTCTGCAATATAATATACATACGTTTTATAAGTTCTACGTCAACACCTGTAATATCTGCAGAGCATGAATAACTCTTAAAAAATCTTCGAGCTGTATTTCCATCATTGCTGTTTCCAGATCCTTGTCGAGGTTTGTCGATGTGCAAGCCAAGTACCTGCCTAAACTGCTTTTGCACTAGATTTTTCTTGTCGCGTTTATCTTTTTTATTTTCAGGAGTAACTGCTGACCATTTTTGAAAAGACAGGTTGTAGGAAATGTGCAAAATCATCTCCATACTCCTGATCCAAGCATGCAATGTAGAAAGTCCGTATTGACATGAATTTTCGTTGACGCCACGAGCTCTAACACCCTCCAAGTCGTTCATCTGTCGAGGAGTAGCACCACAAACAGTACAAGATGCGCTCGAGCGAGTTTCAGTTAGAACTTGTGCTACTTTACCATCAATCATAGTTAAAAATAGGTCATGCGTCACTTTAATTACATCACCATTCTTATTTATCAAAGAGGGAGACAGTTTCTGTATTTGACGGTTGACATCGGCTACAACAAACGCTGTTTTTTCAGGAGTTTCTTTGGCAAATTCTAACATTATAGGTCTGCAATATCGGACAGATGAGCAAGTTTCGTTCTTCCAAACAATACTGTTAGTTACTTCGTCTATGAGTCTAATGGGTACAAGAGAAGCTATGAAAAGGTTGGCATCTGATATAAGATCGCTTTCTGCCGGCAAAACTTGTTTGTACTCACTCTGGCCTGAGGAGCCATCACATCCCCATTTACAGAATAATTTAAGGTTTCTCAAACTGTCTTTGTAAACTGAATCAATTAGTAATATACGTGCTACCGTATGATCCAACAAATCCTGTAGATTAACTTTTGCACTTATATTAGTAATGGTTATGCTTGAATCAGGAGGGTAACACATTCTTTTTGCTTCAGCTAGGGTTGCATAAGACGGAAATATATTGCAATTTTTATCCGCCAAACTAGCTCGTAGTTTCCCATACTGTTCTTTACTGAGGTCTAAATCAATAAATGTCCTTAATGCCTCATCCTTTGAAAATGGTGTTACCTCTTCGGGGATTTCCGTTGCATATTTAAGTATTTCTTTCTTCTCATTTTTCGTTCTAGTTCTTATTATGTTAACTATAGCGGTCTCCTCTGTCTCACTCATAGATCTTAACTCCTGAGCATATGAATTGAGTACACAGTTGAATCCGTGCTCTTGTATCAATTTCATATTTTTTCGCTTCTTTGTTTTATCTGAACAATCATGGTAAGGTTTTGAAGGTCTGCCTCCAGTACTTCCAGATGAGCTAGGTTCATCAACAGAGCCACGACACTCTAGGGGAACACTAAATAGGCCATCTAGCCATTCAGCGTTATTACTTTCGAAACGTTCTTTTACTCGGTACGCTTTTTTCCAGCGTTGATTACATTGAGTCAGCAAATTTCTTTGAATGTAGGAGATAACAGTTGCCTTATTATCTTCTGACAAATTAAAATTTTTTTCTAAGTAGGCTTCTATAGTCTGCCCTCTAACCAACCAATAACACAATTCTCGTTTATTACAAACAAATTCACTCATTTTTGGATATTAATTAAGCTCAGAACTAGTTATTCTCTAGAATTGCTTTTTGGGCAGTTGAGTGTCTGGTTACTGACTGTGATGTTTTCAGGATTTGACTACTTTTATAGGTCCCTGTAATAGGTAGTATAATGTGTAGAAAGATAACAAACCAATATGCATTCTTCTATAACCAACCTTTATCAACTTTAACCTTACTTGATAAGAGACCGCATTTTATCAAGCAAGGTGGTCAAAACTATATCAACCACATAATAAACTATAAATAACAGTTACCACTGTAATTATTTTGTTATCAATTTAACCGTAATAGATAGGAAATAATTTTATACGAAGTTGGAGAAAACCGCAATTTTTACCTCGTCATACATTTTTAAAGTTATTTCGAAAAGTGCAAAAATGCTGCACCTTTTTTTTTATTTATATTATATTATAATGTATAAAGATTATAATTCAATAAATATCTCAACATCGGTAAGCATCGGTAAAGACTAAACCTCTTGTTGAAAAAAAAATCTCAAAAATGTATGTCATCTTGAATTATATTCGATAGTTTTATTTTATTATACGTAAATATAAAATATTATTTACGTATCAAAATAAGGAGATGATAAGCATTCCAAAAATGTATAATACTTGTAGACTTCCATCAAGAGTTTACGAGTAATGTGACGTTGAACTGGGGCAATATATTGCACCCATAGTGATGCCTCTGAATGTGAGTTAGGTTTGATGCTGATTTTTATATTATGTTTAACAATTACAATAAAATAAATTATGCAAATCGCAAGATAATATATTAAACTGTATAAAATGATTAATTAAATTCCTTGTATTCGACTTTCGCTTAAAAGGGTTTTGAGACGGCGTTGTATGGGGCTTTCCCATAGTGCGACGGCTTAACAAGTTTTCCGAGGCAGGACCAGACCAATGCAAATACCCTTGCAAATACCATATTCATGCATACAAATACTTGCGTAGCGGCCGCGTTCACTACCGCATCGCTATGGAAACTCAACTATACTGTACTGTACTGTACTATAAGTGTACTATATGTACTGCGTTGTACTGTATGGTGGGACATTGCGCAGGTGGTGGCGGCCGGCGCCGAGGGCAGCGGCGACAGCTCGTCGGCGGTGCTGATCGGCGTGGGCGCGGCGCTGGTGGCGCTGGCGCTGGGCGCGGCGGCGCTGGGCGGGCTGGGCGCGCAGGCGCGGCGCAAGCGGGCCACGCGCGGCACGTACTCGCCCTCGGGCCAGGAGTACTGCAACCCGCGCCACGAGAAGATGCAGCACGCGCTCAAGCCGCCGCCCGAGGAGCGCCTCATCTAGCCGCCCGAGGTAAGGCACGCACTCGCCCTCGGGCCAGGAGTACTGCAACCCGCGCCACGAGAAGATGCAGCACGCGCTCAAGCCGCCGCCCGAGGAGCGCCTCATCTAGCCGCCCGAGGTAAGGCACGCACTCGCCCTCGGGCCAGGAGTACTGCAACCCGCGCCACGAGAAGATGCAGCACGCGCTCAAGCCGCCGCCCGAGGAGCGCCTCATCTAGCCGCCCGAGGTAAGGCACGCACTCGCCCTCGGGCCAGGAGTACTGCAACCCGCGCCACGAGAAGATGCAGCACGCGCTCAAGCCGCCGCCCGAGGAGCGCCTCATCTAGCCGCCCGAGGTAAGGCACGCACTCGCCCTCGGGCCAGGAGTACTGCAACCCGCGCCACGAGAAGATGCAGCACGCGCTCAAGCCGCCGCCCGAGGAGCGCCTCATCTAGCCGCCCGAGGTAAGGCACGCACTCGCCCTCGGGCCAGGAGTACTGCAACCCGCGCCACGAGAAGATGCAGCACGCGCTCAAGCCGCCGCCCGAGGAGCGCCTCATCTAGCCGCCCGAGGTAAGGCACGCACTCGCCCTCGGGCCAGGAGTACTGCAACCCGCGCCACGAGAAGATGCAGCACGCGCTCAAGCCGCCGCCCGAGGAGCGCCTCATCTAGCCGCCCGAGGTAAGGCACGCACTCGCCCTCGGGCCAGGAGTACTGCAACCCGCGCCACGAGAAGATGCAGCACGCGCTCAAGCCGCCGCCCGAGGAGCGCCTCATCTAGCCGCCCGAGGTAAGGCACGCACTCGCCCTCGGGCCAGGAGTACTGCAACCCGCGCCACGAGAAGATGCAGCACGCGCTCAAGCCGCCGCCCGAGGAGCGCCTCATCTAGCCGCCCGAGGTAAGGCACGCACTCGCCCTCGGGCCAGGAGTACTGCAACCCGCGCCACGAGAAGATGCAGCACGCGCTCAAGCCGCCGCCCGAGGAGCGCCTCATCTAGCCGCCCGAGGTAAGGCACGCACTCGCCCTCGGGCCAGGAGTACTGCAACCCGCGCCACGAGAAGATGCAGCACGCGCTCAAGCCGCCGCCCGAGGAGCGCCTCATCTAGCCGCCCGAGGTAAGGCACGCACTCGCCCTCGGGCCAGGAGTACTGCAACCCGCGCCACGAGAAGATGCAGCACGCGCTCAAGCCGCCGCCCGAGGAGCGCCTCATCTAGCCGCCCGAGGTAAGGCACGCACTCGCCCTCGGGCCAGGAGTACTGCAACCCGCGCCACGAGAAGATGCAGCACGCGCTCAAGCCGCCGCCCGAGGAGCGCCTCATCTAGCCGCCCGAGGTAAGGCACGCACTCGCCCTCGGGCCAGGAGTACTGCAACCCGCGCCACGAGAAGATGCAGCACGCGCTCAAGCCGCCGCCCGAGGAGCGCCTCATCTAGCCGCCCGAGGTAAGGCACGCACTCGCCCTCGGGCCAGGAGTACTGCAACCCGCGCCACGAGAAGATGCAGCACGCGCTCAAGCCGCCGCCCGAGGAGCGCCTCATCTAGCCGCCCGAGGTAAGGCACGCACTCGCCCTCGGGCCAGGAGTACTGCAACCCGCGCCACGAGAAGATGCAGCACGCGCTCAAGCCGCCGCCCGAGGAGCGCCTCATCTAGCCGCCCGAGGTAAGGCACGCACTCGCCCTCGGGCCAGGAGTACTGCAACCCGCGCCACGAGAAGATGCAGCACGCGCTCAAGCCGCCGCCCGAGGAGCGCCTCATCTAGCCGCCCGAGGTAAGGCACGCACTCGCCCTCGGGCCAGGAGTACTGCAACCCGCGCCACGAGAAGATGCAGCACGCGCTCAAGCCGCCGCCCGAGGAGCGCCTCATCTAGCCGCCCGAGGTAAGGCACGCACTCGCCCTCGGGCCAGGAGTACTGCAACCCGCGCCACGAGAAGATGCAGCACGCGCTCAAGCCGCCGCCCGAGGAGCGCCTCATCTAGCCGCCCGAGGTAAGGCACGCACTCGCCCTCGGGCCAGGAGTACTGCAACCCGCGCCACGAGAAGATGCAGCACGCGCTCAAGCCGCCGCCCGAGGAGCGCCTCATCTAGCCGCCCGAGGTAAGGCACGCACTCGCCCTCGGGCCAGGAGTACTGCAACCCGCGCCACGAGAAGATGCAGCACGCGCTCAAGCCGCCGCCCGAGGAGCGCCTCATCTAGCCGCCCGAGGTAAGGCACGCACTCGCCCTCGGGCCAGGAGTACTGCAACCCGCGCCACGAGAAGATGCAGCACGCGCTCAAGCCGCCGCCCGAGGAGCGCCTCATCTAGCCGCCCGAGGTAAGGCACGCACTCGCCCTCGGGCCAGGAGTACTGCAACCCGCGCCACGAGAAGATGCAGCACGCGCTCAAGCCGCCGCCCGAGGAGCGCCTCATCTAGCCGCCCGAGGTAAGGCACGCACTCGCCCTCGGGCCAGGAGTACTGCAACCCGCGCCACGAGAAGATGCAGCACGCGCTCAAGCCGCCGCCCGAGGAGCGCCTCATCTTGCCGCCCGAGGTAAGGCACGCACTCGCCCTCGGGCCAGGAGTACTGCAACCCGCGCCACGAGAAGATGCAGCACGCGCTCAAGCCGCCGCCCGAGGAGCGCCTCATCTAGCCGCCCGAGGTAAGGCACGCACTCGCCCTCGGGCCTAGTGGTAAGCGCGACTTCGTGTTGTTTGTTTTAAGAAGTTGTTTGAAGAATTGTGTGTAGTTTCATGTAATACACTACTTTATCTAATCACCCAAAATAATCCATCTACTGCTCGCGCATGTATGTTACATCGCGTCCACAGAAAAAATCATCTGAAGTTGTATCGTAATGGAAAAAGAGTTACATTTTGTCACATAATTATACAATTGGCCACAGAAGAACTGTATCATAATGTATTTTATATACACCCAAATCGAAAAAATGGAATTACGAATTCAAAGACGATTCTATACATACGGACTTAATAAACGCATATACATAAAATTAAAAATAAACCTTATTATAGTACCGCCAACTGTATCGTAAAACTCATTATAGTACCGCTATATTTTTAATCATTAAACTAGTCTATGGTTTTAGGCTGAATATGAAAAATAAGATGCACGCATGCGCAGTTCGAACTGTGAAAAAAAATGGCGCACCCATGCGTAGTTTGAACAATTTCCCGCGCTTCCCATACATTTTTACCGATCGTGTTTTTGTATTCGGGATTCCAAAAAAGTTTACTAAAATCCTAAAAGTGATTAAAATATGATTGGAGAAGAAAGTAGTGACGGCGAGATTTTCACTCCGCCACATATTCTAGACGCGGCATCGGCGTTAACTGAAAGCCTCCTGCCAGAAAAGTCAAAAAAATTTACGACAAAATATACCAAGAATTATGAGTGAAGATAAAGTAGCGTATGAAACTGCATATAACTTAGGTATTAAAACACTCGAGTCAACCTATTTCGTGTTTTAATACCCCTTCTTATATGACAGTTACATAAACTACTATTTTTTCAATTTATTTTGATATTTTGTGTAAGGACTGCCATTAAAATTTGTTGTAAATTTGATATGTTACTATAAACTACTGTAATGTAATCCCATCCTCAACTGACTTTTGTCTTCATAGACCAGTAGCCATGTTTTGATTTGACCCCCTGCTGAACTAATATTTATATATAAAATCAACATAACACCCATTTTTTTATAATTTCAGATGCAGAAGTAGCTAGAGAATCGAACAAAATAATAAGAATCACAATAAATCAAGAAGCTCGTCGTGGGTTTGCTGTGGAAGTGTTCGTGTGTATGTGTGCGCGTGTGTGAATACTTGTGTGGATGATAGTGAAGCAAGGGGCGACGAGTGGACCTTGAGGGCGCAGCCTCCGCGCCGGTGGGTGTCGGGGGTCCGCCGGCGAGCCCCCACGATACGGGTCTTAGCATAGGAGCGCACGTTCTACGTTTTGTACTTAATGCAGTCTGCGGCGATAGAAGTCGCAGGCGTTACCCTTACACATGTACATTTTTTATAAAAATGACAAGTTTATATGTATATTGTAGTGTAAGAGCTCATCTATTTTGATATGTAATGTTGTAGGAGTCGCTCTAGACTTTTGGGACGACTTTTACTTGTTTGAATTTAATGAAATTATATTGACAAATTGAAACTTAGTGCCTGAGATTGAGATATATGGAATTTTATACTTAAACGAAAACAATGAAATATATGTACTTAGTATAATATTATATCAATAATGTTCGTGTCAATCCAGTATTATTAAGATGTGGCTGGAACATTTGTACTGTAGGTCGACTGTCCACGTACTGTATTCACATTGTGTAGATAGATAAGAGAAGTATTTATTGTCGAATAGTCAACTGTGTCGCTGCGGGCGACGCCGGGTAGCGTTAGTTAGCGAGTAGGTAGTTGTAAGTACGGCACTGTGATGGCGAACACATCATTTCCATATCGAGATCACTAAATATTTGCATTCCAAACTTGTAACATACGGTTACTGCTATCTTCTAGTTGATAGAACGGCGAGAAAGAGAGAAATGACCCGCGAGCCAGCGCAGTGCTGGCCCAGCGCCGGCAGGCCTGTGTGCGCGCCCCGCGTGTAATATATCGAAATTATTCACTGTGATAACAAGCTGAAATCATTTTAATATATTTATTATGTAATGAAATCTACTATGGGACTATGTACTTAATGATTGACTCACGATCGTCAGGGAGTCGAGCGTACGTGCGCACGCGCCGGTCTGCCGGCCTTTTTATATGTAGATGTAAGTGTAGACAAAATAATGGACATAAGAGTAAAGCGTGCAACATTCTAAATTACATTATAGTAAAGACGTGCCTCGTCCCGCCATAGGCCGCCCCCGCCCCGCGCCCCACTCGCCCCACCGACTGTCCAGTGTACGCAGAGCTCGCGACACTTCACGACGTGTCACACTTCAGTGCTGTGGAGAGGTCTAGGCAGCTTCCGTACAACTGACAGTAGTTACAAGTAGGTTTTATACATGGACTGCAGGGGGCGAGGGTGGCGCCGGGCGCCGGGCCGGGCCGCGGGGAGCCGTCCGTGCCTTGCCACAAGTCTGTATTGTGTCGGCTCTAGGCGCGTCCCGTAGCGGGGCGCGGAGCATATGTAACGTGTACTACGTAGGCTATAAGTACATGTACTGTAGGTGTATCATATAGCGTTAGCGTCGAACGGCGGTGTCCGTTACTCACTCAGTGCTCAACTCGCTGTCGGCGATCGTTTATTTTCGTTTCGTTGTGTTGTTTATAAGATGTAAAAGTGTGAAGACGCGTATCCACAGTTGACGCGATGTCTACTTTGGATAAATCCTTTATTTTTACCACCATCTCGTTTAATATCGTCATCTCGTCTTGTGTCCGAAAGTGCATCTTTCATTTTCTTAAATGTTCCCCTCCCATCTTTCCCTCTTTAAGTGAACATACGCGAGTGATATCTATGGAGTCGCAAGCGTTTTTAGATAACATACAGTAACCACTTGAAGAGGCCTTTCTTTACTGATACGAATGAAAAGATCAATGCGATTTCAATATTCACAGGCAAGCACCGTCTGAAAGTAGCCTCTGTAGCGCGAAGAAAACATGTGGATACGCTTCACGAGACTTAATAATTCCATTTTTGTGATAACTTTATTTGTTGAAAATATTATTTTCATTTAACATTGTTTTATTTTTATATTTTGTTAGTAATCTGTAAAGTATTCTAAAATTAGAAATATGTATCGACCGTCCGTTATAGTTTCTAGTTTATTGTTTTAGATAAGTATTCTACCCTTTTATCAAACTATTGTACATTTTGTATTATGCAATGATATAGTATTATTGTACGAATAACTGTAACCACGACTGCGGTGACTAAGAATATGATGTATTGTTACTGCAATCCATAAACACAAACTAGCATAATTTATAAGCAAATGTACACTCTCATTGAGAACATCTCTTGTGCGGTCACAGAACACTGCCTCGTCACTGGTTTGTAGTCCACTCGGCTGTTTCTCCTACTTAATAATAAAAATAAATACGTACTGACGCTAAGTTCGTGACTCATTCATGTTACACGTATGCATAAGAAGTGGCGGGTTGTCCCGTTGCGCTGTACTGTGCAGCACCGCAGCCTATGGGCTTTACTCAATAAACAACCATTGTATTCAACTTTTCGTTTTATTTATTCACACCAAACCATACTACCCTAAAATTATGAATACGACGAGACTAGAACCGTACCCGGTTCCATGCCTCCATAATTTAAAATACGCATTATTCTTTTGCGGAGGTAAAGTGTGCTACCACTGTCCGGTGGCATATATTTATTCCGACTCAAAATAGCAACATCTTACATACCTACTCTGATCCCTATTGGGAAACGCGAGTTTAAGGTGATTTTCCACCAGAGGGGCGAGACGAGACGAGGCGAGAAGAGAATTGAAATCGCACTGACCCTTTTCCACTAAAAATTGCCATCGCGAGATGATTGAAAATTTGTTATACAAATTTCAATTCTCTCCTCGCCTCGCCTCGCCTAGCCACTCTAGTGGAAAATCACCTTGAAGGTGATTTATACTCTATATCGGAACCAATACGGTTCATTTTTGCACAAACAAATATTTCAATTCACGCCTCGCATATTCTCGTCAATCCACACTGTTTCCACCAAAGATACGCTGGGAGAGAATTGAAAATTTGCCATACAAATTTGAATTTTCTCGCCTCGCCTCGTCTCGTCACTCTGGTGGAAAATCACCTTTAGGACCCAATTTCAATGACAAGTCACTGTCTATTTCCCTCAGTGTCGGTCTGCTTGGCCGCTGGATGTCTGACATATAGACCGAGTATACAGCTAAGGATACTGCAGACAGCATTTCAGTTATATGCAGAAGTAAGAAAGTAGTTGTATTGCAGTTGCAAATACAACATGACTTTTAAAAAGACACAAACCTGCATTTAACGATTTTTGAAAAATCGCTTGGCGCACCCGGTAATCAACATCCTATAATCTATATTGAAAAAAAAAAACACCCTTTATTTTTATTGCATCAATCGGCAGCACTGAAGTTCGACAGTTTCGCCGGGTGTGGCATTTTCGGTAATATTAGACTGCAGTTTTGTTTCAGTGGAATTGTACCATAATCTACTATTAATCCATTAAACTGATGGATAACTATTACGTTTGCTCTACTATTCTATTCTTGCTATGGCAGAGGAATTGATTTCCTAATTTATAAATAAAAATGTATTGGGTCTTTATCTACATATGAAATTGGCGATTTATATAGAAAAAGAAAACTATTTTTATACAATTTTTATTTAACTAGTCAAAGTATGTGTACCGTTATTATCTATGCACTTTTGTCATTTTATAGGCAGATCGTTGATTTCTTTGGTGAAAAAATGGCGGGAGCGAGAATCAACAAAATCTTTGAAGTTTTTTGGACTGCCTCTGAATTTCACATTCGAAATAAATAGACAGGCTTCAACTTCAACTTCTTCAAAATGGCCTCTGCAGCAAATCGCCGCAATTCGCCAATGTCAAGTAAAATGTATTATAAAATTATTAATGGCGACACGCCAATGTGGAGTATACCAGAGCCACGTTAGCCACTTACAATTGAAATGAATTTGAATTTGGAATTCCTAACCAAACACTTGATTTTGGAGATCAAAATGGCCAGTCCGATAAAGTAATAGGTCTTTACATATATATGTAAAGACCTATTACTTACTTCATAAATTATTAAAAATAAAAAACCCGATTGATGCTCAAACCATCGAACATGCTTTATAGCAGGCGGTATCCAATAATTTTCTTCGGGTTTGAAATTTGCAAATGGGCACCGCCTGCTATAAAGTTTGTTTCCATCCTTCAGCATCAGTCGGGTTTTTTATTTTTAATAATTTATTTTTCATTTCATTTTCTCAAAATGTGCTCTAATCTCACCGAAATTAAGCACATGATGATACCTTCTATCGAACTGTGGTTTTTGATTGTTATTAAATTAAAAATTGAATCGGCCTAGGCGAGGTTTGAAGGAGAAATTTGAATTGGAGAGGGTGAGGTCTGGTAGCCTAGCGAGTATTTTATTATTCACAAGTGAAATGAAAAACGTCGTATGATACGTGTGTATTGCTGATTACCGTCTACGGCTCTCTTTAGACCTAGGTTGTAACGGAGGTCTTCGGAGCGGAGGCGGAAGTGGATGAGGAGGGGCCGAGTTTAACCTCCCCAGATGCAAAGGTTTAAAGGCGATCGAGGCCGAGCTGAAAGTGTGTGGGGAAAAAATAATAAAATATAGTTTATTGAGAGTCAAAAATCTTTATTTGAAAAACGTACCTATGTACATTCATAGTATACATAAATGAACTTCACCTTCACTGCTATTTGTCGACATGTCAGCTAGACTAGAATGCACACTTTGTTTTGATGGTTAAATATGAAAACTTGTGCTTGGGTTCGTTATGCATTGGGTTTGATTATACTCTAAGATTTTTGGCAACAGAAGCACCAGAAGCTGCATTATCATCACGAACTAGATCATTTGACACGCCCGCACCCTACGTCACCCCACCCAAACGGCCCGGACGGTTGAGTCGTCGGCGAGCTGAATGTCGCTGCTCATGCGTTATATTCCACTAGCTTTTGCCCGCGGCTCCGCAAGCGTGGATGTCGGTTATCGCGACCAAACACAGCCTATGTCCTTTCTAAAAGGTAATCTACCCCTATACCAAATTTCGGTTCAGTGGTATAAGCGTGAAAGACGGACAGACAGACACAGACACACACACACCCTTTCCCATTTATAATTAGTAGGGATGGCTAGAAGTAAATAAACCTCCGTCTGCAAAAAAATTGAGGCGGATGCGATGCTACGATTTCTTGCGGAACTGCCGCAGTAACGGAGTCGGAGGCGCAGATCCGTTGCAACCCTACTTTAGATCTCTCAGTATCGCCTCAGCGGTAATCACCAACTTTACACACTTGTACCATAATCTACCTACTATTATTTTATCCTTTTTAGTTATGAAATATATATTTTTTGTAACCGTCTTTTAATTTCCTTCATTCTGATACCCCACTCAATAATTTTGAGTGATTTTTTTTTACCAAAATCCGACTTTTTTTTATATACTCAGAGTTACTCTCACAGTAAATACGAATCTAACGACACATCTCAAGCTAAACCCATCGAGCCGTTCAGGCTGTAGAGCGTGCCAAACAATAATAATAATAATAATAAGCTCTTTATCGGGCGGTAACAAGGTGCGCGCTTGCAATGGTTGGGTCATGCCAGTCCTAATGTACTCCTTCGGCATACTTAGATGGACTCAGACGGAACTAGATGCCCTGGATAGAAGATTTCGTACACTGTTGACCGCATTTCGGATGCACCACCCCCGATCTTCCGTAATGAGGTTGTATATCCCGCGGAAACTGGGGGGTCGTGGCTTTCTAAATGTCAAGACCCTTCATAATCGTGAGATATACAACCTCAGAGAATATTTCTTACGTGCAAATACGGATATGCACCGTGATGTGACAGCAGTGGACAATGGCTTAACCCCTCTTGCGTTGGCTAAAGAGAACTGGCGCAAACCTGTAGTACTTGGTACCGCTGATCGCAGGGAGGTATGGATGGGTAAAGAACTACACGGACGGTTTTATCGGGCCTTAAATGGACCCGATATAGACTTGAAAGCGTCCGTATCTTGGCTAAAGTTCGGTGATCTTTTCGGAGAAACCGAGGGTTTTGTCTTTGCAATTACGGACGAAGTTGTTATGACGAACAACTATCGGAAGTATATTCTGAGGGACGGTACGGTAGACATCTGTCGGGCATGCCACCGCCCCGGAGAATCTCTCAGACACATTATTTCCGGTTGTTCTCGTCTTGCCAACGGCGAGTATTTGCACAGGCACAACCAAGTGGCCAAGATTGTTCATCAGCAACTTGCCCTTAAATACAATCTTGTGACTTCGGAGGTACCATACTACAAGTATGTGCCCGACCCAGTTCTCGAAAATGGTCGTGCCATATTATATTGGGATCGATCTATCATCACGGACAGGACTATTGTCGCTAATAAGCCTGACATAGTGGTTATAGATCGATTAGAGCGCCTTGCAATGATTGTTGATGTCACCATTCCTCATGACGAAAACCTCATGAAAGCCGAAAAAGACAAACAAATAAAATATTTGGATCTGGCTCATGAGGTTGTCGACTTGTGGAATGTAGATTCGGCAATCATTGTGCCGATAGTCATATCAGCCCATGGGCTGATTGCTAAGAGCCTCGATCAACACCTTAAGAGGCTCTCGTTAGGCAGCTGGCTCAAGGGCCCGATGCAGAAGGCGGTACTCCTCGACACGGCACGTATTGTGAGGAGGTTCCTTTCTCTGGAGCCCTAGCCACCGGTAGCTTGGTCCCTGTGCCCGATGCCGGTGGGACTCTATTTTTTATATTTTTAAATATATGTTTTTATATGAGTATATGTATTTAAAAATATAATTTATAAGAATAAAAATGTAAATAAAGAGGAATAATAATAATAATAATAATGGCAACCCTCTGGCACGAAAGTCACGTTTTCTTTTGCTGCTTTTATTTTAATTTTATTTATATATTTCAACTGATACCAATTTCAAAGTGAAGTGAGATTCGGCCCCTAAGATCTTTATTTAATTTAATTTTATGATCTTAAAATGTATCACAGTAATACAAAACACAATATCTATGAAATAAAACACATGATGACAGATGTCACAAGTGATGAATAAATTCAGAATAAAAATGGTGAAAAAATGTTGACTCGTTATCAAGCCCGAAGAAACAATGCACAAATAACACCTCCGGACTCGTCGCTTAGCTCCGCCGCGCAGCCTCCAGCAATGGAACCAGTGTCGTCGAGCTCCTCTTCGAGCGACGAGTTCTTCTCCCCGCCGACGTCGCCAACACCTGTACGTCGGCCGGGGAGAGGCCGGCCACCGACTTGCCTGGGACCCCGACGCCCTCCGGCTTCGAGCAGGGCCCCCGCTTCCGGTGGTGATGTGCACCGCATGCGATGGACTGTTTCAATAAACGAAAACGTCATGCGGGCATATTTTGCGGCTACAGAGGGGGGAACTAACCTCAGTGCCTACCGTTCTCGGATACTTCCTTTGTTTCAGGCGCTTGAACCATCCGTCAACACATCAGCACAACGACTGTCGGACCAAGTGCGGGTCATTCAACGCAACCGCATGTTGAATGAAACCGTACTTGAGACTCTACGGCTAGAATGCTTGCGAAATATCTGTGTCACCCCCGCCCCGGTTCCTGCTTCTACATCTGCACAAAGAACCAATGAAGATACATGTGTTGTGCGGGATGACACACCTATTCCAGTAAGTATTCAGTACAATGACGAGATTCAGGAGGCTTTGGAATGTGCGTTGCGGGAATATCGATCGATGCCCCTACATTTTAGGCCACGTCTGCCTCGGTTGCCTATGCATAGACGAAATATAGCTCTGGTGGGTGCCCTTGATTCACTATTGGCTAGGTATCTAGAAAATAGTGAAAACCTCGGTGACACTCATTCAATGCTGTATTGTACTGCTGTGGCGGCATGTCGTATGGCAGGGGTTAAATTCCCCATTAAAGACCCTGTCATACAACCTAAGTCTGCTATACCAGCATGGCAATGCAGGATTGAACGACGTGTGGCCGAGGCAAGGGTGCTCATCGGCAAGCTAATCTGCTTCAGGTCGGGTAATACTCGCCCTAGAGTGATGCGCTATGTGACCCGAGCGTTTGCGGGAACTGGTATCGGTTCCCAAGAATATACGTCTCGGGTGACAGAGCGCATTGACTTCCTGAAGCAGAAAGTATATGCATGGGCAAACCGTATTCGCAGATACAAAAAACGCGTCGATCGATTTACCGTTAATCGCATGTTCCGAAGAGACCAAAGATGGGTGTATAGAAGCTGGGAGCGAACAGAGGAAAGTGTGGATGACGTGCGGCGGCCAGATGCTGAAGCCACAAATTCGTTTTGGCGCAGTATCTGGTCGGTGCCCGTTAACCACACTGAAGGCGATTGGATGCGTGAGGTTGAAAGAGCATGCGAGACCATATCGGATATGAATGATATATGTATAGATGCCACTGATGTAGATTGTGCGGTCCATTCGCTGTCTAATTGGAAGTCTCCGGGACCGGATGGACTGCATAATTTTTGGCTAAAGTGGCTACGAAGCTCGCATGTTGTTTTAGCTTCACAATTTCAATCTGCTGTTGAATCTGGGACGCTACCAGCTTTTATGACAACAGGAGTTACCCATTTGCTCCATAAAACTGGTAGTACTCTGGAGCCCAATAATTATAGACCGATTACATGTTTGCCAACGATCTATAAACTTCTTACATCCATTCTGAGAATCAAAATTAACAATCATATTAATAATAATTCTATTATGTGTGCCTCTCAGAATGGATGTAGGAATGGGGCCCGGGGTACTAAGGAGCTCCTCCTCATTGATATGGCTATTAGCCAACAAGCTCGCCGCAACCGTAAGGACCTGACGGCATGTTGGATAGATTATAAGAAAGCGTTTGACTCCGTGCCACATACATGGCTTTTGAGGGTGCTGGAGTTGTATAAAGTGAATGCAACTCTATGTACCTTCTTAAAGTCATGCATGGGGCAATGGAGAACGGTTCTTTTCTATCCAGGGTGTCGTCAGGCTTTGGGTTGTGGCGAGCCCATTACAATAGAGCGGGGTATTTTTCAAGGGGACAGTCTGAGTCCCCTTTGGTTCTGCTTAGCCCTGAACCCACTTAGTACTTTACTAGTGAATTCAGGGTTAGGCTATAGGCTACGAAAAGAGGGTCAGATGGTATCCCACCTGCTTTACATGGATGACTTAAAGTTATTTGCCCACACTAATTCTCAATTAATGGTTTTACTGAAGGTAACTGAAACGTTCAGTAATTCCATCAAAATGGCGTTTGGTGTGGACAAATGTGCAGTCGTTCATGTAAAGCGAGGGCGGGTGGTGGAGTCGGAGGGTATACAACTCTCTGATTCCACTAACCTGAGATCACTCCTCGTAGCTGAGACCTATAAGTACTTGGGTATGTCACAGGCGTTATGCATTAATGAGGCCGGCATGAAACAAATGCTACAGCAACGTTTCTTTGGCCGCCTGAAAAAGGTACTTAACAGTCTTTTATCAGGTGGTAACAAGGTGCGTGCTTGTAACAGTTGGGTCATGCCACTCTTGATGTACTCCTTTGGCATACTCAAGTGGACTCAGACTGAACTCGATACCATTGATAGGAAAGTCCGGACTCAGTTGACTGCATTTCGAATGCATCATCCACGGTCGTCAGTCATGAGATTGTACATCCCGCGGAAATGTGGGGGTCGAGGATTTTTAAATGCTAAGACCCTTCATAATCGCGAGGTGTGCAATCTCAGAGACTATTTTCTTAAGTCCAACGTGGATATGCATCGTGACGTAGTCAACGTGGATGTCGGGCTCACCCCGCTCGGTTTGGCTAAGGAGAACTGGCGTAGGCCTACAGTTATTGGCACTGATAGCCGCAGGGAGGTATGGCAGAGTAAGGAGCTACATGGCAGGTTCTATCGGGCCCTCCACAGGCCCGAAGTAGACCTATTAGCATCTGTATCCTGGCTACGTTTCGGTGACCTTTTTGGGGAAACCGAAGGTTTCGTCTGTGCAATTGCTGACGAAGTTATCAAGACGAATAACTACCGGAAGTATATCATGAGGGATGGCACAGTTGACATCTGTCGAGCGTGTCACCAACCTGGTGAATCCCTCAGACATATTACTTCCGGTTGTTCTCGTCTTGCTAACGGCGAGTATTTGCACAGACATAATCAAGTAGCCAGGATAATCCATCAGCGCCTTGCTCTGAAATACAACCTTGTGGAAGTTGAGGTGCCTTACTATAGGTATGTTCCTGAGCCAGTTCTAGAAAATAGTCATATCACATTGTACTGGGATCGATCTATCATCACTGATAGGACTGTTGTAGCCAACAAGCCTGACATTGTGGTGATAGACCGATCCGAACGCCGAGCATTGATTGTCGATGTCACCATTCCTCATGACGAGAATCTCGTGAAAGCTGAGAAAGATAAACAGATCAAATACTTAGACTTGGCTCACGAGGTTGTCGACATGTGGAATGTTGACACAGCAATCATTGTACCGATAGTCGTGTCAGTCAACGGACTGATAGCAAAGAGCCTCGACCAACACCTGAAGAGGCTCGGGTTAGACGGTTGGATCAAGGGCCAGATGCAGAAGGCAGTGCTCCTTGATACGGCGCGCATCGTGAGGAAGTTCCTTTCTCTGGAGCCCTAACCACCGGTAGCTTGGTCCTTGTATCCGATACCGGTGGGACACTACTCTTTATATTTTTAAATAGATGTTTGTTTTTTTATTTTTCTATATGTATTTAAAAATATAATTTGTAAGTTTTTTAAATGAATAAAGAGGATAATAATAATAATCATCTTTATTTCAGGCAAAGCCCATATTTTGTTAGTAACATTGCTCTTATAACCTAGTGTTAGTAAACATAATTTTAATTTAATTGGTGTGGAGCCTCATCCAGTGTCGCAGCAATGGTGACTCCCATTTATCTGCAAATACAGATAAGACGCTGTTAGTGCTGCCGCGCAGGCGAGCGAGTAGCGAGGCACTCCTTTTACGCATGATGGCCATAAAACCATCTATGCGTCTTTCGGCAAACATTGCCGACGCGCTGCACCTCCACGGCAGCCCCAACAGTATCCTGAGCGTATTATTATACATAACACGTAGATCGCTGTATGCACGCCCACGATATCTTGCCCACAAACTGCACGTGTAAAACGACTGACAGTAAGCCTTAAATAAAGTAATTTTGACTGGCTCTGTACATCGAGCAAATCTGCGGGCCAACACGTTACAGCGAACAGACAGCGACCTACGTTCTCTGTCGATGTCCAGGTTGTCTTTTAAATCTTCGGTGACCCAATGACCCAGGTACTTAAAACTACTAACCCTTTGAAGGGGAGACCCGTCCATTGTCACTTCTGGTATGTTTTGGTACGCTTCAATACCTGGAGCCTTAAATACCATAAGCTGGCTCTTCTTAACATTGTACCTGAGTCCTTGGGCACCCGCATATACCTCGCATACGGACAGAAGTCGTCTCATGGCACTGATTGATGGGCTCAACAACACCATGTCATCTGCATAACTGATATTGTTAATGCATATTCCATCAATATGACAACCGACACCGGTGTTATTAAGCCCACCAATCAGCCGGTTAATGTACAAGTTAAAGAGCCGCGGCGAGCTCAAACCCCCCTGCCTCACCCCGGACTCCAGCCGGTACACATCCGAGAGCGACCCCGCCCACTTCACACTGTTGCATTGCTTGCCATACCAATATTTATACAAGGAAATTACCTCGTGTGGTACGGTCGTTTCTTTTTGTAATTTTTGCCATAGGACGGTATAATCTACTAGATCAAATGCCCGTGACAGATCCAGAAAACAGGCAAATACAGGCGTCTTTCTGTCAGTATAGTACTGGACAGTCTGCTTGAGACATAGAATAGCACTCTCGGTGGAGAGGCCCGATCTGAACCCGAACTGATTGTCATGTATTTTAATATGCTTAGATAGTATGTTATCAAGCAGACCATCCAGCACCTTGGCTACGACAGTAGCCAGCGATATAGGCCTGTAATTAGACACGTCAGAGGCATCACCAGTTTTATTTTTTACAATTGGCACAACCGTAGTAAACATCAGGTCATCGGGTAAATAAGAATGACTAATACATAGATTGAAAAACATAGCCAACACTCTCGGTAGGTGTACACCTGCGTATTTCAGGTGCTCGATGCTGAGGCCATCGTGGCCTGGTGACTTGCCTCTCCTCATACCGGCTATGAACCGGCTCCAACACACATACAACAATGTTTCGAAGGGGCGCGTTCTGGATATCTTTGGACAATCCTTGGCTAAATTTAAATTCTTGATTTTAAACCCATCCCACAACTACTAGTTTTTTTTAGGTACTCATATTAGTCTCATGCAGTAATCTCAATTTTCCATAATTTAGGTTTCTGTGTTATACAGATAATTTTTATGTAATTACTTTAATCAATTGTATATCTTGCTTCCCAATGCATGCCGTGGCAGCTTGTAATTGAGGTAGCTCCAAACAAATGTAAATTAGACTTAAGGTAAAATGTAATGTGCTGGTGTATACCTTGTAAGCTGCTCTTAATAAATAAATAAATAAATAAAAATAAATAAATCTCAGATCTTACATCTTTTGCGGTGAATCTTACCGCAATATCCCTTGTATCACCGCCCACAGCATCGCCCTGTAACCTACTCTCGAAAAACATACCCTCATTCTGGCGCATTCGGGTAAAACTTACCTTAGAGAGATCACGTTACTGCCTGCCTTTTGTCCATTTTAGATATCAAGGGAAGGGAATCCAATACTTGGGCCCACGGCTGCCGTCTTAGAAAAAGGGATTCCAAGAAATTCGACCACTGTAGTAGAGCAATTGGGCTAGCAATATTAGATCCCGCTAACCTTAACTTCTTGCAAGCATGAATCTATGCGTAGCCTACATAGCGAGAGTCCTGGGCAGGTAGGCACCCACGTACGGTGCTTGCACCATGAAAATCATACCTACACTATTTCCACATGTTCACCGCCCGGCGCTCGTACGACTTTCCTCGGCAAGATGAGTGCAATATTCAATACATAATTAAAAAAGGCAGAAATCAAACACAAAGTAGTTCTAGACACGTCCTTTAATCAAATACTGTACAGGCTTTATATAATATTATACAATAACAATGCCCGCCACAACACCGCGCGGGGACCTGTGTTCGAGGCCAGAATCTCCCCCCCCCCCCCCCCCCCTCACCGCACAAGTCTCCTCCCAGTCCCCTCCCGCCTCTTAAGGGTGGGAGCCCCCCAGTCGCTGGGGTCGCGCGCAGTCCCCGCGCGGCAAGCGGCGGCCACACTCGCGGCAAACACATCACATTTGATGCGCAGTTCGGATTTATTACTAACTCGGTCGGCGCTGTTTCTGTAACACCTGTCGGGCGCCGTCTTATTAGAATCGGAAGCCATTATGCAAGCTTCGCGCCATGACTTACATTGGATGTAATGATAAATACTAAGTCAGCCTCTGACCAAGGCCGGTGTAACCTGGTCAAAACGTCAAGCAAAATGTACCTACACCATGATCGCGTTAATTCCTGATAACATTGTTGAATATTATAATAAATAGTTGCGTCATTAACCTCACGTGAACTTGTAATGGACGGCGCCCGAGTATCAGAGACAGCGCAGAGCGAGGGAACGCCAGCCATGCTGCCCCGTGCCTTCTTTAATTGTAAATGAAAATCTAAACAAAATAAGTATTGTCATGATAGCAGCGGGGGTACCCGGCGCGGGGCACGCCGGCGCCTCGAGCCGCGCAAAGGAATGACTTAGATTTACCTCCTCGCACTATTGATTACTATCTGTTCCCCACACGAGCGCCCCGCGACCCTCGTTTGGCACCTCGACTAAATAATTTATACAAAATTCACAATCAAAATATAAAATGGAGGGATTCGGAAGTACTGCGTTGATTACATGATTCACTTGTCAGCCGACGAATCTACTCAATTACAATACTATCAGTACATAGACGTCACACTAGCACCAGTAGTGAGCACTCGGGGGCCGAGCGTCGCCCGCCCGCTCCGTCGCAGAGCGTGAAGTGGGGGAGACACAGACGCTACGCACAATATAGGAACGATCAGTCGTCGAGTAGGTCGTCACAAATTGAAAAGATTCCTACTTAAATTACAGTGAAATAAAAATTATGTAAATCATACAAAACTGTCGGATTGCACGAACACAACCATCCTCGTAGGTCTGCTACCGAATTACAATAATTAACATTAAATTACGAATCGTAAAACAATTATGGCATAATTTATATTAGATAAAACAATAAATATATATGCATCGGCCTCGGCGGCGCGGCGCCGGCGGGACGCTGCGCGCCTAATACTGTCCTCCGCGCCCGGCGGCGCCCGGGCTACCTGCGGGCACACAGGGGCGGGTCAGCCTAGGGAGCTAGTGACGAGGGGGAGTGCAGAAGTGGCGAGTATTCGAATAAATTTTGAGTGGGAGAATGAATAATGGTGAGTGGGTGCGCTAGAAAGTTGTGAGGCGATGAATAAGTGGTGTGGGGGATAATGAATAGGTGGTGAGGGGGGATAGTGAATAAGTGGTGTGGGGGATAATGAATAAGTGATGAGGAGGTGATAGTGAATACGTGGTAAGGGGGATAGTGAATAAGTGGTGTGGGGGATAATGAATAAGTGGTGAGGGGGGATAATGAATAACTAGTGAGGGGGGATAGTGAATAAGTAGTGCGGGTGATAGTGAATAAGTGGTTAGGGGAATAATGAATAAGTGATGAGCGTGATAATGAATAAGTGGTGAGGAGGTGATAGTGAATACGTGGTAAGGGGGATAACGAATAAGTGATGAGGGGGATAGTGAATAAGTGGTGAGGGTGACATTGAATAAGTGGTGAGGGAATAGTGAAGAAGTGGTGAGGGATTCCCCTCACCAGTTAATGGAAAAGTGCATACGTGAAAAGGGGGGGGATAAATAAGTCGTGAGGGGACGAGAGGTTTATAATAATATGCACAATTCAATAATGAGCAAGGTGCGTGTGTACCTGTTGTCGTGCGGGTGCAGCACGACGCGCTGGTAGTCGCGGCGCGCGAGCTGCTGCTGGCGCTGGCGCGTGCCCAGCTCGGCCGTGCCGTCGCGCGTGATGTACAGCTGCAGGCCCGACGCTGCAATTAATGCGAACAACCAATAAGAACAACTTCGGAAAGAAGCCAACGCCCGAGTGCCATTACTGCAACGTGAGCGAGAACTTGGGGCTGCACACGCTCACCGAGTCTCCGGCGTGGGAGACACTGAAGCGGGAGCTTGTGGCGGCCCTGGGGGTGAGACTGCTCACGCTCTCTACTCTGCTCGCGGCGATGGTCCGCGGCGTGGATACGTGGGCGGCCAACGCCTCCTTCTGCGAGAAAGTGATGCCCGAGAGGAACACAGCAGAGCGGGCGCGGCGCGATTAGCGAGACAGACTTGGAGACATCGCTGCTCGCGTGCGTAGGCGGTTCGGGCGTCGGAGGGCGCAGAACGACCTTCGCCTTGCATGAGCGCAAGCCTTGAGGGTGACGTGTGGTGCCACCTGTCACCCTAGCAGAAGTAGGCCATAGCGTCGGCACGCATCGTGTGGTGATGCGCGCCTCCTCATATCAGGGGCGAGTTGGGGACAGCATGGGTTAGCCGGCGTGCGAAGGATATATCGTTAACAATCTCACCTTCGACCCAGCACAACGACACACAGACAGCGTGCGGTTTAGAAATGTGTATTTCAATAATTTGACGGTTTGAGCGTGACAGTCTTTTGGATAGAAGCTCTTTTAGAGGTTATCTAATAGTCAAACGCGTCATATATACTTAAGAGAAAATATCTGTCGCACTACATTTTCTCATAAAATCTATTCTTTCGTTCCTCACAGCTCTAGTGTACAGATTTGCGTGTGTACTCACTCTCGGCGGAGTCCTCGACGGCTTGCTTGAGGTCGGTGGCGGCGAGCAGCTCGTCGATGAGGTGGTCCGGGTTCACGCGCGTGTTGCCGACGCGGCTCGACACTACGTGCTACAATCAACAATACATTATATTATTATCGTGGAGTTGTTTTCATGAGTTTTTGATTCGTGGATAGTTTAAATTTGCAAGTTCAACTACATCTAAGGTGGGACATCAGCTTCAATCATCATTTTATGACAGGGATATTATGAAAAAGAGACATTTGAAGAATCTACATTTTGCGAATGAGCTCTAATTTTTCTATAATACATATACCTGGGTGACCTAGTTTCGCTTGTTATTTTTTTTGTAACAACGCCATCTGTTGGGGGCTTTAGTGTTGTTGTGTTTTTAAAGTAGTTAGTCGCTCACATCGCTAATAGATGTCAGGAAGAGTCATACTTCTTTTTAGTTTTTTAATGAAATGACATTTTCTAAAAATGAATCGTAGCTAGATCGATTTATCGCCCCCGAAACCCTGTGTACGTTTGAAGATATAAGATATTGCTGGAATTCATCATCGTAACATGGTTCCTAGTGATAATTGAGGCTTTTATTTCGGAACTGTTTATTCCCCTTCCATTTCTGGTTTGGTTTCTACGGGATTTACTCCAATCATGTACCGCTAAGCCCCGCTAAACCCTGCCCCACAAGCAGTCCGTACCGGCGCGTCGTCGGGCGGCGGCGCGGGCTGCGCGTGCGCCGCCTTGCGCCGCCGCTCGTGCGCCGCTCGCGCGCGCTCCAGCGAGCCGCCCTCCGAGGCCGACGCCGTCAGCGAGCCCGACGACGGGTTCCTGTTAGCGACAGGGGACTGAACTATAGTATTGCTGGTATAACGTCGAAATCAGAACCTCCGCAGATCAGTGTCAACTAGTTTAATATAGCATAAATCCCCACACAGACATTTCAATTAAATTCAAATCGGAATAAATCCTGGGAGTATTTAAAGTTGTATGGTATATAAAAATATTAGTAAAACATTTAATATACGTAACCGAAACCAGCTAATGCGAGTCTAACTAGTTACCGTAACTCTTAAATTCGAAAAATTAAGATTAAATCCACAATCGATATATTCCTAATTTGCATCCTTTACCTTGATGGATGACATTAGCTCAGAGGTGAGCCACATAACAGAGCAAATGACAGGCGGTAAACCATATAATTGAACTAAGATATCTGGAACCAAATACTATTCCTCGATTCTAGATGTATATTCCCTGTCAGTGACATAAATTAAACTAACCTGCGGAGGATCTGATAAAATTATGTCCAATTTTAATGCAAAAACATATCCATAACAATTCGTTTAAACATCTAATTATACTAAAATTTAATAATTGCGCCGTAATAATATATATATATATATATATATATTTAAAGAAACAAAAAGAATTACATAAAACTAAATTTATGGAAATATTTTGTGCGTCGAGACAAAATACAATAGCTGGTATTAAAATCGAAAAAATGCAACAGCACAACCGATATGACTGTCAGTTCACATACCGATCCATGGCGACTACACACGTTATATAGTATATCATAACGAGCCAATCGTTTATTTACTGCTCCAATACAGCTTACATGATAATTTGTTTACAAAGCGCCTGTACATAATACAAAATGCAATCCATGCAATGTTATTTACATCATTACCCAATATTCCACATGCACGCCACGCATCTTATAAAGCATATAAAATATAGAACAGATTGAGAGATTAGCCATGCGTTTATACATTTTAAACATAAGCGATATAAAAAAATGAATACAATTTTAAAATCTTACATAGTTTGGTATATAATATACAATGTATTGATCGTTTACTCTACAATAACTAATAAAGTTACCTAAATATATCATAAAAAATCTTCATTATTATAATGTCCAACTTAACGGTAAAACATCCAAAAAGAACAAACCGACAGAAGCTATACAAATACATAAACGATATTCTGACAATAAAACGACACGATACAACAACTAGACGCGTCGACACACATGGGAACAGACGCAGTCGCGATCGAGAATTCTGTAATTGAATAAGTGCCATCTGTTGGCAAGTATGTGAAACATAGTTTATGTTCGATTGAAATCATTCAAACATATATATTGAACTCGCACTAGGATTTCATACACCTGTGGACTGGTCTAGCCATGTGTGTCGGCAGTGTAAGTACGTGTGTGGAGGGACTGACAGCGCCGAACTGGGGCGGCGCGGCAGGGAGCCGGCGGGAGCGCTGGCTCCGCTCGCACCTGGTCCACTCGCCCCCGGCAGGTTCGCTCCCGGTCCGTTCGCCCCCGCGCCCCCTGGAACCTCCCGTAGCGCCCCGCACGTGCCGCACTCGCCGCCGCCCCTTCTGCATTCACCCCCACATACACTAGTATCACATCGTATCAAGTCTTTCAACAGGAATGTTACCCTCATTTACAAACTAAAGAATTAATCGAGAAGAAACCGCGGCACACGAGAGAGAGCATTCACAGTTAGGAGAACAGAGGAAGAAACCATAGAACCCTCGGAAAGCACGCCCGCAACCGAGTTTAGTACGCGCACACCGTTACCGGGACAGACACAGCGGGCAGGAGGGGGGGGGAGGGAGCAAGCCGGCGCCACTCACCTCACGTGGTCGGTGTAGCTGTGGCGCAGCGTGCCGCCCGCGTCCGCCCGCCGCCCGCATATCTCCGTCAACTCATTCTTCGGAGTCGAAGTCAGAATCTTATCCTCGTTGAGCGCCTGGTTCGACAGACTCTTAAACCGATGCCGAATGTCCACGCACTCCGACGAGCCGAGGTCCACCTCAGGGTCCGAGGGCACGCAGTAGAACTCGTCCTCTATGCACCCGGACAGCCTGTGCGCGTTCGACACCAGCGAGTTCTTTCTGTGAGCGAGGGGAGTCAGGAACGGAAAGTTATTGAACAGCTCCTCGTTCTTTTTGTTCTTCTCGAGTAGCGCCGGGATGGTGTTGAGTGATTTTTGCTTGAATATCTGGAAGTTGGTGAGCGGTTCCACGGCCGCGCTGATGATAGTCGCTGCCACCTTTCTCTTCTTGTCGAAGTAGGTGGGCATGGCGAAGGAGTTGTCGTGTCCGTTCTCTGTGATGAGCGTCGCCTCGGGCGTCTTGTACTCCTCGATGGAGGGGGATGTGATGAGATGCCGCGGGATGACGTCAGGGGGCCCGGTGAGGGTGGTGTTGGGCGTGAGGTACACGTCGGAGGTCTCGCTCACGGTGGTCTTCTCCAGCAGGAGCTTGGCGAGCATACGGCCGGAGTGCTTGCAGTTCTGGGAGGGGACGTATAGTGTGGTGGTGGTGGTCGTGGTCCGCTCTAAGCGTACACTGCGTGCGGCGGGATGCGGGAGTTGAGAGAAAAAAAAAACATAAAAAATAAATTAATAAAGCAAAATAAATAAAAGTTGCGGAACATATAGGATGTTAGTGACCGTGCGACACTGTTAATGAGTACGAAGGCGACGATGGGCTGTACAGGGTTGTGACGTCATGATTGTGTGAGTTCCCTCATGCAGTGAGGCATGTCCACTGAGTAAAGTCGGCACAATCTCTTCTCGTTTTACACAAGTTCTCAGTACCCATATAACGAAACACGGTAGGGCCAGTATTCACTAACACGAATGATAATAGACATGTCCAAAAAATCTATTAAACTTCGTGTATTATACTATTTTTTATTCAATAAAAGTGATAGAAAAATATTATAGTCGGTAGCTACTAGCTTGGCACATGTATTTATTTTAATTTTAATGAAGTGTTATATAAATGATCAACAGAAATAAAAAGACAAAAAACAATATAATTTTAAAGGATAGAATTTTTTTCTTGTGTCTCAATTTACCCAAATTAAAGCCAATCCACATATTAATGGTTAGTCAAACCTGGTCATTTTAGGAACTCCGTGACAGCAGCATTGGCTACTACATTCTTGATTTTCACAAATAAAGCTATAAGCATTAGTATCAGACAGGACCGCGGCGCTGCATTAGAGACAACCGTCACGCCTGCATATTCCCGAACATTAAGACGACACAAGGCGATATGCGATTTGAACATACTCCAGAACCCGTTCGATTTTCACACAAGTGTTACATTTTCTAGAAACATCTCCTATCGCGGAGCGGATTTATAACTATATGAGCATGAAGTCTACCACACGAGCTTGCCACCAAAGACCGGGGTTAGCAGAGTCACATCCACACCGGGCGAGCACTTTCACTGATGACCACCACACTAGCCAGGTCAACACCACAGACCAAATACAGAACACATGCCAAGATGGCTTTAAGTCCACGATCACAGTGTATATGAGTGCGGCTGTACCTATTGTGATGCGGTCGTGACGAGTCCCCTGCTGAATCCCCTTCGGAACTTTGTCGTGAATGCGCCGAGGCCGCTGACGAACTGCCGTAGCCGGACGCCTGGAATACATACAGATGACATGATTAGTTGACTATAGATATGAAGTAAGGAATGATATCTCAACTCCAGAACAATCGTAGTAGAATCTGGATCCAGGTATCCACAAAAAGGTGCTTAGTAAATTACTCCAGATCAAATTCAAATATAAGATATATGAGTAGTTAACGGGCAAATTATTTATTTGAATAACAGGGAGTCTATCTAATCACAAAACTTCGATATCGCTAATTGGTTGTGGATGGTAAATTATCACAGTTGGAAAGTTCGGAAAAGCCGACCTCAAATGAATTGGGAAAAGCTCACAGAAAGATGATTCCACTACCCTGTATACTCGTCTGTTGTATTGTAACCATTAGGTTAAGAGAGCGTTTCCACAGAAGCTGAGAGATTCCAGAAATTGACCAATCGTATCAACTATCCATTTGATTGGTCCATTACTAAACCAGTCCTTTTCAGTCCGTTTATCTAAAATCTACAAGAGGACGGTAGTCTACTCTAAATAGTCCATTTCTGTACGTCTCCTGCCCACTCCTTTTGTTTAAAAGCTGCGCTAGGTCCATTTCTGGAAGGCTCCTTTCCCCTCTGTTCGTGTAAAGGCTGCAAGAGGAAGGTAGTGCGTGTGCTCACCTTGCTGCTCATGTCGCCGGAGGTGTTGGAGGAGTTCCGCGAGTGCGTGTGCTGCTGCTGCAGGCACGCCGCGCACGCGGGGCCCGCCGCCGCGCCTGCGGGACCGGGGCACGCCTCAGTATAGTGGCCGGCAAACTTCGTGACAATTTACTCTAGCTGCGCAGTACAGGTTGGTGGTAAACGCGGGGTGCGCCTTTGGCCAGGTCATCAATCATGGATTACAGGAGACCAATCCCTGGCGCACGAGCTCGCGTCATTGCGTCAACAAAACGACTGCCTTTTATTGGTGTTTTGTGTTTTGGTTGGCCAGTTAGAGTGCACATGCGTAATTTTTTTACGTTTTTACAAAGTTTGCCTATAACTATACTTAGATTCATTTGAACAAATTTTAACCATATTTAGCTTTTTCTAACAGAATCCTGTGTCAAATTAGAAATAAAAACAGTCCGTCGTCGAAAGTACTAGTAGTTTATAATACGCCGAAAAAAGTAAAACTCATAAAGCTAAAGAACCAACTTTTCTACTAGGTATAATCTGGACTATTTCCACCGACCACTAGGTCCATCAATTCCCAGGAACAAAACCGAGGAACTTACCAGGGTGGTCAGGTGCCGAGGTGCCCAAAGGTGAGTCCTCATCCTCAGGGGTGGGCAGCTCGCAGGAAGGCACCAGCGTCAGCGACTGGACCAGATTGCCTTCTGCGAACACAAATAGATACAATATTAATAACACTATCAACTCATTGATCACCAAATTTTGTATCCATGAAGAGTAATAAAAATAGGGAGATGTATTTTTTGTCAACAAACTTTATAATTTGTCATTCATTCAAAGTTGGTACTTAAAATTGTTAATCCGTCGCCGAAAGGTACATAGGATAGTTATAGGTTAGAAGAGATTAGCAAAGTCTTCGTGTTAAGTTACTCTTGATTATGATAGAGACCCCATCGACGTCAGTCATTTCTCATATATGTAATCGAAACATCAGATCTCTGCACGATTAGAGTAATGTAAAGATTTTGGAGAGGTCTCTGCCGAGCAGACAAAAAGAGGCCATGCTAAAAACAGTAGTAATGGTGATCGTACCTCCCGCCAGCGCATTATTATAGTTCTTCTTCTTGGTGAGCGAGCCGAAGCCCGAGCTGGCGGTGGAGGAGGCGCAGTCGTCGTCGGGCGCTGTGGCCGCCGTCTCCGAGCCGCTGTCTCCCGCCGCCATGCCCTCAACGGCCTCCTGCTTTCGTTCCGGACTGCAAAACATCATAAAACACCATTAAATAATACATTGTTGGTTCCAGGTGAGGGAGAATAGTTCCCGTGGGTGTAGTAGAAGGCGACTGAGGGATAGGGCTAGAAAACATACAGCCCATGACTAAGTGCCCGCTTAACGGCTATAGGCTCGCCCCCTATTACGTGGGACAGAAAATCATAGTTGGCGAAATGTGGATGTTAATACACCTCTGCCTACCCCTTCGGGGATTTACAGGCGTGAGTGTATGTATTATTAAAAAATCAGTATACGGGGTACACATAGCGTAACCAACATCTTAGAGGCTCAAGCGAAGCTCACTTGATAAGGTGCACGAGCTTAATAATGGACAGCTCTAGCGCAGGCTCTAAGGTTGGGACGGTCAAACGGCTGTTAAAAGCCAACATGTCAACAAAAACCTCGGCCTCCAAAGTGTAAATTTTAGATGCAAATGGGAAATTGCTATGAGGATGCTGTTGATGATGGTATCCAACAAGTTCTTACACTTTAAACAGCGGGTCGCCCGAGATCATGTTCATCTTGATGCGCAGCCGCAGCACGGAGTTGTCCTGGCGGCGGCGCGGGTCGTAGCCCTCGAGCAGACAGCGCCGCGTCGTCTCGCCCGCGCCCGCCAGCTCCGCCAGGTTCACGTCGCAGAAGCCCAGCTTCTGGTATGACCTGCCACCTTTCAACAAACACGCAAACATCACATACACACGCGCAAAAGAAATTACAAGAATAAGTGGTACTGTGTCGCGTAGCAGATGCGATGGACTGACCATATAAATATACAATTAGTATTCTAATAAAAAGTGATCCACTTTTTAATGGTGATCAAACGTACAAAGGGAGAGAAACCTGCTCAAAAAGGAAAAAGGAAACTCGGTAAGACCTTGAACATTCTTCCAAATATGAGACCTTTTGAAAGACATAATCAACATCTTGCTTGGCACAGCATACAACTACAAATACAGAACTTCTTATTTCTACGAAAGCCGCGTGGAGCTATCTACTAATCATTTCTAAAGGCAGCCGGCGACGTGACTGCATTGTTGACGGAGCAGGGTTGAGAGGGGGTGGGTGGTCTGATCCAGTTCAAGAATATTTGCCTCGGCTCAAAGCCGCGTCATCCGAGTCGCTCGACGCTACAAAGTTTGTCAGTACGTCGACAAAGCGCTGAACGCTGAAATATTTCGATGGTAAACTTTATACAGAAATATTTAAACCACTCAAAGGGGCAATGTTGGAAGCGTTTTAAATTATTTGTGTATTATTTTCCCTCGCCTGTTAAAGAGAATATCAGGATACTTTCCTGACAGAGAATATTAAGCCGGTACAAAGCGAGTTTTGACGACTTTTCATTGTAACATTTACAACCCACAGTCTTTTGAGATATATAATATATGTCAACTGCGTTACGTGCATTGCGTGTGTGATTAGTATAATTGTGTTATGTCGCACTTATTTAATGAGATTTGCAGCAGACATAAAAAAGAAAGTTGATTCCAAGATTTTACAACTCTGTATTAAATTTTGTTATGATTGGCTGATAAATGAAATTCGATCTTCAAAAACAGTACTTCCTAAATGCTTATCCATTTTGATGATAAATTTCATATTACTTTTTTACAGCTGTCACTTTTCAAAAATGAATAAAAGTTGCTGTTAGCTTAATGTTGTCTTATTCATACACAAAAAAAAAACAATTTGTCATTCCCAAAAAAAAGCTAAAATGTTAGTATGAAAAGTGGGTTTCCTCCAATTTCTTCAATAAAACGGCAATTTCATATGTAATAACCTACTAATATAATATACCTACTTTAACACTTAGTAGAAGATTATCTATTCTGTGGTAGAAGTTAAGATAACAAAAGAAAAAACTCGAATCTCTGCATTTTAGAGTCTCTGTCATCACGTCCAACTTTCCTAACTTTTGTTTTCTATTACATTTTCCTATTCTAGACCCTTTACCCTTTGCATGTAGCAACGCGTGAGTGACAGCTGGCACCTCTGCTGTTGCAAGCTATCATAGTCTGCGGTTTATGGTTCAGATTTACTACGGTTAAGAGTTCTATCATCACTATCCTGACGAAATCATCCGATCAGCTTGATGGTCAACTCTACAATGATTCAAAGGGATATCACCATCTTGTTGATTCAGACTTACTCCATCGAAGTACCAATAGTTTGTGCAGTCACCTTTTAGCTCCTTGCGCACGGAGACGCGCATGTGCGCGGGCTCCAGCACGCCGGTGCTCGCGTTGGCGCACATCTTGCACACGAACGAGAACTGCGCGTTCCACAACACCGCGTGGTTGCGCACCTCCTCCCTGCAACAACAAACATGCGGCGTTACATTGCTGTAGACTGTATAGCATCTAGGAATAGTTCTGGAAGAAATATTCTATAGCATTTGTGGAACGTCTGTCAGATGTAAAACATCCTCTAAACCTACGTCGTTTAATCAATTTAAGCGTTTTTCTGTTTTTCGGTTTTCTTCTGTGTGCACGCAACGTTTTCACTGTCATATATCACACATACATATCTTTTCTCAAACATGCAATGAAATATTGACATTACGTTCCTCTTAATAGGCTGCGAAGTATGACGTTTCAGGCGTGGCTAGGACCAGAGGCCGGTAATGGAATTTCATACAAACCTTGCAGGCCTAAGGCCGGCAAAGTCCTCTTTTTTAATTTCGATTCCACATAAATTTTTGGCAAAGGCATCGACACTCTGCCACTATGCGTATTAAAAAAACAATAAACGACTTGGTTTGTACTTAGAGCAGTTTTATTTACATAAAAAATCCACATTAACATAACTAACTAATAACACATTATTATCAATTGTTTTCTTAACTATACACATAAACATTGCAATATTAATATTTAATTTAGTTGCAACAAATTGACATTTATAACAATGACAAGTGTCACTGTTCGTTCAGAAACGTGCCTTTATACTTTTTTTAAGTAACATGATAATGAACATAAATGTAAATGTTTACTGTTAAAATCAAGCTAAAATAGACGAAACAGTACCTACTATACACGTGAGTTTTAGTTTTTATCTTGTTTACTTTTAAACAAATAAATAATTCTTATTATTATTATATCTTCTTATTATATATATTATATTAATTATATATTATATATATTATAAAAATAAATCTTTATATTTTTTGTTGTTTATTTCATTGCCTGTTTGAACTATATGTACATACCTCGGCGGGAAATATTGGGTTGCCTGCCTCAGACCTATCCTATGTCTATATGTCTTCGGCCGGCAACCCCTTTCTTCCCGGCCTCTGTAGTAATGTACTATTACTACAGGTTTAATAATTACTACAATACAATTATTGTATATCCCACTCCTAACACAAGCAATTAAGCTTAGCTGGAGGGATTAGGGGAAATTCAAGTAATTTAGGTTACTAATATTTTTTTTAAATGTCTCAATAATGGATGCAGGCAAGGCTTGTCGCTAGTTAGTTAGTTACACTTACTCTCTGATGAAACAGACCGACTGAAACTGAATACGTTTAAACGCGTAACATATCCTGTTATTAAACGGATGGTCCTATAAACAGCGTCTATCGCACAAACACCGCAATGCATGTGACATGTGGTAGCACCTATACAGCTACACATGCTAGAGGACGAATCAATGGAGCGGCGGCGTCAACGGGAACGCGGAAGTCACAGTATACACCCGACACGTGGCTCGATAGGTTTTACTTCTCTTGACTGACGTGACGTGACGGTTTAGAATACTGATACATTACGTGTAGGATATCACTAGGGTGAATTTCCGTTTCTATGTGGGTGGGTATGTTCCCTTTTTTGTGACATGTGAGCATGTAATTATGATTTCACGCTGTCTGACAGCGGGTAAGGTGTGAAGCAAGTAATATGAAAGACATCTTTACAGGTGACAGTTTTAAAATGGTGAAAGGTTTTTTTTACTTTTATACAAGCCAACTGAGTGTTTGCCAATAAATGCGGAACATTGTGTGTGTTATGTAAAGCCTAGGCAGACGGACGATACAAGAGAATCTTGTTTTGAAGATAAGATAGCGGTAATTCTGTCATTAAAGGATTCGTTCATCGTTCAGTCTACTGAAGGATATGCACATAAAGCACAGCCAGCTGCAATATTTTGCTAAACACAACATTTACATTGAAATATCTACATGGTATACTTCGAACTAAGCCTAATGGCGGACGGAACTCGGAAATTCGTACGACTGCGGGTTTAGGCACTTTAGGCCCATGGCATTTAAGAAAATAAAGCTAGTCAGATAAAAACGTACAAACTTCCGAGCCGCCATTGAGTTGGGTTCGAGTTCGAAGTATACTTTTCTAATTCTCATAAGAAAAAGCATTACTTTATGTACGGTTTTAAAATTAGGGTGATTTGTGATTTAGAACGTGTTTCACCGACCTATTGCAAAAGCCAATTTTTTAATCTCTCGCGACATCTGTCGGTCCTGTTATGTACTACCTCCGAAAGAAAGTGTGAAAGATTCAAGCTTCATTTCTACCAGTTACAGCTAAAGTAATAACGTGGTTAATTACTAAAAAATTAAACCTGTTTTAAGGATAATAGCGAAAATAGTCACGACGTAGGTACATAAAATCTTATCTTACCGCTAACGGTCTTTCTGCGTCTAAGAGCTCTTAGCGCTAAGAGTGCTTCGCCGACTCGGTGCGTCTCGCTTAAAGTGCATGCACTTAAGTATTTACACAATGCGGTCTATGTGATAAGCCCTAAGCCTAATAGACAGATACTGTTCACAACGATGATAGTCCACTTACAGTAAATTGCCCGCACTGTTATTGGAGTACCACGATTGCTGTAGTCTCTTTCATTGGTTGGAAGGTTGAAAGAAGTTCAACTTAAGGAGCGGAACCACACTCCATTGACTTCAGCCTCAAGGTACAGCCTCTCAATTAGGGCATCGCCCTGTTTAACTACATACTTTTATGTGAGCAGGACTTTTGGTGTTAATTCGTTTTAGCTGTGTGGCAGGAATATGGTCGCTGTGATTGAGGACTCGGTTTCGATACTGGAGCCTAGCAAAATGATCGGGATGGGATTTCCCAGAGGCAGTATGGAAGCTGAAAACGTGCCTGGTGGAAGGGTGGCTCCTTATTTAGTCGAACCAAAAAATGTATCTGACGAAATTTGGGTGAATCCATACTAATATTATAAATGCGAAAGTAACTCTGTCTGTTTGTCTGTATGTTACGCTTTCACGCCTAAACAAATGAAGCGATTTGGATGAAATTTGGTATAGGTGTAGATTAGACCTTAAGAAAGGACATAGGCTATGTTTGGTCGTGATAACCGACATCCACGCGGGCGGAGCCGCGGGCGAAAGCTAGTAACATATATATGTATACACTTCTTCTGATAGCCATAATAGTATAATTATAGAAAATAAAATATATCAGAATAGTTGACCTATCATGTGGCCTACTCTATCCAAAGAACACGTGTTGTATATCAAATACACAATGATTGATTTATGTCCAAGTAAATAGATTCGATCACGCACAGCTGGACTCGTAGCCTAAATAAAATATCGATTTCATGGAATCTGTGTATCACATATGCTACAATGTGCGGCCGTGATATGTCGCCACGTTGAAATAGCAGAGATGGGCGGTAATGTAACCCAGTATTCGACAATAGTATTTTTGATGCCTAGTCCTTCTAACCTAATATATCGGAATCGAATTCGAATCATCCAAAACTACTTTAACTAGTTCGCTGGGTAAAACTTCTCTTAAGCCAAAACTAGATAACCGATTGTAAAGTCTGCAGTCATAAGCATTTTAGCTGTTTTTTATCAATAATTGTAAGTATTTTTAACTGATTAAAGGTTTTTACAATAACAATTGAACATAAATACTTAATACACATGTATTTGTTTCAACTTAAGTGGCAGTGCCTCGCGACGGCACGTTTTAGGGCCAAGTTGAACATACGCTATTTACCTACGATAAAAGCATCTTCGTGAATATTAATACACTACACAATGGCATCTGCGTTAAAATCAGAGCCGACGGATCTGCAGAATGGCAGTGGCCTAAAAGTTGTGAGTTTGGACTATGCCTGCGCATTCAAACGAAAATATACAGTAATATATTTCGACACTTCATTGCCTATCCACCTTGTCATGGTGCATATATCCTGACGGGGTATCCGCCCCATCCAGGTAAGATTGCATTTGACACCGAGCTGGTTGTGCGATAGTTTTCTCAGCACAAATAGGCCCACTAGTCCTGGAAAGTATCACTATCTCCCTAAATACCAAACCAACTTGAATAGTAGGTTGCCTGGAAGAAATCGCTTCAAGCGATAAGGCCGCCCATTGTACATTCAATGTATACATGCTACCTACTTGTATCTACTGTAAATCAAATGGTGTACAATAAAGTGTTATCTATCTATCTATCTAGTAGGTAGAAAACCTTCCTTAACTTTCAAATTGCAATATTCCTATTTCACAGGCCGTTAGCAAGTCGACTCTGAGCTACCCAACAAGCAAAACGGCTGACATTGCCGACTATACCAAATCAAAACAAAAGATCGCACCGAAAATACTATTATATTGTACAAAGTAGGGTTGACAGGAACTCTTAAGCAGGTGGTGGCACTATCTGCCAGGGATTTGCTTATTCTGACAGGGCAAATCCTTTCATACCCTTTCAGGTTTTTATTTTCGCACCAGATATACTGGAGATCGTTTCTGCTAGACAAGGGTCGGTCGGAATCCTACATTATCTTATCTTGCTAATGTTAGAAATGAGAAAATTCTAGTAATGGAATTTACTGAAATTCGGTAATCCAATACTTAGACCTTAGACAACAACTTTTTCAAGAGCATAGAACACTATTAATTTTGATATCAGGTTCCTGCTAAGGGCTATGAGTACTTTAGACAATAAATACGTCTTCCAGCGGGCCTAGCATGGGCGCGGGACAAATATCTCTCTCCACCGCTTATGTCAAATAGACAGGGGACAAAGGTGTTTCTCCCCGGTAGCTAGCATGGCGTCAAAGGAGATAGCTTATGTCCCTCGCTGTGACGTAAACAAGAGACTATTTCTCCACTTGCTTAGCACGGCGGCCGTAAAGTGGAGATAATTTGTCTCTTTTTGACAGATGATAGAGAGAAATTAGTCTCCGAACTATTGAGGTGGGGACAAGATTGCTTAATACACAATTAAAAATGTCTCGCGGCATTTTCGTTCCAAGTGAACTACAAATACAACAAACGCAACAACGAAAAATGTAGCGGCGTATGCTGCGGGATCAAATAAACGTGTTCGAATTACCAAAGAGTGAATTCAAATGAATTTATAGGATTTCTAAAGATTGGCCCTATATTATGTATGCAATGCATTGAACAACGCATTTTTTTAAATAATATTATCAACCGAAATTACTAATATTCCCTCTAAACCATCCAACTAAGCTAAATCGCTTGTGCTGGGAGTGGGTTCACGTCGGTAGTGTAATGGCCAGGATTCGAACCCGGGACCTCTCGATCGTAAGGCAGACTCCTTAACCACTAAGCTACCGCCGCGACGCGACGCTTAAATGAATCAGATGGCTTGCCAGTACATTATAAGGTAAATAATGTTGCATTTCATAATCGACTAAAACTCTTATTTGAGCTGCTGTGCTCCTAATCCTAAAAAATATATTCTTTGTAACAAATTGTTTAGAACAAATTCACAGTATTCACACATTTATTCACAATAACATAGTTACAACATTTTTTCAGTCATTGATATTACAATAAATACTACAATAAAAATAATATTAATAAAGGATATACGATTGAGTTATGTACCGGGTAAATGGGTTAAATAAATAAACAGAAAATAAACGTGTAAAAAAAAACGTTACATGACAGATTGTCTTTCTTTTTCTTCAATATAGCGCACTCTATAATCAATAATAAAATTCTGCAGCATAATACTGATAATTTTAAAAGGCACTATTACTCTTATAAAATATGCACGTTGCTAGGTTTTGTTAATTTTGACGAATATTACGAGTCGAATATTTTTTCGTATATTGGTAGCAGGAGAAACGTTGTCCCCGGTGAGAAACTAGTCTTGCTTCGACGCCGTACTAGCTAGAGGGACAAAACCGGAGGGAAAGACAAATTTTTCTCCACTCCCCGGGGACTTTTTGTCTTCATGCCATGCTAGCACTGCAGGAGAGAAGAATATAAAAAGGAAAAAATGGTGTTAAAATTCAATCTTAACGTGATAATCTTCAGTCATTTACCTCTACTATACAAAAAAAAAATCAAGATTAATGCAAGTTCCATTTGTAAAGTTCCTACTTTTGAAACCCACAACTTGAATTAAACTTGGTGCCGATTCTCTTGCTACAAACTTCACTAAACTAGACTAACAATCACTAAAATTAAGTAAGATTATATCAAGAGACGTCAATTTAGTGCTTGTCAAACTCAATCTTAGTGAAGACTTGGATTTTCTACTTTTAGTTCGATGCAACAGCCGAATGCCAATATTGAAATCTCTTGTGTAAAATTGGAAAAATTTAGAGATAGTTAAACAGTTAAACAACAGAATCACCACCAATGTGTTCAAAACAAATAACTCAGTGGTTCAGGTGACGATAAGTGTCATGCAAGTAATGAGATATGTTATTTATGACACATATATGACACATTTTTGTTGTATTTAAAACAAAAATGTTTACATAGTTGCATACTTACATGCAAGTGTGAAAGATAACTTCTAACTGCTTTACGCGCAGGGTCAGTACGACAAAGGTCCGAGCAAAAGAACTATTTTTCATTCCACAAACGTTCCTATTTTAAATGCTTTCTTTATCCGCCCTAACCGTATTCATCACGATGATAAAATCTCTGTTGTGCCCGTGAAGGTCAGAGCGGCCGGCGGCGTCCGAGCAGTACAGCTAAATAAATTTCTCATTATCTCTTAACTAGTGGCCGAGGTGTATCGTCAAAAGGGCCATTAAAGAACGGAAGTGCCGTCCGACACGCGAGTCTCCACGAACGATTCTGATTACCATTTACAGGAATTGGGACAATACTGGTAAAGTGGGCTAGTTGGTACGAATACGTCGAGCAAAGTTTGGGCGAATACCGTTAGAAGTTTGATTGGCGTATTATTTAGTGAATGGTTTAGTGCGCTTTTTGTGTGAAATGTGTCCTGATGGCCAGAGTAATCGAAAACAATGTTTAAGTTTAAAATGTTAAGTATGAACGAAAGGACATAATGTAAATTACAGGCTGCTGTATGTTCAAGCTGCAGCCAAAATGTGCTCAATAATCTTAATGCGCTGAACGCGTTTTTTGGGTGTCTTTTAATTTGAGGACGGGCTTAAATTCTACAATTTATAGATTATATCCAAAACAATCGACACGCGCCAGGGCCTCGGTTCTCTCGCGACTTGAGTCCAAGATATATGGCGGGAGGTATACGTAAGAGCGTCGCCTATTGTCGGTCCGTAGGTATTTACGACTTAAGAGGCAGTTCCATGAAGTAGCGGGGGCCACCGAGGGGCTCTTTTTACTCTTATCGTGATTAATATCGCCGCTTCTCTAAAGTGGACAATGAATCTTTATTATATAGGCAACGGCTAGACGTGCTAGCCGGCATCACAGGCGTTTATGACTCTGAACGAGAGTAATATCACTAACAAGGTATGTAATATGAAGCTATATCAATCAATCAGGTAGCGCAGTCCACTTCTGGACACAGGCCTCTTGCAATGTACGCAATTGCTACCGATCCAGCCAAGACCCCAACCACCTTTTTGAAGTGAAAACTTCTTTAGCGGCGTTGGGTGGGGAAAAAGTGCTAAATTGCGTCAGGATTAGTTGACCTTTGAACCGTAACCGACGACTGACGTCATACAACATTACAACAGCTATAGATTGATTATTTTGTCAGGTGCATTATTGAGCTTTTCGACTGTAAGTTCTTATGGTTTCAGATAGTACCGGGTTCGAACCTGGGCTTCTAGCACTTTTTGTGATTATTTTTTCTTTTTGTATTTTATTACTTTTTGTGATTATTTTTTCTTTTTGTAATTCATTAATTTCTTCTAACAGAAAATTAGTGATAGGTTCTATGATTGGCGCTATATTATAGGTATGGTATGGTATGGTGTGTTCTTTTTATCTTTTTCTCTGTAGGTATATAACAAAGAAAGAAAGAAAGAAAAAGTTTTCACTTCTGCCGGCACTCCCGGAGTGCAACCCGTCTTTTTTTATTGTTAGTGGTTAAATCGGCACTAGGATCGAGAGATCTCGGCCATTACACTACCGACGTGAACCAATTCCCAAGTCCTAAAAAAACAATTAGATGGAGGGAATGAAAGGGAATATTAGTAACTAGCTTTTGCCCACGGCTCCCGCGTGAATGTCGGATATCGCAACCAAACATAGCCTATGTACTTTCTCAAGGTCTAATCTACCCCTATAGCAAATTGCATCAAAGTTCAGTGGTTTAGCCATGGAAGACGGACAAACAGACACACACACTTTCCCATTTATAATATTAGTATAGATTTATGATCGGAAATAGTAATTTTAGTTAAAAAAAAAAAACAAAGTGAGAATCGCTTTCAAGCCTCGTTAGTATGAAAACTAAAATCGTAGTAGAGAAATACAGTAGAGAAGAGTGTACTTAGTAGTAATTCAACGCTATTTCTGTTTGAAGCACAACAAAAAGTCCGTACATCTTCGTACCTACTTAGTGTTATTGTTGAACTCGACAGGCGTCCTTGTACAATACTCGCACTGGCGAGTGGCGAGTCGGGGGCAATTAACGTACTTCTAACAACATTGTTTATTATTCAGCTGGTTTGATTAACGCTCGTATCGCAAGGCTAAGGAATTTTGGTTGAACGACTCTAAACGAGTTAATTAGGAGTGTTCGCGAAGTATATCAACATGTGGTTGAATACAAATAATTATAACATAACTGAGTGCACTTGTTTCTATGTTATCTCCTTGTAGGCCTCTGAAGCGTCGACGATTCATCAGACGTGGCAAAACCACGGTATATACAAATATCATGTGGTCTGGCTTGTCAGTACGAAACAGAGCAGGGAGAGAGTTTATTATCTGTTCTGCGGTATTTATTCTCTTGTCAGATCAGATCACAAATGAATGACATTATTGTTCATATGTGTATGTAAGCGTTATTGCTCTTTGTCACTTTTTCATTATCTTCAATTCAAGGAAACAAATTTTCGAAGTCCAATTAACTTTTAAATGTCTTATTGTAAAGTGAGGAAGGACAGATTAAGTATTTTGGCTTGCTGTTGACTCTTCCTACTCTAGCGGGAGAAAGGTATAGAAAAATGAAATTCGTCAGTGATTACTAGGTTCGATTCGTAATTCTCCTCGATTAATAATTTTATTGATTTTCCCGAGCCACTTTCGATAATAAACGTGTTTTTAAGTTTCCAAACTATAAACATATTATTGTTCTTTAATGTTGAACATATATACTTCGGAAGTAACTGCAAAACAATGCCGTTGACTTGAGCTGGCCAACAATGCGGGCATTGTTGTCGAAACTACTCGAGACGTCTAAATTAAAGACGTCTCAAGCCTTGTTATCCTGGCCGTGATTCTGAGATGCACTCACGGTATACTCGCACAGGGTTAGACAGAGAGAATACAGAGTGAATGATATACAGTTCTTAGAATCACCCATCCGTACACCCAAATGTGAAGATAGCATGGTATAAAGTTCCCTATATGAATTCTTATGAAAGTAGGAGAAAGCAAAAAAGGTGTGTCCTGATCGTAGCAAGTGGAAAGAAGTGGTCTCTGCCTACCCCGATGGGTAAAAGGCGTGACCTTATGTATGTATGTATATAAATTCTTCTAGAGCACACAGTCTCACTACATTTACATCATAAAATCTTAGCCAGTCTGAACTCAGCTGAATTCCACCTTAGTTTAATCACGCAAATATGTACTGCGTGATTAAACTAACGTGGACTAAATACTTTTGTGAATCTGAATCTTGTACTATAGTTGTCACATTTTTCACGTAACCTAGTAGGTATCTACTAATACACGATTCATCACTCACTTTCACAATGAATCTTTCTGTCTAACATTTGATAGACACTTTTCTTTTAACGAACTTGCGCTACATTCTGTCCGCGCCTGCTTCTGTATTTCTTTCGGGGAGAAACAATCAGAGCGTAATGATTTTTCTTTGGCGGTAACTTTTGCTATAACGGTGATAGTTGTTGCATTTCACTATTTAACACACTCAAAGCTAATTTAGTAATGTACATTAAAGAAGAATGATCCTAATCAGCTCTATTTAAATGTTCCTGTCTACAGTTTATTTAATTTGATAAATAATCATATACCAAATATAAATAAACATGACCTGACTGACTACGAATAGTCATTTGCAGTCAGTTAGTCAGGTCATTGGCCTATAGCCATCAATAGAGTACTTTGCATGGGCCGTCTGTTTCAGGGCGTATCTATTCCAGTTACTGTAGAGGTCAGGAATCAGGACTGAAAAATGTTAGATTTCATAGATATACCTCCAGCTAAAACCTTGTAAGAATGCGTGCGATACCGCCAGTCTATCGCCTACGAAAACAATCGCAACCAAGTGCATGATGCACACTGCGCCGTGCGATACATATCTAATGTGGCCACGATGCGTGACCATGGCCCTTGTCGCACCAGGCTGAGTCAGCGTCACGGTCGGTTAACATCGCACCACACACCTACGAGGTAATTATTATATTAAAGGTATTTACTATTTAAACCTACATTTTGCTGCAAACTGTTACAATATTGCTGAGTCTAAACGACACCGTGGTCAGTCCCGCAAGAAAAATGAAAAGATACAGATATAGACAGACAGACAAATACATAAATATTTTGCTAACATACTTCTCTCATATGAATGGGGACGATTATGGAGACGACATCAACAAGAATTATTATTACACTCTTGCTGAGACATCTGCACGCCAAATGGAATGGCCAAATAAAATGTGTACCAAAATGATTATATCTAATTTACATTGTACATTATATATAAACTTTAAATTGTTATCGTATTATACTGTTATGGTGTACAATAAAGAATATCTTATCTTATCTTATCTTATTTTATGAAGTCGGATTTTCTGTTGCAAAAAACAAGTATTAGTAAAAAAACAGAAGCACAGGTTGTTAACACGCAAAATTATTTTATTATTTACCATTGTGCAATGAATGCATTACTGCTCTTTTAAACAGTCAGCTACAAACTATTTGCTTAGTCAGTTCTTGTCCCGTAACTTTTAGTTTGACCACAACACGGTCATATCGTGTGGTCTACTTCTTGGTAGGCTTAGTGGCGTTTAGTGGTCAGTGAAATGAACTCATTGAATAGCAACTGATTAGTGGAGTAACCACAGCATTGTTGAGTAATTACAAATCATAGAAAATAATTATGTCAATGTGTATTAGCCACAGACCACAGACCGAGAAACGCTTAACTATGTGTATATTGTGAATATAAATAATATAATATATGAGGATTCCATATTCTTATCAGTAACAAAAATAACCAACATTAATGATCTGCCCCTCTAGACAAGTGGCAACTCGTTGTCCGGCTTTAGATAGAGTAGAATGACGAATGTATAGAATTTGACGTTTGACAGTCGTTAACGTATGTCATAAACGTCAAATCCCATACTTGCCATTTTATTCTACTTGGTAACCGCTGTTCCCAAGCCATAAACCAAAAGTTGAAGTTGAACCGCTGTTCCCAAATGCCAAGAGGACTTAGTTATCGCTGACGCTTATTTTCCTCCGGGGTAGACAAAGACAGCCTGCCATTATTGATTCTATGCTTACATACGTTCTTCACAAGCTTCTTACAGAACATCCAGGTTATTTGTATATTATATTGAAAAATATCACTACATAGTATAAAACAAATTCGCTTTATCTGTCCCTATATCCCTTTGTATGCTTAAATCTTTAAAACTACGCAGTGGATTTTGATGCGGTAGTTTTAATAGATAGAGTAGTTCAAGAGGAAGGTTTATATGTATAATACATGTTTAATATAGTAGAGGGTGCAGCGGGAACGGGATCTGACGCCACGCAGGCGGAAAAATATTGGCGGTGCGAAGTGCGCCGGGTCAGCTAGTCTATCTAGTGATTAGATGGAAAATGCTCGAGCAGATTTTATGTGGTACACAGAGCCTTTCAGGTTTCTCAAACACAGGCGAGCGGGCATTGTTTTGATAGCTCGCCACAATGAACGAAGGCAAAACTAATTAATTAGATAACATCTTCTTTAGATATACTTAATCACTAAATTAAAAAAATATGAACATGTCCAGTAGCTTTTTTGTGGTACCGTATCACAACGAATATGTGAATATTATCTACATTTTGTTTTGAAAATACAAAGAGTATTTAAATATAAGATACTAAAAATACAGAGACAATAGTCCGCCATTTGCTTTTATCCTTACACACTTACAAGACTGATGCTAATGTGGTAATGGGCTGGCCGATGGACCCAAGAGCTAACGAGTCCTAGAGTGCAGACCGCGAGAAGGCAAAAGGATGGTGGGACACCTCCCAACCTGATGAATTGTAGACCTGATAAAGGTGGCTAGGATAGACTGGATGCGAAATGCTATGGCACCCAGTGGGAGGTACTTTTTTCTAGCAGTGGACTATGATAACGTCTAATACGATATTAATAGTAGACTATAAAACCTATCAATTACCTTCTGGACATCATCGTAAAGTCGGGTAAAATATGTATCACATAATTGAAATCTCCGATAGAATCGGATGAGTGATGTGTGAACATTCAGTTTCATTTGTGTAAATAATAAATGAATAATTACTCCATCCATCACTGAACTACATCGATTAATATCTGTCTGTGTTGTGTTTAAAACAATCATTTACTTCGATTGTGCTCTAGGTGACGACGGTATCGGATTTCTGGACTTGAATACTTTCAGTATTTTAATTAAATTTTGAATTAGTTACATTTTCCTATAGATTTAGACGAAAAAGTCACCATCCAGGATGAGACTTAAACTGCCAAGGCCCTTTCAGGGGGAAAACTCTGATCAACTAACTGACCACGCCGTGGATACGCAATTTTACGTTTTTTTAAATTATTAGCAACCGAAATTATCTATAGGTACATGCGACTAGGGGAGAAGAGAGAGAACTATCGGAAACAATGAATCATGTTCGGTTCAAGCGGGCTCCAGGACGTTCAATTTTCTAAATCTATAGGAGAAGTATTTTACATTATCCAAGTTTGGTTTGATAACTTAAACCACAAAAACATTGATTTTCATTGTAAAATAAAACGGCGGCAATTTATTAGCTTCGGCGCCACGGATTAGACATCAAATGTTGTAGGAATGTTTGGCTTCATCACTTTGATCCTTCCGTGACATGAATATTTTGTAAATAGTTCGGCAGTTTTGGTGTGCGTCGTGGAATAATTATTCTTAAAACGTCTACTTCGAAAAGAATCGAAACAAAGATGTATACGGTTATATTTCGGGATCGTTCCACTTTTGGCCTTTTATTAAGCTAATGCATTGGTTGCAGACTGCATAGCTAGCATTCCACAATACAGTTCATATGATTTGTGAGATTTCGCCACACTCATTTTCTTATCTAGCCATCCCTTTTCCCTCTGCAGGTAGCTAGTACGATTTGTATCTAGACAATTTTCTTGTTTGTCTGGAGTACCAGTAACATAAAAATATAATTGACAATATTAATTCAAGCATTGCGCAGGCGCAGGCCGGCCATGCACACGCGCTTGTGAAACAGAATCAAACAGCGATAGGTTTCTAGGTTTCAATTTCACAAGAAAGCAAATGAATAGTAAATTGCGCGTTCAATAAACGCGCGTTACTTCACTGCGATACGCGCTTATTAACTATTGGTAACATAATATTGTACTAGTGCCCTACTAGAATTAAAATTGAGCCAGTTGTTTTTTTTTTAATATCACAAAACGAAGAAAAATGGAGTATTCTGCTAATCCTGCCATGCATCGATAGATTCTATAGCAGATCTTATTCAGATTTCCTTCTTGGCAATTTTGGCTGCAAATAAATAATACTTATAGAAAGGTTGTATTTTTCTCATACTTTCGTACCACGGCCCCATCACCTACCATAATCGTAAAACACTCCATTCACAAATAACGGGACAAACAGGGAAATTAACAGTAAGATAAACCTGACAGCTACCAATAAAGCAAGCCAAGCAGATCGACAGCACATAATCTCACAAATATTTGCACAATACGTATAAATTACAGGTCGTAAATGAGTGAAACCACATTTGTTCGTAAAAGATTGTTTATAATAAAACCATTAGTGTTGTCATTAGGTGCGAGAGTGCGCATTAATGTAAATAAAATTGACAATGAGTGCGTGTGCGCAGGCCGCGCGGTGACATGGTGATTGCGTCGCGTATTTATTAACCCGCACATGCTTGTATCATGATGGAAAATGGACAAAAATGAAAAAAAAATGGTTTATTTGTTATGTGGAGATATATATTGGAGCGCGGAATTTATGTAAGATGATGGTCGAAAGTGTTAGAATTAGTTGGTAGATATATACAATACTAGTGCCGTTACTTTGTTTTAAATTAACCCTAACTTAAAAAAAAAGCGAAAGCCAGTTACTTTAATGGATAGTCAATCAAGCAGAATGGATAAAAGTGGGTGATATTTTTCACACATATCGACCCGCACGAAGCATCGTAGCTCATGCAAACACTGCAAACAGGAGCTACTTTTGAGGACTAGGCTACTTTTTTACTCAAGAATAGATGCACATGGGATTGCACAATCTTTGTAATAGAAAAAGAGGGTAATAATAAAAGTAAGTATCAACATTTCATGCACGAAAATAATAATCAGCGGAAATGAGATTATAGATCTTCTGTTTTGAAATATATGTGTTTGAAAGATGATGCGAGTACATTATAGATACAAGTAATGATGATCCCAAAGTATTGCAACAGCCCGCCGCTCGGCCCCATTCCGCTGTTTTACGAGCCGCACGCATCGCTCGCGTCGCTCGACCGTCGGATAGCGCAGGCGCATATTTTATGGCCGACTGTGATACTGCGTTGACGCGGTGTAGGGATTTATAGCGGCAGTAAATAACTCTGGATTCTAGGCGTTTACGTTGTGATAGATCGCAATGCTGATGTGTATATTGTTTTAAGGGAAAGTGTAAGTGATGTGTCTTCAGGAAACATGCATTTAAAATTAAATGTTTGTTTGTTATTTTTAATATTCTTAACATAGCAAACAAGTAGATGCCCAACTAATGGTAAGAGATTACCATGGGTTAGGTAGGGTGTATTCATGTGTTAGTACAATCAAAATTCTAATAAGAATACTTTAATCAATCATGCTGTGCGTCGTTCAATGGATATGATCTAATTAAAAATCATCTCTGCCTAATAATTGATGATCAAACGAACTTACCTGTACGTGAAGTTCGATCATAATTACTGGAAGGGATTCGCTCGAAGATATTAAACACATGCTAATATCTTCGAGCGAATCCCTTCCAGTAATTGATGATCAAACGAACTTACCTGTACGTGAAGTTCGATCATAATTACTGGAAGGGATTCGCTCGAAGATATTAGCATGTGTTTAATATCGAGAGCGAATCCCGAAAGTAATACATATTGTATTATTGTAAGTGTTGCTTGTCGGTCGATGAAAAGCGCTTGCTGCAATCAGAGTAAGGTCGCAGATGTCGCGGTGTCTGATTACGGCAGATGGTCACCGCACACTGCGCCGGCCACACTGGCCATTCAATACTCGCTAACTAGATTGTGGACCATACAGATGACTGCACAATTGAAGTAATGGATATAAGCTTTTTTGTTTGTTGTCTTGTTCATTTGCTGAGGTTAAAATATGGGCTCTGGTTACAAATAGTGATCCAATTTAAAAAAAGTTTATATCATTCCATTTGTAAGCCGTAGTTCTTCCTATTTTTTTTTACTAAAAATTTATTTCGTTATAAATAAGGATTTCCTGGGCGCAAGAGTCAAAAAGACCAAACGCTATTCCTGCTTTGTCTTCTACACTGACGGCACAGAAACTCTGTGTTTACAGGGTCTACAGCACGAGTGTGACTCCTCTGGTGTTGCACACGTTCATAAGCCACGTTCACCACTTTCCATCAGGTGAGCCGTGAAACAAGGCTATACCTAAAAACGGTATCTTATTACTTCTGAAATTTACATTCTATCTGCGCAATTAAAACTGCTATAATTTACAATTGACGATGGAGAAGGATGAGGAAATATCGTTATTGAATGAACATTGAAACAAATAGTAACATGCCGTACAAAAATAGCTAATAACATTTTGTATACCTACTATAAATAATTATGACGTTCTTAGTTAACCATGTGGCTATGACAAATTGATAGGTTTACCGTACAAGTGCAAACCCGGCGAATGGGTCGAGTTGCTATTAGCGTTTAAACACATGGTCCAGTCGCACAGTTCCCACGGCTAATGACAATAACAGAGACGATAATTTTACGACAAATATTATGACAGAAACATATGCATAATAATGACCTCGTTTTACCGTCTCGGCGTATTGTCCAATGCAGTTCACAAGTTGTTAATCAGTTTGAATCGGACGGGTACATGTAGATAAGTTTTTTTACTAAACTGCATACATATTATAAAGATATGCTGTATATCCTCGCAGAGGAGCCAGAGGTGGAGGTTATGTCGGACTCGAACCGACTAAACCGCACGCCGTCTGTGGGTCGTTGTGCTAGGCCGAAGGTGAGCTTGTCTCGCGACATATCCCTTGCAACCCGGCTGACCCAGGGCCATTCCTCTCGGTCTGGCCCTCCTCGGGAGGGGGGACCTCGCGGTCCCGACTCGCCCTAGGTATGGGGCTGCCGTGGCCTCGCAGGGGTAATTCTTCACCAAGTATAGAGGTACAATAATTTAGTGCCCGTTATTCGGGGTCTAAAAGATTGAAAACTGGTGAAAGCTTCATATGCCATTGGGACTCAACGCTTAGATGAGTCTTCCCAGAGCACTAACATTGTAGCATTTCCTTTAATGTAGTCTGTTTTGCAAGTAAATAAACTTAGGATCTGGCAAACTTAGCCCGGAGAACTTTGGTTGAATTCTCTGCTTAATCCGCGCTTGCAATTTTTTTTATTCAACACTGTGCAGCCAGTTACCGCTTAGATGTCATCGGTGACATCAGCTCAAATCATCCGTTTAATATAATCATTAATAATTATAACAGCACTAATTAGCATTCAGGTATAACTTTTACAACTTAACAGGTATAAGGAAATAGGCCGTTACTGTTTACGATCACAAATGGTCGTTTAATCTGGATCTGAATGTATGCTCACTACTCTGGATTATATTTAATCATAATAGGATTATCTCAAAGTACCAAGGTATCATCAACAACTTCAAGTTTATAAGGGAATCATGTTTCTGTTTTATGATATCAAACAGAACCAATTTACGTAGATAGGATACAAAAATAATAAAAAAGGAGTTCCTGGTACTGCTGTATGTGCTCACGTTCAACTAATGGCATGGTTCCAGTGACGTAACCACATAATTGAACGTCAATCACAGTGAATGATTGACTCTCGAATTTAAACATGGACGCTAACATTTCACTCGAGTGTTTGCGTACAAACAGGATGAATAGATCAGTGGCGAAGGGTGAAAATACATGTTGAATTAAGACATGCTGCATTTCATAATGGTTGCTGAAAACGCTCGGCACAGTAACTTCTATTCTTTTCCAATTTTCTTGCGATGCCCTTATAGACACGTTTTATGTTACAAGGGAACCTAGATTATGATAACTGTTTCACATAACGTATACGGTGAGTTTGTTTACAAGCTTAGCTAATCCGTTCAATTAATAAAATGTAATAACGCAGTTTACGTAGTTCGACTATATTTTGGTGAAATTTGAAACCACAGTGGTAATTTTTTTAATCTTAGCTCGCTATTAATAGAATACTACACATATTTGTAATAAGAAGTGAATTTATGACAACAGCCAGAGCCAGCACGTTACTGGTGCAGTTCCGTAATACATCAACACGAACGATTCTAAACAAACTAATCGCGTTGGTGCTAAACAAGCAAACAGCATGTTGCCGGGAGCAACTACTTCCTACAAACATCAACAAACAAGCACTATACATCACTGACATTACACAGAGTGCACACCACACTAGCTTCCTGTGTCAAAGACTTCAAGTGGAATTTCAACTATCTATGAGACGAAAGCTTCGCGTTTAGGTCATAAATATACGAAGTATCGATGATACATAATATATTTTTTCGTTTTATTTCCAGCCATAGAACAGTAAGTCGTACGCCCACAAGGCAAATACAGCGTTATAGTGTTATGAAAATCGTAGAGATTCAAAAATGCATATATTTTGCCACGAAAAGGAGTTTTGCCACAAACTAGCAAATAAAATATCGTAGGCGACATTGTCCGTTGTGTTTGACTCAAAGTCAAAAGTCAGTATAATTAATTGAATGTACTCTCGCCTGTATATCCCCGAAGATTTACTGTTAATCCCTTACTCACGAACTATGTTTCAGGTCATAGGTAATAAAGGGTAAGCCTTTTTTGTATATTAATTCTCTTGAGTGCCTACCTAATTCATTTGAAAACCTATTTACTATCTAGCATTAATTACTCAAGAGAATAATAACCTTGTCAATGTCCCGGAGTATTATCGTATTTGTATATTTCGTCTAATTTATTTTATTCCCATGTGGCTTTTAGCACATGCAAAATTAAATGTGAAAGGTCTTATGTTATTCAACTATTTGCACGTTGCCTTACGTCCATTTCTGACAGTTCACATGTGGATTAGTGATAGTCGACCACAGCATCTCAAATATTAACAAGGTAAAAAAAAGGTTACGTAAATTGTTGATTTACAACGATTCGGTGGATTTCCTAATCCTAAATATTTCATAACTAATGGCACTAGTTTATCCCTAAAAACTTCTAATGCATTAACACTTGGAGCTGAACTGCTGATACGCTAGTTTAGTGTGAGTGCAAAATTGCTAGTGTAGATGCATACATTACTGAGAAGCCAGCCCATATTGAAAGAGTAGGGTCGAAGCCCCGTGGAGGCATTACGCCCGTGCCGGTGGGATACATCAGTGCCGCTTTATTTATGAACTTCACTGATATGTCAGCACCAGATCGGGTTACCAAACCAATCTAATAGTCTACACATCACAGCATGCGAATGCGGCGTGCTTAAGTCATGACAACTGTGAAAGGCTCAGCTGTGCTGTAAGTTGAAAAGGGCAATTTACAACAGTAGAAAACAGGGAATATAGTTAATAATAAGATTCATTTACCGTCATTTCAGTATTAATATTAATAATAAAGGCGGCACCTAGTCTCCAATAACAATTGTATGCCTATAAGTATATAATCTCCACGCAAGCGCAACCGCAAGCAAAATCTTATCGCAGTCGTATGGACAGTACGATTTCAATGCTTATTTCTAATTATGACTATACTATAGCTCTTCGAATCGTGGCATTTTCAATCTTATGAATTTTTTAGCCTTAGTTACAGATGCAATTTTCCTTCACACATAAAAATTACACACGTGGCAACAAGTTTTATTTTCTCATAATATTTCAGCTGCAAGTGAACGTAGCGACGCAACGGACTCTTTCCTTATTACCGATCCAAATTATATCGCATTCGGGGCCGCACTAACACTGGAGTAAATCATGATTAACTGCCTGGTTACCAAACCGTACGAGTTTATAGCCCGGGCAATGGTACACGAACTCACAAGTGGTTCAAATCTTAACGCACATTCCACTGGTTCCCTAGAAATATACTTCGCTCGGCTACAATTTCTGCGAACACTTTATATTGTTTGTAGAGTTGTAAAAGATGCGTAAATAAACTAGGTCAGTATCGTAATGACTGTTTGAAAATCAGATCAAAGGTGTGTAATAAAACATATTTAGAAACAAGTGTTCAGTGACAGTTGCAGCAGAATACTACTAAATCGAGTTCTAGGAAGGAACACATTTTGCCACGATACACGTTACTGGGTGTAAAGACGCGATGGGAAGATAATTATTTTCACACATACTCTAAAATAGTGAAGTTTCAAACATGCTGTCGGTGTTTTATGTCCGACTGTCGGGTGCATCGCGGTGTCAGTGTAAACGGAAGGATGTGACGCGGTGCCAACTCCGCGCTCCCCACCAATTCACCGATGTGGTACCATGCAATGGACATTTCTCATCGAAACAATGAACACCGAATAAAGAACACGAAACTAGATCTACAATCATGACATTCATGACTCATCTATAATAAAAGTATTATTCCGTTTACAACACAATTCACTAAGAAATAAAATAGGAGATTAGGTAACATAGATAAAGTACAAAGGAAATGGAAAATAAAACAATGAAATGAAGTCGTTAGACGCGACTGGAGACTTCATTTAACGGCAGATTGTTGCAATAAAGATGAAACTAGTTGTTCGAACTAGTTGAAGGAGCATCGTTAGCACTTCAAACAATGTAATTGTTGTCGAAATGTAAATTGCAGTTTCGCTGCAATTTACATTTCGACAACCATTCTCTCTATTTAGACGTAAACTTTTAGAAAGATCTAAAGGTTTATCCCATTAATATTATACGCAATGTAAAGGTTTATGTGTGCGACCTTTTTTACGACAGAGAGCTTATTTCCTTAAATAATGGATTACTTTTATCCCAATAAATAAAAAAACAAAGCGTAGCTAATAAAATAGGACTTTATATTGACATAGTCAATCACATTAATAGTGTAACACTCACCGGGATATTTACCATTTTGTTCATTTTTATTGAGTAACCGAAAACAGCGGCGAAATATCGGTTACTCAACAAAAACGAACAACATGGTAAATATCCCGGTGAGTGTTACACCATTAAAATCGGACCATTCCATCCAGCGTAATCATTATCATGAATATAATCATTTTGAACCCAATATGTCATTCTCTTCCATACTTTTCAGTTAAACGTCATTTTCCTTCCATCTGGCTAATTCTACCCAAGAACTCAAAGTCGACTCCATATTTTCTTTGTAATCAAAAAGAATACGGCAATTAATAAGGTACACAAATCAGAATCATTTGTACTGTATTAAACAGTTGGTCGAACAGTAATGACATGCCTGCCTCGGCTGTTGAATGATGACATCGGCAATGTAAACATATGATTCCGCTCTAATATCGTGATATCATCGTCTTGAGTACACCATATTATTATAATGTGTTGAAAGCTACGCATATTGCCAACCGATCACATCACTCAAGTGACTCCAGCCCCTTTAGACAAGTGACAATTCGCTAGCAGGCGTTTGATGGAATAGAATGACGAATGTATAGGATTTGACGTATTTGACATGCGATAACGACTGTCATTTACGTCAAATCCCATACATTCGTCATTCTATTCCACCAAACGCCGGCTAGCGAATTGTCACTTGTCTAGAGAGGGGCTGAGTATTTTAAAAGCGTTGGGTCGTCAGGTGAGGCGGTATTGGGCGATAGGCGTTCGAAAGTCCATACCTGCCTAATGCTTCTACAATGTTGCTATTTGTCGAATGGTCGACAGTACGCTATATGGGCTAATATGGTCGTCAGTTTTTACGAACCGACTTTATTGTGAGATCATCCTAGCTTTTGGCGAATTTTGAGGATATTGATCTTTATTTACTTTCTTCATCAAGTTAAGATAACACTTTAGTTGTCTATCAAAATGGCATACATAACGGAGCCTATAATTTAAGCTATTATTAGATTCTTCTAACAAAGTAAGGTAAAACATGCCTACTTAACATCTACTTACAGCGCCATTAATTCCTGCTGAACTTTGATTTTATCTTTGGTTTCATCCTTACCTGTAACAAAAAACAAAGATCTTATAAATATTTGGTTAAAAGTTTGGGGGCATTAAAACTTGAACATAATAAGGTATCGAAAAATTAACTTAAGCCGCCAAAAAAATCCACCGTAGTTGAGGGTAGTACTGTTGTCTTATGTCGAATCGCTTTACAGACGAGAAATGGCAAAGAAAAGGAAGTGTTGTTAATAATGATAACTAGCTAATAATAATAAATATAAAAATAATAATTATATATAAAATATACTCTTAAGTGGCAATTCCTTCACACGAATTAAATGGTTATTGAAATATTTAATACGATATGCTTATAGAGTAAAGGTGGATACAAAGGTGTTGAAAGTATGACCCTAATCAATTTTCGTTATGAAAGCATTGAATTATACGCGAATATTTCAATGTTTGCTGATATCATATTCATGAATACCTCATGAAATATGAATGACTTCTCGTTTGAATTAGCAATACATTGAATAAATTGATGTTGAATAAATTGATGTTAATTCATACCCGCTTTCCTCTCTGAAATCAATTACAAATTGTAAACAGGTTTGTCCAAGGTTTCGCTTGGTACATGCATTGCAATACGCACTTGTTAATTATCTAATTACTTCTGGCTTTCTGGTTCAAACTACAAACGGCCATTCAAACCGGCGTCCATCGAGTCTGTCTTCTACGCCGCGGCGTAGACTCAATGGACGCCGGTATCGGCCAACTATGTTTAATACAACCGCAATATTTAATTACCACAATAAAATTAATCATAGTTGCATATCACTCGTATAACCTATTGTCACATATTTAACTCATCACATACCGAACATACTTTAAATGCATAGAAATGATTTAATTAGTTTATAATTTACTTCTATGGACAAAATAAATACTGCAAGGGTTATGATAAAAAATGAAAGTGTAGAATTAGCGATAGAGTTATTAGTTAGTGGATAATTCTTGGGTGAAATTGGCCGGATAGATCACGTAAATCTTTGGGGCGTAACGTACAAGAATAGCATAACAGTAGATTTAAGTAAAAATGCTAGATGTAGTAATTGGAGCTGTAATGGATACGTATAATATTGAGGTGGGTAAACCTCGATATTATACGTATCCATTACAGCTTCAGTCCTTCAATTTCGATTAGTTAAACAGTGTGTAAAACGATCTGTTCAACACCGTTCGGTCTCGGTTCAGTTCACGTCTGTTTCTAAATTGTTTACGCGAATTTTGCGCCACACTCGCCATTGTGACTTGTTCTACCATATTGTTTGCCGAATAACAGTGTTTATTTCATTTTCTCTTTGAGTCATGTAGTCATTCCATAGGATTCTTGTATAACAATAACAACAGACAGAATTTCATATTCCAAAACCTTGATATTTACAGTTGATATAAATCAAATTAACACAAACATTTACATTGGTTAATCAACGACCTGATTAAATAAAACATTTATTATTCTTGGTACATAATATAGCTACAGGTAGTGCTAGGTTTTCCTATTACCCTAATTTGCTGTCGACGAACATAATCCAAATGTTTGTCTGTTCGCCAATTTAACGGGAATAGAGATAATTTGTTGTTCTTCGTTTCTAGATTAATACGTTCTAGATTCTGCCAGAGTTCAGATTATTTGTTTAGAAATGTTTTCCGGTCAAATTTAGCTTAATAGGCTCAGAGAAATATATGATTCTGAGATAAAACTTGGTCTTGAATTTAAATAAATTAACATATTTGAACAAGAAAGAAAGAGATAAAGGCTTTAGATTGTTTATTTATGAGATCTATCGGGCATAATGAAAAAAAGAAGATACAAATCATTTCGACGTAGGTCCGTTTGATCTGCAATGAGTATCATTAAATATATTTTATCTCGCTACAAGTTTCTGAGAAAGAATTAAACTGCTATTTTCCTGCTTAACATTCTTAGTAATGAACCATTATTATTGTCATCACTACAGCGACCTAAACACGAATTTGTTGGTTTCATCAGCACAATTAAATATTCTTTATCACCAAGGTCGATAGGATGTCATACAAGCGGGGCCGGAAAACGAGTGGGCTCTACCACCTAAGCTAGTCAACTTCCATTTTACCCATCTATTACTAGTCTACGATTGATTTTGTGGCCGACCAACATTTTTAATTAGATAATATATGTAAACTAAAACTGTCATCCAAATAACCCAAAACCTCGGTCTATAAAAAGTTTCCAACCGATACTTGTAAAAATGTTGGTATATCTCTTAGTTCATATCACATTACCTACGATTTTATTCGCCTGTTGCATATGTCTATAGGCCACGGTAACCAGTTTCCATTAGGTGGGCCGTGTGCTTGTTTGAAAAATATCATCATCTCACAAATATATCGTATGACGAAACAAGTCAATGTGACGGCAAAAAGTGTCATTACAATGATGTGTGTGCCACAAACGTTGACATGTATGTTCTGCTCATGCCATTATGTGAACAACGACCGTTATGATTGGATGGGCGCGGGTCACGGCCTTGGCCGAGGCTGGACAATGATACGCAAGCCGGCGACCATTTATATCCGACTGGAGGCCTGCCTACGAATTCATTCGCGTAGACTTGCAACTGTCGGAATTGGAATAGGTATTAAGTATTTAAGGTAGTTTAAAGTAAGGAAATATACCGTGTTGGTTTTCGCTGGAGTATAATAGGGCTTCCCCATCTCTTCCTGTAGGTGCCGTAGAAGGCGATTATTGGATAGGGCTCTCTATCCGACAGTAAAGAGACAGCCCTGAACTAAGTGCCCGCCTGACGGCAATCGGCTCGTCCCCTATTACGTGGAACCGAAAATCATAGTTGACGAAATGTGGGTGCTAATACACCTCTGCCTACCCCTTCGGGGATTTATAGGCGTGAGTATATGTATGTATGTATTAAGTATACTATAGGTCCGTTTCCAATGTTTGTGTGACGACTTATAAGTAAGAGTGACATCGTCGGACATCATTTCGAAAAGCCCACGAACTGTCGTAAAATTTTACGATGTGACTTCGTTGGTATTGTGTAAAGGTCTGTGTGTCAATTTTCAGTTATATCTAGTCGCGATTGAGCACCAGAATCTGGTGCAGTGGTCACACTGTGGACAACACAGACAAAATGTTTGTTTATATTCAAACAAATTAAAATCCAATTCATATTCAAAGAATATTTTAATTACTTTCCTTTTTGAGGTAGATTATTCTAACAGATCAAAATGAGGGCTCCGTATTGTTTTATGAAAAAGAAGCTTTAATACATTCTCTTTTGCTAAAATCCTGCCTAAAGTTCATTTTACTGTTGCCTATGCATAAATCGATATATTATGTAAATTGTTTGCAATAAACGGTATACGAATATTATAACGATCCGCAGAAAATAGTTGACCTATCATTTTGGTGATATATATTCACCGAGCGTCATGTAGCGAAGCCAATCCCAATTATTTATTAATTCATTCTGCATCGCGATATGAAAGTTTTCACATTTATTACTTCTGAACCTCAACACTACTCATCAGGCATGATCAGTATGATTACTTAGCAAGGTTAGAGGATAATCCCTTTGTCATAACTGTAATGTATGTATAAGCCAACTCGTCCCACACAACCGCAAGGTCGCTAGACTTATCGTTGTTATTAAACAATTCTCTTTCGTCCGTTGGTTTCCATTTTGAATACAAACGTGTAAACTGAGCTGTTGTGCCGCGGCTACGCGTGGCGGAAGTGCTAATTGGCTTAAGGGCTTGACATTGACGCTGGGTTTTGTCACTTCTGTGTTATTGACACATTACTGAACTGAACTGGAAAATGTTAGGAGGTCGACAGTGGCATTTTGTATCATCACTACATAGTATAAAACAAAGTCGCTTTTTCTGTCCCTATATCCCTTTGTATGCTTAAATCTTTAAAACTACGCAACGGATTTTGATGCGGTTTTTTTTAAATAGATAGAGTGATTCAAGAGGAAGGTTTATATGTATGATACATGTTTAATATAGTAGAGGGTGCAGCGGGAACGGGATCTGACGCCACGCGGGTATAAATAAATTGTCAGTACGAAGTTCGCCGGGTCAGCTAGTTTCTAATAAGCTACAAAAAAAAGAAGGAAGGTAATGTTTTTATTGTCGGTCGGCATGTGCTAACTGTTTGACACTAGACAGATACCGTACATTACCTTCAAACAGGACTGTAATCAAATTATGGGAAACTGATAATGTATTAAATGGGGAAATGTGGAATTGAGATATCGCATCTACGGAAGAATTTAAGAGTTTGAAAGCAATATAGCTTCAGAATCTGCCGATACCTCCGACTGCTCCTATTTTTTCACTTCGGTGGCAGATACGCAAACATCCCATCAGACGGAAAGTGGTTATTATTTCTACCTTTATTATTATAATACAATGGAACGTTGAGTTCTCCAATTTGGAAATACTTCAACCTTACCACTCAATCTCTTAATATAAGATTGAACCGAACACCAACTTTTCAACAATCGGCACATATAACAGATGAGGTAACAAATTAATATTGCAACGTTAACTTGTGTCTTATTGTTTAAATCAACATTACACGCGGGTCTGTCTGTACACGGAGCGACCGTAGGCGCCGTACGTGGGAAGGCGGTCTCGCCTTCACTAATGATATTAATTAATATAATGGAGTTGATGATCCGTGGAGGCGAAGGACGAATCTTTTGTTTGTATAAGGTTGTGGTGCATCAAATACAACTTTTATAAATAACTAGCTGTTGCCAGTGGCTTTCCCCGAAGGGATGTCGGTTTTCGCGATCATATATACATAGCCTATATTCTTTACCAAGGTCTCATCTACCCCTGTTAAAATTCATCAAAATCGGTTCAGTGGTTTAGACGTGAAAGCGTAACAGACAGATAGAGTTACATTTGCATTTATAATATTAGATTGATGTTGTATGTAAAAAGTTCTGGCAATTGAGTTTCATTAACTTCTCGTTATAATATTATCGCATGCTGGATTCGTCGGATTGCCGTTGGGTTCCTTGGGTCCTTCGATTTAAACTAAATTATTGGTATTGTAGTGGATTCATTTGCAATTCCTATGTAATATCAAACCAACAATCGATTGCACTATCATAAATATGTTCAAAGGCTTCGTATGACGTGGAACAAATACTTGTATCTTACATAAGTCGAAGCCTTGTGCTGTAACAGTAATGGTCCACGTTATTAGTCGTTATAAACACGCAATATTACCGGGTCGCCGTCATAAGCAGCTACACTTCCTAGTGTTACTGAAACATTTTATATCTACTATTACAAAAATAGGTACTGATATCTACTCTCTATACAACTATCGACTACCATTTTATAATATCAGAGTATCTAGCAATACAACAATAATAGGTTTACCCCCAATACGCGACATCAAAAACTATAGCTATACGAAGTATTCCTATTACAATGTAGTGGTAATCACGCAAAAATGGCTACATATGACTGGCAATAAGTAGGATAGCAGACGATTTACGGAAAATATTGAAGTTCAGCCGACTTACTTGGGAATAGGTTCAGAGAATAATGAAGATGGAAATATGACACGCTTTTTATTTCCGGAATAGATTCGTGTGAGTTCACGAGGTTGGAGCCGTGGAGGTTGGCTAGTACTTTAATAAACCGCCTTTTCCGACCCTTTTTGAAGATATAAACTAGTGGCCGTCCAATTTGTTACATATTTAAATATATCCTTAAAGGCAAAGTACACTTTTAATAAATTATGAAATATAAGGATAACTAATATCCTTCCTTAAACAATATCATAAATAAACCACTTCAAAAACATTTTAGGCATCCAAACATCAAAATAGATACAAATTAGATACATAACACAACATAATACCTACGTACTCGTATTTACGATAAAATAAAGTGACATGTTGGACAGCTTCTAATAGGGGTGACTCTTTCAAACCATTTTATTTTTAATATATTTCTTTTGAAATTGGCAGCCCTGAGTGAATAGATACAAAGTATATAAATAGCAGATGACAGACAAATAGTCCACAGATATTTTAGTCAGCGTGGGATCCAGTGATTCATACACGAATATTAATATAACGTCTGTTGCAATGAACATTCTCGTTTGATAACTAAAGCGTTAAAGTCACAGTTTTAGAAAAGGCTAGATAGTACACCCATCCTAGGGTGTCACCAGCTTCCCGCGCCTTTTCGCATTCCTACATTTAGACCGGGATCCGGCCTAACATTGACCTTCACACATCGTTTACCGAAGGAAAAATATATTTTAGCGAATAAAACTGCCTTACTTGCTGGGGATGCCTAAAAATATGGTCAAAAAATTAATTATTTGAGAATTTAAAATGTGTGTTTTTTTTATTAATTTCACGGACTTGTCTGCCAAAAAAAAAACCTCCCATGAAAAGTATACAATGTATACCATATGTAAAAGCTAGGTAGCCCAGCTTTTCCAGCTCCCTACTTCCTGGTTGCCGCGCCGTGGACGAACATTTTATTAGATTTCCTTACGAATCCAGTAATATAGGGTTGCATATGAAAATCTGGTCATGAATAGTGGTAACCCGATTTTGAAAACTGAAAATTTTAATGAGTTTACAATGTGCGAGAGAGAAAACATTGCGCGTACTATGTCATATTATAGGCGTGCCATGTGAGGACGCTGTATACAGGGTGTATTTTTGAAACGGGGCAGTAAGGGCAAGTACCTTAACCGTTGCAGTTACAGCAAAACGTTCTTAAAAGACCTTCCCTAACTTTTTGGGACATTTTGAACTGCATTCACAGATTTTGTAAAAAACTTACAGTTAGCAAAAAAAGTGCAATAAGTTCAAACTTTTTTTTTTATGCCAATCGATTCTATTTCATGTGGGGATCAAAAAACTCTATGTGACCATTTTAGCTTTCAGTACTAGAAAAGACAGAAATCGCCAAAGACCTTTCCCATACATTTCGTACGGAAATATGATAAATCAACTCGAAACTCATAGGTCAGGTAAAATTTTGAACTATTTAAAAAAAAAATCATTTAAACATTTAAGAAATTGGTTTATGAAATAAATTGCTCAAAATGATTTCCATTTTCACGAATACATAAGTCTATCCTTTTTTGCACTGAACGAATGGCGGCTAATAATGTTCTGGGATGAATATTACGTAAAATGGTCATTAATGCATCCTTGAGCTCTTGAACACTGGCGTACGTCGTCTTATACACGTCGTTTTCACGAAGCCCCATAAAAAAAAATCAAGTGGTGTTAGATCGGGGCTACGAGGTGGCCACTGTGTTGGACCATGTGTACCTATCCACTGTGTACCGAATAGGCGGCTCAAATTGGAACGTGAAAGGTGACTGTTATGTGGCGGAGCACCATCTTGTTGAAAATGAACTTTTCGCAATTCCGACAGGGGCCATTCGTCCATCTCGTTTTCAAGATGGTGTAAAATGACTTCATTATACATGGCAGAATTCAGTTTCCCTTCATAAAATTCCACCATTATGACTCGATTGGACATTATACCACACCAACAGTTGAATGAGAAGCGAACCTGATTATGACTTGCCGTAACTCTTAGTGGATTTTCTTTGGACCAATAGTGGTGATTTTTTCTGTTGTACATACCGTTATTGGAAAAATTCGTTTCGTCTGAGCACAGTATGTAATTTAAAAATTCATGATCTCTGCTTATTTTTCCTCTTAGCCATCTGCAAAAAGTAAGCCTTCGAACATCATCACCCGGATGTAACACTTGAACTATGCGCCCATATCGATAGCACTTGTAGCCGTATTTCTTCCATATCTTTATCACAAGGGAGTGGGATACACCTACTTCAAGGGCGACTTGCCTGGACGATACCTCTGGATATGCTTCGACATAAGTTAGAACCGCAATCTCCGTGTCCATGTCCACACGAGGCTGCCGCTTTCTTTTGAAAAAACCCTGCAATTCCAGGTTTTTCAAAAGATTTGTAATAACCTTTCTTGTTGGCACATGCCGCAACGGATACTTATTGCGGTAATACACTAATGCTCCCGCATTTCGATTATTGACAAAATACGCTTCTAATAAGTCAATTTTTTCACGATTAGAAGACATTTTAGCGAAAATCCTTAATTAATAACTCATACGAAGTTTCTCAGCTGAAACTAAGAATAACACACAGATTTTCGAATCAAATTCGAAATTTGAGGGTAAAAATTCTTTTTATTTACTTTACAGTCAATTCTACCCACTTCCTGGCCATAACAAAAAGTTAGACCATCGTAGAAATTTGTTTCTGTTGCCGAAATGTATGGGAAACGTTTTTAGCGATTTCTGTCTTTCCTAGTACTGAAAGCTAAAATGGTCTCATAGAGTTTTTTGATCCCCACATGAAATAGAATCGATTGGCATAAAAAAATTTTTTGGACTTTTTGCATATTTTTTTTGCCAACTGTAAGTTTTTTACAAAATCTGTGAATGCAGTTCAAAATATGTCAAAAAGTTAGGGAAGGTCTTCTAAGAACGTTTTGCTGTAACTGCAAAGGTTAAGGTACTTGCCCTTACTGCCCCGTTTCAAAAATACACCCTGTATAAATTTATAAAAAAATATTTTATAGAAAAAAATCACGTATAAACTTTTTTAATAATTAATTTTTCGTTAAATTCATTGATTCAGTAAACAGATGGGTGAAGGTCGTTGTTAGATCGGATCTTAGACCATTTAATCGATGTTTAACCTTGCCAGTCAATAGTCATAAAGTTAATTATCAATTTGTGTCGACTGTTGGGTTGTGATTGAAAGGTTTCTGTTTACGGTGCAGTCTATGGCTAAATGGCTCAGGTGGTCAGTTAGCAATAGCATATTTGTCTTCCACTACCGAGCATGGATTTCCATTTTCTGCATACAATCTATCCCAGTTACCTTTTTCCGGTCGCCACCTCGTCAGCCTACTTTTTTTTCGTTTCGTTGTTCGATGCGTCTGCTTCAGAAGTAGTGAAACATTGAAGCGCTCTGTTTCCATATTATTAATGCTGATGTGGTATCTAGGCTACTGTACATCTGTGGTTAACGACCTTTTCAGTATGGTATGTGTAGTAAACTAGATCTATTTGTACAAAGAGTCCATCTTGTAAACAAGACCCACTTCTATATACGTTAAATGGTGATATTATCTATTTTAAATGGGGAGTAAGTGTTCAGTAAAATGGTTTGAAGTGATGTGTAAGATTGCTCGACTTGATATGGTGTTCTATATAAACTGTACATACGCTGCAGGAGTCTATCGATCGACTGTGATGTGAGTTTAATCCTCGCTCGTGTCAAAATGTATTCTGAAGTTAATTTACCCTTTAGGGGTAATTCCCAATAAGTTAAAGAGAAAATGCAATGGAAAAATTGATAAAATGTCGCATTAATAAATCACACAACGGAATTCGATAAGGCTTTTACTGTAATTTCAATAGATTCTACGAAAGGTTTGTAGTCTGTATCCATAATATATAACCGTAGAAAAACGAAGAATTAACTGGCAGCTACACCAATCAGTGGGTCACCAGTTAAAAATAATACAGTAACATGTCAGATATTTTCTAAACAGTACATGTAAAATACAAGACACAAATATGCGCCCAAATCATAAACATGTTTGTGCCGGTTTGATGCTTGGAGCATCAAAATCTTTCCAAGTTCCAATTGTTCCATTTAATGTTTCAATAACACACCTTACCCTGCCAGCCCCCTACCACGAACACAAAACTGCACAAGGCCGCACACTTTATACCTGATTGGCTTGGGCGCAAGGTCATGCAAGGCTGTATGCGCGCGCGCAGCTGTGTCACCGAAGGGGAACTTTAGATCAGTAACAATTTATGTTGCGGGATTTCATGCTATATCTTCTCATATTTATCTTCCGGCTAAATGATTAGTCACAATAATTAAAAATAACGTCATGTAAATCGTTTGGGGCTCAGTCCCACATAACAAAAGGAACCTATTGTCATCAACTGGGGACTTATTCAGACTCCTTGCTGCTAGCTACTGGGATTTTTTAAAAGTATTACTAACACTACGCTCAAATTTCACCACGTAATTAAACTCAAGACCTCACGCCACTAGCTCCACGTCAAAAAGAAATGGGATAGTGGGTAAAATTCCTTGATATAACGCCCTAAGTGATTCTCTTCACTGAAAAGCTAGAACGCAACAGCTTAAACTAATACCAGGGTAAATCAATTAGTTCATTATTCGGCGTTCGTGACAAGACTTGTTAACTAGTTGGCGTATTAATCTGTCGGACGATCCCCGAGTGCGGGGCAAAAGGTGAATGTAGGAATGTGTAAACAAACCGAGTTATCTACCAACATTGAATCGGCTCATGTAAACAAGGAAGTTTGAAAAAAAAAATGAATTTGTAAACAACAACACAGTTATCTGTCAGTGAATTAATTACATCTTTATGAAATACTAGCTTTTGTCCGCGGCTCCGCCCGCGTGGATGTCGGTTATCGCGACTAAACATAGCCTATGTCCTTTCTCAAGGTCTAACCTACCCCTATACCAAATTTCTTCAAAATCTGTTTAGTGGTTTAGGCGTGGAAGCGTAACATACAGACAGACAGACAGACAGACAGAGTTACTTTCGCATTTATAATATTAGTATGGATACAGATTTTCCAGGCGAGATGGGGGGCAGGGGGTAATGCCAGAAATTGCTATAAAAATAAACTACAAGATATAATAATATAGATAATATTATTTTTAAAAGATAACTCCTCATTTATTTCTCTTTTAAAATATTATTATAAATATAAAAATTAATTTTGAAAACTATTAATGTACTTCTTTTATTGCATTTTCTGACACGTACCCAACCTCGCCTGGACTCCCTGTAGAGTTAGATACAGTACCAGAGAAGGCGATTTAAATTTATGCAATCAGAAACATTTTTTAGAGGAAGCTGTTAAGTTAAGGACAGAAGCAGATGGTGGGCTATCCACTGGTTCTGTCTACCCCGAAATTAGAAAAACGCGAGTATACCTACGTAAGTATTTAAGTAGTATGTTAAAGATTATGAATACAAAACTAAAATATTGTCAAACCATTAACATTCGGGTAAATAGTTCCGAAGTGATATAAGGATACCTCAAATTCCCCCAATAGGGTATTTTCCGTTTTTTTAAAAACTGCTTCATTTTAAAGACCGAGAAGAAATATTCAACAGAAAAATAAAATTTCTCTAATTAACGTCCATTTTCCGCGTTAAAAGTGAAAAAAATCTAATTTATTTTTAATGGTTTTGAATTTACCGCCAAAACGCGCCGTGCGCTGACGTTTACCGTATGACGTCATCTTTGAGTAAACAAAGAATTGTGACGTGAGTGATCTGTGGACTGTGATATCGGTGTCGGGTCGGATTACACAAAGATGACGTCACACGTTAAACGTCAGCGCACGGCGCGTTTTGGCGGTAAATTCAAAACCATTAAAAATAAATTAGATTTTTTTTACTTTTAACGCGGAAAATGGACATTAATCACAGAAATTTTATTTTTCTGTTAAATATTCCTTCACAGGCTTCAAAATAAAATAGTTTTAAAAAAAGTGGAAAATACCCTATTGAAGCAACTAAGTGTAATTCGATACACAGTAGAATTCAAGTCGAAAATATTTAAAAAAATCTATTATAAATGATTTTATAAATCTGATTACTGAAACCGAGGAGTCATTAAAGAGTCACCTTGCGATGCGTAAGTCGGGGCGGGTGAACGAACGGACGTCGGCGTCATTAATGTAATCTACCCTTCCATTGCTGACGCCTCCGGCTCGGCGCTTCCACCAAATTGTTCATTAGGCCTCGCTCGATGTTAAACAAGTTATTCTCCCCCGGAGATTCGATAAAGATAAGGTAAATCGAACGTAGTAAGGGTTGACAGGATCTCTGAATGTGATTAAACTGTTAACCTTGAAGTAAGGAAGTTATTACAAGAAACCGAAAAAGATTCTCTGCTTACCCCCATCGTAAATAGAGGGTCAACCCCAAATATAGCTTACTCTTCAAAAACGGAGCAATAATAAATAAAGCTTCGAAGAAGATCCCAAAACGTGATGTTCCTCACATAATTTGTTCTGTCCAGTCCGTTGAACGTAGACAATGGGTAATTTGACGCGGTCCATTATCTCAAGGCAGCGCATAGGCACTGGCTCACAGACGTACCGCAGCCACAATGAGGATCACGCGGTCGCGACAACCCACTAATTGAGCGAGTGGACACCACCTTCAATTGATTGCGCATACGCACCCACACAATGGACAGCAGTATAATGACCCCTATTGACTCGAGACGTTCACAGAACCAGGAGTATCAGTCATAGATGCAAGGAGAGTCATAGATGGGTTATATTACTCGGATATACACAAAATGTATAAGGTTTATCAATGTGTCGATAACCTAGTAACCGTTTACGGTCTATCGTTTAATTTATTGATATGAAAACAAGACGCCTCATCGATATCAGCGGAGATAAAACTGTCTCAAGTTCAACAGACAGACATTTGGTCTCGAGGCTGAACTCTCGAGCCACTGGTCGTTCACATCGACTGCACAAATTTCATCTAAGTTCGTTAACCCTGCCGCCTCCATGCCAAATTAGGCCTTAGTTATCTACCGCGTATAGCCTTTGTCTCTGTTTGCAGGAAACTATAAAACTCAATTTCAAGGGATTCTTTCTTACGAGCGCCAATTTATTGCTGCTCGTTCATTGCGAAAACGGCTCGCGAATTAGGGTTAATTGGTTCAATCAGACGTTAATTACAGTTTTGTTGTGGTTGAGCTAAACAACGGTCGGTTTTGAACAACAAGAACAATGAAAGCCGATGTAGAACTTTGAGATGAATGGCCGCTACAAGTAGTTTTGGTTGTGAAACAGTTAGCGCCGCCGCCGTTACTTGCCGAGAGCATACCATGTCAGTAAATGGAACAGATAAACAGTTTCACACATGTCTTATGGAGCGCCAGTCGGTCCCATAACGTATAAAACATAAATAATCTCTAGAAAAATGACTCTCCAGGAAGTATAATTCAAGGTAACTAAGGCTCTTTTCCATTCGATAGTAAACACAGTCCCGGAAAAAGTTGTGGTTGACGAGAATGTCTCCAGAGAGTTGTTACCAAATTTATCCATCTAACCGACGTCTAATTAGTATTTTAGCGCCTTGACGGCCAACTTCTGGCCAGAATTTCCGTACAATTCGATACCATTCAGCCCCCAAACACCAATAATTTCTATCTAACGGTTTAATTTCCGTATTGCATGCAACGTTTCACTATCGCAGTTCGTCCTGGTGGCGACAAGCGCTGTACAGTCCACCTCCCTTTGTGTAACTAATATGTATACCTCACGATAGCAACACCCATTGAAATTGAAACAAAACATATCGAATACAAACGTTAAAATAGCTCCCTGCCTGACGTAGCGTCATTCACGATGACACGCTTTTGATAACGTCTTGGACGTCAGCCAAATTAAACACGCCACGCTCTTTGAAGGCGTCGACGTCACGAGACGAAATTGACGGTAAAAGTTAATTTGGTGATGGCATTTCTGTTCTAACTCTATGGTGGGGTGACAGAGGAAGCTGCTACGATTTGCCGGTCAGGCAGAACGTTATTGGCTAAAGTAATTTTCACTAATAGCATTTTAGAAGCAAGAATATCCCGGTCAAAAGCAGAAGGCTCGAATTCTATTGAAAAAATTGATAGCTATAAGTGTTTGTTCATATATTCACATGGTAGTTTCAGCAGTGTAGTGGCCTCATTCTTTAGCTCTCTGACGAGAGATAAGGTATGTGTGTCTTCAAAAAATGGTTATTAAAAGATTATCCCGCTCGCAATACTCTCTGGGGCATATATTTACTTAATATTTTTCTGGAAACCCTTGCAATCTATTAAAAATATATTAATAAATATGTAAATTAATTTTCCACTACCTGCCTACTTACCTAATTCATAAAGTCACGTTATAATAACACACATTCACACAGTACGTACGTATCTCATTCATCATCCGACTACGGGATACATTACTAAAGCCATGCGCGTACGCACGTCGAGCCTGCGCCATGCGCGCTCGCACCGCGCACGTGCGCTAGCTTACTCTCAAGGGCTTTAGATATAATCACGCTATTATGTTTGATACTATACAATTGAATCGGAAACGTGCCCTATAATAATTGTGTAGTGTACTATCAGTCAATGTGTTTCAATTTATTTATAAAATCGATATAATTATGTTGTTATTTAAAGTGTTACAGTTCAGATAGCATTGACAACTACATCCGTACTGTTAATAGAGTGCTTAGGCTTTAAACAAACAAATGCGCAAAGAGTCTAGGAAAGTTCCACAAATATCTGAACATCAAGTCTTCCTGTATAGTATTGAATGGCAGGTGGATGATACAGTTCGTCTTCTACAGGGAAAACAAAACTATACAGGCAGAAGAGAAGAATATCAAAAAGGAATAATAAAGGTAATGCGCACTCCTATAAACCCTACGAAATGCATGAAACAGCAAAAAATCTCGATGTTAAGTTAAAGGGTAATACTTCCCAGTCAAATCTTCAAATAAAAGTCAATCTTTCAATCAAATCTCGATCTTATACTTTTTTCGAGGCGCATAACTTCCCTCCGTGTAAAATATATAATAATTACGGTAATAAACGGGACAAAGCAAGTTCCACACCTCACCGGCAATGGAGATTCGCCACGTCAAAAAAGATGCTCACTTCAATCAACCTGAGTTTGAAGTACGCGTAGAGACTTCCAGGAAGTCTAAGGCATTTTAGTAAGTCAAGGTCGACTACTGAGCCACTTAAAGCCGAACATCCTGTATTTAATATTTATCTTTATATTACGTCTGTAGTTGATATATTGTCGATAACAACATTTAAATTTGCAAGCCATAAAGTGCAAAATGAGCCCACCAAAAATACATTACCTATGTATCACAATTCACATGTCAGTGAATAAACGAATTTGAACTTGAACGTTATTGACTAACAAACTCACACATATTATCATCGTACAAACATTTACGTGCTCGTCCCTCCTGTGCAGGCAGAAATAGCCACCAGATATTTGCGATTGACTTTATACACCTCACGAATTACCTCTATTTTCATTTAACTTTTAGTACAAAATCTAGGGGGCGACTAACCTGCCCTAAATGCAAAAATTCTTCAATTTGATCTGTTTGCTCTCCGAGGTGAACCTCGACCGATCTGCTCATCATACCTTATATACATGATTTACTATCAATACAGTAAAGAAAACCACCCCAGTCCCTCCTCTCGACCCTAATCACTGCAACCTCTTTCAATCCACGCCACTCTCGTATTTTAACTATCTTCTGTGTATCCACTACTCTCCTTCCATACATACTTCGCAGATTAGTAAATACTAAAACTGTTCAACAGAGGAAATTGACGCTTTAACTTTCACGCATCACATATCCTGAAAAATATTACAAAAGTCGTTGTAAAAATGAAACGCAAGTGGGCGTATATCTTATAATTAACATCTTATATATAAAATTCTCGTGTCACAGTTTTCGTTGCCAAACTCCTCCGAAACGGCACGACCGATTTTGATGAAATTTTGTGGGCATATCGGGTAGGTCTGAGAATCGGCCAACATCTATTTTTCATACCCCGATTCGCGATAACCGACATCCACGCGGGCGGAGCCGCGGGCGACAACTAGTATACATATATATATAAATAAATAAGATTTAATTTCCCAACATCCTCAACGAGACAGATTCATGGGTGCGCTTTATAAAAACACATAGATGGACACTGAGACGGATGTCGTCTAAAATAAACTAGCTAACGAATGCGACGAGGTGCTTATTCTGTGAGAACTCCATATTCATATAGCACGTCATTAAAAACTTAACAAATATATGTTGAATGAGTTTTTGAAGTATATAATATATTATGCTAACTTTTCTAGTAGTTTTAAATCTAATTTAAATGTACAAGAAGAAATTTTCGTAGCAAAATATTTTTATCCACTCTCATACTAACTGAAATATCAATAATAAAAATAAAACTTTAATGACAGTCTTCACGCACAGAATATGAAAATAAAATTTAAAAAATACATTAAAGTACAGTCCTTCTATGGGCAACTGTATCATACATAATATAGCTTTTTCCACTAAAATACAGCTTCAGCTGGGCACAAAGTGTTGTCAATGCATTTTTCTCTACATTATCTGGGGAACGCGGTGCAACGCGCTTGCATAATTTTATTATCTGTTATTATTTATTATGCAACAGTTTCATAACTTACTACAAAAAATCATTGATAATTCATTGTTGCGCGTGTTTGTTAAATTTTGCTTTTCGCTTCGCGACCGGCGACAATCGTGAGCACATAAATATTACAATGAAGACCAAAATTTCAACTATACAACAGGGCGGATTCAGGATTTTTTTTTTGATGTTTTTAAACCTAGAAAGGCTACCCTACGGCCTACTGTAAGTTAAATTACTGTCAACATATTCACATTTAAAAATATACAAACGGTTTCTTTTAATGGTAGGAACGGGGGCACGTGTCACAGTTAATAACACCGGCGTTTATTATGCCAACCTATACTCATTTTCAAAGAATTCTAGACTCATTAAAAAAAAAACACTTTTTCTCTCTAACTCCACAAAATCTCTTAAATAGGATGTAGGGTAGAGCAAGGTCCAGTTATATTTTATATTATCCTCATATCTCTGAAGAGGTAGGCAGGAGTCACATAGACCCACTAAAATATATTTTTGATCCCCAGTGAGCCTATTCCGATTCCCGTCTATCGAGCACGTTTCCAGAGTCTGTGCTTATACTGAGAAGCAATAAACAATTGTGCTTCATTATGTTTAATAACATAAGCGTGATTGAATATCTCTTTGGGACAATTGTGATTCTGTCAGGTGTCAGCGCTAAATACATAATGCCTTTTTGCTCATTACAATATTGTTTTCAAACTGTTACTCTCTAACATATATCACATTATTTGAACGTCTAAATTGCTCTTTATAATTACATACATGCACTTATGCATTTCTCTCTTCGAGGTATTAACAGACAGAAATTTATCCTTCACATGTTACAAGCTTTCTCTAATATTATTAAACTTTTGATACAAGCCTCAAAAGCTGGACAGCATTCAAAATCGGCAGTTTCAGAAAACGATAAATCTGGCAGGGATACACAGGCTTGATTATCAGTACATGGTATTAATTAAGTGTCTCTGCTCATCTGCTACTCTAAACCACACAACACATTTTGATACGGTTGTCACTGTAACTTTTAGTAAAAGACTATATTATGCCGTGGCATCAGTTTGTAATATAAACACATTTAATATTTACTGTACACCAGCAGATTATTGAGGCATTCAGTAATCACAACTATAAGAATGATTAATCAGTACGTTATATGGGTCAATACCGACATTATCATAATGTAATATAATAAAGTTGATAACTACATGAACTGATTCATCGAGTGGCGCTTTACGACTCGTGCTTAACCCTGCTGATAGTGCTGATAGGTATAGGTACGTCATGTTTATCACAGTCGACGATAACGATGTTTCGTTGGAGAAAATAACATAATGCGTAATCAGAGGGTCATTTTTGATTATCTTCACATACTATCTTTACAATAAAATACATAAAGCAATATATATTTATATTGGGTAAACGATAGTAAACATAAGAGCATTATGTTTACTGTCGTACAGAGAACAGTCTTAAGTCAATTATGGCTTAAAATTCTTACCCCTTAAAGAATCTTACGCCATAATCGCTTACGCCATGTACGATACCTACGTAGAGAGATATTTCTTGGACATTTTTTGTTACGTAAATACAATACATTTAAAAAAATATTACTTTGTATTATGGTATATTTAAAAAAAAAAAGAAAACGTATATTCATTTCTATTTGTGCCTTATTTATGTGACATTCGTTTAAGAAATAAAGCTTTAACCATGAAATTAGTAAAAGCAAAATATTTAAATACCACAATACTTATCTCTCAGTGCTAATTACAGACGCCACATTAAATACAAACATTACGCGGTTACGTCACAGGGATCCCCATTAAAGTAAAGTCGGGGTTTACTTGCATGAATATCATTATATATTACTTTGGCCTGTGAGTGCATAGACATGCATTTATTTACAAATATGTATTTATAAATATGGATATTGACTATAAATATATTATTGACAGCAAAATGTGAACACCACATCCGTATATCCCACTATGTAAATAACAAACAAACTGAGAACCTCCTTTTTAACAGAAGTTCTCAATTTGATCGCTTTTTTTTTCAAGATCGATTCGACACAAACTCTAAGTCACACACACAGACGAACACGAATCGATCTCAACTCGAGCCATGCATGCACGCTGCACGTTGTGCATCCGTATCAATAAAATCGGAACGTGCTCGCAGGCTTCGCGGCTGCGAGTCGATGACCTCTCGTTGCTAGTCGGTTCGGTACTACTCAGCATTTCCTACTATTCTTGTTTGTTTCGGCTCCAGTTCCGATAGCGAATAACCACGTAAAAATGAACTTTTAACTTATTTGGAGGAAGTTATAGGCTTAATTGGTTAATGAAACTAATATTCGCCCATTGGTTGAAATTTTTTATCGTGAACACTGAACATGACTGATTGGGATGTAGGTGGGGCAAAAGAGCAATTTTTAAACACAAAAATTCACCATTAGTTACATTTCAAGTAGTATTTCGTTAGCATTAGCTCATCTGAGGATAACGATGATAAAATAATTATAGACAGTCCCGGTGATACAGTCGTAGCTAATGCGATTTTTGTGCATATCGCTTACAATGTGACCTAATTCTTATGTTTAAACAACGAGCGATAGCCTAAAAGTGCACGAAATTGGGGCGAGTATTTTGTACACGGTAAATTCAAAAGATTAGCCTTTCAAAACAGATCGATTAAGATAGGAAAATATTGAACCGGTCTAGGCGGGTTTTGAACCCGTAATCTTGGCCTTACAGGGGCAATGCTTTGACCACTAAGCTACCAGACCTCGCCGGGATCAAGATAAATTTCTTCTTTATATCCTTCTTTGGGGCGACGGTGAAGGGTCTACCGATATTCTCACGAACTATCGGAACCAATGAATCATTTTTAAACATTGATTTTTGACTAGTCCACTGCAATATGAATGATTTTTTATATTTTGCATGCTAAATATTCAAATCGATTAAGATAGGAAAAATATTGAATCGGTCTAGGCGGGGTTTAAGCCTTTTTTTAAGTATATAACCGGGTTTAATAATAAAAAATACAAGAAATAGCATAGTGATAAAAAATTTAAGTGTATCTACATATAGGAAGAAACCGGTGAAGTCAGTTACTAAGGTAGTTATAATCTAAGTGGTTTATTCCTAAACCATATTTAATATAAGTCCGTCTACAATTAATTACTTATAGTACAAACGCTTGAAATTTATTGTGTTAAAGCGTACCCATATTATACTTCTCCCAATGCAAAAACGTCCCATTACTGAACAGACCCATAATAGTGATGTTATTGTACAATGATGGTAATCTGTAATCGTATCGGACGATGTTTGCATGTTTCGCAACGTCTACGTAAGGTCGCCGGCGAATTGTATTATTGGCAATAACTCGTCCCGAATTACTTGCGGGCCGACCAACTGGATACATTGCTTTGGTTCCTTTTTACACTTTCACATAAAAAAGGAAAGCTTCTGTATGAAATAAATTCTGTAATGTTTGATGAGTTTGTTGTGTTCGAAACTATGAACTAGAAAGTTAAATTTAAGTAAGATTAGCATAACATAACATAACATAACATAAACTCACGCCTTTATCCCCGAAAGAGTAGGCAGAGGTGCTAGCACCCACATTTCGCCGGTTTATGTTTAGGTCCCAATGTAATAGGCGAGCCTATTGCCATTAACTGGGCACTTATAAACTAGCGATAAATACACATATAACTTCGAAAAGCATCAAAAAGTCATTGGTGTGTGCCATGGAAAACCTGGGATCGAACCCGAGACCTCGTCTCAGCAGTCCATTACCCATACCCACGGAGGAATTTTCTTTCCTCCGTGCCCATACCACTAGGCTATACAAAGATTAGACAACTATAAAATCAACGATCTAGATAAAAAGATAGCTAAAATCTTTTTTTTATTATTTCGAAAAAAAAACTTAATTTTATTATTTAATTAAATACTAAATAAAGTTGAAAAACAATGTTACATAAGTCTTCTGGATGTAATGATATGCAAGAAAAAATCACCCTTCCCGCAAAATGATTGATGTACTTCAGCTTGCTTAATAAAAGCTCAGTAAAATTGTACGAAAATAAAAGTTCAAAGGGAGATCCGAGTATTTATAAACAATTTCCGTTTACACTACAAAGAGAATGTTTTCGTTGATTGGGCAAGCCGGCTGCCGGCCACGGTGGCAGTTGCCAAATGGTGGCATCCTTTTTTTTTTTTTTTTTACGTGCGGGAAATCCCCACGGATACCCGCCGGAGCCGGAGGGGTGGGTTATGTCGGACTCGAACCGACTAAACCGCACGCCGTCTGTGGGTCGTGGTGCTAGGCCGAAGGTGAGGTTGTCTTGCGACATATCCCTCGCACCCCGGCTGACCCAGGGCCATCCCTTTCGGTCTGGCCCTCCTCGGGAGGTGGGGACCACGCCGTCCCCGACTCAACCCCTGTGTGGGGAGGCGCGCATCGTCCTACGATGCGCGCCGCCGCCGTGGCCTGCTTCTGCTAGGGTGACGGGTGGCTCCACCCGTCACCCTCAGGCCCGCGCTCATGGGGGGCGGAGGTCTGTAAGCGCCCTCCGACGCCCGAGCCGCCTTCGGGCGCGAGCAGCGATGTCAGCGAGTCTTTCTCGCTCACCGCGCCGCGCCCGCTCTGCTGTCTCCTTCGCGAGCATGACCTGCTCGCAGAAAGAGGCGCTGGCCGCCCACGCATCCGCGCAGCGGACCATCGCCGCGAGCAGGGTGGAGAGCGTGAGCACTCTCACCCCCAGGGCCTGCACAAGCTCCCGCCTCGGCGTCTCAAACGCCGGACACTCGGTGAGCGTGTGCAGCCCCGAGTCCACGCTCGCGTCGCAGTGATGGCACTCGGGCGTTGGCTCAATACCCATCAGATGCAGATACCGCCCGAAGTAACCGTGCCCGGTTATCATCTGCGTCTGACGGTACGAGAGGCTCCCGTGTGGCCTCTCTAGCCACTCCCCCATGATGGGCCTTACCGCCGCAATGACGGCGTGCCCTGCGCGTGGTTGCCCAAGTCGTCGCTCCCACTCGGAATGGTGGCATCCTAGCGATTGCGCCACGTGACGTCAACCTGGTGCGATACCACTGGCTTGGCGAATACCTGACGACAACAACACGTCACGTTGTGCATGTCTATAATATATTGAATTAGTTGCCCGTTTAAAAAAAAATCTTGGTTATGTTAAAATAACAATAGATACTGAACTCAAGAATGTATTTTTTATACAATAATGCTAACCTGACTGAGTCAGCCTGTGACCACGGCCGGTGTAACCCGGTCGAAACGTCAGGCAAATAAATCAAAAGTATGTTTTTTTTTACAAAAGAATGTTAGAAACCGAAATTATCGAAATTACTATTATTCCCTCTAACCCCTCCAACTAAGCTAAATTGCTTGTGCTAGGAGTGGGTTCACGTTGGTAGTGTAATGGCCAGGATTCGAACCCGAGACCTCTCGATCGTAAGGCCGACTCCTTAACTACTAAGCTACCTATGTATCTTTAGCTTGTATGGCTTGCATATAGTTGCTAGAACTATATGCAGCAGCAGCTATATGCTGTGGTTTTCCCAAACAACTACAATAATATAAGTTCTTCAAGAAGGGCATTAGAAGGTTTCTTCAGGGTCGGTAGCGCGAGTGTGACGCCCCTGGTGTTGCACACGTCCATAGGCCACGGTAACCACTTTCCATCACGTGGGCCGTGTGCATGTCTGCCACCTAAGTGGTATAAACAAACCACAGAACCAAAAAGTTAGTCTTGCTTGTTCGTTCGTGATGACGCAAAAACTTCTGAACAGATTGTAATTCAATTTTTTTTATAAGAAAGGTCTTGGTAAGACTGCCGTATATTTGATTCAATTAATTGAGTAGAACCGAAGATATGGCTCAAAAGTCCGACATCAATAACTAGGGCAGAGCCGTGGTCATTAGCTTGTTTGTGTTTAAAGATGGAAAGTTAATCAACGATTCTATTTCTGGGAAGATTGGCACGTGTCCTTGTGCGCGGCAGCGAGAGCTGTATGGTTCAAGGTGTTATCATAATCAATTTAGGCAATAAGGAAACAACTTTGCAATATCGAGTTTAACACTTCAAAAGCGATAAAATGATTGCAATAATCATAAACATATTGCACGATTTAATGATTGAAATGAAGCAGCAAGGACTTCTAGCTAAGGAGAGCTGTAAGACAAGGAAAGGAACCTGGAAGACATTAAAGTTTAACCATACTTCATTGCTTAGGAATGATTCAAAGTATTATTGCTAATGTCTCTTCTTTGGTGGAAAGTGCGGAGCGGGTCGGCGCCCTATTCAACCAATCATAAATTACTAGCTTTTGCCCGCGGCTCCACCCGCGTGGATGTCGGTTATCGCTATAATATTGGTTATCGTTATAAATTGTAGCCTATGTGTTATTCTGATTAGAATCCATTCAGTAGTTTTTACGTGAAAGAGTAACAAACAAACATCCATCCATACTTACAAACTTCCACGTTTAGTTAGTGGATGTCCGCGAACTTTTTGATATCGGCCGGCCCTGCGCCACTGAAGATGTCGACCGCAGTGATCAACGAAACGTCTGGAACGCAAGGTTCACATAGACCACGGCCAGACAGCCCGGAAGCAGTATATTCTACATGCAACACCGGCTGTGAAAGCCTGAAGACTTATATTTTTGATATCTGTTCACGAAGTTTGCCAAAAACTTTTTGAACATGCTCACACATAAACGGTACCCTATACTTGACATAAGATAACACATACACATATGTGTCTATGGGCGAACTTCAAAGCGCGGCGTTGTTGTACGTTGCGCAGGCGCGGCTGCCGTTTTCAAATGTTTATCAAACAAGGATGTGAATAGACGCCTTGTAAACATCCCGGTTTGATTATTGGCAGTTAGATAATATTGTGATGGGGTCAGTAGGTTATTGCAATATGTGAAGTTTTACCTAGGTATTTGAAATATATTTTGCCTGCCCAAAGCTTTTTATCGTAACGCCTACCTCCACTCTAGCCTGCATAGAAAGTTACATTAAAATGGACCATCTCATGTTATGATACTCTGCCCTGATTCGATCATATCAGGCCCAAAAATCACGGACCATAACCGATCTGAAGCATAGCATAACACATTTGAGATGTTAATGATTTATTGCCTCATAAAGAAATTTAATTGATCGAAACCTCAGATCCCACACTAGAATTACCCGTGTTATGGGTTTTATATCATTTTCTATCACGGGTTACAGCTAATCAAACTAATCTGCATCTAGTTATCATTTGGGCCAAGCCGGCAGCCGCACGCGTGAGTTGCCCACCAGCCTCCTAGGCTTCTTGGGCCGTGGTCACTCACGTATGGGCGACAGTCGGCAGTAGGGCAGAGTGGAATGCCGTCCAACCGGTGTTGAGGCCACCGCGTCCGCAAATCGCCCTGAGACTGACTTTACACGCTGTTTACTGGCGCTAACGGGATATTAGATGTACCTATCACCGGTCGAGTGACACGTGGGTGCCACGGTACTGCGAAGAATCGATAAGAATTATCTCTATTACCGTTTTCGTTCAGTCAATAGTACCTATTGAATGAAATTTTGAAGCGTTTACTATGCTAACTTTTCAAATCGATTATGATAGGAAAAAGTGAATCGCTCAGGTAAGACTCGAACCCACGATCTTTCCCTTACAGGGTGAATGCTCTGACCACTGGCTCGGTGGCTTAGTGGTCAGAGCATTCCCTCTGTAAGGGAAAGATCGTGGGTTCGGAGTCTTACCTGAGCGATTCAATAGTACTAGGTACTATTTAATTAACCTAATTAAGAAGAACAGTTTCGCGTGTTTATTCCTATAGATATTGAACATTTCTGCTGGTCTACTAGTAGAGAGCGCACTAGTCTTTCGAGATGATTATAAAACTAGTTTGTCAATTTAGTTGTCTATATAATCACCCTTCCGACCCCATACTATACTATAGTTTAAAGTACTGTAGCTGAAAGACAAAACTAACATTAATCAGATACAGGGCTTTAAGATCACACGTGACATTATTCAGAGAACAACTGAGACACTCAGATAACAGCCTAACACGATCTGATAGTCATCCCAAATTATTACCCCACAGCAATAACCACGCGCACATTCTCTTGTGAACTGTTTGTTTTAAAGAATAATGGTGCGTTTACTCTCGTTACTAAAACCAATAAGACCTACCTAAGCAGGAATTCAGCCACTTTACACATTCACATGTTTGTGCCAGCCATTTTTATTGTTATTGCTTGCCGTACCCGCGAACATGGTCGTTTTATTGGCTGATATCTTGGAGTTAAACGTTGTTTGTTTAGGATTGCGCTGAGCTGTCGACATTCCCGTATAATGTATTGTATTGTTTAATTAATAAACATCATTTATATAACAATAACGTTCATTATCTAAGTCCAGTAGTAAACAGCGATTGACTAATTGGTTGATTAATCAATCGCTGTCAATGCTTTATTTTTGAAACGCTTCCATGAAAGAGAAAGAAATATGAAACATCACGGAGGACAGAATATGATTAAGTAGCGGAGATGCCACAGTCAAATTTCTCTTAAGAAAAACGCGTGACCAAATGCGGGTGGGAAGGGAGACGCGGGGGGCATGACGTCATACCTCGTCCACGTCTCCATCTAGTGCGTCATAGCGAAACCGAACAGAAACAGACCTTGTCATTTTTGTTATATAGTTTGACTATTCGCCACTAAGCGCTACACAGAATTCTAGAATAATCTATTTTAAGGAAATAATTTTCAAAAATAAGGCCATCTTTTGGATTATAGCAAAATCATTTAGGGGGCTAAATGATTTGGCCTTATACCGACAGATGGCCTAATTTTTTTTACTTTAATTTTCAGTTTTAGCAAAATATTCCATTTAATAAATAATATAACATTTTTGAAATTGCTAATGAAGTCGGGCGAGATTATTGTGATCATTTTCATAAAATGAATTGAGTTATTATTACAACTAGTATACATGCCAGACTAGGTTACTTATTTCTTCTCTACGCTAGATGGTTCTGTTAAGACATTTTTTTCGGAAAAATTAAAATTTAAATATAGTGGACTTACTGATGAAATGTTATACCCTTAAAATGTTGAAATTGTTTATTTTTACACTTTGTACATCCTTATACTGTACACTTCATTCTTAAACCAGGTTAAAGCTATTTTTATCCTTGAACTTTTGACCAAAAATGACAACCGAACGCAAGGACGTTTCACTAGAACTGGATGGTGACGTCACAGACCAATTGAGTCGTTTTGACATATGGAAGGCTCGCGACTCGATTCCCTTGTAACATCTCCGCTATCATTTCCTTCTCCATGTGAAACATCGTCAAAAGACAAAGACGGCTTGACAGATTTTGATGGATGAACAGGGGCGTTGAATCTGCATGTTTTTGTAAAGAAAATGAATAATGTAATCATATAATCTGACAGAATGCCTATTAATAATATTACTTTAATAATTTTATTTTTCGTTTTCGCTTTCAGCTGACGTTTGAAATATCAGTCGGCTTTATCATGGTTTTTTGTCGACTAAATTAATTTCGTTATAACTTCACAATTTTTAATTTATAATATTTTTAACTTTTTAATTAGAGTTATTTTCATTCGGTTTTCGTATTACGAAAATATAAACATGAATTTTTATGTTCAAAAGAAAGTAACCAACAAATATTTGTAAGTACATGCCATATACTTATAAACGTACGCACTTGTAGAACATGCTCAATAACACGGGAATGGGCAACAAAAAAAAAACAAAAAACAGAACTATTTGCAGTTCAATGTCCGTCCGTCCGTTGATTTGAACCGAAACGACTAATTTATTTGCACTACATTATACGAGCGAAACATTCACGTTAACTACAATTAAACCAATAAGATTAAGTATGTCAAGAGCCGACCTTGTTCGTCTCTTACTTCGATTGTGAGACTGAAAGTCGCTCAGCGGACGGTAGAGTGTTACGTCGCCCGCGCGGTTGGCGCAAAATCAGTTTTATCTATTGTGTCTTCGATTTAGGTAAACGTTATTACGCTGACATTAACTTAATCGTCATCCTCATAGGAATTTTCTAATTGCGTCGAAAATTTGCTTATTTTCTTGGCCCCACCCTGAGAGGTATGCCAATTCAATATATTCTAACACTATAAAATTAGATAATAACCAAACTAGTTATCTTTCGCGTCCAAGTAACAGAGTCGTTAAGTATTCTAAGTTGGTTCAGCAAGTGATACGAATCAATTACAAAATACTGTGTTTAATTTGCATTAATGTTTCCGCAAACAAATACATTTAAATAGTTTGGTATATACTTGCTCATAAGTGCTCTAGCTTCACGATAGTGTGGGATATGACAAGCTTTTGCACGTTCCGGATCCGGAGTCAGTGTAGATCCACGTATCATGAAGTTACTGTACGCCTGCAATTCCACCACCATTCTCCTGGAATAAGCTCATATTTATTTCGGATCGGTGCATTTCAAACGAGTGCTCTAATAGGGTATTTGACAAATTTTGGAAAACCATTTTAAATTATTCCTTAGCATATAATATGCAAACAACATCGATATTTCAAAAACAAAATCAACGGTTTCTAACGAAAAATCGATGTTAAAGTTAAAATTTTCAAAAACGCGCGAATAGCGCTGTCACCTTGTATGGAGCCGATTACGTGACGTCACACATTTTGTATAACCTTAAAGCAGTGAAGTCAAAGTAAATAATAAAGTTTTTCTTCAAACTTTGTGAATAAAATGGTGTATAAATGGTGTGTAGTTGCACAATGTTCAAATACGTCTATAAATAATCCACAAAAACTGTTTGTTTCTGGTCTGTTCTGATCTGTCACAAAACCGTGTTTACTTGCGTGTGACGTCAGCAGTGCTGTGATCGATCACAGAGAGTTTTCGTCACAGATAAAAATTCGAAAAAATATTAGATATTTTTAAGCGAAATTCTCAAAAAAATGCTTATTATAGTTTAATTTATAGTTTTAAATGTCTTTTTACGCTATTATCTGATAGGATGACCATTATTTGTAGTATTTTTTAATGTTGTCAAATACCCCATTGGCTACTCTTACTATATCAATTTCTCGTCACACCTTACTCTCAGATATTATAACTTATAACTAGGAAAGAATGAACTAAAACATGCTTTTCTTACTTCACTACATAAACCAGTCAAACTGCTCGCTGAACTATAACTCCGTATGTCAGCTAAATATTTTCAATACGATCTCTAACCACGGAAGTAGGAAGTTCGTTCGCGAAGCAAGCCATTAGCTTCGGTATGGCCGCCGCATGTGTATACTATTAAAACAGCCAGACGCTAGTGGTATGGACATAACTATAACTACAGTAGTTACTAGTTAGTACTCAGAACTTCCTAATATAGAGAAATGTATGAACATTTCTAGCGGTCGCATACTTATTTTTCACACTATTGATTAACACAATATTATGCAATAGGCACTTCTTGCCTGCACAAAATTACCCGATTATGCAAACTTATATTTCATTACAGAGATTTTGTTGCCGATATTTTATAAAAGCACTAGCTTTTGCCCGCGGCTCCGCCCATGTGGATGTCGGTTATCGCAACCAAACATAGCCTATGTCCTTTTTCAAGGTCTACCCCTATACCAAATTTCATCAAAATCAATTTAGTAGGTTAGGCGTGAAAGACAGACAAACAAACAAACACACACACATACGCTTTCTCATTTATAATATTGGATTTTTAGGCTAATAAGGTAAAGGTCTGAAGTTGGTTACTGTCTATGCTTTATTGAGTAAAAGTCACTTACAACTTAGACCTTTGGTTTCTGAAATGTTCGTTCAGAAAAACCTTACATCAACCATCCCTCAACCAACAATGGCTACACGCAACAGCCCTTACAACACGTAAGCGATAAAGCGTTAGGATCTAATTGATAATCACACCATAATTTTATTGCTTTTCGCCATGGTGTGTGCCGTTTAAATACCAATAACCTGACACTAGAATTGTTGACATAAATCATGAGGGCGAAGTTGACATAACACATTCTACAGGTGTATGTATTAGCTTTCCTTTTGACAAATAATATTTAATAAGTATGGTTAGTAACCGATAAAAGTATCTATACTCACGCTTGTATTTTCCCGAAAGAGTGGTCAGGTGTCTATTAACACTCATAATTTTCCTACATGTTCTTCAGTACTCTATAAGCTCCTATTGTAGTCACTTAGCACTTTCGTATAGGATAGCCTCGTCTGTGGATTTCCTCCCAGGCAACTCAACAAAGACCTGAACCCATGAAGAAGTGTCTAATCGACGGTGTTAAGCTCACCGTCTATTGCATTAGATAGAAGAACAGTTGACAAAATTTGGGTGTATATACACCTTTGCCTCTTACGGGGTCCGCTACTGGACCTATTCGTACTCTCTCTGCAAGTGGCAACACGTACGTTACGCCTCCGATGTTGCCAGTTTCTTAGATCACAGGACTGAGCAAGTATTTTCTACCTCCACCAAACCAATACGGATAAAGTCAAGAAAGTTATAAACTTAAATTACATTATTTAAATGTACAAACATTTCAATTTTTTTATAGAGTATCCGGATGGTGACGGAGAAAGAATACAAGTATCACCACTCCATCTCACCCGAACGATATCACTGCGAGAGAAGAAAATCTCGAAATAAAACCCTGTACCAACCCATCTAGCCACAGTGGAAACAGTACAGTATGTCGAAGCCTCCAAACATTGGGGGAGACTACTTGTTTGTTTTTGTACATAAAATTTGACTAAAAGAATATAAACTCAGTGATCGTCGCCTTCAAGTAAATCGCGTTCACGTCAACGGAGAGGGGGGGCAGGCGGTGCGGGGGCGGAAGGGAAAATTTCACTTTTCTCGAGAGCGCTGGCCGAGCGTCGTACGTCGCCACCGGTTACTTAACGACGTTAACGATCAATTAATACACGCTAATGAGCGCGCGTGCGCATACGTGACGTCACGACATTGTGCACATAAAACATTATACATATATTGCCTTTGAATTGTTTTCTGGATTTTGTAACAGGTCCGAGTAACCGGCACTTGAATTGTTAAAAAAGAGCAAACCAGGAAACACTGAATTGCAGTGTTCTAAGAGTTAGCCTATAAAGCGTGAAAGGATAGAAGCATATTAAATGCTTTGCCTCTGCCTATGCTAGAGCGAGAATAGCGTGAGCATTTGTATGTAAGTGAAACTTAATTGATATTTTACTATGTATGACAGGATCGTAGCAGGTGGAAACGTGTGGAACCTCCATAAAACGGCGTGCTTGTCTGAAAGATTGAAAGTAGAGGGTCGTGAAGTGTAGAACGACTTAAGCTGCCTATTATGGCAATTCTAACTTTTATTTTATTTTATTATCGTGCGGGAAATCCCCACGGATACCACCCCCGCCGGAGCTGGAGCGACCTACCCCTCCAGCTGTCACCACTGTGTCGAACTCGAACCGACTGAACCGCACGCCGTCTGTGGGTCGCAGTGCAAGGCCGAAGGTGAGCTACCTATAGAAGCATATCCCTCGCAGGCAATTATAACATCTTACGTTAATGTATAAAAGTTCTCTGCCAATACATGAAACATTCTTAGAAACCATTACACTTAGAAATTATTTAATTGTTTGAAATGCGCGAATCCAAACAAGCAATCCGCAGAATTGCTCAGAAACTGTTTACCTAACTAACGTTTCCATCATCCAACCATTTCTTAGAGACGGTAAGTATTCTGATCTCTGTTCAAAAGTAATGAGAAATATAATTGACGCGGCAAATGATGGGTACACACCAACATTAAGAACGAAAGATCGCAAATGAGTACGACTTATCATATACCACACGATTGACAGTGTGCATCGCTTCTTATTGCAGTAACATCCAAGCAAGTTTATTCGCATTCGTTGATTTGCCGTCGTTCGCGTTCATTCTTTTGGTGTGTACATGGTATTCTAGGAATATGTAATTAGTTTCAATTGCAGGGAAAGCATGGAGGCTCCATGCGAGACCAACTTTCTTCTGTCGACAACCTGATATGATGGAAATTGGAAACAACTTTAATAATTATTATACAGTGTTACTCCTTACTCCTTGATGTTTTCGCGAACGTTATTAATTGCCATGTCATTTGGATATTTTTTAATGTAAGTGGTAGGCTGAGATGTGTTCCTCATTCATTTACGGGCTACATTTTTGGTTTAGCGCAACAGAGATCGAGACACGGCCTTGGAATTACGCAAAAATAAGCTTCAACTTATGCCACAGGATCAACAAAGCAATTGTATAAAAAAAGAGCATGAAAATGCCAGATGCCTCATTTTTATTGCCTATTTCCTTACTTCTGAAGGTGATAACTCTGGTGTTACGCGCAGTAAGCCTAGAGCACTTTAACCGACTGCCATCAAATGGGCCATGTGCTTATGTAACAGCACCACAGCCTCACGGTATGCGGTTACCGCGGTCTATAATAAACACTTGCAACACCTGTCATTTATCCACATTAAAAAAGTAGGCTCTCCTATTCACCGAGTGACACGAACACCTACTAATACAATAAAGCCAGCACGTACAATCAGCGCCAGAACGATGTTGACGACAAAGTTTAAAATTATCTTAAAACCAAGGTATTAATAGCAAATTCAAACTGTTTTATACCTGGTTTACATTATTCCCTTAGCATTCCAGCCCAGTGAGCGAATCCAGTGCTGGAATGCTCCTGGAATAATGTGAAACATCACTAGAATGTGCCCATTCCAGTGAACGATTAAAGTCCAGTGGAGTTGTCAAGCGAGTTTGAAACACTGAAACAATGCAAAAGCACTACAATCCAGTCCACTGGACTGGATTGGTTCGTTGGATAACTGGACTGGAATAAAGTGCACAAGGCATTATTGATTTAAATTGTATTTTCTGAACTAATTGTGTGTACCAAATTTCAGAAAAATCAGTCGACAGGAAGCGGGATCTATTATTAAGATAATTTTGAGTACTGTTCGTCAGGATCGATCTGTGCCTGAGCACGAAAAACGTTCGAATTCGTAACTTAAACGTATCAAAAAGAACGGAGCATTGCGATTGGTTGACAGTAGGCAGGCGGCCAATCACAATGCTTCGTTCTCTCGATGCGTTTACGTTACGAATTTGAATATTTTTCGTGCTCGGGGTACTGTTGCTGACTGTACATAGGTGTCAGACAACGTGCGACCTATGAACTGTTCACTCAAAGAAGCTCAACGATGTACGACGACAATGTAGATTGAAATCATATATTATTAGAAGTAGCAAGAGTACTGGCAAAGGTCAGAAGTCAGGACATCAGACGAATTACGTAAGAATTGCGCAGAGACAATGAGTTTCATGTTTGTGGTCACACTGACCACAGAGCTGTTTCTAGTATTGCGACTATAGACAGGCATATTATGTAAATAATAGTTTAAATAAATAAAAGAGAAGAAGTTAACTAGTTCCTATGGTTGTTTTATTAGCTATGTCAGGACACAGTAATTACGAAATAATTGAAGCAGTGGCGATAGCAATCGACAGGTCACCGTTCCAAACCACGGCCTTTACTTTACGAACGTTAACCCTATAATTTTAATATTTATAACTGAGGATAATTGCATGCATTGATTTTTCTATTTTGTGTACAGTGTACAGTTATATTTAGTACGAAAAAGTAAGCTACTACATACTACTATTATATCTAAGGCAGGGGTTGCGATCATGATGGAATCAACCCATCTACAATTTATTAGTGTTTCATTACACAGACCTAAATGTGACCTACAAAACAAGTCCTTGAACCCCAAACAGACTTCACAAACAGAAATGACATCGATCCGATTTCTCTACAGTTGCACAACTTTTCATCTAACATTGTTGCTGCAAGCACAAACAAAGAAAAGTCTCAAGTGCAAATAGTTAGCACGTAGTTACACGGTATTTATCAGTCACATCCGCACTATAAATACCGCCGTTATCGTCGTATAACATCTGTGGTGTCACGGTGTTTAGTGTTTACACGGTCGCGTGACGCGTCACTATTTTAATACAGATGCTATCTTATCGACTGTGCACACAAAAGGTACAGTTTAGAACTGCAACCACAGAGAGACAAGTGATACCTTGTCGACAGGTACGCGATGCTTGAACGGATCTTATTTTTATCAAAATGCAATAAAAATCTGCAAAAATCGAATGTGTGATAAGCATATTATCTAGAATTAGCTATTTATGGCCAGAACTTATCGTTTCTATCTAACCGTTCTTAGTAATAGCGTCTAGGTATTGTTAGCCTGGCGCTCGGCCACAGGGGATGACCTTGCCCTCTGCTGCAATGCAGGCACCATCGCCTTGGCAAACTTGGCTTGTCCGTAGACGCTCACTACACCACCGCGGCACCACGACGACACAACTCACACAGCCCAGCCCTAGCCGGTTCGGTTCATCAATCGTGATCTATTTATAGTCCGGCACGCGATTTCGCCAAGGTGAATTGTAAATAAGGCTTAATCTTCCAGGTTGTTGTTGTGGAATACTTTTTAATAAGTTTTAACAAAGTTAGACTGTTACATTTAAATTAATTTCTTTGTTATTTTTAACTTTGGTAAATTAAAGAAATTGGGACAATTTGTGTGATGTAATACGAAAGGCTTGACTGTTAGTTGAGGCAGCGGATTCTATTCTTGCTCGGTACAAAAAAAAATATATGTTTCAATTTTTCTAAAATATTATTTTTGATAGTATATAATTCATTAACAAAAAGTTAACATAATAAAATGTTTGCTGCAGCTCTCTAGAACAACATTGAGATCATTTTTTTAGACGAGTCAATACGACAACACTGCCCTCGTTATTCCATTACACAATTATTTGTACTTTGCAGTTGAGTTGTGCTTTTAACATAATTATTTAAGTAAGTATTGGATTGAAGGTTAGTTCTGACAAGTGAGTGCACCGACAAAGTTAAGTTATTAACATCTATTTCATTTACTAACTTTTTTCTATGTTTTCTTGGACGTCTCCTACTTAGCTACCTACCGTTAATTTTCCCAAGAGTAAACTTAATAACATATTGTCCTCGGGCCTAGCATGGGCGCGGGACAAATATCTCTCTCCACCGCTTATGTCAAATAGACAGGGGACAAAGGTGTTTCTCCCCGGTAGCTAGCATGGCTTCAAAGGAGATAGCTTATGTCCCTCGCTGTGACGTAAACAAGATACTATTTCTCCACTTGCTTAGCACGGTGGCCTCAAAGTGGAGATAATTTGTCTCTTTTTGAGAGATGATAGAGAGAAATTAGTCTCCGAACTATTGAGGTGGGGACAAGATTGCTTAATACACATTTAAATATGTCTCGTGGCTTATTCGTTCTAAGTGAACTACAAATACAACATACGCAACAACAAAATGCATCGGCGTATGCTGCGGGATCAAATAAATGTGTTCGAATTACCAGAGAGTGAATTCATATGAATTTATAGGATTTCTCAAGATATGGCCCTATATTATGTATGCAATGCATTGAACAACGCATTTTTTTTACAATATTAGCAACCAAAATTATCGAAATTATAAATATTCCCTCTAACCCATCTAACTAAACTAAATCGCTTGTGCTGGGAGTGGATTCACGTCGGTAGTGTAATGGCCAGGATTCGAACCCGGGACCTCTCGATCGTAAGGCAGACTCCTTAACCACTAAGCTACCGCCGCGACGCGACGCTTAATCAGATGGCTTGCCAGTACATTATAAGGTAAATAATGTTGCATTTCATAATCGACTAAAACTTTTATTTGAGCTGCTGTGCTCCTAATCCTAAAAGATATATTCTTTGTAACAATTTTTTTAGAGCGAATTCACAGTATTCACACACATTTATTCACAATAACATACAACATTTTTTCACTCATTTTATTAAAATCACAATAAATACTACAATAAAGATAATATTAATAAAGGATATACAATTGAGTAATGTACCGGGTAAATGGGGTAAATAAATAAACAGAAAATAAATATGTAAAAAAAACGTTACATGACAGATTGTCTTTTTTTTTCTTCAATATGGCGCACTCTTTAGTCAATAATAATATTCTGCAGCATAATACTAATAATTTTAAAAGTCACTATTACTCTTATAAAATATGCACGTTGCTAGGTTTTGTTAATTTTGTCGAATAGGTACGACTCGAATATTTTTTCGTATATTGCTAGCATTGAGTGGAGAAACGTTGTCCCCGGTGAGAAACTAGTCTTTCCTCGACGCCGTGCTAGCTAAAGGGACAAAAACGGAGGGAAAGACAATTTTTTCTCCACTCCCCGGCGACTTTTTGTCTTCATGCCATGCTAGCCCTGCAGGTTCCGAACACAGTACTTCACGAACGCAGGTAAGCATAAGGACAAAAAACTATAACCACACCCTTGTCTATTTCAGTCAGGCGTGTAAATAGCCGTGTCTTCCAAAGCGGGTTGAGAACAGGTTACGACTGAGCGTGGAGTTCGTCCAGTCCAAGATGTCTTTGCCGACAACCAGAGGGGCCATGCAATCAACACAGTAAAATGAGTATATCACTCACCCAGCGCTGGTGTTCGGCTGCTGTTTTGGTTCTGCTGCTGGTGGCCACCAGCTGATGTCTTCTCGAAGCGGTGTCCGGGATCCGCAGTAGACCCGGGGCGAAAACACTAAGTTGTGTTTCAAGCGGTGAGCTGCTGAGACCTCCTTATCGTAAGGAGCTCCAGGCTTGACTAATTTGTGCAGCGCGAAATCAGCTGACTCGCGCCGCTCGCAAACTCACAGCCGTTATTTTTAAGATCAGCGATATACCCACCTACCGGTCGCCAACAAGTACCCCCCAAGTTTGACAAATAAACATATGGACTGGTACCCGCCACAACACGCTCCCCGCCTTGACGAGGTCCAGAGCAATAAGTAATGAGGAGAGCTAAGTAATAGGGTGACGACAATCTGAGCGGTTAAGTTAAGTAAATAAAACTATAAAACGGTCTGAGTACATTAATGAACTGTTACAGCGGATGCAACAGCACACAACAGCGGTATAAACAAAACAAACAGATATTCAAATTGAATTCGATTGTTGATTGTTAATTATGATACTTATAACTAAATACTAGGCTAAGTTGCGGGTGTAATTAAATATAGTGAAATTAAGAATTTATTGCGTTGGCAAAGGATACAGCTTAGTTACAGGACGTTTATATAGTCCTGACGCGGTTTTAATAGAAGCTACTCTAACTACGCCATCCGAGCCCGGAAAAACTTCGGTTACAATACCCAATGGCCACGACAAAGGTGGTACATTATCTTGACCCAAAAGTACAACAACACCGATCTCTATCGGACGATCAGGCGTGCACCATTTCTGACGAGTTTGTAACGTGTTTAGGTATTCAACTCGCCACTTTTTCCAGTAGGATAATACAAGTTGATCAAGAAGTTTCTTACGATTTGTTAGATGTTTGCCTTCCTCCGTTAGTTCAGAAGAAGGCAAGTACGTTAACGGGCTAGCCATTAAAAAATGCGCCGGTGTGAGCACCTCGGGGTGAGGATCTGCAGACAAAACGCTAAGCGGTCGAGAATTTAGAAGACACTCTATTTGTACTAAAACTGTTAAGAGTTCCTCATAAGTGAGAAGTTGTTTCCCTATGACTCGGAATAAGTGAGTCTTTACGCTTTTAATATTTGCCTCCCAAAGACCTCCGAAGTGCGGAGCGCGCGGTGGGATCGTAGTCCACTTAATGCGAGTTTTGAGAAGTTCTTGTTTGATATCGGATTGGACATTCGAATCTAATAAAAATGAATATATTTCATTAAGCTGTGCCTTCGCACCTATAAATTAGTACCACCAGTAGGGAATTGGAGTTTAGTAGTAGCTATGCAGACGTGCATTTTGTTAATTTTGAAGAAAAATAACTAAATAGGTGCAATTAATTACTACAGTAAAATTAAATAGCCGCATAAGGTGAAAACAAAAGTGTGTCGTAACCGCAAGTGCTTTGTTCAGTGTTGACAATTTTTGTTGTTGTGCAAAAATGAACTAAATACAAACAGAGTGTGTCATTTAGATTAATTAACTATGGCTAACTTAAACTCCCCATTTAGCCGTAGCCAAATGATGCATCGAAGTCCACCGCCGACGCCTACGCAACGGGACCCTCGTGAAGCAGCAGCAGACCCACCCACTGGTCTCGAAAATAAGTTGCCAAATGAAGTTGTTCCGACGGAAGAAATCCAGAGGTGGATGGGAGTCATTAATGACGTTTTAAACGAGGTCTGTGCAATAGTTGGGGAAGGAAAAATGAACTCGGACCAAAAGCTCCGAGTAAACAATCTGTGCCGAAAGGTATCAAATGGGACATCCCAGATGGCAGTCATGTACCAGTCGCTTAAGCAGAAAATGATTCAGGCACATGATAGAATACAGTACGTAGAGGCCCAACAGAATTACACGAAGGCAATAGACCAACTTAAGCAGACCGTGGAGACGAAAATGCAGCCAGCCGAACTGACCTCTTATGCGCACATCGTCAAAAAAGGAGCCGATAATCTGGTCCGTCCAGCAAACCTGAGCGCCATTGCCATTTATCCTAATGACAAAACCAAGACCAGTGACGAGACCAAGGCACTAGTGCAAAAAATTATTTCACCAGAGGCATTTAAGCTGCAAGTTCGTGGCCTGAAGAAGGTCAGAAATGGAGGAGTAATAATAAGCACAGAAAATAAAGGTGACATTGATAAACTGCGGAGTTCAAATAAATTAGCTTCCTCGGGCCTAACAATCGAAGAACCATCTAAGCGCCGACCAAGGATCATAATTATTGGTGTCCCACTATCCTTGAGCGAAAAAGAGGTACTTGATTGTATCTATGAGCAGAACCTCTCAGATAAGGTGCCGAACTATACACGGGAGTCGTTTGCGGAGACGGTTAAAATTAGCCATAAATCGGGTAAGAAAAATCCTTCCTTCTGCAATTACATTATTGAAGTCCCTCCGACCATCAGAAAGGTTTTAATAAACCAGGGCCGCATATTCATTAACTGGACATCATGCCCTGTAAGGGATTTCACCATTGTGACCAGGTGTTTTAACTGTCAACTGTTCGGACATGCAGCAAAGTTTTGCCGTGAGAGTACCCCCACCTGCAATCACTGTGGAGAGAGTGGTCATTCCCACAAGGAATGTACTAAGAAATCTTCTCCCCCAGTATGCGCGACGTGTAAACGTTTCAAAAGGAAATGTGACCATCAAACCGGTGATGAGAGTTGCCCCGCACGCAAATATGCCGAAGCTAGCTATATCAACTCTATAGACTATGAAGGCGCCTAAGAGCGTCACCAACAACCTTTTGTTTTAGCACATTCGAAGTAATCTTTGTTTTATTTTTGCACCAATCAATTAATTATTATTATGACATGTAATCAGCTATTAGATGATCTAGACAACTTTTCCGTGTCAGAAACACGTATCTGCTTTGCTATGGACTGTAAGAAAATTCTATCTTCGGGTAACAAGCTAACTTTACTAACCCAAAATATTCGTAGTATTAACCAAAATATGAACGCACTGGAAGTGTTATTGCACGATATTAATATAAGCTGTGATATAATTATACTAACTGAATGCTGGCTCCCAGAATACGCTCATAATATGCCCGCTTTACCTGGATATTTGTCACATACCTCGACCAATTACATCAACCAGAATGATGGTCTTGCAGTTTATATTAAACGGGGTCTTAACTGTACCATTGAGGAACCACAATTAGATGGCAGTAACTGCTTAATAGTTAAAACTCAACCTGATACAGCAATTCTTGCGATTTATCGCCCTCCTTCACAAAGCATAGAAACATTTTTAGATGCTTTAAATAGGATACTTATATATCTATCTTCAACAAAAAATATTATTATCATAGGGGACATAAACATAGATATCGTTCCTGAGCACGCAGACCAAAATGCGCACCGATACCTTAACATGTGTTCAGCCCACGGCCTATTACCTACTCATACTTTCATGACATTCCAAACTGGTTCATGCATGGACCATATCCTTATAAAATCTAAATTATCGACCAAGACCTTAGTAACTAACTCCTGGCTAACTGACCATAGAGCTATTTTGCTGGCGATGCAAACGTGTTTACCTAGACAAAAATGCACACATAACATAACAACAGTGAATATGTCTAATCTCGAATATGACCTACATAAGGTTAATTTCGACCCAGTTTTCAACTCAAACAATCCAAATACTTCACTGAACTACTTTATTCATTCTCTGCAATCAGCCATACTACAAAATACACAAACAAAAACAGTACCTAGAAAATATAAGACCATTAAACCATGGATTACACCTGGACTTGTCCGCTGCATAAGACATAGGGATAGCTTACATCTTAAACTCAAACTAACGCCTAATAATGAAATACTTGCTATGACTTATAAAAGATATAGAAACTTTTGCAACAACCTTCTTAAAAAGTTGAAATATCAGTTTGAGAGAAGGGAACTACACAAAGCAGGTAATAATAGTAGGCTTATCTGGAAATATTTAAAAACAAACATAATTAGAACGAAAACACCTGACCAACCACTCGAGCTGCTATATCCAAACAAAAACCCACACAACACCATAGACCATATCAATAAGTTCTTTATAAACGTTGGTAAAAACTTAGCCGAAAACTCACTAAAATCATGTAAACGCACTAATAATACAAGATACCGACCTACTAAGACTCCAGTGAATTCTTTTGTTTTGTTAGATACTGACACTGAGGAAATAATAAGAATCATTACAGGCTTAAAAGATGTTTGTGCCACCGGATCGGACAACATACCTAATAATATACTTAAAGCATTTAGGCTGCTTCTTGCACCTCCTCTGACTCATATATTCCAATTATGTCTAACTCAAGGAATATTCCCGGATGAACTCAAAAGAGCGGTTGTCACACCAGTGTTTAAATCTGGTGATAAGACTTGTGTTAATAACTATAGGCCTATCTCTGTCTTAACAGGTTTATCAAAGATTCTGGAGAAACTTATTAATAGCAGATTAATAAACTATCTAGAGAAAAATAATCTACTGTCGGACTGTCAGTATGGCTTTAGGCCAGCGCGATCCACCACCCAGGCAGTACATAAATTAACAGAATATCTTACTAACAATCTAGATAAGGGCATGCATACCATGGGTATCTTCCTCGACCTTGCCAAGGCCTTTGATAGTATTTCGTGCAATATTCTACTAGGGAAGCTTGAATTTCTTGGAATAAGAGAAACACAACTTCAATTATTCGCCGACTATCTTAGTAATCGCAAGCAATCGGTAAAAATTGGGGATCGCACAAGCAATGTGATGTCTAACAGTAACTTTGGCGTCCCACAGGGAAGTGTGTTAGGAAGTACCTTATTTTTAATTTATATTAATGACCTCTGCGCTACCCCATTACATAACGGTATGATAATATCATATGCTGATGACACAGTTCTGTTATTCACCGCAAAAACACGTTCAGACTTATATAGTCACGCCCAATGTGGTTTTAATTTTGTGACGAATTGGCTTAATGAAAACCTACTCACATTAAATGCAGATAAGACAAAATACGTATTATTCACAATGCGCAATATTTATAAAACACCACACAACCTACAAATATTCGCGCATAGGTGTAGAACTGCTGACGCACCATGTCTGTGTCCCACTATAGACAAAACCGATGACATAAAATATCTCGGCGTCACGATTGACAAAAACCTAAATTTTCGTAAGCAAATAAGTTTGATATGTACCAGAGTACGTAAACTAATATACATATTCAAGAACCTACGTGCTATAGCCAATTACAAGTTAATAAAACAGGTATATTTGGCTTTGTGTCAATCCATTATCACGTACTGCATAACGTCCTGGGGTGGTGCAGCGGGTTCAATCCTACTCCCGCTGGAACGCTCCCAAAGAGCCCTTCTCAAGGTAGCCACTTATCGGCCGCGTAGATTTCCCACTCATCAACTATATACGAAATGCGATGTACTCTCAGTACGACAATTGTTTATATTAAGTATTATATTGTATCAGCATACCAAACTCACACCACCTGAACAGACCGGGGTAGGACGACGGAGAGACCGGGTTTGCACCATTCCACTCTTCCAACATGCTTATGTAAATAAATTTCACATATTCTTAGGCCCTTATTTGTACAACAAGTTCAATAAGAAATTAACCATCAGTAACTTAAATTATAGAGAATGCAAGGCTTTGGTGACTGATTACCTAAAGAAACTAGATTACGAGGACACGGAAGAGTTGTTGGAGATTGTAAGCTAAAAGTTTGACTGTGAGCTTATTGTATCTAGTCTAGACTAATTGTATTATATTGTCTTAATTAACATTAATTAGTACTATGATATTTAAAATGAGAACTGAGAAGGTCTGAAACACAGGTTTGACATAAACCTAGATCAGGCTGGTCCCAGTTATACTAAATTGATCTATATCTAACCTCGTTGTATAATCGGATTAAAGTGTTATTTTAGTATTAAAATGAAAAAAAATGTAAAATAAACGTTAAGTTAGAATGTAAATGAACTTGTAATGATGTATATCAGGCAGCTAATAATTTTGTACTCTACGTAATGTAATGTAACTGAACTTTTTGAAAAATAAACATTTTTATTATTATTATTATTACCATTGTCCGAGTACATAACGGACACTGGACCGCGGCGAGCAATAAACCTTTTAAAGGCAGAAAGAAAAGCCTCGGATGTAAGATCCGAAACAAGTTCGATATGTATGGCCTTAGTGACCAAGCATATAAACAAACATATATATACCTTCTGCGAGCGTTGACCTCTACGACGAGTAGGTATATAAGCAATAGGACCAGCTAGATCCACCCCAGTATGCACAAAGGCCTTAGCATCGCAGATACGATACCCAGGTAGATCAGCCATTTTGGGTGTTGGATGTATAGGTTTTAAATGAAAACAGGTATTGCATTTGCGGCAGCGAGAACGAATAACTGTCCTACCATCCAATATCCAAAACCGCTGCCTAATAATTGACATTAATAGTCCGGGACCCGTATGACAGTAAGCCTTATGATAGTGATCAATTATTAAATCAACTATCCGGTCATGTTTAGGTAGTAGTGCGGGATGTTTGGCTTCGTATGGTAAGTCAGACTTAGAAAGTCTGCCCCCAACGCGCAAGACACCGCAGTCGTCAACAAAAACCGACAGACCGCGCAACTTTTTAGACGGGAGTTCACCGGCTTTAATCAGATTAATTTCGTTGGAAAAATGAATATTTTGAACAACGCGAACAATAAACTTTTCAGCGGCGTAGATATTCTCAACAGCGTCCCGACCGGGTAGTCTGTTCGTGAATTTAAGAATCCACATAAATACACGTAGTATCTTATTCCACGAACTGACGCGGTTAGCTATGGACTCCAAGGCATGCGGTTCAGTCTTTGAAGCCTCAGCCAGGAACGCCTTCGCTTTCAACTCCGGTAAAGTATTAAATTCGGTCGGTGTGAATTTCAAAGGCCATTCACTTATAGGTAGATGAAGCCAGGTAGGGCCGTCCCACCAAAGCGCATGTGCGATCAAATCCGACGGCAGCATGCCGCGTGATAGACAATCACTAGGATTTGTCTTTCCAGACACGTGATTAAAACAAGCCGCGGGTAAGTTTTCCTGTATTTTAGCAATACGATTGCTTACGAAAACAGACCATCTATGGGGAGATGAATGGATCCACGAAAGAGCTATAGTGGAATCTGAAAACGCGTAAATACCCTGAATAGGTACGCGAGCGGAAAGCTTATCTTTGACCACGCGAACAAGCTTGGAAAGAAGCAAAGCGGCGACAAGCTCCAAACGAGCCAGCGTCGTAATCTTAGCGGGGGAAACTTTAGATTTAGCACATAGGAGCCGGACCGTGATATTCCCTTCAGGGTCGGTTATGTGTAGGTATATACAACAACCATAACCACTAAAGCTGGCGTCGCAAAATGCTACAATATTTACCACAGACTCCCTAAAAACCCCAATATGTCGCGGTATTTTTAAAGAAGAGAGTGCAGAAAAATCACGTGTAAAAGCCGAGAACCTTTTGACTATATGTTCCGGAGGAATCTCATCCCAATCTATCTTAGCCAACCAGAGTTCCTTGATGAGGATTTTAGCGTACAAAACGACCGGAGCCACAAGACCCAGCACGTCAAACAAGCGGGCCACCAGTGATAAAATAGTGCGTTTAGTGCATTTATTTTCAACTATGGCGGTAGTCAAAGAAAACTGATCGTCAGCGGGTTCCCAGGATAAGCCAAGGATTTTAAAATTATTTGAATTTTTATCTACTGGAGAGAAACATACCGGCGAGCGATGAGATTCCGGAAGTGTCTCTAATACAGCGGGCTTATTACTTGCCCATTTTATCAGATCAAATGAACCTATCTTAAGTAAATCAATTAATTGGCGAGATAAGTCAACTGCCAATGGTTCATCGGGCACTGAATAAACATAATCATCCATATAAAACTGAGTTTCCACTAATTTAGAAGCCTCAGGAAAGCGGTCACTATGCTCACACGCTAAGCTACGCAATGTGCGCATAGCTAGGTACGGACTAGGTTTTAACCCGAACGGTAAATGATTAAAATGAAAAGTACGTATGTTTTCACTTTTATTAAAACGAAATAAAATTCTTAAATATTTACGATGGTGCTCATTTACCCCGACTCTCAAAAACATTTGTTTAATGTCTGCGGTCATAGCTACAGGAAAGGTGCGAAAATCAAGTAGTAATAAAAACAAATCAGCCTGTAAATTAGGTCCGGCATGCAGGACATCGTTGAGTGACAACCCTGAGTGTGTTTTGGCACTAGCGTCCAAAACCACCCGAATGGTGTCCTTGTCCGGTCTAATAACGGCGTGATGCGGTATGTAGTAGCCTTCCTCTATTATTTCAGAGTCGGGTACCTCCGACAAATAACCCTGAGCTATATACTCGGCGATGGTTTTATTATAATTCTCGCGTAGGGTAGGTGATTGTGCGAATTTTCGCTCGAGTGCAAGCAGGCGCCTATGAGCCACTCCGCGAGAATTACCCAACTCCGAAGGGCTTCGCGAGAAAGGTAAATCAATAAAATACCTACCGTCCCTAAATAAAACTGAGGAATTAAAACTATTTTCGCATTCTAACTCTTCCGGACTAATAAATCGCTGAGTCGGAATTTCCTCTCTCTGTCAATATTCGTAATCGCGGTAAATGAAGAAAAGGTAGGTTTCGTATCATTACGACATACAATGTCTCCCATGAGTACATAACCTAAGCTAGTTAGTATTGCGGGTGGTGCGCGATTACCCGAATCAACCCTATCTCCCAAATAAATATACGGAAATAGTTGTACACCAAGAACTAAATCGATTTCACCAGGTACATTCCAGCTTAAATCGGCAAGCGGTAAATTATTCAAGTATGAAAAATCATCATTTATTTTTATATAATTGGAGGGTAGTCTGTCTGTAATGCAATCAACCACCAACGCATGAATATAATATTTATTATTAGGATTAATGCGCGATTCGATTGTAAAATTAATAAACCCATGTACGGGTCGCGAGGTATTGCCTACACCTTGCAGCGACGAATTGCACAACTTAACAACCGGTATGTTCAAACGTTTACAACAATCCACGGTAATTAAATTATTTTGTGACCCGCTATCTATCAAACACCTAATCATCCTTCTATCTTGGCCCTTGCAATGCGCATAAACTTGCGCAGTTGATAATAAAATCGTAGTGTTCGACGAATTAGCGCCCGCTGTGAGCGAAACCGAATGCGTCTCGCTCAGCGACAAAGCAGGTGTAGTCAAGTACTCAGCTTGCGCGCTGTCGCTCTCAACGGCCGGAGTTCGAACCGGCTGCGTCGCCAGCGCGGTCACAGACTGATTATTAGTCGGGATATTATTTTTACTCGAAAAATGCAACAACGAATGATGTTGTTTGCCACAAACATTGCAAACATTACGCGACTTGCACTTATATATCGAATGCGTTAAGCTCAAACAGTTTATACAGCCACGATTCGACTTAACAAACTCGAACCGGGCCCGCGGTGAATCAAAATTTTTGAACTTAGCACAATTGAACAACCTATGTTCCATATTATCGCATAATATACAGCTGGACTCGGAAACCGGTTTTTTACTAACGACGAACGCTTTCGACGTGCTCTGTGCGCCACGACTGTTAGACGCACTAGCCTTCGCACGCGGCTCGACCTTAGAGTTTTTATTTTGAGACCTCTCAAGTACTTTAATATATTCCTGTATAAATGAGATTAATTCGATACTGGAAGGGAATTCTTTCCCACTGACGCTGTTCTCGAACTGTTGAATTATTTGTGAGTCGAGTGGTTTCAACCCACAATACAACAGAACGAAATCTAATATGTCGGGTATGCCTAATTGTTTCAATGCAGCGACAGACGCGGAATATTTTTCGATATAAGCACTTAAACCAGCGGCATTAACGGTGCAACATTTAGTATTGCAAATATTGTTTAGGTAATGTTCACCTAAACTGCGGGTGTCTTGATATTTTTTTATCAGACTGTCCCAGATAATTTTATAGGTATCTCCTGATGGAATAATACCTGCGGTTATATTTGATGCACCGTGAGTCAGATTACTAATTAAATACTGCACGCGCTGTGCATCCGTGAGATCGGTATTAAGATGTACGTTAGTTCGAAATATCTCATAAAACATCGGCCAATTCTCGGTATTTCCGTCAAAAGTACGCAACTTAATAGGCGGTAACATAATGTTGACTTTTTCCGGAGCAACTGTGCCTGATTTAAAATTAGATTTAGAGAGTATGAGATTGCGTTTATATTTGATACTCGAGTATAAATCCTCAATCGAACTCAAACATGAATAATCTGGTGGGGTACCGTCTACTTCAAAATTTATTTGATTAATTTTATCGATTATTTCTTCAAATTTTCCGTACAGTTCAGTAATTGACTCCGATTGCGCCAAAAACGATTCGTTCGAACGCGAATCGTAATTCGAAATATTTTTACACGAATTATACAAACGATTCATTCGTTCGAAGATAGCCTCTTTTTTAGCAGTTAGCTGCGTTATATTTATTCGAGACTTTTCGATAGACATTGTAAAGTTGGTATGTATTTAACAAACAACTCAAGCAATATGAAACGATTTAAATAAATGCGGTATGGCGCTCACACTTACCAAGACTTACGTAAGTATGAAACGGCACTAAATTAATTAAAGCGGGTAGGAAATTTTCACTACTAAAATTGCCTATTATTAAAATAATACTGAAACCAATCCGGCTCGTAAGGACCATAAAATGGAGGGGCAGGCGTGTAAATAGCCGTGTCTTCCAAAGCGGGTTGAGAACAGGTTACGACTGAGCGTGGAGTTCGTCCAGTCCAAGATGTCTTTGCCGACAACCAGAGGGGCCATGCAATCAACACAGTAAAATGAGTATATCACTCACCCAGCGCTGGTGTTCGGCTGCTGTTTTGGTTCTGCTGCTGGTGGCCACCAGCTGATGTCTTCTCGAAGCGGTGTCCGGGATCCGCAGTAGACCCGGGGCGAAAACACTAAGTTGTGTTTCAAGCGGTGAGCTGCTGAGACCTCCTTATCGTAAGGAGCTCCAGGCTTGACTAATTTGTGCAGCGCGAAATCAGCTGACTCGCGCCGCTCGCAAACTCACAGCCGTTATTTTTAAGATCAGCGATATACCCACCTACCGGTCGCCAACAAGTACCCCCCAAGTTTGACAAATAAACATATGGACTGGTACCCGCCACAACAGTAAAGAATGTTTTTTTCTTTATAAATAAACAAAGATCATTAATATTTATTTTAACAAAGTAATCATATTTTTCTACATTTATGAGTTTTTTAACGAAGTGAAGTGCTCAACCTTGACTACTAACACTTATATTTATTTTATGCTAATTTTACTAGCGACTTGCCCCGGTTTCGCTTGGGTGCAGTTTGATTTCCGGTTCTTCTTCGGTTATGTGATAATATGCATACAAACCTTCCGTAGATATATTCAAGTCAAGTGAATAAAAATCTTTGACTTGACTTGATATGTAAATAACAGAGAAAACTGTATGAAATTTTGTGTTATCTGATATAATACGCGTAGAAGTGAACGTAACGTGTATCTTTAACGTGTCAGTAGCTTAGTGGTTAAGAAGTTTGCTTTATGATCGAGAGGTCCTGAGTTCACATTCTATCCAATGGTCAGACGTGAAGTAACTCGAAACCTCTCGTAACACAACTGACTAATTTTTTTTATTTTAATGATGCCTATAAATTGACTATACCCCGTTGAATTGTAAAACGCCTGTACATAGTCCAGGTTGACAATTTAACTTTACTGAAGAGATAAGGGGGAGTATTAGTAATATCGGTCACTAATATATTTTGAAAGATTCTTAGAGAATAGAATAGAATAGAAGACTTTATTTGCATGAAACACAGTGTGAAGGATGTTACATAATGTTGGTTTCTTAAAGTGCGGTGTGTCTCGTCGATCTATCGGCATGCAAATATACAAATGTCAAATTAGAGCGTTACAAAATTAATTACAATTGTCAAATTATACTGTTACAAAATTATACATAATTATTTAACCTTTAGGTAATTGTAATCGTGATTGTAATGTCAATATACTGTCATAAAACATAAATATCAATTCAAAAGTATCTAATAATTACACTAAGAATCTCAATAAATAATTTAAAAAGAAGAAAAAAATACACCACCAAAATGAAGTCAATTATAAATACAACATTTACATATACATGTACATTTTCTTACAAAATTAGGCATCAATGAAATATAATAACATCTTTTACTCAATAATTACATTTATTATCCAGAAATTCATGGATAGTGTAAAAGCACTTTTCAGTCAACCATTTCAATAATTCCTTTCTAAATTTTGGAAAAGGTAGCTCTCTCAGGGTTCGTGGTATGTGATTGTAAACTTTGACTATCATGCCGTTACAATTAATTTGATTTAAGTGCTTGCTGATATACTCTGTAACTACGAGCATTTCATGTACTTAGTATTTCTAAATTCAAAGGTTTTAAATGGTGGTTGAAAGAAAACAGCAGTTCCAGCACAAAGCAGTAATTAGTTGAATTTCAATACAAATTACGAAACACAAGTACCTAAGTATAATTTGCTTAGAACAAAAGGCAGTGATCAAAACAGAATATCTGGCGTCGCGCGCGCCGATTGTAAACAATAGCGAAGTGTGTTATAAATAAACATGATCTATTATTAGGCGAATTCACGTGAGTATTAAGACTATATATAAACTTTATAACTAGACGCAGTAAGTGTCATTTCAAAGCAGCGCAAAAAATGGCTACTATTTTTAAGCAATTAGTATGCTAAATATTCAAATCGATTAGGATAGAAAAAGAGGAAACGACTTCGGCGGGTAACTTAAGATGGTAATATATTGGAGAATTTAGAGCACTCAAGGCGTGACTTGGTAGCTCAGTGGTTAGAGCGTCCCCTGTAAGGAACTGGTCGCGGGTTAAATTCCCGCCTAAGTCGTTTCCTCTTTTTCCTATCTTAATCGAAATGGCTACTATTTCGGTATAAGTTTAAATACACGTCATACATCCCATGACATGCACACATTGACAGTATTAAGACTATTATTGACATTAGCTTTCTCACACAAAACGCGTTTTTCACGCGTTTGTGATGCATTTTGTTAGATGACTGTGTCTATACTGTATATGGTTTATGCGTGAGCACTACGTTTGTAAGGCTAGACGTATACTTGCGGATTGGTTTTATTTTTCATAATATTTTGCTTAGCCAACGGAACAGTGACACAGATACATAATATTTACGATTTTTAATGAGAAACACTCAAGTATTTTTTCGTTAAAATGTATTGAATTAAAAATTAAATTAAAAACATCATGCTTGAGTAAAATTTGTGTGCGGTTGATGATAAAATAGGCTTGACGATATAATGTGAAATATACGGCTCGAATACATATAATAATAACTTAGAAAAAGACCCGTTAATTGGTGTAGTTAATATTGTAAAATGCTAGGTACAGGAAGCGTATTTATCAGAGAAATTAACTTGTATGCGGGCGAATGTGTCGCCGATAGGTAAAAGCATTTTTTGTATGTTAATCACTAATAATTATCGTACCTAAATGTGACACGTCTATCGGTATGTCTGAATCATTGAAATGAAATTACTTTTTAATGGATTTCATAGCTGTATATTTAGTATTATTGACGTTTAGTCCGACGTTTCGGCTACTTTTCATCAGCCATGGTCACAGGGTGATTTTTCGTTCGTATTTCATAAGGGCCCGATTCGGTTGTCCGCTTCATGATAGCTCAACAGCTATATCGTTTCTGTCATCCCCGCGATAATACTGCGTGAGGGTATGTGTATGTATGTGAAGACAATAATTTGCTATTTGCAAACAAACTCAACGTGTCATGTATACAAAGGTCGTAAGTTCTAAGAAATGTGAAGTTTGTTCGTCCAAACTATGAGTAGCGACAAGTTTGTATCCATTGTGCTATCGCATTTTGAGTATACAGGACCAACGAGAGATAATTCCGAAGGTTTGCGAGATGTTCAATAAAACTTAGTTAAGTATGTACTTCGTGAAGTCTCTCTAATTAATGTAAGCTTCAAAAAATACTACATAACATAATGTATGCCTCAGTCGTAAAGAGGACCGATATCTAGGTAGAGTAGGGAGATTGTTCGATTCTCGGTTCGTGCAGTGTTATTTGCTTCAGTTCTCTTATTACTGCTGCACTTTCTTAGAAATCTTTTTTGAATGAATTCAGAAATATGTGTAAATCAAAATTCGCCTGCCCTACACTACTCAATTATGATTAAGTAGAGAAACCTTAATGTAAACAAGCCACACAAACGGTCGCTGATTAAGCTTAATTAATAAAGCATTATTCCTGAATTTCGTGTTACACGCACGCCAAATTAACGGTCTGTTGTTCAGATTTAATTTTACGAGATTTAGTTATTTTATAGGTTGAAGGGCGTTTCATGTGACACATAATCAGTTTAAATCATTTCTGTTATATAAACCTCCAAACGATTAGTACATTTTTCAAGATTATATTGAAACTACTTCATAATGACTTTTTGTTTTGATCATGAACAACCTATGTATATGTCACCGCCAAATAGCTTAATGAGCCGTTCAATTGACTGCCTAGGCTTTTTACTAAAAGGCGCGGGTGCCTCAATTAGCGGCCCGGTTTCATCACGATTTATAACAAGATCTGAGGACAGATTGTATTTTTGATGACAGTTCTAATGTCATTTTGAAAGTCGATTCACACCTGAGCGTTGTTCTGGAATACAGACCCGAATGTCAATAATAGTTTTTTAAATTTACTTCACTACATAGTATAAAACAAAGTCGCTTTCTCTATATCTATATCCCTTTGTATGCTTAAATCTTTAAAAGTACGCAACGGATTTTGATGCGGTTTTTTTTAATAGATAGAGTGATTCAAGAGGAAGGTTTATATGTATAATACATGTTTCATATAGTAGAGGGTGCAGCGGGAACGGGATCTGACGCCACGCGGGCGGAAATTGGCGTTACGAAGTTCGCCGGGTCAGCTAGTAAATCATAATATTTGGACCTTAAAATGTGTAACCTCAAAATCCATCTTACAGGATCAATTATTATCAACTTTGCAAATATTAATAGAATGTAAATCTAATCTATGCGCAGAGCTGACACTGTAGACACCGGCTGACGGCAGCTTGGCTTCGGCAATTGTTCAGCGGAGGCGGCTGATCGGACGCCTCCGCATTCCACGCTCCCCTCGCCGGATAACTGCTCACTTCCCTCGCAGGGCTGCCGCTTGCCGCAAATGGGAATCAGGTTAGTGGCGTAACTACCGTCGAAACTGTAACTAGAGGTGCATGGTGCATTTAAGCGCCTCACTATAAAAACTCTCCCGTAAAATGTGTCGGGGTCGCCTAAATTGATGGTCAATACCGGTCTAGGTTAAATTACTCAACCACCAAGGCCGATGTGATGAAACTCTGTGCAATTTTAGTCGGAGTCCAGTCTGAAATACCCTGCTCATCTTTAGTTCTCGAGAAGTGGAAACCGAGGGGAGATTCCGCACGCAAATAAAAGAGAATTTAAACAAGAATCTCCATTATAATGAATAAATGCTATTTAGACATAGGGATCGATAAATACAACAACGGTTTCATCCACGTCAATTCTGATACCGTGGAAATTTCGGAATAAAAATATGCTTACGGTACTGAGGCAGGGATAATATGCCATATGGTGCCATATGCAATATGGTGTAAGAATTTTTGGAATAGGCATAGTAATTTTTTGAGTTTATCAAGTACGAACAGGCATGTCTTTCATCTTACAGGCATGTCTTTCATCTTTATAATATTAGTATATATGATATGTAAAAAGCGCAAGTTGAAGAATATTGATTATGGTTAATATTGTTTCCAAGTGTAACCAACCCTGCGGCTGGCCGTTTGACCTACATTCGAAGATAATTAATCTGGAACCCTGATTGCGAACGGGACTCGTTATAATGGGCCCTGATGGGATTAAGAGCAGTTCCCCATTGACTTCATTAACGACAGGATATTAGGTGCACAGGTTCCGAGGTCCGAGTTCTGGCCGACTAAGTGGTTTATATATAGGTATGTACTTAGAATTGTTATATAGGAATAGCAAATGTAAAGATAATAAATCTGTTTCGAAACACAAAGACTTTATTTCGATTAATAAGGTGGTCGGAAACAGAAACATTTTGATGTACCTACTAAAATCGAATAATAATGAGAAATGTTAAAGCTTTTGATTACTTAGTTAGAAATACGTAATTACTGTTCAGGCAAATTACAAATTTGGGGCAGATTCAATCACTAAGCTAAAATAATAAATTTTTAGATAAATTTAAGTTTAGAGATGTCAACAACAGAATTAGCATCATTAACGCAAAATCAACTATTTTAATTTAAAAAGGTCAAGCTGTAACTGTCCACGTATTTTTAAGATTAAAGAAGACACGTGTTGTGATTGTGAATAACTACATTTTATCTCCATAGTATAGTTACTTTGTGGCTGTTTTCTAAGTAATCAAAATCATATAGTCTATATCAATAAGCTCGCACCCTATTAGGTAAAAACAAAAAACTGTGATGAAACGGCACAAAATTCTTCGCACGACCTTATTTTATGTGCGTCTTCGACCCCAAAGAATCTATTAAAATGTTCTTAACTACAGTATGTATAACATCGTATGTTATGTATCGTATAATGTACCGTTATCAATAGCTCAGTATATGTAAATAGTTGCATATATCGGAAGTGCTCATGGTCACTCGCTTATCTCCCGCGACTCGGAAGTACGCTGAATACTAACTAATCGTACGATTACGCCACATCACAAAGGAAATGTGTTACACTATCTTGTGCACTCATTTTATATAGAGTAATCGTTGTTTTATATCATGTTATTACGACTAGCGAGACTAGTTCCCGGGCTATAGATTTGCGTGCGATCGTTATGTCCTGAGTTCGTTTTCGAGATTTGGCATAGTATAATTAGGATTTTAACTCGGTCCTTAAAATTTTTCATTGGTGAACTTCTATATTCTCATTCAAAGCTGAATGTGGAGGCGTCAGTATTTAATATTATTATAACAAAGGTCACTAACATTAAGAGTTAACAGTAAAGTTGAATATAAGTGGCATGTCATATGAAGGCAATTAAAGGATACAGCTGTTCTCCACCTTTGCAGTAAATCTACAGTTCATGACAAAGCTCCTAGCTCACGATAGTCGATGAAATGTGGAAATCGTATAGATATCAGTTTAAAAACCATTTGCATCAATCTAGTGCAAAAAATAAAACAGTCATAAAGTAGGATATGCCACTCAAGCCGTGGTGTTCTGCGCATCAAGCCACGTCTGAGGCTGAATGTGCATGAGATAGCGGTGCTAAATATGATCGGTTGTCCGGTGCCGATTGGATAACGAGCGCGCGTCCGGCGTCCGGCACTCCAAGCGCTCACGGTCACCGTGGTGACCATCGAATGATATTGGATAGCAGATTATGTTTATACGTGTTATTAATTTATTGTTATGAGTGACAAGAGTTGACTCCATAGTTCTTGAGAAAAGGAAGAAGGAACGAAGATACCTTAGCTATGAAGTTCTTTAAGCACTGAACTCGATCAAGTTCTTGGAGTTTTTGCAAAATGCTATTCAGGACCCGGTATATAGCCTGTTTGCTATCTAGCTGTAGAAGGGATGACTTACCTATAAATTTCTATGCTTCTATTATTGCTTTCTACGACACCCAAAGGAAGATATGAGGTACAAAAAGGTAAAGAAATAGCTGTTCAGATTTACAAGTGAATTTGATTTTGATACAGTAAAACATTTAAAAAAACAGCAATAGTACTTTTGGCCACTGGAACATATGGTACTGGTAAAGCTCACTGATGAGTTAATTTCCTAGAGTTATATTTATTACAAAGAAAAATATGTAAATTATACATTTTATAGCCACGTTTTATTATGCACACCTACACTTATTTTAATGTACAATTTTAGAACGCAATATATCAAATTTGAACATCCTCAAAGTTAATGCACATTTTAACAACCAAAATGACGCAATGTGCTTAGGGTATCATCAATTTCAATGTATACGAGCACTTAATTACTTATGGTGTGCACGCAACTATGGCGTATAGCCTGACGATTGCATTGCCTGTATCGCGTGGGCATCGGAGATTAGGTCCATATGGGGTTTATGGGCTTGGATTAATGGCGGAGGCATTATAGTTTCGGTTTCAAACACAACAGACTTCCGATGTGAACTCAATTAAACAGATTAAACGTGTCAGATAACCGTCATTGGTCGTCTTTAAAGACATATACGTTAGGATTTATCATTTTTGAAATAAGTTTCATCGCGAATATTTTCGAAAACAATTCTCTATTGCTGTGGTCTGACTAGGCCACGTATATCCGTCTTTCTAAAAATTCCATGTCCTCTCGCTGGATCTGTAATATCAACTTTAAAATTTAAACTACAACTAGGTAGATACTAAACATATTTATTTCATGTTACGTTACGTGTCGTCTAAATCACGTTTCTTTCAAAGTAAATCTTATTCCAAAAATAGATTTTCTAATTTCATTTGAGAATACGAATTAAAGTTTGAAGTAAATGTCCAAGCAAAAAGCTAACCGTAGCTCAAGAATGGCGAACGGAATCAACAGTGATTTAGCACTTTGTACCCTCGCCCGAAATTTCAATAAAACCACTGCCTGCGGACGACACTTAATTTACTTAAATAGTAACTGCGAAGCAATTTTAGCAGCTTCCGAAGAAGATGAACTTTCGACACTTTCTTTTGTAACATTAAAAATAATAAATTCGAGCACAAAGACCGATTAAAGATTCTTAATACTGCCTTGGTGGCACAGCGGTGGCGAGTGCAACTGCAGTAATATCACTTCCATTTCTTGTTCGAGCAAAAATGGATTTATTTCTAGGTCTATATACCTGCCCGGCAGATCACAATAGGCTCGTGTAATAGTTCCATGAGAAAATCATATCAAACATCTGAATGAATGAATCTTTTTAAGCACCAAAACGAACATCTTGGTCTGTTCAAAACAGTTTTTCATTTTCCGCGCGAACATATGAATAATGATGAAACATCAACGTAACAAAGCCTCCGCTGGTGAGCGGACATGATTACCCGCCAGCTAACAGCCGTCCGTAGCCCGCACCTGATATTAAAGAGCTGACCTCATTAGAGGTATTCTCGCAAAGGTGAGCACGTTGCCCTACCGGTGAGCTTGACTTTTGGTGAAGGTCTTTGAAAATTATACTCGTTTTGTAACTGTTCCTGGTAGCACTTGAGGACACACACCCAAGGTGATAAGTATACCTGTACATATCGACGGTTGGCAGGTAAAAAGGTATAAACGTCATCGAATGTTCATACGAGAAAGATCCCAAAAGACATCCTAAATACTTAACTGAAAAGTTATTTCATTGTGAACTATGACTGTTGTTTATAACCTTTCAAGCATTGATATGAAGAAACATGTATACTTATCTCCTAGGTCTTGTGTGAGTGAAAAGGGGGAAAATTTTCCCTTTTGGAATTTATCCAAGCATAGACTAAGGTAGGTAGTTCCTAGTAGGTCCTCTCGGTTTAAGCTTAAAAGGCTTTAATGGGAGCGATTGCCGTTAGACATTTCAATCTCGATAGGAAACTCTACGGCCGAACCTCGCTCATTACTCAGCATGTGTACCGGTTTGCAGGTAGCAGACCTCAGGCTCCACAGTGCAACTTTTGAAAGCGAAGGATTGGAGCTTGGATGAAGAAGAGGAGACCGGTTTACAGGTGCCCCGAAGACATTGATTGGGCCCCATAGGTATACACAAAAAAATCTTGCTATCAATATAAATTTAAATAAAAGTCCACTTTTAATTGCATAATCTTAGAAGCACCGAGGATATTAACCTTATGGATATGATAAAATGAATTTAGCGGTCGACTCAATTTCACGCACCATGGCGTCAGGTCCCGACGCGGCGACGCTCCGAGCTGTGGGTAATTATTGCTCTGTGAACACGATCTACGCTCTTACGCATTGAACCAGAACAGAAAATCGTGAAATCGAATTACTATATGGTCTGGCAGACTGTGTGACGTGAGGTCATTTATATTCAATGGTGATGTAGTGCAAACCAATTTTACTAGTTCATGTCTAAGTTAGTAGATTAGTGGTTACGGCAGATGTCCTGGGTACAAATTCAGGTCAAACGACTACGTGAAGCAACTTTTTTCACAATGAATTTAGCTTAACTAAAGGGATTAACGGGACTAGGTACTAGTAATTTTGGTCACTTGTATTCATTTAGAAAAGTTCTGTTTGAAAATATAGCACATTATTTTCATAAAATATCATATTACTATACATATATACTTAGTATTGGTGACTCTGCTTACCCCGGAAGTTAAAAGGCGATACGTATGTTCTACTTTATTTATCATAACCATATGTGGAGATCTCTCAATCAGTTTGCACAGTGAAAGTATCTCGTCACCTTTGGCCGTTTAAGATGAGATCGGTCGTTATCAGATCCTTGACCCACATCATATTATAAATATATAATCATTTTAAATTATACTTATTGATTTCAACATGCACTACGTAAAAATAGACTGAGTTTCGTGATGCAGTAGACGTGAGTGTACAAATGAGTCCCAGGTATTGATTCTTCGGTTTACCAAGATGTTACTGCGTTAAAAAAAAAGAGAGTGTTTGGTATGTATCTAATACATACCAAACACTCTCTTTTTCGTAGGTTAAAATTTCGAATCCTTCCTTTTCCATTATTTTTACCCTCCTTTTCCCCTTACCTTTATTTATATAAGAATGCACGAATCTCCAAGCGAGTTTTATGTTAGCCTAGTGAACAAAAAAACAGAGTGTTATGTCCATACATGCCGCGCCTTGTCATCATAACTCAATAATGACAAGCTCGATTTATATAGTCGGACCCCTGCGCCGGCGCAGCCACTAGCTCGCGCCAACAAAACGAGCAACAGTGCTGTCCGCCACATTTTGTAACGCGGCGCAATCGTGTTGTAAGCCTACCGTTGCCATTGAGCAAGCACCCGCTACTAATCCGAAAAACTTTATCCGAATAATGAGCTGACTCGTTAAATAAATTTGTTAAGATCAATTGCCTTAGACGGAGTAATATCCTTTTTAAGCAATTTTATTTAGGTACCAGCTTTTATTACTTTCTTCTCATTCAACTAAGTATGTTCACACAGCTAAGGAAATAAGTATACACCCTTGCATGTGAGGGTGTATGTAAAGGTGTACTGTACTGTATACCAATCTGGTTGGTCGGGTGTTTTCACGCCAAAAGAAAATTGCTGTGCAAGTTCACATATTTATTCGTAGTATGCCTGCCCAGGTAATTCGTTGGTCGCGTATAACTTTTATCGTATTGATTTATTTTATATGCCGCTGACAATAAATTAATTTGATTAAATCGAGCTAATCTGCTGATCACTAGTATACTTATCTAATAAACTAAGGTTTATTAGATTTTTGTACCGATCCAGAAACCGAACCGGAAAACTTGCTCGGGTTAACGCAACCCTGAGATACGTTACTGAGACACCTTGAAACCTTGAGCGTACAGGATCTGAAACCTGATCCCACACAAGATGAGACAATTCCTAGACATTTCAAGGACATTACGTAGAAATAAAAGAAACTCAGTTTTAATGTCTAATGTAAATTCGTTAACGGAATGTTTATAGGACCGGCCTGTGAATTAAATAGCCATTATTCAAAGGTCACATTTTTTTATCTTCTACATTAATTGCGGATAGCAACACCATAGATCTAGTAAGACACTGATTAAATAGTAAAAAAACCGATTTTGACATTTTTTTTATTACCACAGATGATGTTACGATGAACATCTTCATAGAATCGATCGTATAACAAAACAATAGGTGAATCGGCACCATTCAGCATTTCTATGTTGACTCTCGATGTAGCCTGCAGAAAGCTGAGTGACGTAATGGGACGAGCGCTTTAAGTTGGTGATAGTGCAATAAACGCACTTATCGTGATTGTAACAGAGGAGACAAGTAGTGAAGTACTCGTAAGCATCAGAACTGACCTGCTTGATTGATCTTGGAAATTGCCGCCGTCGAGCAGACGGACCTTGGCGAAAAGCACCGCGGAGACGAAAGGCACCTCGGTGAGCTCCTCCAAGCAGCACTGCACCCCAAACTTGTACCGCTTCTTCTTTGTCATGAAGGCCATGACGCCAACATCGGGCCCCCCACCAGCCCGCACTGTGACAGCCCCGCACTACACTATTCAGTCACTGCACTGGCACTACACTTCACATGGGATCCACAGACGTGTAAATGAACTATTAAATTGTAAAATATTCAAAACGCCTATCTAAGTTGAGAGGTTGGAGTGATTATTTTGGCATAGTTCTTCGCAGTGGAGTGGCGATGGCCGACCATCAGTCGCATAGCTGCCGTTGTCATTAGTCTGGAAAGAAAATTGAAGGGTCAGAACATTAAGATAAGAGAGAAAAGATTATACAACGAGCCAGACTAATGCGTGCTGACTCCCAGTGATAGCGCGCAATTTATGCCGTGTCATTTGGTCAAGTTTCTTTTTTACGGAGTAAAAAATAGCACGAACTGATGTTATCTGTGGTTCGCGTTTCAAGGTCAACAAGTATGCCGGCCTTTTTGTTACGAAGATGATTTTTGCATAATAAGTTGTTACGGGCAATAAATTATTATTTGAGATTCTTTAGATAAGTTGGAAACAATAGTAACTTAATTTTATTGTATTAGGTTGATTTTTTACTCTACTAAGGTACAACACATACAATACATAAGATATATATCATAAATGTGGCTAATCTAGAGGCAAACGAACTAAGAATGCTGGCAATATCAGAAGAAACTGTCATTTCATCAGGAAAAAGCAGGAGGGATGGAAAAGAGTTGCGAGTCGTGAATTTGTGATGTGACTATGGCTGCTGAAAAATAACTGAAGCACGCCTAGTCGGGTTCAGTGTAAATAATAAACTAACACCAAATAAATCGCGATAGAATCAATTAAAAATAATCGCTTTCCAATCTGTAGGTAATATTCGCGGCAAATTCCGACATTATCGCGGAAAGTGATTTCGTTTCACACTATTTAATTACGACAAAGCAATAGATAAAATAAATATGCAAATAATATCTATTTGGATGTTCTTGCAATATGTTGCGTCTTTCTACTAATTATTTGCTATACGCATAAATTGATTGAATTTATTAGAAATGAAATGTCGTATTGAAGAAATGTTAAAAAATTAATATTTAGTGGACTATTAAGAAATCCTTAACTTAATTATGCATTGATGAACCACAACCCATTCTTAATTCTTAGTACCGTGACTTTACTATGCATAGAAGAAATATTTTTTAGAGGGTATGGAAGCCAGTTTAAAGCTTTCGTGTAGCATTCCACACTACTGAAAAGAAAGTTAGAAAGAAAAATTGTCGACCCGTAACTAGGTAGATGTTAGGCTTTAAGAAGTTTAGTCTCACACTGAAATGTTAGCATTAAAAATTTAAAGCCATACTTTAATGACACTCTTTACGCACAGGGTGTCAAAAAGGATTAAAAAAAATCATTAAAATACGGGTCTTCTATGGGAAACTATATCATAATATGTATAACTTTTTTTCCATTACGGTACAGCTTCCGATGGACATAAGATGTTAATGCATTTTCTCTACATAATCTGTGGACGCGGCGCAACGCGCATGCAAGATCAGTTTTCAACTTGTGTACTTTATATTTTTCTGTGATTTTCAGCAAGATTAGATAAACTGCACATAATTCGGTTTTAAAACACTCGTGTGATGATATCGAAAATTTCTCCTACACATTTTCTTAACACACTCGTATTTTAAGAACCCTTATCATGCAACAGTTTCATAAACTACTTTTTTAAAAATAATAATAGCGACCGTAATTTTCGAAATTACTAATATTCCCTCCAGCCCCTCCAACTAAGCTAAATTGCTTGTGCTAGGAGTGGGTTCACGTCGTCGGTAGTGTAATGGCCAGGATTCGAACCCGGGATCTCTCGATTTTTCCTCGGGATTTTTTTTTTCAAAATCAATTTATTGTTTGTCACAGGTAAAGAAGATTACATTTATAAGTAGGTATCACTGTAGCATGTCTGATAAGACTTACAATAAGATTTATTAAATACATTAAGTAAACTAAAAATATTAGGTAATTGAGAAATACAATTATTTGGATAGATTCAGATCAAGCGATTCTACTTCTATTATCATTATTATCATTATACTAACTAAATAATAAAAAAAATTGTCACTTACATAGAATAATAATACAATACAAAAATCAAATGTCTGTTTAATAAAGTATGTCGAGTCACAGTGTTAGGAAGTCATTATTCATTCAAATAATCATTAAGAAATTCTGTAACATTATAATAAGCTTTTTGCACTAACATATTTTTTAGAACTGCTTTGAATTTGTTGCAGTTCAATTCCCTCCAATTTTTGGGCAATTTATTGTATATTATTGGCGCCATACAAATTATACTTTTGCGCACTAGAGCCGTCTTTGCACTATGCAAACGTAGCCTGCCATTATCCCGCCTGTTTCGCGGAACGGTTGCCTCTAAGGTCGGAAATAAATGAGGATTACTTTTTACAAACATTGCAACTTCGAAAATATACATGCTTGGTAATGTTAAAATTTTGTTGTCCTGGAAGTAACTTTTGCAGCTATCTGTAGTTTTTAATTTAAACATTGATCTAATGCATCTCTTTTGAGCCTTGAACACCACTTCTTTATCTGTTGAGTTACCCCAGAAAATAACTCCGTATCGTAACAGAGGTGCAGCCAAACCGTGATAGGCTATTATTAGTGCATCTCTATTAACAATACTGGAAAGCGTATGTAAGGCATAGGCAGAACTAGAAATTCTTTTACAGAGCTGTTCTATATGTGATTTCCAGTTTATTCGTTCATCAATTGTTAACCCAAGAAACTTTGTAGTTTTAACATTTTCAATTACATTATTCTGACATTCTATATCTATTCCATTTGGTGTTTCCCTTTGGTTAAAATGCATGATTTTAGTTTTACTTAAATTAATTTTTAGATTGTTTATGTCCAACCATTGAATTATAGATGTCAAAGCATTGTGTGTCAATTTTATATTCAATTAAGTCATTATTTTCATTACAAATTGTCAAAGTACTGTCATCTGCAAATAACGTCATATTATGTCGTGTAGATTTAGGTAAGTCATTTATATAAATTGTAAAGAGCAATGGTCCAAGTACACTGCCCTGAGGAACACCGTATACAACATTTCTCTGTTCTGACTGATGTATTTCCTCATGTTTAGTCACTGTATTTATTCGGGCAACTTCCGTATATTGCTTCCTATTATTAAGATACGATTTCATTATATCCAACACATTACCTCTCACACCGTACGCTTCAAATTTCTTTAAAAGGATGTCATGTTTAACGTAGTCAAACGCTTGCGTCATATCACAGTAGATCGCGCATACGGGTGTTCTTTTATCAACGTTCAACATAACCTCATACAAAAATTCATAAATTGCTAAATTAATGGTTTTCTTTTCACGAAATCCTTTTTGTTCATCGCACAATATGTTATTTTCTTCCAGATAGTTATATAGTTCTTTATGTATATATTTTTCAAATATCTTGGCAGTAATAGGTATCAATGATATTGGTCTATAGAACTCCATTACTTCCCTATCCTCTTTCTTAAATAGTGGCTTAATTATGGATATTTTTAGGGCGTCTGGAAACACACCATGATAAATGCACATATTAAGAATGTGGCTTAAGTGTCCGCAAATTTCACTGGCTACAGCCTTTAAAACTTTAGTCGCAATACCATCATATCCAACACTGTTGGTATTTTTCAAAGTCAAAATGATTCTCAATATATCTTGGGGTAAACAGGGACCCATAAACATAGATTGCTTTCTATTTAGTATTAATGAAGTAGTTTTTTTTGTATTACCTACTGTAGAAGTCGGCTGTATTTTTCAATAAAGTAATTATTGAATTCATTGGCAATATGTGTTGGGTTTGTAATTACCGTATTATTATTTTTTATTTTATTAATGTAATTTTTTGGAGTATTAATTATTATTATTTTTTTGGGGTATGTATAGAATTAAATACATACTCCACCGAGAAGAGCGCAGCGCATTTTATTTAAACGAGTGGGAGAGAGTATAGACGAACCAAATGATGATAAATTATAGTTTTCGTATCACTATCACTACTATGTATAAAATGTTGGCACTTAGGAAATACCCATGTATTTTCTAAGTGCCAACATTTGTTTACGGTAAGTAATAAAAATGGAAAATCCAACTGATGGTGATTGTGTAGATATGTACGTGTGATCTCAAACGCCCGATTGCCAGGGTCGAATGATAACTTCGAAAAATAAGTCATCACTATTTAAGAAATAGAAATTCATCGATTCGTCGCGCATTTAAATTAAAAATACATGCAAATTTCATTGTTGATATCGCGTACATTAAAAAAATATATTAAATATTAAAATACAGGCGTTAAAATAAAAAGAAATGTAATAATAGTAGTTTATGATACTGTTGCATAATAAGGGTTCTTATAACACGAGCGTTTTTTATTGTATCACACGAGTGTTATAACTATAAGACCAAGTTATGTACAGTGTCATACACTACTTTATCTACTCTCATACTATAATATCTACATAAACTAATTTATTTTACAAACAAAACCAAACTTTGTTATTTGCCCTTTTCTTTATGAAAAGTTTCAATACAAAAAAGGTCGTGTTCAATAGTACAAATAAATTAATATACCTACTTATTACTTGCTCATTTCATGCAACTTCGTACTCAAATGGATAATCCCCCCCCATACCGGGGGCGAGTCTGGGACCGCGTGGTCCCCCCTCCCGAGGAGGGCCAGACCGAGAGGAATGGCCCTGGGTCAGCCGGGGTGCGAGGGATATGTCAAAAGACAACCTCACCTCCGGCCTAGCACATCGACCCACAGACGGCGTGCGGTTTAGTCGGTTCGAGTCCGACATAACCTAATACCCCTCCGTCTCCGGAGGGGTGGGTATCCGTGGGGATTTCCCGCACGTAAAAAAAAAAAAAACTCAAATGGATAATTTTAACTTGTTTATATTTAATAAGCAAGAGTTCCAATCAATAAACGTTAATAACTTTTGTTTTCTTTGTAAAAATTTAAATTTCCCCATATAAATGTAAAAAAAAAGTTAGCGCCAAGCCAAGGCGCAAACATCGATTGCGCATGCGCGTTTCTTTTTTTCTGCCGAATCGGCCGTTTTTTTTTAAAGTAGAGGTTCAGTCCAGATTGAGGTTGTATAGGTGTATCGTTATGATTAAAAAGTTATTTTATGATATAGGTGTCCATACAAGACCTGTATCGTAATAAAACTTTTTTTTTGGCCTGTGCGTAATGTTTGTCATAAGAGTTTTGATTTCAATTTTATAATCTTTGTATTATAGTATCAGAGTAGATAAAGCTAATAATAACATTAATAAACATTTGACGAAGGCCTTGGAAAGCAGTGGGACAAAATCGGTTATCTTAAATAAGGTAACATTGCAATTACAGCACAATACACCTTGAAAGAAGATTGTTAGGTAATTATAATGAAGTTAGGTAGTTTGGGTAGTTAGGTATCTGCACTAAATTATATTGAACGAACGAATGACAAATTAAGCCCGAACTTATATTGCATATGTAGGTATATTATATACTCATACACTATACGTACAAGGTATTCAAAAGAAAGAACAGGTCAGTCGCATTCGAAATCGAGTGAGTTCGTGATTTGTAGGCACCATAAAAACAGAAACAAATAAAATGTTTCTGCTGCTAACCCTGGAGATAGAACGGCGTGAGCATTTGTATGTTAATTAGCATTTATTAAAAATAAATTACATTCCTTAATTATAAATTGTTGTTAAACTGTTACTAACGCAATAGTATTAGTGTACAATTTGGCGATTTTGTAAATAGTTGCATACTATTATAGACATAAAAGAAATCTATTGTTAATAACAATAGATTTTACAATACAATAGTTTTGTGATTGCATTCAGTAGCAATATTTATTTCATGTTGATTTTGTTTAATTTCATATCTGTGTTCCAATAGTAAATTATATCTCTTAAAAATTTCGCGCGATTCACTCTTTCGTGATGATAAGATAAGAACCGATATCAATTTGAGCTAAATTGCGTTATAAAATTTTAGTCCATGAATTTCATGGGTTAAACACGAAAAACGTTGAAGTGTGGTTTAATCTAACCTAAGCAATAAGGCTGTTGTTCTCCATGCGACAGTCAACAAACAAATGGCATGTATTTATTGTATAAAAAAGCGCTGTTGAAAATGTTCGCTTATGACGACAATAGGCCAACGACATATACATATAACGAAAACGATTATTGGTGTGGTGTATTAACAGCAACCTGTAAGCACATTTATAGCGATGAAATCCAGAATGCTATCCCCTTTTTAAAATTCTTATATATTCTTATATCTATACGGCAATAAGTGCCCCCTGATAAGCAAAACCTAACAATATAAGCTAACACATTGCCTGCCCTTTTTAATAACGTATACATATGATAATGTATAAGTCCATAATTGACAAAATAATTGAGCTGACAGGGTAGTGATCCAACATTGTATGTCAGAAGTCAAACATATTTTCAAAACATGCTTGTTCATATAATGCTTACGGTGAAACCGCGATACTATTAAACCAACGCCGATAATACTTAATATAAACTTTATAGAAACCATAAAAACTAATTCAAACTACAATACCGCGGACATCTGAAGAATTATCTAGGTATAAAGAAGCCTTATCACCCTGCTCATTCACTCCACAATACTCGTGTTTTGAAACGTGAACCACCCATTAAATACTCATAAACACACGATAAAACACTTATCGACTTTTGTAGATGCGCACAACACATAAACGTGAAATATACATACTGAAATAAACGTCGTCGAATGTCCCGTCACTATTAAATTCACGTTGGAAATCGATAATCCATTTAAACTTGGTCACAAAAGTATTACGAACGTAATCGTCGCGAGCTCTGCTCAAAGAAGTCGACGCGTCTGCGCACGGGCACAGCTCCCGCGTGACTGTCAGAAGTTGGCAACGAACAAGGACGCTATACAATGTATAAAACATGCCTGAATTGGTTCAATATAAACCGGCTAATTACAAGATAATCCAGCGATATTCTTCTAGATAACGGTTGCATATATACCTACAAGGAGGATACTTTTGGAGGGATTACCAGGCATAGTGATGTCAGAAGAAAAAACAAAAGATATCGTATCGAAAGACAAAAACAAATGGACTTAAAGGCTTAACTGGCTATACCAGCTGTCAAATGGGGCGATGCAAGGTGTAAACAGACGTACTAGATACAGAGGTATAATTTGGATTCAGTATGCGTTAGAGCATCACACGTACAAATTAAGTGTAAGATAATGCCTTTACTGTCATAATTGTGACACAGCAAGCTTACTGCAAAGATATGAAAATTCTAAGTAGTCTGTTAGAAACTGAAATTCAGTTCTATAGGGGATAGAGCTATGCTTCAGCACAACTTTTACATGATTAAATCAGTTCACCTGATAAACTAACACTGCCTTACAAAATATTTCTTATATTATTTTTAATTAACCAACTACCATTACAGGTTGCCCTAATGCGGCAGTTTAGAACTCATACAAATATGATAAATGTCTTGAACAGAATAAAGCTTTCGCACGGCCTATAAAACTAACGGAAGCTCTACACCCTTACTTATTTTTCTTCCATACTCACCTTTTTCTACTCCTTCCCTTCAGAAACCAAGCATTTACAGGTTACAGAAACCGCTCAGTTACATTCTATTCTCCAAGCAGTAGGAGTCGGAACAGTCAGAGGGTTATGACAGAGGGTTATTTCTACTACTTCAGAAAGTTAACAAATTCCCAAAATTGTGCCAAATAAGTAGGGAGAAAAAGTGGAAGTAGTTTAAATAAAAAGCGTTACTCACATGTTTGGCAAGAGACCGGCCGATCGCAGGATGGAACATTGCCAGCTCGACAACCCCCACTCGGTTCCAATCGGAGCTCACATGTCCTGAAACAAAGACACGTCATATTAAAGATAACAAACACAATATACGAAAGCGAATAGCATTAATATTCTGTTACGTCATATTTGTTTGTTTTATATGTCATTGGCTAGTATAATTTATACTCAGGCCGTTATACGAGTATCTCTGAAAGGATATGCAAAGGTGTAATATTCCACATAATATAGCGAGTCTCATGGTGGAACACCATCAAGTACACTTTCAAACTCCGTGAGAACCATTATCTAATGACCGATCTAGGAATCCAACTCAACTAATTCCATGGGGTCCCTGAACAGAAACAGTTCAAATACATTTGGGACAAAGATTTTTTTAGTTTTACAGAATTTGAAATCCATTAGGGCCAAAAACTTGAGAAGAATCAAGTATGTGATGGTTTTTGTGCAGTTCGCATTGATACATTTTGTTATTGGTGCGTAGTTAGAATCCATTTAAAATATTAATTGAGAGCAACCGCCAACCATGAATCACGCAAGCTCTCTCAATATCAATCTGTGTAACAATACACTAGCTCAATAGAAACCGTCGACTTCAGGTTTATTACTTCCGTTAAACCTTATTCAAAATCTACAAAAAAATCTGAGGATGTCTAAAATAACCTTAAAATTGCGCGCCTAGTAAAATCTGATATAATTGCACTTGATGGGCATATTAAGGCAATTTGATGACCTTTGCGTGGGTTTGCGCGTGCTGGCTCCTTATTGACCGACCCGCTGCGCACGCGCCGATCTCCAGTTCGCAACACCTACACCACACACAATTATCCTGACACCTCACCTCTGACCTGGTACTAATTTTAGACCTTTTTTGATTAGTGCAGTAATTTCGCAGGTTCTATTATTGTTTTTACCAAGGTTTTTCCTGTTTGCAATTTCAGTAGAGTACTTTACGTAATAATTTATCTAAAGTTTTGCATCAATCTATCACTCAGCATAAGTATATTTATCAGTGTGGTAAAGTCATAGGTTATTTTTGACTTTGCTCTCACTTTTAATATCTTCTATGTGAATTTTTTGCACGTAACGGCAGGTACCTACTGCCGTTGCAGATGTCCATAGGCAAGTAAATAGTCACTTATCACCATGTGGGTACGCTATGTAAGCTAGTTCGCTTCAGTCCATTTCTTTATACAGGTTAGCCAATTTCCGCCGTAGCACCTGCTCTTAGCATCCAATCAATTACCTTTTATAGTTCTGACATAAAAAATGTACACGTGAAAAGCTTCAGTAGTATTGACGAAATGTTTACGCATACCGATTTGAAGGGAAAAAAGTAATAAAAGTGAACCAAGAAACAGCTGGAGATAAAACAGCAACCATTTGTTATCGACGTGTTAGTATAGCATCCTGGCGTGGCGCCAAGACCGAGGCTTCTACGTATTCACCTTGGCGATCCACGGCACCTGCACGGCCTCTAACGCCATAGACGTACACCATAATCCACTGTTGCTATGGAGACTCAACAATTTATGACTAATTACTCTGCGGTCAGTGGATTGCCCATGAATAATTCCAGAAGCATGATAGCATACAACACAAGTTTTGTTTAGAACTTCAATTTACTAAAGGATAATGAAGTCTAAATATGGTTCAAAGTCGATTAGTGTTTATGCGCGGAGTTGCGGAGGTAATTTTTGTGTGTATATGTTAATTTGCATAAACATGCACGTATTCATCATTCAATTTTGTAGATAAGTGGGGCGCTGTCGTCGCACAGCGCCATCACGGTCGGTGCTGATAAAATGCTAATGTAATTGGTTTGCCCAAACTCCGCTTTGCCACTAGTTTGTTCACTTTTAATATAATATGTTTTATTTATTTTATTTAAATGTTATATAACCTGTAACCATATTCAGAATACAAATATAAGAGCACATTTCAAGAATAGGCGGAAAACCTAAGTTTTTTAATCGTCAAGGTGGTTTTCAGCATCAATCATTCAATTAATTTAGCCCATTGCAATCTACTGCCGGTAGTGCTGGTGTTACAGCATAAGCATAAAAATCTATTAAAATAATTTCACCACTTTTATCATGTTCCCATCAGCGTACCATAAGTTATTTCGATCTTGAAAAAATCGAACAGTCAAGACTTCGAGTGTGGAGAGACAGTCAAGGGACACTTAGAGCTATATTTTATATTGTACAGGCAGGGTTTTTATGAAAGGGGTTCCACCGTTTACAGTAGTACTCGCAAATCAGAACTGGCACGCGCGTTGTACTGGTAACACGCGTGTCACTTCTGATTATTTGAATGTGGAAGGATAAAGTCAAAGTTATTAAAGATTGGAAAAAAAATTGTACTTCCCCGGTTGAATCAGCCCATTCATACTCTAAAGTTTTAATACCTATTATGAAAGAAGTAATGGTTTCACACTGTTAAAATATGCAAATGACTAACTGTCTCATTGAACTCCCAGGAAACATTTAAATGTTAATGCAGTTTGTTTTGAGGTTATCTTCTTGTTATTACGGGGATATCCGACTGCCAAAGTATTTATTAGTAGTGACGTGGCAAAAAGCAAAACCATCATAACATGGATCCAAGATCCAAGTCTGCACGTCCATAATTTGTTAAAAGACTTTAAAAGAATTCTACGTTGTACTCCATTAAAATTAATCATTGGCAATTGATTTCTCCATATCGGCGTAATCAGACCAAACTGTCAAACATTAGATCAATTCTCTATAGCACTTGTAAAACCCGCTTATTGACAATCACTAACTCCTAGTCCTAGACTAGCAAAATTTACCAACACATTTCAACTGTCACATGATCTTACAGAATTTGTAACATTGTCGATAGCCAGATCGTTATTCGCTGAAATGTCCTTGGCGACCGTTCGTGATTTGGACAAAACAAAGTAATAAACATAGGTAAGTGATCATTACTGCAGCGATCTGCCTGACAGCATACAGAGTGACGCAATCGGCGGTGGAGTGGAGCGTGCGTGGCGAAGTGGCTAAATCGATTCTCTGCTCCACCGAGACGGAGCGAAAAGAATGTTGCGTTCGCATCGATTAATCGACAGGTTGAAATCGCAGTCGCCTGCGTCACTTATGCGAAATAGCACTTGTGTTGATAACGTTAACGGTAGTTGTCTAAACAGAGTGGACTTTAGTGGCAATGTTGACATTGGTTCTTTACTTTGACAGGTTGAACGGCCATACATTAATAAGTTTGTATTGAGTCTGAATGGCATATATAGATTATTTGATTAAAGTTTTTATTTACAGTTAGGTACAAATCGTATGGATGTTAAAGTGTACTTTTAACCGACTCCTAAAAAGGAGGCACTGAATTAAACTGTTTTTATTTTATCTAGATATAGCACAATTACAAAAAGAATATTTATTAGAAATATGGAACTTGCAGAAAAAATAATACCTAGGATGTATAGGTATTATTTTTTCTGCAATGGTAAAATTCAGAACAAAACCGTTTATGTTACAAAATTATCTACATGAAAGCCATCTGCTATGTAATGGTGTTCGTTAGATTATTGAAGTCAGTGTTTGCTTTTCTTAAAAATACATAATTAACTACACCATTCCACATTATTTGAATAATGCTACAGTTCTTATTGATTGAAACCGTTTCGAATCAACAATTAACTGCCAAACACGTCTGTGAAGTTCCACCGACTCATGACAGGGACATAGATTAGAAACACGATCGTCGATCGCAGCCGCTACCAATTTGCATCAACATTTTGCCAATCATTGGATTACGTGTGTACATCGGAATAAGTATTTTTTTATTTACCTTACTAAGACGACAGACGAGATCGAGCCTTGGAGACGTGCTTATTTCTATAGTTTTCCAAATTGCACTTTCAATATATACCATATTCTTTGATTTGTCGAGGGTGGGAAGATTCGAAGATATTAAAAGAAAATTGAAGTTAATAAATTTAATCACTTGAACGGTGCCTAGGATAATTTTATAGTCCGTGGGAAAATGATAGTACCTATCTGAGGCCTTTATAGGTACCATTTTGTGTCGTGTCGATGGAAAGTCATCCGTTAAATATTCTTTGTCCAGAGTGCTATCTTCTCATGGGTGCTCCTAAGTTCCGCCGTGTAAATGAGCATGTAGTGGAGCTTCCTTGCTCTCTGCTTACCTTGGAGAGAGAAAAGCGTTGTGAGTATACGTAGCCCGTAATACCGCAATAAATCGACTTTGCTCAACAGCGATGTAAACATTAAAACAACACCAACTAATTAGAAAAAGACGAAAGCCTTACTCTTTCAACACCAGTTCGTCGTGTGGCTGGTGGTGCCACCTTCTCTCAGCCATCCGTGACTGGCACTGGCCAGGCCATGAGTAACCCCTCATTAACTACACACTTTTTATATGACACACAAATTGAAGGGAGCTGAATTAATCCAACCGTGAACAAGACACACCTGCCTATATGCATTGTTAAGTGCATCGTAATAACGAGTTCGCCCCACACGCGATTGCGTATCGACCCGGTGTAACAACGTTAGGGCTGGTTCTCTATCTAGAGAACATTTGCAGTTGACAAAACAGTTTGAATTTTTTTTATCAATCTAGTCATTCTATAATAACAACTTAGCGTAACACGGATCTAATTCAGAAAGTAAAAATCGCCATATCGACTTTAAGCAGCAAAATGTTTGCGAGAGTACCGCGAAAGCCATAGCTCGTAGTACTCAATATTTTACGATTGCAAATTGTTGAATTGTACATGTTAAAGAAGACCAGAAATTGTCACCAGAATGGTTTCAATTATTTATGTATTGTAAAAAGTACTATTCTTCGTCGCAATTTGTGTTTCCCTTTCTCTGTTTTCTATTATGGTACGATAAAACAACATTACAGAACACAAAGAACTACATCTATTCAATGCTGTCTGTATTTCCTTTGTAATTAATATGTCAGGGATGAGAATCTCAATTATCCCCTGTCGTTTACATTCGACCTCTTATTTCATCGGTTTCATTTATTCATTTCCTAGACAGACTACGCCCGTTATTCCCGTGGAATACTGATCCTGTTCTTTCGAGCCACAGGTTCTCCAAAGAGAATAGTAGGTGCTTTCAATCAGTACTGTAATTACAAGATTTGAACCTAATCCATACAGCAGTTTTTGAGTGATCAAATAATAAATAAACTAATATGCAGCTGATGGAGCCGTGGCATAGGCGTTCCACCCGTTACAAATACAGATATTTTTACTGCAACCTACAGGAACTCTGTGTCAAAACTAGTCCAAATGTCGTAATCAGTAACCAAACAACATGCATTCAAACTTTCGCACTTACTAAGATTGGTTAAGACTTACGAAACTGTCACATCCGATTTCGTAGCAAACTATATCCAATAACAGCATTATCAGCAGCGACTGATCAAGAGTTTTGACCGCCCTAGGCTAAATATGAGGACGCGCCCCCGCTAGGTGTGTGTGTTTTTTTACGTGCAGGAAATCCCCACGGATACCCCCCCCCCTTTCTGTCGCCGGAGGGGGAGGTCATGTCGGACTCGAATCGAGTAAGCCGCACGCCGTCAGTGGGTCGATGTGCTAGGCCGAAGGTGAGATGTCTCATGACATATCCCTCGCACCTCGGCTGACCCAGGGCCATTCCTCTGGGTCTAGCCCTCCTCGCTGGCCGCCCACGCATCGCCCATCACCGCTAGCAGGGTGGAGAGCATGAGCACTCTCACCCCCAGAGCCGTCACAAGCGCCTGCCTCAGCGATTCTACACTCGGTAAGCGTGTGCAGCCCCGAGTCCACGCTCGCGTCGCAGTGATGGCAGTCGGGCGTTGGCTCTATGCCTATCAGATGCAGGTATCGTCCGAAGTTACCGTGTCCGGTAATGACCTGCGTCTGACGGTACGAGAGGCCACCGTGAGGCCTCTCTAGCCACTCCCCCGTGATGGGTGTTACCGCAGCAATCACGGCGTGCCCTGCGCGTGGTTGTTCAAGTCGTAGCTCCCACTCGGTCACCATGGCCCTGTGGAGCCGGGATTTCTCGGCCCGAATGTCTTCGGGCTCGGGATCGAATCCCCGCTCCAGCGCCTCCCTCGGAACCGATACAGTGCCGAAAGGGTCTTCGATTCCAGGATCCACGGTGGCGACCCGGCCAGGAGACTCGCCGCTTCAAAGGATATCGTGCGGTACCACCTGATGGTCCTGGAGGCCACCGTCTCCTGCGCCGCGTGGAGCAGAGGCAGGAATCTGGCCCTATACGTGTCCGCCCATACGGGGCACACGTATAGGGCCATGGACCGCACGACACCCGCGTAGAGTCTCCTGCAGGAGTCCTCTGGACCCCTCAAGTTGGGCAACAGCCGGCTCAAGGCATTCGCCGTTGTCACTAACTTGGGGCGCAGACTTCGGAGATGTTCTCCGAAGTCCCATCGACCGTCAAGCACGAGGCCCAGGTATTTCAACCGGGGCTTAATGTCGATGGGAGTGCCTCCCACTGTACTGGCTGGCTCCCGGGTCTGACCTGTGCCGAGGGCCATGAAAGAACATGGCCTCGGACTTGTGCAGAGCCACCTCGAGACCCAGCCGCCGGATCCGTTCGACGACTTAAACCGCGCGGCTTAAAACAGCGGTCGTGGCCCTCAGGGTCGCCTCGCGGTGTATAGTCCCGCTCACCGTCACCAGCGTGTCGTCCGCGTAACACGTGACGGTGGCACCGTACGCGAAGTCACCGCGAAGCACCCAGTCGTAACCGATGTTCCTCAGCAGCGGCCCCAGGACCGATCTCTGTGGAACACCGCATGACATCTCACGCCTACCGACTCCGGTCGAACTTGGGTAGACGACGGCTCTTCCCGTCAGGTACGCCCTGACTATGAGGCGAAGGTAGAGAGGCACATCGTGGTACGAGCGCCTCTCTGATGCAACTCCAGGGCAAGGTGTTAAAAGCGTTGGAGATGTCTAACGACACCGCCAACATCACCTCGCCCCGAGCGACCGCATCCTCGGGACGGCTACGCCCTCTACGAAATCGGGCCCACCGGCGGTCCGTGATCGCGTAGGCTTGACGCAGCCTCGCGATCTCCGCATTCCACCAGTAGATCCGACGCCTCGGATTATAGGCTGCAGTCCTAAGCATACCCGCATCGCAGACAAGTGTCATAGCCTCCCGGAACCACGCCGCTTCATCGTCGATGTTGACAGGCCTGTCCGGCTCAAAATAGCCCAGGCCTGTACGATGGCGGATTCAATTGCCCCAGCACCCAGCGCGGCTCGCGTTGGGCCGTTGCGACCGGCGTATCCCCCGCGGGATGGGAGACATCCAACCAAACGTATCGGTGGTCCGACAGAGTCTCCACCTCCGCGACGACACGCCAGTCCCGCACGCGAAGTGACAGGGAAGCGCTCGCGAACGAAGGGTCTATGATCGACCTGCGCTCGCCCGACACAAACGTGGCTTCAGCCCCGCGATTCTGGAGAACTAGACCGAGACTGTCGGCCCAGCCCTCCAGAGCCCTGTCTCGCGCGTCTGTGCGCCGGAAACCCCAAGCCCCCGACCAGGTGTTGAAATCCCCGAGCACAAGAACCGGACGAGTTATGCACCAGTGCCGCCGAACCATCCAGATCGACCACCCAGGCGGGCCTGAGTGGTCGGTGAGTGTATGGCTCGGCGACAGCGGCAACGTGTATGGACCACTGTGCCATGCTCTGGAGCAGAAGTGCTTGCAGGATGCGGAGCTGGGGATCCATTATGGAACCATCTCCGCATGCCGCCCCGAACCATTGGCGGAACGCCCGCCTCGCGCCTTCGGCTCCCCGCGGGTGCAGGCCTTGCTGCCACCCTTATGGTCGGCCTGCTTGCCCTCCGCCGCACACCTAAAACAGTGCGGCGGAGCTTCGTAACTGCCGGCCCTATGACCGGGTTGGCCACAGCGGAAGCAACGGTCGCCGACCGTCACCTCCGCCGTGCACTGCACTCCCACATGGCCGACCAACAGACACCTAAAGCACCTGTGGCCAGCCGACCCTGTAGGAGGCATACCCACTACTACGCCGCCCACCGCGCCCGCTAGGTGTGTTACGGACGGCCTAAAATTAGTGAGTAGAGTAATAGTGTGAAAATTTCAACAAATGCACAACTATGCTGCAATGTTTAAATTAGGAATTTCCCATACAAAATGAAGTTAAAATTAACGCTTTCCCATACAAAATGAAGTTAAAATTTGCGCCCGTTATCTTTGTTCTACGTGCGCTTTTTAAATTTTTTAAATTTACTTTTATAATTAGGAACTCTCAAGTGCATTTAGTTTTAGTGTTTTCTAGTGTTTTTCTTCTCGGTCTAGTTGCAATATGTAGGGTAGATGCAATGATGGTAGATTAGTGCATAAGAAGACACGATTTCAGCGCGCCCGCCCCCCTGATCCTCGCGCCCTAAGCTGCAGCCTAATTAGCCTAAGGGTTAATCAGGCCCTGATTATCAGGATGAGTAGTACATTATAAGGCCAGTCACTGTCTGTTAAGAACCTCCCCTCCGATTACCGCGGAGGTAGTCGGAGGCAGTCTACGGTGACCGTCGATTATTTGGCTCTCAGTCATCCAGTTGGCAAAAACTGCTTGCCGCTTGGCTGAGTTCACAAGATTGATGTAATTTTTTACCGACAGCGTGATACAACCATGGCGTTTTTATTGTGCTTTTTATCGTTGAAATTATTCTATGACGGCGGTAATGTATTTGCTTCAGTTTTTGTACTATTCATTCGCGATAAAAGCACGTGTTTTGCGGTTTTTTATGCTTTTTTATATTGTTGGTGGTCACGTGTGATAGGAAATGAAGAATACATTCAACTTTATAGTCTATCTTTATTAATATATTATATCTATAGGATATGGTCGTACTGTTTTCTGTGATAATAATCGAAAATATACTCGTACTTAAATACTAATATTCCGAAACATCAGCGCTATCTACACCAAAATAAAGCATAGCTTATATTATGGGCGCTAGAATGCTGTCAAAAATACTAAAGATATACTATTTTATTTTAAATACATTGGTCTAGGTCACTTGTAACAGAACAATGAAGAGGAATTGAACCCGTGACCTTTAACATACAGTCGAACGCTATAACAAAACTGTCGCCATACTAGATAAGTTTTCTACTGAGCAAATAGAGCAAAAGAAATAACTCCAACGAGATTCTCACAGAGCGTCGGAATCACGTCCCAGTTTATTTTCTTAACCTAATTCCATGATATATCGGCCAGGGGAGGACGACGATTCCTCCGGTCCTAAATCAATTCTAATCGCGAACGGGATAGGAATAACGACCACCCCCTTTATTTGCTATAAAACCGACAACAGCTTATGTTAATACTCTAGAATGGGATGGTATGCCACATTTCCTTTTTATTAAAATCTTGGCCGTAGGTCAATGATGTAGTTTGGACTGGACGTCCTATACTAGACTAGAGACCCGCACCTGTTTCGCAAGGGTCCAAATTTAATACCTGTTCAACAGAAGCTCATTTAGAATGAATACGTTATATCTTCCGTAAAAAAGTATCTAAATGATAGTGAAAACTATATCAGAATACGTTGTATAATTTCAAAGAATTAGGGAGGAAACAGACAGATGCGTTAAAGTGATTTTATTTTATGCAAATGGCGACCAAGAACCACCAAACACGGAGTAGGCAGGCCTCCCTCAAGATGGACCGACTATCTGGTTAAGATTGAGGGCCATCGATGAATAAAGCGCAGGTCCAGACGTTGTGGAGATGAGATGACTGGTAGTCTGCTTATGTCCAGCAGTGGACGTATACGAGCTGAAAGAGAGAGAGAGAGGGAGAGATTTTATGCTATAAAGATAATGAGGATATGTATGGCGTGAGTCGCCAACTGCTTAAGTAACGCAGCAGCCGGTGAGATGCGGTTACAGTTCATTAGGCATCGAGTTCAATGCCGAGGTCGAGCAAAATTTTATTGGATTTTTTGTGTAAATGTAAGTAACAGTACAGAGTTTAGACTAGGTTAGTAGACGTCAATAAGTTCCTATCACGAGGGAATCAAGTAACGACAGCGAGACAGCAAAATGACGTGTACCAAGCACTTAATGCACTGGATTACTATCGCATGAAGAACAGACCACAGAACATTACGCCGAGGACAATTATACTAAATACAGAAAAAAAGGGGCTCATCAACATATTACTGAGTATTAACAAAAGTGATTCGTACATGTAACATGTACCACGAAGCTAATGGTTAGGCTATAGATCCATTGAACGCAAATTGATTCTTAGACTCCCGCCACCAGACCCATTGGTCGACGGCTATCCAATATCGTAGGAGCTTTGAACTCAATTATACCCAGTCGCAAACTGCGTAATTTTTAACCGACTTGTATTATGCGTTCGTTATGTGTTACATGCCTTGTGGCTAATTGCTTCAGCTTGACTGATCAGGATAATTATTGGGAAGAGTAGGTAGTAAGCGGTACAAATTGAAAAAATGCAAGCATTACAGTGAACGCCTGCAAGTCTACGTTTACGAATACAAGATTATCTAGTCGGTAAAAGTATCACTCAGATGGGGTATACAGTACGCGGGCGAATTCCGAGGAATCAGGGGCTGAGGAAGAAATGAGGTTCTACCAATACTCCGTCATCATCGTCATCCTAGCAGTTACATATGAAGCCAAATTTTGAAGCCACATTTTTATCTAAACTTTTGCCTGCTTCCGATTTGTCGGCACTCGCGTGCGAACTGTACCTGCAAAAGTAGTATACCAAAGGTTAGTGTACCCCTGTCTCCCGGACAAAAAATAAGACGATAACCACTTTGATGGGCAGAAGCCTACGTAAAATTATATTAGTCTTTTATAATATGATGGTGGAGGCAGCTAGTGGTCAATGCGGTCGTGGTCGAGGCTCCGAGAGAAAGCGCAGAGGAAATGATCCGTGACCGAGGCGTTGCGGTTAACCAGGACTTTCATGTGGAGCCGTGACGATTGTATGCCTCGAGACATATATTTTGGACCCAAGTCCCCAATAATCTATGCTCGGTCAACACCCCGTGCTATCCTCAAAAGACACCCAAGAAACGTGTACACATTTAGGTTCAAAATATATGACCCGGGGTATATAACTAGATTTTATACGCAGCTGCTGCAATTGCATCTGACGTATAAAAATTTTATCCCCGTGCCATCCGCCGCCGTCGTACTTAACGAGAGAAAATCTATATTTGATATTAACTTTCCTCTCTTTATTTATACTTTATACGTTCTTGTACTATTCATTCGATTGCTATGCAAGTTTAGAACGTCGTTTTGCATATTCCGACCTTCCGGCCGCTACGCAGGAGGCGCGGGTTCGATCCCCGCTCAGTGCAAATATTTGTATGCATGAATATTTGCATTGGTCTGGGTGTTTCTATGTATAATGTGTATATATTTACAAAAAAAAAGTATCTAAGTATGTGTATCCGCTTTCTAGATTCCATAACACAAGCTAGTTAAGCTATGTTTACCATGGATCTAGATAGCGTTGTGTGAAATGTTGTGGAATATTTTTTTTAGAATTATTACCGTTGACGATTGGTCTTGGTAGCAATATGGTGCTTACTCTTGTAACGTATAGTTGTACCTACTTCTTATGTCTCCAATTCCGCTTCCCCATAGCAAGTGGCTTCTTTGTTATGTTTTTCATATATGCGATTTACAACGTCGGACCCTGGACAGTAAGTGGAAGTCTCGGATGTGACCGGGACTAACGCAAAGATGACAATGATGATGATTGAATGATTACATATTACACATTCCATATGGAGGTAGAACACGACGGTATTTCCGTACAATTGAGCAGTCCGACTGTGGAAGTACCTTCGGCCTACAGAATACCGCGGTCATATAAACCTCGTGTTGTGGTCCCGGCAGTGAGTAGGGTAGCCAGAGCTCATTGGAGAGTTTTTGTGCTGTCAGTGGGAAGACCTGAGCTTTTCCTGCTTTATCTTCTACACTGACGACACACAAACTCTCTGTTCTAACAGGTTCGACAGCGCGAGTGTGACGCCCGTGGTGTTGCACACGTCTATAGGCCACGGTAACCACTTTCCATCAGGTGGGCCGTGTGGTGGTTGTCTGCCACTTAAGTGGTATAATTTTTTTTACAATTTCTGGGCAAAATTCAAATTCTCTAATATTTGTTAAGCGAATAAATTTTATAACTCTTTATATTATTATACTTAGGTAGGTTGAAGCCGGGATTGTCTTCTATAATAAGTTTATATATTACGAGCATAATCTTTTAAACATAAAAATGTTATTCTAATTTTTGTGTGATGCTTGAACAAACAAATTGACAGATATTTAAAGGACTTTAAATGCGATGTGTTATGGTCAGAATACGTCAGCTCACGTAAATTGCAACAGTATTTCAAAAAAACTGTGCTAATGGATGTCAGAACAATTAAAATTAGTTCCCAAAATGACCTTCTGTTTATAAGTCTAAGTGATTAAAACGTCATAAGCTCATAACGCACAACATAAAATAATATAGCAGGTGTTAGCAGGTATATATGAAAGAAAATTATCTGAACAATAACATATAATTAACAATGGCTAGTTAACTTGTGCGCTCATTTCGATTTTTTAACGACGTAGTTATTTTGGTGACGGGGTCATGTCTCCCCTGAAAGAGAAAAAGGGATCTTAACCGTAACTTGTAGATTATTCCTCAACGAAAGTTTTTAATAATTTGTTAATCAATAATTCAGATAAATATTGACAATCAAATACATGACACGCAAAACGAACTGTTAAACCATCCATTATGTATTTTACCTTTACAGGGGAATACTCTGATCAACTGAGCTACCCAGACAACCTACCCTGTACATACGTATCGGTACCGTGCTATAAGGTGAGGAGGGCCAGACCGATTAGAATGGCCCTGGGACAGCCGGGGTGCGAGGAATACGTCGCGAGACAACCTCACCTTCGGCCTAGCACATCGACCAACAGACGGCGTGCGGTGTCCGACAAAACCTCCCTCTCCGGAGGGGGGGGGGGGGGGATTCGTGGGGATTTCCCGCACGTAAAAAAAACCGTGCGATAAGGTCGCGGGTTTAAGTCGGTAGGACTAGATTTTGTTTTTCTCTTCTCCAATCTAAAACGTGGGCAATACATTCTTGAGTCTATCTATAACATACCTACAATAGCCATATTCCAGTGGCTCACACAAATCGCAGCGATCACCAAACAATATGATTTACAGCGGAAGTGCACTCGTTTTATAACTGTTCAAACATCCGGCGGCAACTTAAGGCCATGAATGGAAAACTCGCAAGGATACCACCACCACGCACGGGTAATAAATGGCGCGTGCGCACCGACGGATACCATTATGTCTATTAAATGCTGATAATTTGCTATTAGAACAATTAACTTGACTGGCTTGTTTGTTTTTTATTTCTCTCGCTTCCAGGTCAGGCAGTGTGTTCTTGCAGTAGACTATAAAAGGCTCATTGATTGATTGATACAGGACTTAATAAAGTCTAAATAACGAAAAAGACAACATTACAGATATCAAAATCTTGGATTCTTATCCATACTTGACACAAGAACAAACCAAACAAGTTTAGGGCAGCACTAGTGTGACGCCCCTGGTATTGCACACGTTTACAGGCCATGGTAACCATTTTCCAACAGGTGGGCCGTGTGTTTACACAGCCATACACATGCCTTAAAATTGATTGGGATGTTATACTAAACTTGAGTTACCTCAACTTCTGTATGACGTCCATCCAAAGATATATCACAAACTCGCCCAAACAATCCACAGCGTCACCACATCGTAGGTGGGTGGCACTTATGTGTGCGTGGGCGTAGTGACGTCACGATACCTTCACCTATCAACACACGGGCTTGTGTACACAAGAGTGCAATTATCGTTCGTTTCTGTTATTATAACACCGCAATTGAGCCACAGCGGTTAAATACCCGCCACTGATAAAGGGGATTTTTGCAATAGGGTTGTGTCCTATTTTTTTACAATAGTATAATGAACTATTAACGAGAAATATAGTTATGACAATTAGTTTTAAAGATATTTGATGTAGAAATTTCAATTTGTCGAGCCGACCGAAAACGCTCCATACAAAATCACAGCACACTGTGACGTCACAGTGAGCTGGTGCGTATTGCGAATATGCGGAGTGCAAGAGAGTATCGCATTTATGTCACTCCACGTAGCGTTTACACATGTACAGTGCATTATAAGATTGATTTGAAATTTAATAACGAATCTAAAAAGTTATAAATTTCGTCGTATTTTGATTGTTTATATTTTATAATATTTCAGTTTAGTTAGGCAACATCTAAGTTTACCATACATATTGGTTGAGAAAAAACTACGACATTAAACAGTATATGACTCCGGACACTACCCTATTTTATAGGACGTGTTTATTCATATAATATTCATTTGATGTATCGAAAGGACAGGTAGAGCTACTATTAACACAGGTTTCACGCCAACTATGTGATTGATACCCTGTTTTTGATCCGTCAGGGAGCTAACAGCCAATGAAAAATGTACCCCCAGGAGGGCAATAGGTTCACCCCCTATTAAGTATACGAGACTGAAAAAATAGTTATTAATACACCTCAAACCCTTCGGGGGAGAAAATTGTCTCTTACGTTTGCCATGAATTCAACGTACCGGGTAAAACGGGATGAATAGAGATCGATGGGTGAATAGAAATAAAATGGTCTGCGAAATTCTGTAGCTATTATCTTTCAAGTGAAGCTATGGTCCAATGTAACCATGGACAGACATACTAGATATCTGGTTAGATACTTAAAAATTAGTCAAAGAAATTATTTAAGAAAATCTAACGACCATTTTATCTTTATTCACCCCGGTTTACGGTAATCATGCTGGCTTCACTTGAGCGGGTTGCAGAGATTTAGCTGGTATACCCTCGCACCCACTTCCACGGCATATAATATATGTAGGTACATTTGTAACCATATAAGCGTTGTATGAATATGAAACTACTTGAAATTAACAATAACAAAATAATAGCTTTATTGTACTTTTAGTAAAATTATTGTTACGAGCGTGGGGGTCGGATTAAATAGAAAATGCGAGGACAACCGTTGAAGACAGATTTTATTCAGCTGCACTTAACTTACAGCAAAGCGCGTACAAATTCGATAACTCTTCCTTACACAATACACAGTCACTTGTATAATCGCACTGTATCGCTTCGCACACTTTATCGCAATGATCGCTTCGAATTCTAGTCGTAGACTAACTGGAGCGGAGGCTGTTAGCTCGCCTTTTATATCGGGCGCGGCCGAGTAGCGAAAGATCGAGAAAAGACAGGTACGTTCTGAAAAAGACAGGAACTTTCTGGGAGGTTCTATTAGGTCTTGTGTCTCTTTCTATTCATTCCATTCGTTCTAGAACAGTGACGTCAAGGCATTCTGTCTCTTTCTAGCCTGACGTCTCGTTCTATTTATTCCATTCCTTCTAGAACAGTGACGTCAAGGCATGCTGTCTCTTTCTATAGTGCCGTCTCGATCACTCCTATGGAAATTTGGCCATATATTGAAGTGGCCAAGCGCCGGGCGTAGCACTACCCCCTTCTTAGACATGCTCGTCCCGAGCATTATTAGATCCGTAGTATCTCGCCAGTCGGTCAACATGTACAACCTTCAAGGGGCTTCGCTGGTTGCGTTGTATCCGGTATGTAACGTCATTGATCCTGGTGACAACTTTATACGGCCCTTCCCAGGTTGGAGACAACTTCGGAGATTTGCCTTTGCGACGCATCGGATTGTGTAGCCATACCAACGAGCCTTCGTCGAACCCGGCTTGATGAGAGTTGCGGTCGTATCGGGTTTTCATTCTGTCGCTTGCCTGGAGCCCAGATTCACGGACGTGGGTGTGAACGTCATTTAGTCTATCGCGCAATGCACTAGCATATTCCGTGATTTCTTGCGGTGAATCTGGAGGACGTCCAGTCAGTAGATCAGCCGGTAGTCTCAGTTCTCTGCCAAAGTTTGCACACGCAGGCGTCACCGTTGTGTTTTCATGTATCGCTGTTCTATAAGACAACAAGAACAAAGGAATATGACTATCCCAGTCCTTCTGGTGGCTCTCAACAACCTTAGCCAAATGCCTTTCCAAGGTTTGGTTAAATCTTTCAACCATTCCGTCAGACTGCGGATGATATGGGGTGGTCCTGGTTTTATGAATACCCATTATCCTACAGGTTTCTTGAAATACCTGTGATTCAAAATTCCTTCCCTGGTCACTGTGTATTTCCAGAGGAACTCCATATCGGCAAAACACTTCCGTGACTAGTCTTTCCGCGACTGTAGTTGCTTCCTGGTTAGGTATGGCAAAAGCCTCCGGCCATTTAGTAAAGTAGTCCATTACTACTAGGATGTATTTGTTTCCAGACTCCGATGCAGGAAATGGCCCTGCAACATCTAATGCAATCCTTTCCCAAGGCGCTCCAACATTGTATAGCTTCAATGCTCCCCTGCTCCTTGTATGCGGCCCTTTTACCGATGCGCAGCATGTACATTTCCTACACCAATCTTCAACATCCTCACGGCAATGGATCCAATAGAATCGTTGACGAATCTTCATCAACGTCTTCTTCACACCAAGATGGCCGCCTGAAGTTCCGTCATGAAATGATCTCAAAACCTCATTAATTTTAATCTTTGGGACAACCAACTGCAGATGTGAGTCTTTCCCGTTTGCAGACTCCCATTTTCTACACAGGACTCCATTGTGTATCACGAGGCTTTCCCATTGTGCCCAGTAGCTCTTCGTAGCTGCACTCATTTGGGAGACATCACTCCATTTCGGCTTAGGTGTTCCTGCCTTTATCCATTCGAGAATAGGCTTGATGTCTCGATCCTCTTGCTGTGCTTGCTGCATGGCTTCGCTACTCCACTCATCGCTGACAGTATCAGTCCTTATTATTCTAATCGCTACACTGTCTTTAGCTTCTTGCCTGACACAATGGTTACATTCCACCGGACAAGGTCTTCGAGAGAGCGCATCTGCATTTCCATGCGCTTTCCCACTCCGATGTTCGATGACGAAGTCGTATTCCTGGAGCTGTTCAATCCATCTTGCCACTTGTCCTTCTGGATTTTTAAATTGTAGCAACCATTTTAAAGCAGCATGATCAGTCCTCAGATGAAACTTGCGGCCCAGCAGAAACTTACTGAAATGCTGCAATGTCTTAACCACGGCCAGTAATTCTCTTCGTGTAACACAGTAATTTCTCTCTGGTTTAGACAAAGACTTACTAAAGTAAGCAATCACGGCCTCCTTGTCTCCTTTTCTCTGGGACAGGACTCCTCCTATCCCAGTATTGCTGGCATCTGTGTCGACGACGAACTCATTTTCTGCATCTGGAAAACCCAAGATTGGTGTTTCACAGAGTCTTTGCTTAAGGTCTTTGAAAGCGGCTTCACATTGTTCATCCCAGCTAAATTTCCGTTTTTCTTCCGTTAACCGATGCAAAGGCTTCGCAATATCGGAGAAGCTTTTCACGAACCGCCGGTAGTATGAACACAGACCTAAAAAGGCACGAACGTCGGTCTTATCTTTTGGTGTCGGCCAATCTTTCACGGCACTGATCTTCTCAGGGTCTGTTTGTATCCCATCCTTCGAAATAACATGCCCCAAATAATTCACTTGTCGTTTAAAAAGTGAACACTTCTTTGGACTGAGTTTTAAGTTGGCACCCTGTAGTTTAGTCAAAACTTGCTCTAGTTTGCTGAGGTGATCGTCGAAGTCTTTTCCAATGATGATTATGTCATCCAAATATACCAGACAGGCTTCTCCCAGCAGTCCAGCAAGTATTTGTTCCATCAATCTCTCAAATGTGGCCGGAGCATTACATAATCCAAATGGCATGACGTCGAACTGCCAGAGACCTTTTCCAGTAGAAAACGCAGTTTTCTCCTTATCTAGTTGACTGATTTGAACTTGCCAATACCCACTCTTGAGGTCCAATGTTGAGAACCACTGCATGCCACTTAAGGTGTCCAAAGTGTCATCTATCCTTGGCAACGGATAACTATCTTTTTTCGTAACATCATTCAGTCGGCGATAATCGACGCAGAATCTGGTGGTCCCATCCTTTTTCTTTACAAGGACTACCGGAGAACACCATGGACTGACCGAGGGTTCAATGATACGGTCCTTCTTCATCTCTTCAATCATTTCCTCCACCTCCTTTTCTCGAGCAATCGGTACACGTCGTGGTCGTTGACGGATTGGCGTTACCTCACCAGTATCGATTTTATGCTGTACTACTCCAGTTCTGCCAATGTCACCACCATGCATAGAAAAGACGTTTTTATAACGTAGTAGCATGTTCCGCGCCTTCAGCATCTCTACCTTACTGAGGTCATTGCGACAATCTTCTAGTAGTTTCAGCACTGTTGATTCTCTGTCACTTGTAGCATCGCTTTTGGTCGAACCCTGGCAACTACGTATCCACGAGATCTCCTCACAAGTGCCAAGCAGTGTCCCTTTGTTTAAGACGCACTCGTTGTCGCTCATATTTAAAATTCTTATAACGGCTGTGGTTGGTGTTGTTACCACAGTACGAGCTGGTATCCAGGGACTACTGCCGTCTACTTTTTCCACCAATGCACAGCGATGAGAATTGATGCCATATTGAGGTAGTCTTATTGGCACTAGGGTCTGTGATTTAGGCTGGAGTACAGTTCGTTTTGCACAGAACACTTTTCCACATGCGCCACCTTCCATGGGAATTTCGTCGAACCCAATTTTCAGAACGCCACAATCCACGTCGATTTTACAGCGATATTTTCTCATAAAATCCAACCCAATGATGCAGTCATCTAAGATATCAGCGACGATGACTTTATGCCAATAGGTCTTATCACCGACTTCCAACGCCACTTCTTGCTCTCCTCGGACGGAAATGCGCTGGCCGGTAGCTGTCTGCAGATGGAGATGCTTAAGTTGATGTAGATGATCTCTAGGTACATTTTTCACCAGCCGAGAGCTAATCACGGTCCGACTTGCTCCAGTATCTATGGTGAGGTGGCACGGTGATCCATCAATACCTCCTTCGATGACCAGACTATTTCCATCATTGGCTTGAGAGATCAGAATTGGGACTTTTACACTACCAGCCAGCACCCGTCCCGCAGTCCTGGCGTTTACTCGTTTCCCTGTTGCTCCGGCGCATCTGGATGTCGCGCCGTTTGTTCTTGGCCATTACCTTGTTGAGTCCGTTTCGGGCAGCTAGACCGAATATGTCCTTGCTCTTTGCAGAAATAACACCTGGGTGTGAATTCCCGACGGTACACACGTTGCTCATTTGTTGAGATCTCACGCAATCTATGTGCTCGAGGGTCATGTCGTACAGCTTCCACTTCAAGGGCGTGAGCAACAGCATCTTTAAGGGTTGCATGGTGACCCAGACGGACGGCAGCTCTCACCTCCAAGTCTCTGATCCCGTCAATAAAAGCTTGCACCAAAATGCTGTCAACAAATGACGAAGAAGCTCCTTGGTAAGCTTTTCTCACCAGCTTTTCTATTTCCAAAGCCCACTGCTGCAGAGACTCACTAAGACGCTGGTTTCTGTCCTTCAATTGGGCACGGTAGACATGTTCCAAGTGACTATCACCGTAACGTGATTCCAACGCTTCAAGAAGGCGGTCGTAAGTCACTTCACCTCCAAGCGCCTCTAAAACACTGAGTGCTTGGTCTCGTAACCCCAATGTTAATGCTGTTTTGGCTTGCTCCTTATCCCAACCGTTCGCCTTTGCCACAGACTCGAACTGCAGTTTGTATGCAGTCCACGAGGAGGTCCCATCAAATGGCGGTACTTTGAACTTCCCGACAGCCTGTGCAGATCGAATGGTTACAGAGCCAGCTGTTCCGCAAGCTATTTTCGTCTCCAATTTTTTTACGTTTTGAGCCACAGACTGCAACCGTTCCTCATAACTCTCAAATTTCTTGTCGTGGCTTTCTATTCTGTCTTGCACTGAATGAATTTCTCTTTGCCATTCTGCTTTAGACTCTTTCAAGAAGGCAAATAGATCTTCTTGTTGTTCCCGGAGCTGAACCTTTAGTTGCAAGGCACGCTCCTCCTGTTGACGGGCCTGCTCCTCCTGTTGACGGGCCTGCTCTGCCTGTTGTTGCTGGAGCTGTGCCTTCAATTGCAGAGTCTGCTCTTCCTGGCGACGGGCCTGCTCTTCCTGGCGACGGGCCTGATCTGCCTGGTGACGAGCCTGCTCCTTCAATAAGGTCATAATCGCGCTCAGGTTAATTTCCGATGATGATCTTGAAGCACCCGTCGAAGTACTCGGTGTACCCGCAGCCTCTTCCGCGGTCTGGCTTCGGGTTTTCACTCCCTCCCTGTCGTCTCTCGGCGTTATCGGCATTTTCTATCCCACTTCTGACACCAGTTGTTACGAGCGTGGGGGTCGGATTAAATAGAAAATGCGAGGACAACCGTTGAAGACAGATTTTATTCAGCTGCACTTAACTTACAGCAAAGCGCGTACAAATTCGATAACTCTTCCTTACACAATACACAGTCACTTGTATAATCGCACTGTATCGCTTCGCACACTTTATCGCAATGATCGCTTCGAATTCTAGTCGTAGACTAACTGGAGCGGAGGCTGTTAGCTCGCCTTTTATATCGGGCGCGGCCGAGTAGCGAAAGATCGAGAAAAGACAGGTACGTTCTGAAAAAGACAGGAACTTTCTGGGAGGTTCTATTAGGTCTTGTGTCTCTTTCTATTCATTCCATTCGTTCTAGAACAGTGACGTCAAGGCATTCTGTCTCTTTCTAGCCTGACGTCTCGTTCTATTTATTCCATTCCTTCTAGAACAGTGACGTCAAGGCATGCTGTCTCTTTCTATAGTGCCGTCTCGATCACTCCTATGGAAATTTGGCCATATATTGAAGTGGCCAAGCGCCGGGCGTAGCATTATTAAACTGACAAATACCTACACTAATTTCCATTTCGGCTTGTCATCGCTTTTAATACTTATATAATACGGCAATTTTTAAAAGAAAACCTGGCATCGATATTGGCAGAATGCCAGACTATAGACTAGAGCGGATTCCATGTTATGCAGGAACGCATATCTATTCGAAGGCAGTATATCGTTTTTTCTAGAAGGATCGAATGTGTGCTGCGGTGGCCTCTGCAATAGTTAAAAATCGTCATAAAGTTGTTCACAATAACTTTTTTATTGCTAACTCACTATATAAGGACATTTTAACAGCGTACGAACAAATTGACATTAGTTTTGTAACTTTAGAACTACAAAAGAAAAATGGAATTTGGATCAAAGAGGGAGATGACAAATAAATAACTTCCAAAACACAATTTTTAAATTCGCATCGTAAACCTTTACTTCAAGTTGTGCAATACCAAAAATCAATAACATATAATTACCAATAAGGAAATCACATGATAAAGACACACGCCGATACTTAACTAATAACTAGAAACCACTTAAATATTAATATCAATTTAGATAAACTAAGTAATATCAAAAATAATAAAGATAATATTATATTATGGTTAAGTCAAGTATGCAGGATACCAGATAAATGGGTACCTTAAATGTGGTAACAAGCTACATAATTCTGGATCGCACTATTAAAGTTTATACGGTTAATACATAGCTGAAGATTTTATAGATAAAGATAACTTTTCTTAAACTATTTTCATCGAGGAACGGAAGTTATGCTTACCAACACACAATTAATATTATTGCGCTGCTTCTGCTTCTCAAATTTAAAACTTCCTGTTTGTTACTTGACTATTTTAAGACTCTGAATAAATAGATGATTCTAGTTAAAACCACTGCAGAGAAAATATTCAAAATACTCATAATTAAAAACCTATGCGTCTGCGCTTCATATTATGATTCATCATATTATTTAGATTTTTCTTTGTTCATACTTTTTAGTGCATAGTACATGTTAAGTTTTTTGGACTTTGATAATAAAAAAACAACTGATTTCCAAGTACAAAGTTGTTTCAGGCCGCAATAAATTATTATCTAGTATGTATTACTTATATGCGTAACCACACGCACATTTAAATCATTTCCTCTGATGTAATTTATTGCCCATCAACGCTAAGAAATGTGCACATTACCATCTAAAAAATATCATCATAAAAAGGCTAGCTAATCTGATATTTCGCGGCTTTGTGTAACAAAAGAGTTTGACATTGAAATCACGAAAAATACATTAACAAGATGAGGGTAGCCTGAACAAGAAACATTTTTGAGCTCGCACACGAAATAACTTCTATAGAATTGGCACAAAATGTTCTTAGAATTCTAGGAACTCTTTGTATTGCAGTTGATTACTGTTTTTGTTAACATTTTTTGTTCTTCCATAACTATGTTGTTGTATAAAAAAAACTTAAAGAAAACTATTTTGACAAATGGATAGCTGTGCGTCTAGACAAGTGGAAATTCGCTAGGTGGCGTTTGGTGGAATAGAATGACAAATATATGGGATTTGACATATATGACAGTCAAATCCCATACATTCGTCATTCTATTCCATCAAACGCCGGTTAGCGAATTGCCACTTGTCTAGAGGGGCAGGAGACTTTGCAAAAACGTTGCTTATCTAAACGTGAAGAACTACATACCTCTTGAGTTTTTACTTGCTACAAACCATAAATATCATTCTATAAATCATTATTAGATTGATAGAAAATACATGCAGTCACTGTTTTAAAAACATCGATTGGCTCTGACGTTGATCGATTCGTCTGCGAAACAATCGCGGAGCGTCGGTAATCGATCGCTAATGTCTTACTGGTGCGAATCGAATTCGATGTTGTAACACGTACCACGACGGTAAAGGTATGATTCCGAAACTGGCCGCATTCGATAACTGCCGACGCATGCAGCACATACATAGCTTGTTAAACTTTGATACAGTAAAGGGGACCATTGAGAAGCCGCAATGAATTACGTGTATCTGATTCGCGCGTCTGCAGTTGTCATTTGCTTTCACCTTCGGAATCATACCTTAAAGGTTTTATAGGTTTAACGCTCTTCACTCGATTCTAATTTACTTGTTACATTAAACACGGCCTCGGAAGCGAAAAGTCGTAATCACCACGGGTTTCCGGTGACATACTTTATTTACGCTTCTGCCTATAAAGAATGGTAAAACTAGTGTTGTAATAAATTACGCATATTTCGTAGACGACGCAAAATTTTATTAATGTTAGCTAATTAGTACATTGCCTGTTTGATGGTAAGCGGTTATCGTGACCTACAATTTCTTTCGATAGCGATACCATCGGTGTCGCTGGCGTTTTGCTACTTGCTGGGGGAAAAGGGAGGAAAGTGAATAGTCAGGAAAAACAAGGAGGTGAACGAAGGTACGAGGGGAAGTATCACCCTTTACCTTAATACTGATATTGTCTTGCAACAGTTTGAGTGTGCCAAAGGCTTCTAAACATATCTATGCAGATTATACCTGTGGTGTTGCAATCGTTCATAGACAACAAAAACAACTTATCATATTTAAGTATGTGTAAAAAAATCCCCGAGAAATACTCCTCAGAACACTCAGTGTGTTTGTTTGTTGAAAATGTTGAAACGAAGTATCACGAAATTTTACACACAATTTGTTCTCCTAACAGATAAGAACATAGGGTACCTTGCAGCCTAAAAACGTTCAATAGGAATAGCAAACTAATTAAAGTCAATTTATTAACAAAATCTACATTAAGGCGAATAAAGCCGGTTCGTATAATTTTTGCTGACGTTGAACATCACAGCATTTATATGTAAAAGAGGAAAATACTTTTGAATTAACATTCAAAAACTGCGAAGTCGTCTAGACTAACTCGAGTGCTGCTAGCTAACAGTCGAGTGCTAGCAGAGGTCGTTGACACGAGCGACGCCATTCAATTGTGACAAGACCACACCGCTTTACCGGCGTGAGGCTCCCAACACCGACGTGTCGTCGTGATCAGTCTAACGATGTGCTTTGCAAATGACATCAGCATATAACTAATTCAAGTTATACAAAAAGAACTAATGGCATATTCATTTTGTCATAAAAAAATGCATATGTGCAAAATACGAAGATATTGTTTAGTAGTTTTTCCTTGTCCATTTAGCCATGTGTTTCCCGGAGAAGTAGACTACAGGGTCCACAACATCGCTTCCCGTGGCTCTTGTTACAACATCTATTCTGTTCTTCATACGACATTAAATATACAGCCCTGCCTTCCTCTGCGGGGACACATACAGGGGTGAGTATTTTTATGTAAATAAAATCCCGTGAAAGAAAGACAGAAAATATATTTTATCATCGCATACTTTTACGTAAATCTACTACCATTAACCACCAAAATTTATCCAATGATTAAGAACTATTAATAATCTAACACGAATTCCTTGCGAGATATCTTGTTTCGTTCTCATCAGCCATGCAAGCCGCGGCAGTGGAACAATGCGCACATGTCCGTTACAACCGTAAGGTTACTCTCGGCCGGGACAAGGTCGATCGCAACGCAACGCAACACAGCTGCTATCGACATCGGTAATACTGTCAGCATGAAACTAACGTAGGTACCGTAGCTTTAGACACTTCCTTAACTTGACAAGAGAGATGGCAGACGCCAAGAAATCAATTAGTGTACAACCGCTCTGATAATTCATAGCATCTTTAAAAAATAAAGTAAAAACCAACCAACTGATCACGCGAAAATAACTGTGTGGTATTGGCGAAATTGAACAAACTCAGGTGATTTTCCACCAGAGCGGCTAGGCGAGGCGAGGCGAGGAGAGAATTGAAATTTGTATAACAAATTTTCAATCCTCTCCCAGTGCATCTTTGGTGGAAACAGTATGGATTGACGAGAATATTGACGCCTAATTTTTGTTCGGAGTTTTCGGCATTGACGCTAGAACAAAGTTATATCGAGCATTGTGTGTGAGCTGTCTAAAATACATTTATACATGAAGCATACGGGCGGCGGGGCGCGGCGGCACGCGCGAGCTCGCGATGGCAATTTTTAGTGGAAAAGGGTCAGTGCGATTTCAATTCTCTTCTCGCCTCGTCTCGTCTCGCCCCTCTGGTGGAAAATCACCTTGATACAGAGCAATCAAAAAGCAATAACAGGACTGATCAAAATGTGACGCGCCCGTTAAGCCCGTTGTTTTGATTAGTTGATATGACTTAAAAAACAACCTAAAAGACCAAAGAGTCAAGTCTTTTGTAGGGCTGTGACATATAGACTCCACTAGGAAGTAAACGAAATTTTGTTACTCTTCATCCCTAAAAATGGTTAGGTACTGAAGGCCGTGGGAAATGGATCTTTATACCACGCGGGCAGAGCAGCAGGCATAAGCTAGTTTGGATTTAAAACAATATTATCAATTATGCCTTGTATCTTCAGCTGGAAAGACAAAATCAATGGTATCCAATCACAGGAAAAGTAATCGTAATTTTTTTGTTATCAATTAACGACGACGAAGTGTGCACACATTGCTGAACAAATCATTAACACGCATTTGTACTCTATTTGTTTGGACAAAATTTTAATAATAATCTATTATATAATATAATATAGGTATAATTGCCGCATGGTTCCCGGCAGAGTAGAATTTGGGCCACCCCATCTCTTCCCATGTGGTGTCGTAAAAGGCGACTAAGGGATAGGGCTGTTTAACTTTAACATCAAGCAGATATGTGCAGCACAGACTCAGCCTCAGATGCATGGCTCGAGTCAACAATAGTGCCCGCAATACGGCAATAGGCTCACCCCTATTACGTGGGACCGAATACAGATTGGTGAAATGTGGGTGTTAATTCACCTCTGCCTAACCCTCCGGGAATAAAGGCGTGATTATATGTATGTATGTAATATATACACTGCTAAGTTGGCAAACAAGCGCACAGCCCACCAGCTGGTAAAGTAGTGAAAGACAAGAAACATGTAGAACACAAGGCAGTTGAAGGACAGTAGGAAAAGTGGAGATCAATGGAGGTGACATTACTGCTTAACACTTGACGGTACACATTCAAATAGACAAATAATATAATAACACAAATTCGATACTGATTTATCACCGGATGGATAGTGTACTTTTTACACAATTATTAAAAAACGGAACACACCAAGTCCGTAGCTATAACGATAAATTTATTATTAATAACTGACATACCTTACGACTTTGAAAAATAGTATAGTTATTAGAATAGGTGGAGCGTAAAAGATATGATCTAGACGTATCGAGGTCGGTCGTTGTGGGTCAGCTAGACGGAGCGGCCGTCGCCGGCGCCGAGCCTCGCATAACGGACCGCCTGCATGCTCGGATCTCTTTACCCGTGAAATTGTAATCTGTGACCGCACGAGATTTTGGCAACTATACAATTTCTTGCTCATAACATGCAGTGCTGTAACATGGGCACTGATGCTTGAGTAGTCCACAAAATAAAAGTCAGGCTTCGTAGCAAGCTATGCCTGAAGTTTCTTGATATAATAAAAATCGCAAAGAAGCAATCTGACAAAGACAAAAGTTACATATTTTGCAGAATAAACAAGGTGAACTGGTAATACGTTGACCACATCTGCCGAAGGACTGACGGCCGTTAGAGTAAACCGTCTTAGAACGGAGCCTGTAAATCGGCAACCTGAAGGAGGAACCTCCCAACTAGATGGACTGGCGAACCGGATGCAGAAGGCTGCAGATACTCCAGCCGCCCATTTAAAGAGGCATATGTAGAGCAGTCGTCGGCGTTGTTTGGAGTCGTCTTCTTGTAACTGTTCAACATTGGTGTTAATAGCTAACCACATAACATAAAATCAGGAGAAATAGCCTTATACCTCGTTTCGCCAAACTTCGCCGAAGCCCAACAAATCGCATTACATAAAACAGTTCTATGATTGCAATCTAACGTAAATTAACGAAGATTTTCACTTTTTCACCCACCGAATGACAGAGCAACGATGGTTCAGCTCACAAAAAACTAATTAAGCATTAGATGACATCATGATGACCAAAATAAACATCATCACACAATGGGTAATTGTTTGAACGCAACAATGGCTGCACAGGTTACGCTCCTATTACCTATGCCTACGTTATTTTTCTTCCTCATACATAATCATATTTTTTATTTCGAATGTAAATGTTATTTTTGGTGTTATTAATAACTTTTTGCGCCGAATAGAAACGATGCAGCATCACACTGCCTGTTTCTTTGCCATAGAAAAAATGAAGAATGAAGAGCCTATTCGCTAAAACATTAACCGGAAGAGGAAACTCTGTTACAAACAATAGAAAAAAAGTATTAGGCAGACAGCCAACCCCAGACCACAGAATAGATAGAATACCCAGATCTCATCGTCGTGGACCCTGCCACGATGACGAGGGTTTCTAGCTTGCCAATTAATAAGTAATCACTTCTACAGGTTTGTATCTGTATCCTTATTTAGGTTCGCAAATCCCCTCGGATACTAAAACCGCATGCTGTCTCGAGTCTTCAGATACTGAGGTGTGCGATTGCCTTAGACATATTCCTCGCAACCCTGGCTGACCCTCAGTCATTTCGGCTTACGAAAAGACCCCCTCCTTGGGAAACATAGAAAGGGGGACTAGCATAGCTGGACACTGACTTCATGGTCATGTGAGATCCTTTTTTTGTCATCTATGTCGCCATGTTGAGGCTGCTGATTACTACATACTACAAATATGACTAAATAATTATTATCAACAGTTTACACTGAACAATTTACCAATTACCTACATCCACATGCCAGATTATGTTGTACATTCATCCACATTATGTTGTAAAATGTACATATTAATTAAATTTCTGTTTTGTTTTACAATATAATGAACCTGTAACGTAATTAACACAAGAACTTCAGACGTTCCAATTAGAAGATTTAATTATGAATCTTAAACAGTATCTATAATTTTATTTATTTAAACTAAACTTAAGACTCTTTTTCAAAACGAAATAATTAAGCGAACCAAAAATTAGATTACACGTTTAAGTAAGCTTTATCCATTCAAGATAAAGCTTACTTAATCTAAATGTAATAAAATCTAAATGCGTCGTTCGTAGTAGGTAACCAAATTAAGTTTCCATAAATTAAAGATTAGACAAACTTGTTATGAAACAGTGGTTTTAATTTAAATTGTGTTTTTCAAACAAACACTAACATTTCTATGCAACACGATTCTGGATAAATCAGAAGAAAATGTTGGATGTATAACTTAAGTATAGTATAGTAAGTGAAAAATAATAGTAGTAGGTACGATTCACCTATACAAGACATTATTACAAACGTAAGTTTACTCAATTCTACATAAACGTCAATGAAACACGACTGGTTTTAATTGAAGCTAGTTCCAAGTCGGTGGAAACTTTCATAGGGTCGATCAAAGGCCCTCGGACGTCAATATTCCAAACTTAACTATCTCCGTCTACTAACCCAATTTTAGTTCAAACCTGAGGTCGAAAGATCATTTATTAATTTAGAAGTTTAGATATGCCTAGAGTTGTACATACTCACACATGGTTCCAGAAAGGCTATTACTTAGCATTGGAGTTCACACGCATCGGATCAATACCGTAAGGCGTACAGATGCACATGACGCAGGCAGTGTTGGATTACTTCGCAGACTATAGCTCACCTACTAACGTGTGCCGCATGCCCAAACACACCATAGGCATTCCTAAGCGCCATTGAGAACGCCATTGACACGTGAAAAGAAACAGTATGTTACATTTTAAAATTTCAAACTAAGGTTTTTACGTTAATATAAGTTACAAATTGTAAAATGGATTACAGTTTACACGACATTTCCATAAACAATTACAGTTTCAATAGCTCATAATTATTTTTACGCCAATATTATAAGTTACAAATTGTAAAACCGATTACAGTTTACTCGACAATTCCATAAGCAATTACAGTTTCAATAGCTCATAATTATTTTCACGCTAATAAGTTACAAATTGTAAAATCGATTACAGTTTACAGGACATTTCCATAAACAATTACAGTTTCAATGGCTCATACATAACATAATTAAAGTTTTATAGAAGCACTGTGGGTAAAACCATCAATGCTAATTTATGCAAGATAAAATACCGTCATTCGAAGAACCGAGTACGTAATGCTAATCACAAGGATAATACAATGTACGGTAAAGACTGAGAAAATATACCACTTGCTCGATAACTCTTATGTTTGCTATATTAAAGCAGTAGGCAATCTGTTCTGTCTATTTGCGGACTGGAATTTTCATCAATGATTTGCAAATACCGAAGACGTTCCATCGACATTTTTGCCAACGCCTACCTTGTGTAACGTGCTTAAGAGACACATTAACACATTCTATCTCTACATAGTACTTGGCCGGTTTTTTATACCAGATAGAGTTACTAAGTTAGCAAACAAAGAAACCACCTCTTGCTAAGCGCTTGGTGGAAGTAGGCGTCGTTTGCAAACGCAATACAAACTCTTTGCCTGATTTTCGATAAAGAAGAGACAAAGTTAGAGAAATGAAACCATTTTTTTTACAATCGATAAGAATGAAAGAGTGTTTTGCCTGAAAAACAATTAATTTAAAAATGTTTAGAATTTCGTACATCTATCTGTTCTCTTTCAAACAGTAAAACATACAGCCTATTAAAAGGTGCTCGGTTTTCGGCACGCACCCTATATACGTAGAATTGAAAGCATAATTATTGGCAGAGGTTGGCAGATAGTGGGATACATTTTTTACTTATAAATAAAACTGGAAGTTTAACTTTAGTAACAAATTAGTTCGAATTCCCTCGCGTGACAAACACGTGCCAGAAGTGGAACTTTGAAATGTAAAGAAGAAGTCTAAGTAAGATAAAATTCTATATAATAAAAATTATCTCTTAAACAGGCATGTAGGAGTAGGAGTTAAGGTATGATTCCGAAGCCCACCGAATACGACAACTGTCGACGTATATTACATACATGACTTGTTAAACTTCGATATGGATAAAAGGGTGCATTGAGAAGCCGCAATGAATTACGCGTATCTGCTGCGTGCGTTTGCGGTTGTCGTATGCGGTCACCTTCGGCATCGTATCTTTAGTGGTATATTTTATATATGTATATACATGAGGTTTATACACGGATAGCACGCACAGCACAGGTTCGTACTTGGCACGCTGGCAGTGACTTTGACCGGAGCGCGACGCGGAGTCTGCCACACAATGGCAAGGCCATGGTAATTTGTTTTCCGCGCTTCCCTACACTTTTATTGTTATTTGCGTGCCTTTTTACTCTCTGTCTTATTTATTTTCTCTGTACCGGCAAATGACTTTTGGCTAAACATCACATAACATTTTTCGAACTTACCATTATTTTCACATTGATAAAAATTATCACCAAAAATGGCGACATCAAACCTGCTCGTCGGTGTTAAATTCTGAATGGTTGTTCATTCATTTGTTGTAAGAATTAGTAAAAATGAAAATGTATTTTCTTTTTTTAGTATCGTACGTGATTACGAGTATGACTGCGGAGTGTCATATTAACTTATGAAATTTGTTATATGATATTTTCACACATTTGCCAAGTGTCACTGATGTGTAACAGCTTGAATCGCTATATGTAGATTCAGTTATGAAAATATGCAAAAAAAAAAAAATACGTTTTCCACTTGTTGGTAAGCGTTTTCTCTCTAGACTAGGGGCTTAACTATTTAAAGTAGAAAGATGGAAGTTCTCTGGTGGATATGTCTGCCTATCTCTGCAAGTAATAGTATGAGATTATTATATTAATTTAATAAAACAATATTTTCATGATAATCATAACTACTTCGAACAGTTTGTACAGGATATAAATAAGTAGGAAAATCCTTCAGCTCACAGTAACGGCAGCTGGCTAGTCACTACGAGTATTTGACGCCGCAGTATTTTCATATATTCAACGTATATACATTTAATTATAAGATATACACTTACTAACCTACCTACGAGTATCCAATGGTAACAGTCCAACACCTGCTTCTGCTCCTACTCCTTACACACAATGAATTAAAAAAGCTGAATACACTAACATTATCTAACAAACCTACTTAGCAAAGACATTTTATTGTTTTCAACTGACTTAGAAAAAACGTGGGAGATTCTAATTTAATAAAAGTATGATGTTTTTATCACGGAATTACCTCATCATTTCTTGAAATAATTCATTTGGGACTTCCACATGAATTAATTCCTCTGAGATATTATACAAATCGTCAAATTTAATAAAAGCTAAAACATTATAAATTTTTAGTAAATATTAATACATCTCTACTTATCTCAGGGATATACACGAATACACACAATACAGGCGCGTATACACAATTTGGAAATTTTACATACTTACCTACCTGCTTATACTATGATAGTAGATGTGGAAGGGTGTAGTCTCTGCCCGCTCTAATAAGAAACAGGCGTGATTGTATGTACATACATACCCTCAAACTCATTGCTTTATGTTACCCAATCGAAAAAATTACGCGAATAAGGAAGTTCTTAGCGGAAACTGCATCACAAAGCGTTGGAAACATTTATCATTAAAATAATAATAGTACCTATGTGTACTGTGTTGGCATTCGTATTCAATAATGTACTAGTATTGTATGTATAGGCACTAATATTTAAATATATTATATTCACGGTATTGAGTATACCCAAAGGAGTAATAATAAAATAATTTTATGTCTGTATATGTATTTAAAAATATAATTTATAAGATTTCAAATGTAAATAAAGAGAAATAATTAAAAGTAGTAATAATAATAAATAGGCGTAAATAACTACGTATTTTATACCCAATTTTGATCCATGTTTAAGGAGTAACAAAGGTAAACGCCAAGGAGTAGAAAAAGGCGAAAGGTCATAATTGATCGAGGTGGGACTTCAAGCATTCGCACTCGCCTTTGCCAATTATAAACCCGTTCTCCTAGAACCTAAGGATTGTTTACTTTCACCAATAACTTGACACATGACGTGTCTGTGAGGAAAGTTCTGACCACAGTGGGTGCAACTAGGTCATATCGTCATGACACCAGCTGTACCTCACCAAGTTTCCTTACGTAGGAATTACAGGTATGACACGACCTTATAACTTTGACGTGACTTTGACCAACTTTCAATTACAAACGTCACGTCAACAAAATGACACATCTGGAATTGATTTCAAAGTCCAGTCAAAGGAAGTAACTGTTATTGGCATTAAACATGGGTTTTTTTTGTACTACTGGTTTATAGTTACTAGTTTCTGGAACACGGTCATTTGGCAAAAACTTAATTTTGACCAAATAATTATGGTGTTGAGCAACGCTTGCACATAACATCAGCTAAGTAAACGAACACGAAACGAGACTAGACAGACTTTACATTTCTGATAGAGATTTCGAATGTCTACCAAATACTTTTCAAGAGTCTATTTTGTGATCTTCATCCTACCCTCAAAAGATATCTATTTCGTCTAGGGACTATCAACTATGACGATCTTCTCTAAATATATATCTCGACAAACCTCGAGTAGCTGTTTGGTAGAAAAAATGCTATAGTTCGATTGCCAGTCCCATGTGAAACCGCACGAGTATCAAATGATATGAACGTCTGAATGGAACACTGTCCTCACTGCAACCCGATCAATTGTTGTCAAAAACGCACCAACCACTGTTCGCTGTGTGTATTTGTTCGCGTCAGGTTACACACGTCACAATGGACTGTTTTGCACAAAGTTTGCTCAAGTGTCCGTTCGACAATCGATTTGAATAAATGGCATGCGTGTGAGCATTGAGCGCCATACTGATCAATCGTTTTATGATAATACGATTGTGTTTTCGCATTGATTTCTTGTGTTTTATTGAAGGTTTGAAGGATTTATTATTGATAGATATCCGAACGGACTAGAAAGCTTTTGCAATTTGTTTTCCTTATTTATTCAAAGTGGTACTACGCAGACGTCCTTTGTTATAGGAATACATTATTTGCATATTTTTACTGATATCTAATGCTAGATAATCAATGATTATATCCTTGAAAGCGGTCATATCATATCTGATCGGAGATGCGATGTGAGATACGTAATAAACCTTATCATTTACATTAAATATGATAAAACGGGACATATTATATCATTAACCGAAATAGAGGAAAAAACAAATCGGGAAGCAATCACATGAACCATAAGCAAATGTGATAATGATAATATCATATTGGAAATTAGTCTTTGTGAAAAGACGCAATTAATATTGGGATTTTGATGGAAATTGTTCAGTTAATTAGTGATAAAAACACTGTGCTATAATAATATATGTCTTACTGTAAGTACACCATCTATCGGCAAGTTTGTCAAATATTTTTCACACTAACATTAACTCGATAACTGAACCGAATCCGAACATTTTTATGTACCTCGCACTGAGCAATGAGCATTTGAACTTGTATCAGTTAACGCTAAACTTGTATAACTAAGCTAGCGGATCCTTATATTTATTAGTTGATAAGTGCCCAAGGCTGTGGTCCTGTCCTTGTGATATAAGACGACATAAAAACCCTTTTACGATTTTCGAAACTACCACCAGGACAAAATAGATACATACATAATATACTAAGGCCTTTTTGCCTCCAGTGCCGGGAGCACGAACGCACGCACGTAGCGAGAGAACGAAGCATTGTGATTGGCTGCCTGCCTACTATGAACCAATATCAAAGCTCCGTTCTTTCGGTACGTTTACGTTACGAATTCGAATGTTTTTCGTGCTCGGGGCACAGGGTAGGGCCCACCCTCAGCGCCCGCCTCTACTATCATTAAAAAGCTTTCATGACAAACTTACATTTCAGTAAAGTATTTGGTGTTCTATTTATACTGTTGATTGATGGCACTTGGTGGAATTTTATTGTTACACATATTTAGTGCACATTTGTACTTTTTCCACAGTTCCACACATCGTCAAAGAAAACCGTAAGGCGAAACCTGTCAGGTTCAATAAAAAAAATACTGTGGATAAAGTACAAGCGTGTTCTCAATATGTATTTGATGTACTATACAAAATATAAATAGGTGGTTAGATGCCAACACTAAGAGCACGTTGTACAAAAGTGTAACTAATATCGGAGCTGGTGTGAAACATGAGGTCACCGACGAGTCACGATCTGGTGGCGTGGACGGGGCGGGAGCGTGCCGGAGCCGCTCCGTGACCTCACATGATGCGCACACCTCGTGACGTATGCCTCCCACTTTTGGAAACGCAAATATCTCACCAGCTATGTTTAGTAATAACTAAATCTAGGCACTTACGTATGATGACTAAACGTTTACTAAGAGTATTAGGAATTTCCAGAATTTGTAGATAGTACCTACATCTCACTGGATATATTTTTTGAATATTTTATAACATAATATAATAATAATCTAGTTAATGTTAATTTTATTGTAATTTGAATACAGGTCTTATTCAGTGCGGCCAGAGAAGATTCTACAAAAAAGGCATTAGTAGCAAAGATACTGTATGCTAAAGTGTATATTTCGATTCGTGAATATTCATATCGTTTTAGCAAATCTCTCACTGAAGACTCCCAGTGCTACCTGCTATTAGCATAAAGAGGTGATATGAAACGCTTCACGACTTGCTAAGGTGTACGTACGCTGCACAACTATTGTTATTAGAACAGGCAGACTGCAAAACCTTGAAATATTAGATATATATGTCATAATTTTTCACACTGTACATATTTTCACACTAGAATCTTCATCAAATATCCAGTAATAATATCCAATAATAATAATTATAGAGATTTAATGAAGTTGAAACACTTCGAATTGAGAAAAGAGTATTGCTTCTCATTCTCACCAATGAGGTCATAATGCCCTGATCTGACCATTATGTGGCATCGTGGCTTGTAAGCCTATATTTTCATATTGTGAAGACGTTACTATGTATAGTAACGCGTCCACAATACAAAAATATTTTACAACCTACCATACCACGATCGAACATATTGAATCTGTTCTCGTAAAGATTTCAGACATGCCTTTGTAACCGACATGAGTGTGCCGAAGGCCGAATTATTCAATCGTGAGGAAATTACTACTTAAAATCTTTTAAACCAGTCGATATGTACCTTGGGAGCTGTAAGTACATGATGTACTTCAAGGTGACTGGCAACAAAATTCAGGAAGAAATGCCCTCCATATTGAGAATGATCGAGTACTCGACACCGTCTAATGAACGGCAATAAATAGACAATCGTACCTCGTTAACGTTATATTGCAGATGGCGAAGCAATCAAAATAGCCCGGAATGTTATGGTCGTTACATAACTGCGTATGAAACATCAATATAACTTCATGGTTACTGAACATTCTAGACTTCCATTATTGCCTAAGGCTCATGAGGAAGTACTTAAGTCTGCTACGAATGTATTGAATGAGGTATTCTTCAGACTTTCATTTGTTTTAAGGCATGTTTTTCAAATGAAGAACACATTATCTCACAAATAGCCATAATTCTCGCTTCTAAAGTGGAGGACGCTCCTAATAGGCCTGATAAGTGGTAATTGTAAGTCGCACGTCAAGGTGTTGAATACATAACCAAATAAGCAATTACAAAATCGAATCACAGTGCTCAGATTGATTTGTATGACGGGTAGGTAGGGCATAAGGCCTGCCGGTGAACTTGGCTGATGAAACACGACCTTGGTGCGTTTTCCTTGTAAGTACGTTGATGACCTTCGAGATGACGGTTAGTGTGGATCCGTTTTTAGTTATTCAAACGTTGTAACGACTGAAGCTTGAGTGTCCAACTGACCGAAATAAATTTATTGGATTAAAGTACAAAGTATTTAAAAGCTTCACTAAGTACTCTTTACCAAGTCAAGAAACGGGGATCTTATAGTAGACTGAGAAATAAGTGCTTAATTTATTGGAGCGTTTAAACTACTTAGAACGCTTTTACAGGGATTCAGTCTTCATCAAATTAGTTTGTTTTATGTTTGTAAATCTTTAGCCTTGAGGCAGAGTAGACACGCGTGCGAACTTATTCTAGTGGGCTTACAAATGACAGTCTCTATCCGTCTATATACAGTAGGTAGCATACAAACTATCTGAGAAAACTGATACCATAAACTACTTCTATATTTGAGAATAAGCTCAACGCTTTCTGAAGGAAGAGGAAAGCGGAAGTTGGAGTAAATAACTAAAAACGTGGAAACGAAAAAGCTGAGGAAAAACCGTCCATTACTTGAAACTCGATGTTAAATGAGACGGTGAAATATCCTGGGTCTAACAAGCTTACTCGTGTTGAAAAAATGTGTGAACCCACATACTTTTTCACATGGGTGGCCAATGGATACCATCCTTTCAGAAGTGAGACAGTTCTTCCTCTCCTTTTTCGTTTCCACATTTCTCGGTAAATATTTCCTTCAACTTCCGCTTTGCAGATGTCAACATGTGAGTGACATCTCTAATGTTTTAAGCGCTGGTATTCAACGGTATGGGGTATATTCTTACCATAATATTTATAGGTAAATAGGAGTAAGGCCAAGAATGTAATTACATGTTTTATAATCAAGATGGTACGAGTAAATAGCATTGAGCAATACAACATCCCATAATAAACGTAAATTACATTCAAAGATGGCGTGGGATCCTTCAACGAAATACCTATTTAAACAAAGGTCAGTCCCCTTCGTTTTATAAAAACAGGTGATTATTGCGAGCAGTCGCGCGGGACTTCTTTGAATATGGCAACATTTTACTTTCGACCAGTAATGAGGAAGAACTTTCAGCAATGTCGACATGTTGTGAGCGAGAACTGGCGAGAAGTTTCTACATGGCATTAATAACATCGCTTCCCTGAAATCAAAATATTTGGTCGTGTATTGTCACTCAACTCACGGCCTGTAGCTAGCGAGGTGATTAGTGTTTTACTATCTAAGTTTCGGCAGCTATGTTTTCATTTCTACATAATTAAAAAGTTCTCTATAAACTTTCTCATAGACTAGACTACGCTACACCTCTAGGTAATGCATATGAGCTGATTAATCATTACACATAGAATGACTAGCTGATCCGGTAAGCGATGGGGTTGGTAGCAGAAAGGTGAAAATATGAGGTTGTATGTATTTTTAAAAGCCAAATCATAAAAAGAATTGCCATGTACAGGGAAATTAAATTGGGGCCCTTATAACTTAGAAGTTCAAAAAAAAACTACCAAATAATCGATTTTGCCTTTTCAGAGTATTTTGCAGACAAACACTGTGACACGAAAATGTAATATTATTAGATTGTAACATAGACTTAAAAATTAATGAATTGATTGAATTGATGGATTAAAAAGATGCGTTTGTTAGTAAATACGCTGTCCTTCGTTAAGTGAGAGGAGTTAGCTAAATCGCGAAGAATTATAAAACTAAACGGATCTAGATTGTTACAAAGTGAGCTCATTTGGCAGAGAATTAACCTTGTGCGAACATTTTAACTTGTAACGCGAATTGAGCGGCTCTTGAATCTAAAGTAGCAAATACCTGAGTATTGACTGACCGATTGTAATAACCGTGTGCGTGTAGAATAACGTCTGCTATCTAGGCCAAATATAAAATGGTGGTAGTAATTTGATGGTGCAAATTTGACACAAATTTTGGCCGGGTGCACGCACGATTGCGCGGCCGGGTGCACGATTGCGAAAAGCCCTTCATAGTAATCCAATCTCAGTTGGATTGCATTTAGGGGTCAGTAAGTACATTGCCGGGCATGGGGGTTTGTGGTCGCAGTACTAGTGGGACCGGTGGGTGTCACGGGGTGCTACGACGACAATCCTCTTTTGATGAAAGTGTCAAGCTGAGTGCCACCATTGTTAACATGGTACGTGTATGTAATGGTGACCGTTTTTCCTGAGACTTTGCCTTCAGCTTACCATCAGGCGAGGTGAAGTCAAATTCACGAGTCCTATATAAAAAAAAGAAATTGATTTATTTACGTATGTAGGTAATCAGTTGAATCAAAATCGTGGTGGTTGCCTTACAATTGAGTGGTGTAATATTAAAATCATATCAAAAATATTTATTTACAGAATGTAGTATTTAAAGTGTAGGTGATAGTATCGTTATGATCAAGTTAAATCAGTCAGGACGCCAGCATCCGGCATTATACACCCCATGTCGTTAATCCATGGAATGCCAACATGTCTGTCTCGTCCCCGTCTCTTAGTATGAGTCAAAACCAAACAACTTCTGTTATTGCGATACCGATATGATGGCATCATGATAATAAATATAATAGTTGTTAATTTTAAACCATCGATATGATCTTTTTTTTAATACCACTGAGGTGGCAAACAGGCACACGGCCCACCTGATGGAAAGTGGTTACCGTGGCCTATGGACGTGTGCAACACCAGGAGAGTCACACTCGTGCTGTCGACCCTGTGTACAAAGTGTTTCTGTGCCGTCAGTGTAGAAGACAAAGCAGGAATAGCCTTTGGTCTTCCCACTGACAGCACAAAAACTCTCCAGTGAGTGAGCTCTGGCTACCCTACACACCGCCGGGAACACAAAACTAGGTTATTATGGCCGCAATATTCTGTAGGGCGGAGGTACGACTGGGGAAAGTCGGACTGCTCAATTGGACGGATATACCGTGTTGATATATTAGTTTGTCCCTCGATTGTGATCCATTTAGTTTATTTCAACGAACTTCCTACTACCAGCTAAGACAAGCATACACAAAAAAATCCAAAAAGGTAAATTACATACAACAAAATACGTCTCCAGTTGTTAGTTGATAACTGTATGAAAAACCTTAATTTTTTTAAGTGTCCATTAAAAATCGAGACTTTTTATTCACCATAGATTATTATTTTCACGAAACATCTCTCGCTCGTACACGTAATCCACGTAATTCCATACTAATATTCTAACTAATAGCGTACAAGCATTGTGTTCAACACATAAAGCACCTGTCGACAGCCCCTATCTATTATGTACATCATAGAAACATCAAGAGGTATTCGCTGAGGGCCTTAAGCGCCTTTAAGCTCGTTTGCGATGTAATAAATTCCACATTTTGGCTAAGTAAACCGTATTTGGCAGAATTTCTGCTTTATTCACAACATGTTATGTTATTATACCTTGAACACAAAATTTCTTAGGTATTTTGTGTTACTCGGAAAAGCAAAGTAGATACAACAGTGTTTATCTAGAAAAGAAAGTTTATTCAAGATATTTATTTGTTTATTTGGCTATGCACACTTAACCGAACATGAACATTTTTTAAGTGTGTATAATTTTATGCTATACATGCAATGAGAATGATTTTTATTTCGAGTAAAGCTGGCGTGATGTGATGTGCTATGCAAGTCTGCTTACCACTGCCGTTATAATATAGTATTATAAGACCATTAAAACGGCACTTACAAAAATAAAAAGATTTGATTACGACTTTTTTAGTTTCCTGTAAAGGGGAATTTCAAGATTACGAGATAGGGAAACTGAGAATATTTTGTAAAATATTCTACACAACACTCTAGAATCTAGATGCAAAGTTATTATGTAGCAACCAAAATGACTTATTAGCAAATCGTATCGCTCACGTCGCTACCTACACCCCAGCGCCGTGCTGTGAAGGTGACATTGTTTAGAGTTCATCGCAATCAGTTATCGTAACCACACTGCGTTTTACACGTAACGCGCTACAACTATCTGTATCAATCAGTGGCGAGGGGTTATTCCTATAATCTGATTATTGCCGGCTTCCCAATGTGTTGCATGGTATATGACAAACTATATCAAAGGAAGTTTCACCACCGGCTTCCCTTTTAGGAATGTTCAGCCTTCGCCGCTGGTATCAATAATAATCATAACACTGAAGTTTGAGATGTTTTTGAGGCAAACACAGCACAGTCTGGAGCTAAAGCCAATCCCACATGCAAAATGATACACGTACTGATTGAAGCATGAGGCTTTGGCGTAGGTTTTTTCTGGAGTTAGGAGTTTAGATAGCAGTCACTCCTATAAAAGACCATAATAATATAAGACATGTCAAGGGAAGGGAACGAAGTAAGCGGACTGCGGATTTATTTTATGCCACTGAGGTGGCAGACACGCACACAGTCCACCTGATGGAAAGTGGTTACCGTGGCCTATGGACGTGTGCAACACCAGGGGTGTCACATTCGTACAGCCGACCCTGTAAACAAAGATAGTTTATGTGCCGTCAGTTTAAAAGACAAAGCAGGAATAGCCTTTGGTTTTCCCACAAAACTCTCCAGTGAGCTCTGGCTATCCAACTCACCGCCGGGAACACAACAAGAGTTTTATTGGGCGCGGTATTCTGTAGGGCGGAGGTACCTACTTCCCCAGTCGGACTGCTCAATTGGACGGAAATACCGTTGTGTCCTACGTGGTAAAGGGCTTGGTCGCAATCAGGAACAACGTTAAAATGAAAATGATAAGTTAGTTTGAGTGTTTCTCCTAAAATAGGTAGGAGAAGGAAGTTGTTTCCTGGGGGTTAGAAGTAAAGCCTATGGATTGAATGCGCAATAGCGCTCGTATACGTTTGTCATTTTGAACGCACCTATCTCCGGAGTTACCAGTGCGATTTAGAAAATCATTTTTGCATTTCATTGCCCAGTCCTTAGGGAAGGATGTAGGGACGTTTTAACATCAAGCAAGCAATAAAAAAAGGTCATTGAGTTGCGGGAAGAATCTCTCGTCAATATCGTATACTAGCTTGCACTAATCATAGTGCAAGCTAGTATACGATATTGACGAGAGATTCTTTGAAATAAAACTACTCAAATAAATTATGCGCACAGTTAGTTTAAGTTTCATTTTCTTCTGCTGCCTCTGCGCGGGTGACGTGCAATATACCTATGGTCTCACTCGCTGCGCACACGCACGCCTTTCTCGAAAGGTGAACGTTTTAAACACATCAGCTGTAGACTGTTGTAGTTAGCAAACAGTGGGTACAATATTTATTATGTCTTATATTATGAACTTGTCCGGCAGAGTGCCTCTTAAATCATTAATTTTTTTATATATTCACGCCTATGGGGCACGGAAGAGGTAGACTGTGTTAACATTTTGTCGCGTCGGTAGCTTAGTGGTTAAGGGGTCGGTCTTATGATCGAGAGGTCCCGGGTTCGAATCCTGGCCATTACACTACCAATGTGAACCCACTCCTAGCACAAGCAATTTAGCTTAGTTGGAGGGGTTATAAAAAAAAACATCCAAATTTTAATTAGCAATGTTTTCATAATATGTAAAAAACATTCTTCTGAATTTGTTATGTTTTTGATAATTTGTAAAGGCACAGTTATACTGTGCGTAACCCAAATAACAAACATACAAACTAATACACCATATCATTGAAAAATTAATGCAATATTAATTTCTCTTCATTTCTGTATTCACAGTTAATGGGATAATATTAATTTTTGAGATAATTTGTTATGGATTTTATTACTTCATTATCAGTGGAAGCTAATAAGGAAATATATTGTACAATATAGTGGTAAATTAGTGTACTGTAAAAATAAATCTATTTATGAAGTGACTGCCTAGGTTTTGATTAGCTGCATGATTGAAATTTTACAATTATACATTAAATTTCAATTCTAATTTATTTTAAGCAGTGTTCTTTATTCTCATTAACTGTTTGTGCTTCAACATTCTGGGGAGCTCTAGGCAGTCTAAAATTATCCCTAACCCCCACAGCTAAACTTAATTGTTGTGTTAGGAGTGGATTCACGTTGGCAACATAATAGCCAGGATTGGAACCGCAGACTTCTCATTAATAAGGCTAACTCCTTAATCACTAATTTACCATCGCTTTTAGTAGGGGTCTGGCCTCGCTTATACTATAGTTTTCTTGAATTTTTAGCCTGTTCTTACTAAATGTATTAATTAAATGTATTTATTTGCAATTAATTTATTTTCAAACTTAGTTTTGCATACAAGAATTATACTTGCTTATCAAATGGAAATAGGTTCCAATAAGAATTTAATACATTTCGTTTAAATAAAGTACTTCATCATTTTACTGTTATTTTACTTTTCCATCATTATTGTGCAGTGTACAAGTTTCTTTTACCATTTTTTATTGATTGGTGCAAAGAGTAACATGATATACAATCTTCTAACTGAGCTTAAGCATATTAATCTTATTGGTACTGATATTATATTACAGGTACAAAATCTGCTGAATCAATTAACCAAATCAAACACACAAAATGATAAATAGACAGATCAGGTTTTATGTTTACTAGTTTGTAAACCTAGAACTTCTTGTTTTTGAATACACTTTCAAAGTGTGTACTTTAAACAGAAAGTTTCAATAGATTAGGAAGTAAACAGTAAAGACACGCAGCAAATTGGCACAATGCAAGTACATTCCCACGGAGTAGACACTGGACAAGTAGTTACAGCCTAGCAATGCCACGACAGAACTCTGGTCCTCTAATATAAGTGAGACGAGCGTTGTATAGTCACAAAAGACTCCACAAACTAACACTGAGATAAACCGAAGTTACAATATAAATATCACTTACCAATAACAAGTTTCACAAGATTTACACCGTCAGAGTTTGATGGTATGCGAACGCCTACACTAAAAGTATGTTCCACTGCTTACAAATTCTAGAAAATTAAACACTAAACTACCACAGCATATTATGATCGAAGGAAGATAAAATTTCAGAATGAACACAACCAAATTGTACATGGATGCAGCCTCTCGCGATTAGCCAACGAATATTATTCGTTTATCCCCCTATCAAACGGCCATTGCACGACACCACAGACTAAACAAATCCAACAAATCTGTCGTCATCGTTCCGTCCCGTCACTCGGTGTTGCTCCTATCAAACTCTCCTTTCCCTTTTCTTTTTCTTGCTAGATTTAATTTTTGTTTTTAACTGTGTTTATTAATAATTATGTCATTATGTTATACTATTATGTATTTGCACTTTGTACACCAAAGTGAAAATTGGATATTAATATCACGATCATAGATTTATCTATATTCTGCTGCTTCTTCTGTTACTCTCGCTGAGCATAGTGAGCATTCCTGAATGATATGCTTGTCAATGTCCCCGTGGCCCTAAATTGTGAAGAAATTGATCCTGCGTATGTATAGGAATACAAAATGTGACACGTACCGATTAACACAGTAAATAGCTAATGTCGGAAGACTGCGACCTGCTGGTAAGTAAAAAACAAGCAAATGTATTTATTTTGGTACCTGCCCAATTTGAATTTGTATTAAAAAATTACCGTCGATCTAACAGGGTATATGTTAATTTCGATTCGAATATTATCTTAGAATACTACTGTTATGCAAGGAAAATTTTATTTCATATAGCAACATAATTTCATTGGCATTAGCTGTGAATTTACAAGGCTAGTTATAGTTATTTCATGGACCATTACATTATCATTAAAAAAAGTGAAATATTTCTTATATGCATCACAGACGATTCAAAATTATATATTTTTAACTTGAACTATATAAATCGATATTACTTTAGGGGTTATGCATAATGACATTTTAAACAATCGCATTAGCTGACTTTATTTGGCGGAATCGTTGGGATCGCCATAACACAAGAAAAAAAAAAAAAAAAAAAAGCTGACTTTATAAATGTAATGTCAGTATTGTCAGTCACGTCACGTTTCCCTTTTTATTTATTTACTTCCTCTGCAAAAATGCCAAATAATTAAAAATAGACAAATTAAAATCATGGGAAAACTTAGGAATGCAGCATTAGCTTATAAAGGATTAAATGGACTCATTTGTGTTTACAAACCTGCTTGTGTACCATTGAAACAAGTTCAAAGTACAATCAAAATCAATTTGTGTAGAGGTTAGGATAATCAAAATAATGTTGTATTTATTCCATTAGTTGTCTATAGAAATAACTTAATGCTCTCAATTCTTTACAGATTTAAATGCTTTACCGGACAGACCAATAGAACAAAGAGTAGAGATAGTAGGTGCAACAAATGCGCCCATGGAGGTAAAGTTAGTACCGAACTATGCTGATAATCCCCTCGTTTGTGGCCCACGGTACATTAACGAAGATATTAGATGTAGCTTTGCTGCAAACTTGGGTTTATTTAGCAGTGGAGTATTATGTGAGTATTATTCAATATCATGTAAATTTTGTTTACTAATAATAGTTCATATAAAACTGTACTTCTGCTATTAGATGTACAGGGCCCCGCCAACATTTTCGGGGCCCAAGCCAACCTTACCTACTAAATAATAAACAAAGCTCTGGTTTAGGCTTTCCTCTTAGGGATGGGAGATCAGAAGACAGTTGCTCCCGGAATAGCTGACATAACAATCAAACCCAGTAAGTCAACCCCAGGATCTAAAGTGCAAACTTAAATGCGTCAATCTGCTATGAAGATCATGGTGATGATTACTGTACTTCTAATATTGTTGACATGAAAGTAGTAATAATAAAAATTCAATTTCTTTTCAGTATTAGGTATAAATGATGGCACAAAGCTGACCTACCTCATAAACAGTGCGAGGCCCACTAGAGCATTCAAAGTACATGGGCAGCTTGGCAAGGCTACAGATACTTACTTCTGGAATGGCAAGACTGTAGAGAGGACCAGCTACAACCATGTGACCAGAGAGAAGTTAGATAGAATAGTGGCTTACATGCAGGCATCACATCAAAAGACTATGTTTGAGTTAGTACTTCACTTGCGTGAATATTTTGTTTTACAACTAAAGTAGGAAATAAGCAAACTGTTTACTAATCTGATTATGAACTAAAAGTGCCTATGAAAGCTTGCAACACTAGGGATGTCAAAAAACTAATGTGTTGCCATTTTCAAAAGTGATGGGAAACAATTGGAATGGTAAAGGAAGGTAGATATGAAGTTTTCCATTTCTCAAATACCCACTTAACGTGATAGGATACAAAGGGAAGCAAAGTGGAGGAGTAAAAGCTGGAAAGCAAACCCTGGGCTCTCAAGGTGAAAGCATCATATACAAACGGGCCGAGCTGAGATGATGCTGCTGATCTAGACATAGACAAAGGACAAAGACATACAGATTATATAATGTAGTTAAAATGTTGTTAATAAAATTGTAACATAATATAAAGTTAAAATCGGTATTGTTTTCATTACAGATTAACTGGTCTCCACATGGAATCTCAGGCAACATTTGATATGGCATCAAAGGGTCTAATCAGGCCTGCTAACAGCAAGCTTCCTGTGGTCTATGGTATCAAATGTGTAGCATTTGAACCTCCAAACTTTACATTAGGTAATACTAATATCAGACAAACCTCAGCAGTATGTCAGTAGTGTGCCTACTGTATCCAGTGGGTTTGATTCCCACATTGGAGACACATTATTAAGCCTTTGATTAGCAAATGTAAAATAATACCATGAAGTAGAAAAGTAGTAAGCAAAAAAATGCTTGCAGTCCTTGGGACAAAAACTGCCCCACATAATAGGGGCCAAACCTTAGCTTAGTTTTAGTTAGTTAGTTAGATATTTTGTCTTGAGCTGTCAGGACATTTCTATGTTGTCTTAACTGTCACCATTATATCTTGTCTTCAATACCTTTTTTAAGTGCCAGAATTCCCTACGGATACCCCTCCTCCCCCTTCCGAATGAGGGGGGGAGGTGTTATTATGTCGAACTCGAACTGATTAAACCGCAGGCCGTCTGTGGGTCGTAGTGCTAGGCCGAAGGTGAGGTTGTCTCCAACATACCCCTTGCTTCCTGGCTGACCCAAATGCCTTCAATACTGTATCTTGTTTCAGAAATACAATCAGTCAATGAATATGACAAATACCTTTGGACCTTAGTACATGACCTTGGCATCCAGCTGAAGTCTTCAGCCTATTGTACCGGAGTACAGTGCATTAGGCACGGGAAGTTTGACTTGAAGCTAGCTCTGTTGCGAAAGCATTGGACCCTGGAGCACCTGCTAGACAACATGCAAATGTGTAATGATGTTCTAGAAGAAAACCAACAGCTGTTGAAACCTCACTCTGCCATTATGACTGCTTAGATGTTGTTATAAGTTAATACATTGTTATATTACTTTTAATAGTTTAATTACATTGTACCCTAAACCAACGAGCATGCATGAAGAATGTAATGAGAGTGAATGAAGCGAGAGTAGTATGTCAGGATCGTGGGAAATGGAGATCTGTGATCTCTGCCTACCCCTATGGGAAACAGGCGTGATTTTATGTATGTTTATATATTGTTCTTCAGTCCACTAGATCTGCACTATTGATCTTCTGCTTTGTTAGGTTAATAAACATTTTTTTTTTAATTATTTCGGAAAACTGAGTTAATCATATTACATGGCCACTTAAAAGTTTACACAGGTAAACAAGACAAGATCTCTGGAATTTCACTCAGACTCACCTAGAGGTAAAATTACTAGGTACTTTGAAACTTGCCTATATCCAATATACTTGGTTGATGTTGTGTGGGGGCTTCATTCTTAGTAAGTAAGGTGTTAATGGGATTTGGAATTTCATCTAACATGACAAGAAGCTCGCACCTTTGAGCCAAACAATACTGCAGTAAGATACACATTTGCCTAATTTTTCAGGGAACATTAAGAGTATCTTAGTAAAAATATGTTGTCAGTAAATAATAACAATATGACATACAACTTGAAATTATATACATTTATTTTTTATAAAGTAACTTCACATCTTTCTTATAATCAATGCAGGCCCCTGTACATTTTTTATATACTTAAACAGGCCAAAACTATTATAGTAATCACAGGGCAGCCATAACACACACTCGTCAACTGCCACTGGAGGTAGGAGTAGATGGGGATGTGTTGGCTTGTTTCTCCATCTGTTCTATCCTTTTATGCCTTATCATATTAGACAAAATACCATCAAACGACGTAGTTTTCTTCTTCGCCGATCCTCTCAAAGTGTCTTCCCCTTCCCTTCGTACTCTCAGACGTAAAGAATTCACTTCATCCATAAAATCAAAGTCTGATTTCTCTTCTCTGATAGGTGATACTGGAATTTCCGGCTGGTTTTCCTTACTTACAGGTGCAGGAGACGGTGGCCGTCGGCCAGGACATTTCCATTCTAATGGTAGGGTTCCACTTTTATCCAATGCTTTGTAGAGATCTTCAAGTTCAGCGGGGTCTGGCATCCAGTTTTTGCCTATGAAAGTACCAGTTTTTGACACTTCGTCATCTGAACACGGTAAGTCCCAGTCATCACCGTGTAATTCTGTCGAACCCATTGCTTTGATAAAAACAAGAGCTTCCAAAAATCCAATAAGAATACAAAACAAGTTATTTGACTTGACTTTGAAATTCAATTGAATTGTCACTATGACAATTCGATGTTGGATGTGGAAAAATAATTGCCTGAAAGGGCACGAAGAAGAGAAGTGCCCTGTATTCCACTTAGATTAGTTTACAATTGTAAGGCAATGTGAGAACTTCACTTATCCCTAAAATCACCCCTAAAAACTAAAAAGTGTTTGGAAAAAGAATGGGAATGAAATGCTTCGTGCATTCCTGTTTTGTTCCTGTTGCTCATACGTAGCAATACGTAGTATATTCTGTGCTCTTGCTCTTTGCTGTCAACTGTCATGGCATTGGGGAACACGTGAAGTTGACAGCAAAGTAAATAGTAAACACTAAACAGACAATTATATTGTTAATAAGCAGTGTGAGATAGTTTTATCAATGTCTTCCTCATCAGACAGCGATTCTGGTGAAGCTAATGATATCTGCAGGTAAATACAAATGCTTAGAAAGCGAGTGCTACTGTGTAAATATATAATTGTTGAACTGTAACCTCTTTTCAGATTGGGCAACTGCGAAGTTTGTGGAGCAAAGAAAGCTCAATACACATGTCCAAAATGTGAAGTAAAGACGTGCTGTTTAGACTGCGTTAGAATACACAAAAAGGAAATAGAATGTGATGGTATTAGAGACCGCACGAAGTTCATTAGGGTCAAAGATTTTACGGACACCGACTTGTTGAGTGACTACAAACTGCTGGAGGAGTGCGCGCGGTTTGTGTATGGCGTCAAGAGAGATGAGAAGAAGAAATACACTAGGATTGATAAGGATCTTCCAATTGTAAGTGTGGTGTTTATTGTATTATCGGTACTTTGAGTCTATCTGCATCCTTCTTAAGCAACAGAAAATTTAATGTATGCCTGCATGGACATAGGTTATCACAACTAAACATAGCCCTTGTCCTTTGCCAAGGTTTGGTCTATCCATTCTAAATTTAAACAAAATTTGTACAGTAGTTTGTCCGTAAAAGAGACAGGGTTACTTTTGCATTTATATTAGTAAGTATGGTAATAAGGCTGGTGATATACATATATTCATCTAACATTGTTCCTTTTTTTTCAGCATCTATACAAACTAAAAATGGCTGCAAGACAAAGAGGGATAGTCTTACAATACTTAGCTCAGAACTTCACTAGGCACAAGTGCAACACCACCAGATACAACTATAAAACAAACATTATAAACTGGAGAGTGGAGTGGCTGTTTCCTAATGCCGAGTCTGGCTTGTTGAAGTTTGTCGATGAGAAATGCTCAGAACAGACGAGACTATCAGAGCTGCTTAACAAGTATTTGAATCCTGATGCTCTCCCATTTGAAGGATCCAAAGCCTTGACTTATTATAAATCTGTTGGATTCAGTGGAGTGAAAATCTTATTAAGGGGTAGTTATAATACTTTAGCTTTCTTATTTTATATTGATTTTGCATGAATTGCTTGTTCCATATATATCTTGGCCCTAAACTGCAATGTATAACATACTTTAATAAATCCATACTAATATTATAAATAAAAACAGTAAAAAAACAGTAGACACTGGTCATCAGAGTCAAAACTTTGATGGCAATTACTAGAAGATATGAAGAATTATGATATTATTTTATACTGTTTATTGATTTCCTCTAAGTATATCTTTGTGTTTGCAGCTGAAAAAGTTAAAGGATCTGCCAAGAAGTTCTTTGAGCTGGACCCAACAGAATCTCTGGCTGAGAACCTGTCAGGAAAGTGCATAGTAGAGTTCCCAATCATATTTGTTGTGCTCAAAGACCATGCTTACAACTTTGAGATTATTACGCCAGGTATAAGACATTGATTTATATGATATATTTATATAATTTATTGTATCGTTTGATGTATTAAAAGAAAAAAATGTGAATCTGTCAAAAGTGGAGTAGGTTTAGTTTTTCTGCCTTCCTTAACACCTTTAGTAATTCTCAGAAATCATTTTTCCCTGGGTGAAAGCCTACCTAAGTGGTATAAATATAAAACTCTACATCTCTGGATGGTTACTTACTACAGCGGGGGACGCTGTAGACTGGACGAGTGATCTGCCCTTTTGTGGGGGCCATTTCACCAGTTTCCCCTGTTCCTCCTATTCGGAGGTTAAGATCTCTGGATGGTTACACTGGCACATATGAAATTCTTCTCTTGTTGGCAGGGTGTTTGATAATGGGGTTTACTTCACACTACTGCCTATATATATTTCAATTTCTTTTCTCTAAGTGAAGTGATAATGTGCACTTGGTTCGAATTATAAAAGAGTAATTTTTTTCCAGAAGATGAATTCGAATCTGAAAACATTTCTGAGATCAGCCAGGATGATGCCAATAAGAATAACAATACAACCAACAATGGTGTCACAAGTAGCCCTGCTTCAAATGGTACAGTATTAAAAGAAAATCAACCAGTACAGGATGAGATAAATCAACAAAGTTCTTATCGGAAGAGGCCTAGGCAGCTGTTGACAGAGAAAATAGCCAAAGAAAAGAAGTTGGAAATTGAGAAAGAATTGAAAGCTGCTAGAAAGAAAAAGCCTAAGAATCTGTTGTTCACTACTGGTTATTCTTCTGAGGAGAGTGTGGACATGGAAAGTGAAGATGAAGAAATCAAGTCATAGTTTAATAATAGAATTGTTATTAATAAAATCAGGCCATAAAATGGTAAAGCCAAGCTTTTACCACCATATATGGGTTGGAATCAACAAAGGGAGTACTGCCCTATAGTAGTATCAAATATTGTCCCTTAGCTTAGTTTACAACATCGCTCAAGTTGAAAATTGTCGGTTTCCACATTTTGATTGCTCATTTCGCATCTAACCATTGCTCACATGATATACGTTTCAACCATTAGAAGCCGTAATTCGCAAAGTAGTGACAGCGCGCAAGTCAACTGGCCTGTCAACACACAATAGCTTTCTTCGTCTTGTCCAGTGTTGTTAGCTAAGTGTTGATATCACATTGTGATGGTCCAGTGAAACTAACCACACTCCGGTCCGGCTTACCATCAAGTGAAAAGCAAGCATCTGCCGGTACATAATACCTATAACTACTTTAGTACAGTACTATTCAAAAAATTTAGTGATTAAGAATGAATGTGATGAGTATAACTATAAAGTAAATAATTTCTAATTGTAATAAAATAAGAAAACAATATTTTCATAATTTTTATTTCACTGTACCTCTATAGCTATTAATTTCGTTTCGGTTAGTATAAATAAATACTCATTTGTGGCATTAATCCCTAGCACTTCTCCATACTTATCAATGTTGAACACATGCTGTTGACCAACTTTTACGTTTTTCATAGCGCCACCTGTTCGTTTCCTGAGCTGGCAGTCACTGTTACTCGCACTCTGGTATATAAAAATATGTTTAGAAGCCTCACAGACAACGGCATATGAAAAGTTTGGCGGGCAGGTAAGAAATTTACGGTTCTGTTTTGATGACTGCACATAACCAAATGCACTTAGAGTTCCTTGGTGTTTAACTGGCCATGTTTCTGAGTTGATGAGTTGCACATACGGCTGCCAAATACAGGCGTCAACATCATGACGTAATGCTAACGTAGGTACTTCCTGAGTTTCTATTCTAATGCTGAAGAGGAATTGGTGTACACTCAGTGAAGCTCTATGTGTTACTTTGTGTGTTGTAGCATCCAATCGAACTGAAATTAAAAATGAAAATTATTGTAATTAGTATCTTATTTCTCAAGATTTATTCTGTAAATAGCATTCATAAAATAGACAATAATTTGAAATTTATTGAGAATCAATACATGCCCTTTATCCTGAGTGATAAACCGATTTTGTAACTACGAGCTCCCATAAAAGTTGACACATTTACATTGGTATAATTTTACGCCAGTGCTTCCATCTCATATCTACTGTCTTCTCATGACAGAACTGCATAAAAAACTCGTGTCACTCAGAATAATGCCCCAGAGATGATCGAAAGTCTACATTTCAGGTATGTTTACCTAATACAGTATCCTCTTCAGATGCAACATCACATTCCTCTAGATCCTGTGTAGACAAGCCTGGCACTGACTGATCAGCTGTGACTTCTGTTTCAGCACACAAATGAGCCAGTCTCTTGTGTATCTCCTCTACCAAGCCAGCGTCCATGATCTGTTCTCCATTTGGATCACCACCCTCTACTATCTCGTCCCATAACATGCTATCTGACTTTGTCAGCAAAATATTAACCTGACCATTGTCTTCGACATGCCAAGTAGTTAATTCACTATCGACTTTGTGTTTAAGTTTGCCATCAATGAATGCCTTACCAGCATAACTCACTTTTATGAGTAAGGGACTCACACTAACGTGGAGAAGTTTCCGGTCAAAGTTGGATTCCAATTTTAAAGTTATAGTGATGTCTTCGGTTGTCTGCAACCATGTGTAAATTATTACTTTAGGTGCATCTGCCACTTGCTCAGTGATTTCTTTTTCAGAGTCTGCTGTAAACTTAAACATATGGTCTGAGGCAATATACAGAGCTTTACAGCTCGTTTCCATTGCTGCGTAGTGAACAATACCTTTGCCTTGAACTTGTCTCATACTCATTTGTCTCCACCCTTGTCCATCATTGTTAAATGTCACCCACGTTAGTACAGAGTTGAAGTGTGACTCATTCTGCTCAACAGATTGTAGGAGACAGTGCAGTCTTTCAATGCCATCATTCTCCTGGAACCTTGAATCCACGATAACAAAATATTTTCCTTCACCTAAAATGAGACTGGATTCTAATGTATTCCACATTTGTGATTTTGCGATTGGTCTATTTCTAGAGCCAGTGTATACGATGTGTAGATATCCTGTTCCATCACTGACTACGGCTAAGTTACGTGAAGGAAATGATAAGCACAGATTGAAGTGCCCAGATCGTCTCTCTTCGTGTGCTGGTACATCGTAAACCACACCGCTATGGAACTTCTTGTTGCTGTTGTCGAATGTAACATGTCGAACTTGCTGTTGTTTGTCGATGTAGTAATAGTTTAATGAGTAGTCCCAGTAATCGAGCACCAGGTGATTGTGCAGAGCAAAGAGTTTAGCATGAATGAAAGAGTACTGCACCTCGTCAGGGTACACTTTGTCGACTGGAACGGGTAAATCGAATGTGCAATGTGGCAAAGCTTGTAGATTTAGTTTATAACCTTCAAAATCGTAGTCCAGCAGACGCCGGTTCGGTCGAAGTTCAAGAAGAGTAGACATTTTATTACTAATATTTAAATTCAATGGCTTCACAAAGTAGGTACTACAATTTGTCAACAATAGACACTAGACAGTGTCAAACACTTTGGTGTCAAATTGACACTGATTGGACAGACAGATATCAATAATTATTTTGATCATAGATATAGTATTTTTCTATATCTATGATTTTGACACATCATATGAATGCAAAACATTTTTTTTTTATTACTGCCTCATAAATACCTATTGTAGAGACCGCTTTAAACGATTAAACCTTATCTCTACCTTGAGGTTGGCAGAATCATCGGCAACCAAATAGCTGATGCAAGGAGCCATTTGATTATAATAAGAAGAAGAAGAAGTCACAAATTTTTCGTAAATAAAATTACTGACTATTCAAAGATTTTATGAGTTCTGACGCCAACTAGAAAAAGAAAGTGTTGGTAATTTTTCGTAAATAAAATTACTGTTTGTTCAAAGATTTTATGAGTTTTGGAGCCAACTTGAAAAAGAAAGTGTTGGTTGCAAATCTCCCTAGAGAGCTTCTAGTAGAGTCTCCACAACTTTACTTACAGAGTAAGTAATAAACTACACTTTTCTGAAGCAGCAATCATCATCAACCATCATTCCATGTACAGATAAAAAATGGTCATAGCACCTTAGCCTATTAAAAGGAACGAAAGAAACAAAAAAATATATAAATTTTATAAAAAGATCAAAATGATATACATAAACCATAAATAAATAAACTTGAACTTGAATAGATTCTCCTGCTCCTTCTCTTACTCTTGCTAAGCCGTACTGAATGATATCCTTGTTTCTCGTGACTCTGTCCACATCAATGTCGGTTTTCTTGACTTTCGGCCATATCTTCGGTTCTTCTCAAGTGATTGCGATGTATAAAAGTGGTTTATTCTAGGCATAACGTAGGAAAGTGGTATTTTACAGTGAATTTTAACTATTCATGTTCTTTCCAAATTTCCTTAGGGAGCTTTTAGTTAAGTCCCCACAAGTTTACTGAGGCAGCAAACATCATTTATCATCATCGTCATCGTTGTCATCACCATCAACATCAAAAACTCATTATCATCATCGTCTTCAACAAATGAAGATGCAAACAAATGAAGACATGTCTTAAAGGGTTTGTTACCACGCTAAAAATATTCATAAAAAAAATGATTTTTGACATTTTGACACTTGGCAGTCTTGGCATTGGCATTTGGCTTTTGGGAAAGTAAGCGGGAGATTGTTTGTTTCAATTCTTTGGATTCCTTAATAACTCTCTACTATACATAATAATCTATGTTAATAACTTTATAATTATAATTCTATGCTGCCTAGTTTACTTTATTAAACTTCAGATTAACAACACGCCATGAGAAATATATGTATTACTCATATGATGAATTGTTTGCAAAGGTGAAGAGAAGCAGCATTATAGAAGAATTCACTTTCATGATAACTTAAATAGTCCTATTATAGTAATGACAAAATTAACAGATTCATAATGCCTTTTATGAACAATTATTCATACCGTGAAATACCTTTCTGTCCTGAGACCCCATTTGTAAGTACTTAGCATAGTCATAAGTCATAAAGGAAAGTTATTTTATAAACAAAAACTTTTTAAATAATTTTTTTTTATCTAGAGAGATTTCTACACGTATGTGGATCTAAAGGATATACCCGAGAAATGTGAACATCATATGGACGATATCATCAGATGTAGAACTATTGGTATATTACAAAGTGTGAATGGACGTTACTATTTAAGTGATGTAAGCTAATTTGTGATTTTAGTATCAATAAAAACTTTTCATAATTTAGACAATTTATATTTGCCTGTGGGTGTTAATACATCTCTGCCTACCCCTTCAGGATTTACAGGTGTGTGTATATATGTGTATATGGTTTTTTTGTAAGCTTGACTTTTTTGAGAGCAACTCACCAAAGCTATGTTTGTTAATCAGCAGATGCCCCATAAACACAGCAATAAACTGCAATATATTCAGTTAAAATACTTGTTAAAGGTTTATACAACTTTGATTTACAGTTTGATTCCTCTGGCACTGACTCAAACCAACTGGTACAAGTATCAGTGGTCTACATGCAGTTGCCACCACACTCAACGGTGATACCATACCCTGTACAAATATTTGGTACTTTGCAGTGGAAGAATCGCCCAGTTATATATGCAAAAATTTTACAGGTTAGAAAATTACTGAACTGCGATACTGCCATAGCAAGCAGAATCTATAATAATATGAACACCTTTTAAACTAGATATCTATCTGTGTCACATGCTGTTGGTCATAAAATAAAAGAAGAATCTTATCTTGTTTTTCACAGCATTTAGCTTTGCACTTTTTAACTGAACTATTGAAATGAATTGAAAAAAAAACTGAAGTATATATAGTACTATAAGAATTATATTATATTATCTGTGATAGTACCTAACATAACATGTGGTCTATTTTTGGGATTACAGGCAATGAAGGCACCAACAGCACTGAGACTAAAAAATGCATTGAGTGGTGCTTCTACACATTTGGCTACCAATATAATTGAAGTGCAGGATGAAGATTAATTTTAATAAGTTAATTCATAGTTTATTTTTCTTGTTATTACCAGGGTATTTTAGAAGAGTTATCCTCTGTTAAGGCCCTGGCCGCATTTATCGCTATAACGCATAGCTTTAGGTTGCATGCCTATAGACAGTCTTCGGTCCGTGGTCGGTAAACTCCACATATCAAAGGGTTTTATTGTGATAAACTTCGCTCGAGTGGCCATACTTCAGTCGGCTGACAGGCAATGGCCATCGTGCTTAGAGGATGTTTCGCAGAACAGTGGTAATTTACTCTGCTCATACCTCGCGCAATATGTAACCACTAAGCTTCGCCGTAGCCCGAAGAATAAGATTTTACGCCGGAATTTAATTGCAATTAATGCGGCCAGTGCATATGTAAAAGGCACCATAACTAAGGTACCATTTATTTAGTACAAGATGAAAGGGATTGTATAAAATTGTTAGATTAATAAAACTTTGTATAAAAGAATGCATATTTATTAAATCTTAAATAAATACATTAATTAACAATATGTGATAAAATTTACAACATTCCATCACCAAGCACTCCCGCGCTTTTCATAAAAAAAATAACATTGGGCATAGAGCGAGTCTGCTTCACAGAGATTACATGTATTGAAAGCTATAATTATATAATTTGTATATCAAATATTTTAAACTGTTAAACCACATCTAAACACTACATTAGATATTAAAAATAATAAATTTTTGGTACATATGTCGCAAATGTTTACATAGCTTGGAATGTTTACTATTTTATGCTTACATTTCTGTCTATAGTGCTTCAGGAGCTATATATATTGACTACACAACTAAAATGAAAACCCAGAAGTATTTCGATTGACAAAAGTAATATAAAGGGTTTATAACTAGTATTGCAGACTAATTAAAATCTTGAATACTTGAGTTAGATAGCATCGGCACTTATAAAACTGCTATGTCTAGTACAAAACTCTTCCATTAAACAACAGAGAAATCAAAGAGGGTTTCATACAGAATAGTAATCCCAATGTGTACTATTATAGTATTGGAAAGGTAGTTTCACTATAACAGTATAGCTATCACATTTGGGAAGTTGCTGCCACTCTGCAATACCTGCTAATTAGGTACAGTTTTCACTTCGAAGTCAGAAGTCCGCTTTATCCAATCAATATCTAAATTAGCTACAGTATTGTTAAGAAAATAAAAAAAAGCTTTAAAAAGATAATAAAAAGAAAAAAGAGAATACATTTTTCTGTATATTGAGTATTGAAATATTATTTACTTAATTTCTTGGTTGTGGAGTACAAAAACAAAGTTTATGGTTACAATATAAATAGGTATAGAAGATATGCTTCGGACGATTTGGATTTAGTTAACTACACTTCTCAGTTACAATATTCAGGTGAAAAGTATTTTTTTTTGTAGTATAATCACAATTTTTATAACTTTTATTTACCCATTTCAATTTACAATTTGTGTTTTCATAACAAAAATTACATTTTCAAAGCGCCTAACCCCACACTTCGTTAGTCGGACATGTTCCGAATACCTTTACTTGTTGTCAATGTGTGCGTGTTCTATGAAGCCGAGACTCTGTACCTATTTATTTCGTAACATAGTTTTGGCCACGGTCATAGTATAAAACGATATTGCAGAGTAAACAGATGCCATAGTAGCGTAATAGCACACTCGTGCATACTAAAGTACCCAGAAGTATAGTACGATGACCAAGAGTACGACGGCTCCAGCGGTCACCTTCACAAGCATGGATTTGGTGTTGAGGTATGTCGCATCTTTCTTGTACTTTTGCGTCAACATCGACAGGTTCTGCGTTTTTGTGTCCAGCTCTGTAATTATAACGAAAACATATTACTATCAAATCGAAAGTTGAGTTTGTCGCCATCTAGCGACAACAAAGCTGAACTACTTCGAACACTACATACTAAAGAACGATCGATCCTGCATCGCGAAAGTAAAGTTCATACGCTGGCAAGTTGACAACATTCCAATATTAACCGTTGGACCGCGACTTTGCCTGGTCGGTTCTTCCTTTATGTCGGAGGAAAATCACACATTGTTTCATCACACATTTAACAAAAATAATTGAAATCGCGTCATCATCTCCGAACGCTTGGGCCGAAGGTACTTGGGGACGCCACGATGATACAATGAGGGTTTTCGATACTTTTTATGCCACCAGGAAGCGCTTCGTAGGCGTTCAGGCCCAAACAGCGCCGTCGCGCGGTTATTGAAAAACAGATTTTGCTGAAAAACAAGATACCCGCGAGACGGAGACATACCTATTGAAAGGTCTCCCAAGGTGGCAGGACCCCCTTGCACCTGTGTAGATTTTGTGGAAGGGCCCATCCATAAATTACGTCACACGTTTTAGTCGACAAAGTGTGACATTGTGTGACAAGGCGGTGAGAGGGATCTTAAATTTCATGAAGTTTTAACTATTACTTTACGAAAACCTCAAAAACAAATGCTGATAGAAAAAAGAAACAAATTGTACAAGAAGAAGTTAACAAGTTATGGAAAAGTTTAAAAAGTAGTACTGCCATCTTACGTAGACTGTTTTAAAAAGCCTTCATTCACAAGTTGTGCGTAGTCATTGAGGATGCATATTTTTTTTTTTAAATGTGTGATATTCACGTAAGCATCAGCCAGTATCATAAAAGGGGTCGCGTACCGGAAAGTATGGCTCCTCGCTGCAGCACGTCGTCGATGTTCTGCATCATGATGCGCTGCACGTCCCCGAGCTGGCCGCCGAGCGACGCGGCCGCGCCAGCCCGCCGCGCGCGCGCTCCCCCCTCCGCATACTGCCGTCGGACGCGCTGCATCCACGTGTCGAACTCGATGAATGTGTAGGGACGGGTCACTGTGTTCACCTGCAATGATACCACACAACACATTCTTCTCTCATTCTCACTATACCCAGTAACAAATTCCGGTCTTTCAGCCGTTATTGACCGCCAACTTAGCGTTAAACGATGCGGCAGCGCAAGTATCACGGCAAAGCCAATGAGAGAGAAAGAGACCACCTACCCATCTGTGAGCTGTCTTTTGCTCTTAATTGGCTTGCTCTGTCGCTTGCAATGCCTTATCCTATCATTGATGAAATTAGCTTTTCGTCATAGGAAGACAGGCCTGACCCTACAGTACATCATTCAGAACATCATTTGAGTATTTGAACAAAAATAATAATTAATCTTACCCTCTTTCCGTATTGCTGGTAGAATTCCTGAGCTATTTCTTCTAGATAGCTGAAGGCTAGTCTTTTGCTATAGTTGCGCTCACACAGCACCAGGTAGCAGATCTCTTGCTCAATTAGATAACTGGAAAGTAAACAAGTAAATGTTAGATAACTGAGGTAAATATGCGACTACCAGCCAGTCTGAGAATGTCCAAGCAATATCAACCCACAAACCATTAATTTTAAGTCAGATAAATAAATATTCTAGAACATTCACCTCAGCACTGTCTAGACCTAAGGTAAAGGTTGCTTATCTAGCTTGTAATATGGGTTCTTGAAACACTTTTTTAGTGAATACACACATTTTATACTAATGAACAATGTAAATATATAAAATTTAAGCATAGAAATGCACTAAGCAGGAATCAAACCCACCTTTAACTTCTTAGTTGTACAATCAATTGCTATGCCATACAGGCCCAATTTATGGATAAGACTGACTTATCTTGAATCGGGAATTAATTCTAATTGTCTAAATTCTAATAGGAAGTGAGGGATTACAAATAAAAGTAAAGCAATATCTAAGTATACTAACATAATTTTATGATGAAATACCCATGTAAGAAACATTTAAATTTTATTTAAAATTTACGTATCTTGTTTGTATATACTCACATGAATATTGGTATAGTGACAAAATAACATAAGTTAGTCAGCGGTACATATAAACTCCACTTTCTACTAACAACACTAGTGCCAGCAAAACAATAACAAAAAAAAAATCACTACTCAATGATTACTTGAAGAAAGCATCTTATAGCAGGATAAATTAAAAGAACAAAGCAGTTGAACTCACTGGAAGAGATAAGGCCCTGTCTCGATGGAGCACCTCGTCGGCGACTGGGGGCCTAATTTTCTAAACAGCATTTTAGCCTGATTTTGGTACTCCAGAACATTGCAGCCGCTCTGCGAACCACCATTGCAAATTAAAATAAGAAAATTAAATAAAACGAATACAACTTATTGGAGTGTGGATGCATATGTGAACTAAGTTAAAGAATTGTCCACGCCACCAGAACATCACGTTACCTGTTCGTCTTCTTGCATAGTAGCGGCCAAAGGTAACCCGTCTACAACCCTCGCAATCATAGTCATTAAAACCATTTTGTTTAATTATAATAGTCTCTCACAACAACATATAAACAAATGTATGATTCCGAGTCAGATTTTCACATGACTTTTATAATTTTTTCCTTCTCATTATTAGCAAATTCGAAAACAAAATGTGAGCTGACAGCTGTGATTACACGTCATGCACGTCAAATTATCTGACATGACAACAACACGTCAGATTAATCCATAGTGAAGAGAAGAAATTGCGTTCCATTAATTAAAATTACATAAGTATATGCATTTTTTAAGTAACAGTAAAAAATAAATAAGAAAAAACATATTTCCACCCTGATAAAAAACAAAGTCCGTCAACTTGCAGGTGTTTTGGTGAGGTTGATTTAGTTAATTGATTGGGCATTGAAGTCTACGGTGGGTTCCATACCCCTAGCGCCATCTATTGTAGATACTTGAATCTTTGTGGTAACTAATTATGGTAAACGTAAACAGTCCGTTATAGTTTCTTTGAGTTTATTCTAGGTGGCAGAGCATCCGGGGTATACAGTATTTGTATAATAAAATTAAAAAAATTGTGCACTGAAGAGCGGAAAGATATGTCATCATCATCATCATTATCATCATATCAGCCGCACATAGTCCACTGTTGAACAATGGCCTCTCCTATGGACTTCCAGAACGACCGATCTCAGGCAAGATATGTGTTTGCGCCAAATTAAACATCCTTCTTTGGGCAGTCGGGCTGTGTGGTGGCCTCCTGTATGTGTATATCCTGTATGTGTGTAGTAAGGGCTACTTGTGACAGAAATTAATAAAGAGGTCTCATCGATTCAGGCTTATCACTAATCACCTTATTTATGCCCATTATTAAGAAAATAACGGCCATTCTTTATAAATTTACGCTTCTTTTATGATTTTGTCTCACAAAAGACTGTCATGCAAGGGCCATATCTGTGTAAGTACTGGGTTCGAACCAGTAGCCTTTTAATATAGCAAATCCAACACCAATTGAGTATTTGGGTGAATCTGTAAGTTACTTCTATTTCTACCTCCTATTAGTTTTGATACTGCTAAACGGGAATATTTCCGATGACAGATAATTTAACTAAATAAATATAAAGATATTAATTCATCACGAATTAGTTGAGCACTAGTTCTTGAAACGTAACCTCGTAGCAGTCGTAGCACTCGTAGCATTGTCTATTCTGTGCGCGTAGCACTGATCTGTAGAGTCTCTCATTGCAGAAATCACCCATTTCGTTCTGCTATTTGCTACGTGACGGATTTTTCTGCTATTTCTTAGTCGAAGATAGTCACAAGAGACAACGAGTCACTCTCGCACTCTGTGTCATTTCGGTAAGTACAGGCTAAGTCTTGAGGGGGTACGTACAGAAACAAGTTTGTGATTTTATTGTGGATATTTTATTAACATTATCATCATGCATCAAATTTATGTGCTAATTCATTTACACTTATAACTAACTATACATAGAAAATAACTTAACTAGGGGGCAGAAAATACAGTATTTTGTAAAATTAACAACTAGAATTACAATTAAAATATCGGACTTTTACTGCATACAACTAAAAGCAACTATAACGCAAAATCACTGTATCGCACGCAACTCTCAGAATAAACTGGTTATTTTTAATCAATTTCGTCAAAGTGAAAACTAAAGCGACATCTTGTATCGAGTAGCTAAAACTAAGCTTTAAACGTTCATACCGAACTCGTTGTCAACGCGAACGAAACACACCACTCTCTCCGGAATTAATTACGTATTCGAATATTGGACATTAATTATCAACGAACAAGAATACGTACATTGAAATAGTAATGAACTATAAACACGCAAGTTGTGCCGCACGCCCCTCCCTATCACCAAATTCACTAACCTTCTGGTTGCTTCCTCGCAAGGTACGGCCGTACCTCGCCTCCGAAGCGATACCTACCCAGTACCTTTCGTATGGGTCGTGAGGTGTGCGTTTGGGTCCTACACTATACACAGCTGTATTTACAATCCTCTGCGGTCACAGTAACCAGACTATTCGCGACGCCCCGTACCAATATGGCATCGCTAGCCAATTAATTTAAAATCAAATTATGATACTAAGACTAGGTTCAATTTAAAATAATTTCATTAACGATATCTTCAAGGTGCCGTTAAAATTTACGTTGAAAATTTAAGTACATTAGTAATTAGAAACTTTGATTTTTTATTCAACAACATCAATTCGACTAAACTTATTTAAACTCTTAGAGCATTATTTTAAATGCCTGCTCAAACATTATCCTAGCAACCGGTAACAGTATCTCACAAGTCGATTAGCATCTCACACTAGCCGAATTATTAATTCTGAGAGCGTCCCTTCCACCCCGTGGTCCATTCATTACCTACTTTATTAATAAAGATATATTACAATAAAATTTGTAACCTACCAAACGAAATTCCCTAAAAAGGAAAGGGTCCGACGCAAGCATGGCGCCGCCACGCATCTCGCGTTACTCACGAAAATAAATTAATTAAAACCTACAGTTATATTTACAAAAGCATAAGAAGTATTGCCGAAACGAACATTACTGAGAATTCCATCTAGCTATATAAAAATATTAAAAATTCCACATTTTCGTTTTTTATAATATATATCATATATATTATATTAATTTTAATCACATGAAACGGCCACTGGTTTTGTTCGAAGAAGTTTGGATACTGAGATCGTTCACCTACGTAAGGTGACTTCACCACTGGTTCGTTATATATCGCTAAACCTGTATCTGGTCGGACTGGAGTCGTCTTGTAGCGAGTCCCGGGTTCGGTCCCTCGTCTAGCACCCATGTCTCCCGTCTCCTAAGGCTCCGCTGACCCTCACAGTTGCACGAGCGCACGCACAGACCGACGTTACGACGTTACGCTATCTCGATGAGTCTTATGCACTAATATCTAATCTGATATAATTTATTTCAATTATAAAAATATTGCGTACCTATTCATTAACGAAACTTAGTTCAGAGGCGAGCTGCGCGCGCGCTCTACGTTAAACTATTTACGACGCCACTAACAATTCCTTCACTTCGTACATTTTAGATTATTATCAAACTTTAGTGTATACATAGAAGGATCGTCTTGCATTGCATGAAATGTTAATAACGGTTTATCTTGTAGTGAACTAGGCTACACCTTAGAGCGCTCGTTAGCCACTATCTAGTTAAAGTAATATGATTCATTAACATTGGACCACAAATCGTAATTAATTATTAATAATATTTATTCAGGTAACAAAATATGGGGGCCGCGCGCTGTCCGGCAACGAAAAATATACAAGCGGTCTGATATGCAGAGAAAACAGGATTCGCCATTGAATATCATATATCATATAACATTATACAGTAAATAATCGTCTCTGTGATATGTGCTCCGGACGGCAGGGCGCGCGGCCCCCGCCAACATGCTTAATATAAATTTAAATAAACGAAATAAACTAGAACAAGTCCACTTAAACAGCTCACTTACAGTAAACATATATTTATAACTAACACAATCCACGCAAACTCGTACTTATCTACTCGTTATGTGTCAGTTTGTCTTGTGGAAGTTGGCAGTAGGTATCAGTACATCGTAGTATTACGTCAAAACATTTTTAAATACTAATGTTTGCAATGTTCATATATTTTTCTAATTCAGTTTCTGAACAGTTGAAATAGACTATGCAACGTTAAGGGCGGGTTCAGACCGAGGCAGCGCTCGCCGCGTCTGCACGCACTCTTAATACAAGTAAACAGTTACAGCTAGAAATAAACAATTACAAGTGTTCACTTAGTAAATATATAGACATATATTTGTATGAATATAATATATATATGATCAACAGCAGTGAGGATGCTCAGTTGTAACAGGGTGAATGTGCGATTGCCCACTAAGCACCAAGAAACGAATATGTAGTATAATAAAGTGTTCATCTGCAGATAATACGATATTTTTGTTATACAAACGTTTCACGTAAATATTTCTTTATAATAAACTCTTATTTAGACTATATATATATGCTTATTGCGTATTGTAAATGGTTTCGAACATTGTAAATTGTATATTCATATGAATCATTTGTTACTTTTGAAGTTTGAGGTAGGAGGTTTAGATATACGATCGCACGACTGTCGTACGGGTGTCGTACGGCCGCCGGCCGAGGAGGAGCGGCCGACATAAACATACAATATATAGAAACTTCATTTACAAACATTTAAAAATTCGTTTCAACATTATACAAAAATCACTCCGTCCCATATAACATCTAGCAAATTTAGTTCCTCTTCTGAAATACCCCTAAAAATAGGTACCTATATAAACATTTGAGCAATCAATTTCGTCTCTCCTATTTCTGTATAAATATTAAATTCAATGATAAGTTAATATTAGTTCGACTTGAGAGTAATATTTATATTAATAACGTTACATAGAAGCGATCTGGAAAACGTAATGCATGATGATTTGAAAAATAGACGAATTTTAACTATTAGTGAAAAACTATTTATGTAAGAGCGAAATGAATACGCGCCTTCCACACCGCGCTACGTATTGGATAGTCCCGGGACACTGCCACCGCCACGCCACACCCACGCCGCAGGCCACGCGGGCCACGCCGGCCACGCCACGCCGCCCTACGCCAGCGAGCAGTCTATCTCGACGATGTCCTTGGGCACGTCCACGAACTGGTACACGAGCCGCTGGCCGTCCACCTTGGCGAGGATACCGCGCTGGTAGTAGTAGCGCAGCGCGCGCCCCATCGTCTCGTAATTCATATCCGGCTTGTTCTTGTGCAGCCCCCAGAGCCGCGACACCGCTTTAGAATCCACCAGCTTGAATACGCCCTTTTCGCGGTTCGTCCACTTAATAAAACGCGGACAATACTCCCGATCCTGGAGTAGTTTGAGTAGAAACTCCCAGAGGTATGTTGTGGAGCCCTCGCGGGATTTGCGCTTGACGCCGGGGGTTGGGGGCCCGTCGGCGCGCGGCCTCTTCTTGGGCTTGAGCTTGTTGTGGTGGTGGTGCCGCTGGTAGTCGCCGAAGTCGAACACGGAGTAGGGCAGCTCGTCGTGCGCGAGCGGCGGCGGCGCGGGCGCGGCGAAGTGGTGCGCGCCGCCGCCGCCGCCGCCATAGCCGTACGCGTACGCGTCGCGCTCGCTCACTGCGCCCACTGGAAACAAACAAATAAACATAATGAGATAAAATATTCCAAGAAAAGCGGGTCCCAAACTACGAGGTGAAAGCGTCGGATGTGACTGGGAGTCAACCTCGGTCACCTACGACGCCAAGGAGATAATGATCCGTATTCTGATTTAATGGAATGGATACATCCTTAATAGTCTGCTGTAAGTGTCGAATTAGATTAAAAATCTAAGTAGATAGTTTGTTAGGTCACACCGAGACTTCGAGGTCCAAAGCAACTGCAAGTCTGTACATCTGCATATTGATAAACGAGACTTGGGTGCAGGCTTTCCTTGGACAGGCGACAGGTGCTCGCGCAAAGTTATAATAAGTCAAATCAAGAGCAATAGTGGAAGTCTGGACCCAGGGTACCGAAATGTAAACTTTGATACAACGGCAACACGTTATGGTAATAACGTTGCAGCATAGCAAAGATAGATCTACACTAAGATAATAATTATATTATTGAATGAATACCAAATTATTAAACCGCATACAACTTAGTATAAAAAGGGTGGCTTTATCGCTAAGAGCTATTTCTTTCAGGTGACTGAAAAGAGCAGTGCAGATAGTATATGTATATAAAAAATATTTTAATGCATTTCAGTACAAAAATAAGAATTATAAATGTTATGCTTTACAGTACATCTTACATTTACAATCAGATTCGCAAGTGTTAACCGTTGTCGTAAATAAGTTTTCATAATTATTTCTTGTCAACAACATGCAACACATTTGCATACAAAACAAAAATAATAGTTATGTAATGTACAAATATGTACATGCAACATATAAATGCATGTAATGTTACGTATGAAGGTTTTTATAAGAACAATATTTGTATTATTCGACGTTGTGTGTTAAATCTATTGATACCAAATAAAAACGCGTGTCTGTACCTAATTCCATTTAAAAATATGTTGTTATTTATTTTTATGTAATACATATTAAAACACACTTAATTGAGCGTAATGTTATTTGTGTTACCTATAATACCTACCTCATATACATAAAATTTTAAATAATGTAACAGACTAAATACTTAAATATATGCACAGGATTCTGATACTCCTTTTCTTTCCCAGGCCAGTAGGTGGTTCTGACTTAATACCAAGTTCAACTAAATCATGCAATTTGGTTTTCCCATTCTCTTCGTTTCCTTATAACAGAAGAGTACTTCTCTCTGCTGGTAACACACGTTCATAGACTAATATAGCAAACTATATTTAAATTAGTCAAGTGCTTGTTTACTATTTAAGCAGTATAAAAAATAAAAATATGTAGGTATAATGCGAATATTTTTGAGCGCTATCAAAATTCTACTCATTAACGATTCTGTCCCTCAGCCTTAGCGACCCTTTGAGTCGAGTCGCAAGTCTTGACCAAGACATGAGCCATTTAGGTCTCGTGTCATTTTTTTCTGATCTGACATCAGTCGAAGAGGCTCGAGACACACGAGTCTTACCCGCTACGAGTCTGCAGGTCATACTCTTCCCTTTGTGGCCTACTTATCAGCTCAATCGTAGCTATAAGAAGTATATTTGGTATAACTACCGTTTATTCGACAGGGTAAATTCATTAGGTACGTAGTACGTATATCGTACAAGTATTTCATAGATGACTGCCTGATTTGGGAATTACTATTTATGCTCGGATTGTTTAGTAGATAAATCCAATGTTTATCGAATGGGCCTAAATCGATTTGATTAACAATAGTGAGACTAGTGCGTGTCTCTACTCTCATGCGATTAGAGACTGTTGTCTAAACTTGTTCAAATATTTTGATAACATTATTTAAGTTTATTTTCCATTCTATATTTTGATAGACACTTAATTTATTCACCATTTACTATTTAGACGGCAATAGGCTCGTCCCATATTACGTGGGACCGAATAACACAGTTGGTGAAATGTGGGTGTTAAAACACCTTTGCCTACCCTTTCGGGGACTTACAAGCGTGGGTGTATGTATGTATGTTACTATTTAAAAATGCGGTCATATTGTAGGGTAGCTGCTTACTCATCTTTCTAACCGCAATGATACTGATAAAGTGTAATTATTTATAACAATTATACTTGTAAATGCCTTCCACAGTCGTTAACTCATTTTTTAAACAATGTGACGTAAAATAATTAATAAACAAGATATACTATCTTTGTAATTCAATGTGGCAATAGTTAGAGGCTTCATCGAGTACTAACATGCACGTTGACTTATATTCCTTCATCGATATTCAATTAAATCTCATTATAACATAATTTATTGACATGTTGTGCTGTTATTTTACGATTGCTGTTATATATTGAAAGCATATTTTATCCTGACTCACTTTATTAATGTTGAGACAGGCCCTTAAAGCTCATATTTGAAATAGAACGCTTCTAAATTGGCTATTTGACTGACTAGTCAGAATTTCAAAACAGTTATAAGCAAAGTTGTACGTATGAAATAATTTATTGTGACGTCATAATATTTAATAGTCAAATCATTTACTTAAAGATTGGTTGGATGATTAAAAATGACTAAAAAAGAAAAAAATTAGAACCGACGCAACTTTTACCGCTCTTTTAATATTCTTAACTTAATAAGCTCAGATAAATAATTTATTTTAATTACACGAAAAAAAAAACAATTGAAATGAAGCGTCTTATAATTAGAAAGTTACGTAACCAACTTTTTTTTATGTAAAAAGGCGAGCAATTTTTTTTAATTTGACGTTTGGGAGCCAATTTCCTCGCTGTCATCTCGTTTTCCACGCCCGCGTCCAAACAATGTACCTATTTAATGCGTTGTCGAGTGATAATGCTGATAGCGGGGATTGCGTCAAAGCGCCGGTATCGCCGCCTTGACCCGAATGCCGGCGGCGGCACACTCACCAACAACATTTTCCTCGTCGAAAAAAACACGAGCTTCTGCTAACGTCTTGTTGCGCGTTTCAAACCATTGACAAACAGATGGCCATGGCCGTTGTAGGGTAACTTTGGACTAAATATTAAAACGTATTTTAATATTGTTCAGACATTTTTCAAATATAAAAGAGACGAATTTTTGTTTAATGCTGAAAATGCGAACTGTAGGATCTTTATTCCTAAAAATGTATCAAGCTACTTATTTATCTGGCGATGTGTCGGTGTTGGTACCCCATCTCTTACCGTGGTTGTCGTAAAGAGCGATTAAGGTAAAAGGCTGCTCTCCATCTGACGGTAAACATATAGCCCATGACAAAATGTCCGCAACAGGGCAATAGGCTCGCCCTGTTACGTTGGACCGAAAATCATAGTTAGAGCAATATGGGATTATGCACCTGCATACTACATACTTTCGAGCATTATGGGCCTTGATATATGTATGTATGTCTATCATCATTAATCCGATTTTTTTTGTTTGCCGTCAGTACGCACTGCAAGATATTTCTCTTTAGCTTCATACAAAGTTGTGCATTCATAGGTGGGAGTAACTGCTTACCGTTCAGTTGGAATGTTGTATAAAAACATGACAATTACCCAATAAACATGTCTGTGGTCATGTGTAATGAAATAAACCAACCATCCTGTAGTTAGAGGTTTGTTGTGTGCGCTTTATAAGTCGCTCGCCCCACATTCTTATATAACATCAAAGTAAACAATTCCTAGGAAACGAAATACAAAATATCTTTTTAAATTCAGAGTCGACTATAAAATCATCTGGTCAATAAAACAGTTGTTGGGCTGGGTATTTGCCCCCATTTGCAAAATGATTTACTTAGATAAAGCATTTTAAGTCGTATTTTTGTTCAAACTAAATAATTTTCTAATATATTTCGAGAGGCAGAATTTGAAAGGCCGTCCACGGGATGTCTGAGCTAGCCGCGCTGTGTAACGCGTGTTCTATTTTTGAACGTATATTATTCTTCTACATGATCTATGATCTGTTCCGCTTTTCATATCTGAACTCATTTTACCGCTAAATGGACAAGTAGTATAAATTACGTTTGCAGTATTTTCTTCTGTTTTTTAACTGCGTAACATAAATATCGTGTATTATTGTGTGCAATACTTGTTGATCCTACCAACAGGCCTATACTTGTAGCAATAAGAACTATCTAAAAGGCCAATTCTTGTAATAAAAATCTGTTCAAATTTCAGTTGCGGTCTAACCTCAATCTTCCAAATGTCAAAAATGATTTATGATGTCAAAGATGAAATTGTAATTTAGTTACAAGAACACCTATTTTGACGTTTAGGAGATTGAGATTTGATTGAGACTGAATTTTGAACATCATTTTATTAGAAGAATTGGTCTTCTGGTGATTTAAAATCTAACCTATCCGACCTAACTATACAGTACAACGACAGTCTTTCAGTTTAGTTTTAATTTCTAAAAGTACCGAGTGTTATTCTTCAATAAAAGTGTGTTCCTTTCGTATAGTTCTATGGTAGCAGTTATTTAGTAGAAGGCATTTTAGTGTCACCGTAATAAGGTTATGTAAATTACACCAAATTATGTGTTCCAGTTAATTTTAAGATTGCTTTTGATGTTAGCAGCCCAAGTTTAACGTACTAGCCTATTTCTTTGTATTCAGCCGAATAACAATGTTTATTTTTGAACGTTTTCTAGCTAATTCACCACAGATAATAATTATAATGACCACAGAGTCTGAAGATGAGACGTATTTTACGCCAAGTCGAATGTTAAAAAATTGATTCGTTAAAGGAAAGACCCTTGGCATAAATATTTTGTTTATGTAGAATTGCCAGTAGAGTGTTGCCAGTTATAAAATCTGGTAGGTTCTATTAGATTATTTTGACAGTTATAGACGATTTAGATAACCTAATTATAACATTTTTCTTGAAATCGGAAGTCATGTGGAGTTAAACGTGATACATATAACATGGTGTATATTTAAAGCATCGTTGTGTTTGGCGCGATTCGCCATTTTCTAATATTATCTAACTGGTAAGTACCTACGTATTTTCGCGCGGCTTATCTCTCGGTCGTTGACCTAGCGTCTGCTAAGCGACACGTGTGTCCGAACCACATAAACACACTGTACGTACCTACTTATTTATACATATACTGTGACATAATAAGTCTCGATAGGTACCTAAAGATTTCTTGAAAGATAAACAGGTTGTTATTTTTTTACTAATATAGACGATATGGAATTAATTTTGAATAATGAGTAGGTATCTTATTTGGTATTAAAGAATACTCCACTTAGAACTAACAACTATGAGTAGGTCCAAGAGACTCAGTTATCTATCTATCTATCCTGTCTCTCGAGTCTCTTCAACCAATGAAATGTGTCGATTAAGTCACGTATTAAAATTTTCTGCAATTTCATTGGTAGAAATGACTAAATCATTTTATATTTGCTTTGGGTTCGTGGTGAGATGGCTGATATTGTAGGAAAACGACTTCACGACTTATTATTTATTCTGAGAGACACATACACTTGAGTTACATGTTAAGGAATGAATGTCGGGCGCCGGTACTGTCCGAGGACGAGGGCGCTGTCATAGACAATCATAGACAACATATTTATTTTAATAGACAAATATACAACATGCCCTTTTTTCTTTAAGAAAAAGAAATGACAATTTTTTTTTTTTTTGACAATTGACGTTGACACTGGCTTTGACATATGACATATGAATATAAACAAAAAGATAACCTTACTTTTCTAAACAAAGTCACGTTAAACAATTAACATTAAATTATTTAAAATTACCGTGATAAAAACATATATTGAAGTGTTTTCGTGCAATTAATACAATTAGAGTCTACATTTCAACATATTATCAAATTGAATTACATTCAATTAGATTACTTACAAATTATTGTCATGTCAATATTTAGTTTTGTAAAAGTGTCAATTGTGTACATTATTACAGAAATTATAAATCCAGTCTTTCTATTTTCTTAAGCAATCTACCTCTAGAGCTATATTTTATTTCAGCTGTTGCATCGTCACTATTGCGACTTTGTGACGGTAAAATATTACTACTTGAGCTTGCTTGAGGTAAAGTACTTGTTTCAATTGTTTCAATAGGACTTGTAAGTATGTTTTCTAAATTATCTAAATTATCAGAGAACGACAATGATATAGGAATTGGATTCTCGCTTTCATATTCACTGTAGTCATGTAAACTTTCAGGTGAAACAATGGTATCATCCATATTTACAAATTCGGGTGACTTACATACAATTTGGGACTGACTTGACTTAGGACTCTTTTGTTTTTCTGTGTGACAAGAATAGTTTGATTCAAGCGACATAAATGAATCTGAGTCATTGCTAGACTCTTGACTTTGACTTTGATACTTTGACTTTGTATCAGGACTTGACTCACATATTTGAGTATAGAAGAATGTACAATTATCATCCTCCTCTTCTACAAAATAAGACTTTTTATTTGACTTATTATTAAAAATATGACCTACATAGCAAATTTCTGACATACCAAATTGACATTTTGATTTGTTGAACTTCAAATTGACTTTAGAGGCACGCTCAAATAAAGATTCTAACCTTTGATTGTGTTCCACGACAGTAGACCCAAAGACCAAAATATCATCTACAAAGATAATTACACCAGGCAAATCTCCAAATAATTGATTCATAGTCCTATGAAAAATTTCACCAGATGAGCTAATTCCGTAGGGTAATCGCAAAAATCTGTATCTTCCGTAAGGTGTATTGAAGGTACAGAGATCACTACTATCTTCATCTAAACAAATAGTCCAATAGCCTGAACTAGCATCTAACTTTGAGAAAATTGATGCACCCGCAACTTTAGATCTTAAATCATCAAATGTTGGATACGGGTAGTAAGGACGTCTAATAGCTGTATTTAAATTTCTAGGATCAAGACATATTTTGTTACATATTTTGTTACATATTTGTTCTAAAAATATTAATTTTACAATGAGAACAAGACATAATTTTATTCAATGTTTTCTTACTAATAACATTTGTATCAGCACCTGTATCAATTTGACATTCAAGTTTATAATCATTACAGTAAACATTTATCAACCAATCTTTATTATTATAATTAGAATTTTGAATAGAATTTATTATAAACTGATTAGAAAATACCTGTGGTTCTGCGTCATTGCATGAAATATTGCTCACTTTATGATTGTTACTTTTTCCTGGCTGCCTGAAAAAACAAAATTTTGCAAAATGTCCTTGTTTTTTGCATATTGAGCAAATTTTTTCCATTGCTGGGCATTTGTGTCTGTGTACTTGACCACATCGAGTGCAGTTTCTATTCTGTGACTTATTTCTGTTGTTGGATAAACACAACTGATCTCTTGTTCTACTATTATTTCGAGAATGACTATTATTTCTATTCTTTGAATTATTTCTTTGTCGTGACTTTGATCTACCCCTATAATTTTGATTTTGAGTGATTCCTTGTATAACCTCATTTTTATGTTCATGATTTAGCATTTTAGATCTTTCTTGTGATAATTCTAAGCTCTTGGATATTTTTGTTGCCGACTCTATAGTCAAATTTTCTTCTTGTAGTAGCCTTTCCTTTATATGAGTGTTTTTAATACCGATTACAAACATGTCTTTTATCAATGATTCTTTTAGATCTCCAAATTCACAAGATCCACTTAAATTATTTAAAATCTTTAGATATTCATCCGTAGATTCATCACTTTTCTGGTAGCGTGTAAAAAAATTATATCTCTCTACCGTCAAATTAGAGTGTGGACTAAATTTTTCATCAAATTTCTTCAGAATTGCCTCGAATTTGGTTTTAGTTCTGTCCAAATTGAAGCTATTAAAAATCTCTATGCCATCATCACCAATCGCATTTAGGAAAATCGCAGTCTTTTTATTGTCTGTAAATTTCTCAAATTCGTTCGCATCCATGAAAATTTCAAAACGTAATTTCCATTTTTTCCATTTACTAGATGGATCCTCAGTATTTTGAATCGTTAATGGTTTGAGTTGGACAAGAATTCCTTTGTCTGACATGACGACTATGACTTGTATTTTTTATTTCTTGAAATTCTTACTTTTGACTTACCCGCGATTATTTTTAGTTCCAACAAGCAACGTTTATGACACCACTTCTTATATTACTTTAGACACCACTTTTGACACCACTTTTGACACCATGCTTTGGGTTCGTGGTGAGATGGCTGATATTGTAGGAAAACGACTTCACGACTTATTATTTATTCTGAGAGACACATACACTTGAGTTACATGTTAAGGAATGAATGTCGGGCGCCGGTACTGTCCGAGGACGAGGGCGCTGTCATAGACAATCATAGACAACATATTTATTTTAATAGACAAATATACAACAATATTCATTATAATTCTGTAGTGCCATATTACCCTTGACGGAACGGGAAAGGTATAAGACTTTCAGTCTGAGGTATAAGACTGAATAGCTACGAGAATTTTGGTTTAATCTATTGAAAATAATAGAATATCAGAACGTCCGTCGGACAACAAAATCAAACAACTAACTTCATCTTTAAAACTGTAAAATTCCAGTTATACGCTGTGCAGGAGCAAAGACAAAGAAAAAACATCAAAGTTGCTATATAAGAAAAATATAAGAGCTTCTTTTTCTTCGTTTTATTTATGGCCGAACATTGGGTATGTGGATTGCCATATTTAAATAAAACCAATGTTATCTTCTGTCACCAGCCAATGCGAACCAGACCTAGAGCCGCCGAATACCTAGTTACTCATATTATATATTATATCAGCGTTGAACACAATCTTCTAATTAGGTAAATCAAATAATCTACTATGAATAGATTATAACGATTAGATTACTAATGAAATATCATTATTTGATATTAATTTATCTAATACTATTGCGAAAAATTCAAAATGTAAAGTTAAAATAACTGTAAATATGACACTGCTAGTACATAGATAGATACCTGTTATTTATAATTTTATGTTCCACGAACACGTATGCTCATAAAAATCCCTCGCGATCATGGGAAGCTAACAACATGGCGCGTAAAAAACCCGCATTTTATGCACCGGCAACTCTATTTTTAGCGCATGCGCTGGACGCATCCTACTGGCTGCGCTGCAAGATCAAGGTTACGTCGGCTTGTACGCCTGCTGCGGTCTTAGAATGTCATCTTCACTTTGCTAGTTAACAGTCCTTCGGCGCGAAAAGAAAATTTCTCAACGGAACAATCATTTGAACGTGTGCTTTACTCGGTGTCAACTGAGTGCGTTTTAGAATGGCTTACTGATGAAGACGGAGTGTTTCGTTCCCGGATACGAGGTTGCGAACGTTTAGGTTGATGAAGGGCGTGGGGGGGAGGGGGAACCGGTTGAGCCGCGCATCCCGCTCTCGCAATAAATGGGTTACCCCACAAACCTCTTGCGATACAAACACGCCATGTTTACTGCACGGGTGGACAGCACGCAGCTCGCCGCGCCTTGTTATGATGATTTGCCTAGTTTTTATTCTGCACACATCGCTGGGGGAAGTGGGTATCCATGTTTTTGTTTGCCTAGTCTATTAATAATCTTGTCTAGGTGTAGTGAGATGCGTACACTAATCTAGATTTTGTAGTCAACACAAAAATGTGGTGCATCCTTTGAGTAAAATAAAATAGTCGTTAAAACAAAAATTTAAATAACACATTTTTCGTACTTCGCGTCAGCGAATCGTTATCCCCCTTTCTATCTCTAAAAAAGTTAGGAAGTGTCGAGGTATTGGAAGAATTATAGCATTACATTCCGCTGACGTCAATGGACTGATATAAACACTTACGGCGATTTATCAGTTTGCAAATTTGCTATTTTCGCTCGCGATAAAAAGAATTAGTTAGATAAGATAGCCGGTGAGAACATTTCCTCAAAGCAACTGCGAATGTGGCTGAATACTAAGTGAAAAAACAATATACTCGGACACTTCAGGCGGAAGAGATAGTGAAATCGCGGCGAGATTGTTCTGAGCAATTGTTGCCAATGATGAAAATTTTGATTCAAGCTAATATCCTTCAAAGTACTGTGTGCAAATGTAGGTATAGTTTTCCTGTGCGACCGGAAAACGTGCGTGTGTCTTAGATGGGTCGCGGACGGCGTGGACGCGTCAGTGCATGCGCGAGCGCCGCCGCGCGTCGGATGCGGCGCAGGCATTGACCAGGAAATGACGCCGCCGGTTGACCTTCACATACAAGCTGCGCCGGCGCACTCCCATCCCTATCCTCCTGCGAAACTGCGAACTTAGTTCTCGTCCCCCCACACGCAAGTCTGCTTTGACTTGTCACGCTATACGTCTTTCCAAGTGGTTATTTAAAACCCAATATACCTATTTTTCACTTCAAAACTTTCATCCTTTTAAATAACTTCACGTGAATTTAATCAGTTGTTTTAATTTCTTCAATATAATATTGACCTGTTATGTTTGGTTTCAACGGGGCAAAGGGGAAAGGTGGTCTAAAGATAAAGTTTTTAAAGATTACAAAGGTGACTTTGTTTCGATACTAGTATCCGTCCAATTTTGGTTATATAATGCTTATTTAGTGTTCGAATTCAAAGATGGCGTGCCATATTTGGCTGCGTATGAGACTGAAAGTTATTCAGTGGTTGGTGAACTAGCGCTATGTTAAGTTAGGTCAGCACTGCACAAGCACGAGCTACATTAACACTACAAACTCCACCGCCTTATTTAACGGCGCAGGCTGAGCGCGGCCAGAGGGCAGCACATGCATGGAGCTCATTATAGACTCCTATACAATACTACAACTACTTCTGAAACTTTACAATGTTTACTACACGACTACGTAACAGTTACATGACGATCATTGTACTCTGAAACTGTAATGTTGTGCAACGTTCAGGGGAATAACAAATGAGTATCGATATTCCTGTCGACAACAATTCTACGTAAACATGTACAATAATACATAAATAGGGTCAAATGTACTCTAAATGGTTGGTATTGGCGTTTGGAAAGAAAGAAGTCGTACAGAATGGAAGAGGGTAGAAGAGTGACGGGTGCTAGGGCCGGATATGGATGTCCTGCAAGCATCCCAGTAGTTTGCCAAAAGCTAACTATATTGAGGTTTCACAGAAGAATCGTAGTACATTGCTAATTAAAGTCACCCAGAGCTGAACCAGCAGCAACGATTTTTCAGATATGGAGATTTTGTTTTCCATCCCTTACTTTTTCCCACTTTTATATTTCTATTTGAAAGACGTGAAGAAAACGCCTTAAGACGAGTTTTTTGGCTATACCTACAGGTCAATTTCGGGTCCAGGTAGCTTGGTTCATCAGAGCATAGGGGACTCCTAGAAAGGGACTGGTCATAGGCCAGTCCTGAACGATAACTTTTTCTAATTTAAATGTATATATTAAACGTTTAACTAAAAGATATCGCCATTTTCTATGCTACTGGAAGTGCATTACCACCACAGTTCCTTGTAATCGTACACATATCTACAAATTTCCGGTGTAGATCAATGCAGTGCCGCCTCAGGATTTGCATACGAATGACGTTCATGAAGTCTATATTGTACCTATATATTTGAGTTTTGCCGACCGGTCCTGTCTGCCCAGTATTTTGCGTAATAAGCGTAATACTGTTGTGATATCATTCTTGAGAACGATGATAAGTCTTTACAGCGCAACATGGCTATTTTTGCGTTTAGGCAGGCGAAATTTATTACTGCTAATCCTATACTTTTGTACATTATCAGGGTGGCCAAGAAACCTAGAGTTCTCTGGAGAGTCAACGAGTCACTATTGCCTGTTAACACCTGTGACGGTATGAGGCTCTATTGTATGTTACTGAAGTGTGGGCATGAGGAGAGTGATGTGACAGAGTACCTAAGTAAATTAACTTGCCTCAGTCACCCTCAAAATCCCTTAGAAATGTCGAATTCTGCTAGGTTTCGTGGGACATCTCTAGAAGGTTATTTCAGCTGTAGTTTTCAATTAATTATGACGTATCAAAATGGAGTAGGTAGGAATCATGTTAAATGAACCTTTTGTTAATATTCTAAAGTGAAGATATCGAAATGCGCTGTGTTGGGACTTTGCTACACATATTATGGATTTAAATTCAATGAAATTAATAATATGGAATTGAATAACAATTTTATTGCATTTAATCTCAGTTTTTGAGGTCACATCCGCATAACCAGACACGAGAAAATTTGCGTAAAGCTCTCTAACTCTCTACTGGTGTCGTGTTGTATAGTTTATTTGAACAACTATAAACAATATGTTCCTATTGACAAGATTTTACAATACACCTGTCTTTATTTACAGCCATAACTAGAAATTATTGTCTTCAAGTAATAACGAGTATTTTTTATTCTTATTTTCTTCTAGCGACATAACCATATTGTGATTATACGCACGTAAAGGTTTAGTCCTCGATTAGGTCCAAGTCCAACAGCCCTCGCACGGCACTGAATCAAGACGAGTTTCGAGTTTCGTCAACCAATGGAATGAGTCTTTTTGTTTATGTGACCAAAAATTCTGCGATTTCATTGGTCGCAGAGACTCAGGAGATATACGGAGGCTACTGGTTGGATGCATAAATCTGTCAGGCTTCCCGGAAACATTTAGCTGTTTCCATTAATAGTAAAGACATCGTTCTAAAATAAGGAAATGTTTGAATATAATCGTATTTATACCGATTTTGTTACTAATACTGTACATAGTAAATCGGGCCATATGGCGGAAAATTCTAACATTTCAAAATACTGATCAAACACGGAACATACGCAGTTGAATTCCCGTGAATTCATCGCGAAATAACATCTGTACAAATCATGACAGACATACACTGAATAGTTTCATGTGTTGTGAGTTACCAACGCGAAAAGATGGACAATCATTACGCATGTCAGATAGATACACGTGATATAACGATGTAATATAATAGAAATATTTATATTAAAATGGGAATTGATTACGTGGAGTTGTAACAGTTTATCAGCATAAAAATAAGAGCGGAGAAGCCACGATTATGGTAAACAAATATTCAGGCGGAATGGCGGTCGATGATAATTATTACAGTGGAACAACAATACTGACAGTTTGGTTACGATTTAGTTTTTTTTGGAATACATTTTGCGCATTGAACATATGAGAATCAGTCTAACTAGTATTTAGAATATTCTCTGTGGAATTCAAATCACATATTGTTTTTTTACTATTCCAACAGATCGTAGTGATAGAAATAAAAATGTGTTCCGTGTTCTAATGCCATTTGGGCAGATCATTGCGTTTATAAACGTTTGTTTAACACGCCAGTTGTCGTTCATTATCTAAATGGGAAGTTCCTACTTATCTAAGTGACATTTTTGTCTCCTACGCAGTAGCTCTGGTGCGGTAGGTAATAAAACTTTACATTTTTGGTAGCTAATTATTAAGTTTCTAATAAAGGATAAAAATGCCATGGCCCTTGGCGTGAAAAAGCCCAACCTTATTGGTGTCTTTACCGAATCCGCAATAAAAAAACATGTGACTGTATTAGTTTATTATTCAGAGCAATATCATAATTATTACACGGAATTATATATAACTCGATGCTTTAAGAGGTAAGTTGAGAGGTAAGATAACGTTATCGTGTTTAATATGTATTTTCGTGTAGTCCGGGCGGATGCCGTTATCAGTGCACAAAGCTACAGTTCGACTATCTGTTTATTTAGGCCGGTAATGCGAGTGCAACATGATATTGTGTAAGGTCAGTTAAGACGTGTTGACATTAGGTACTGCTGTCAAATTTGACACAATATTTGACTGTAGTTAATACGTTATTGGTTAGGTTACCGTTTTATGAGAACAGTAGATTGATGTATATATATGGCCACGTATTATTTATTTTTTGTTGCATATTAAAGTCTAAGATCCCAAGCGGTGCGATCGCACCGCGAGTCTATTGTTTACCTATTGTGTCTATTATTTACTCACTTGACAGGTTAATTAATATTTCTGCTTGGGGTGCCTGCCCTGCTTTCATTGTCGCAAACCAAGTGTCTCCTTTGCAACAATAGAACCAATTTGAGAACGTACTTTTGACATTTATCGACTTTCCCGCGCAAAAGTGATGTTACCGTGCCCGTGCATATAAAAGACAATGTTCATTCGTTGATCTTGTTTGTGGCGCGGTGCTATCGACAACTATTATTGCCGATACGACCTCAACCTATAGTTTGGGACACTGCGAAGGTGATCTGGTGTAGAGTTCGTACACCCCGCGCTTACGTAAACGCATGCAACTGGGAAAATATTTTTTATTTTAATATTGATATAATGTAAGGGTACGTTCCGCTTCAAGTACTAAACGCTGACGTGTTGAGTGATGATTGTTTTTACGTTAAGATGGAACACTGCCAACAATGTTTTACGCGGATACTTCGAAATCTCTGCACTAATTTGAGCATAATTTACGTATCGTATTACTATTTTAGTAAATACCTGCTAAGCGACATTTACGAAAATTGGTCATTCATTAATTTGTTTGTGTGTTATATTTAGCGCTAGACTAAACTGACAGTTTGAATTTTCTTTGATGACAGATTCGAGCTGTCATTTGTTTTTGGCATTTTGCCATTAGTAGCACTACTATGCGTTTCAAATAAGTTGATAACTGTCATAATGACATTTTGATACGTGTCGATAACTTCATTGTGTAACGTAAGGTCAGCAAATACATTTTTATACTTCACTGTTGCTTCACTGTTGTTAATATATTTCCAATTAAATATTTATGATGATTGTTGAACCATATTCCCTTTTCAAGATAGATAAGGATAGGGTAGGATAAGTACATACACAATAAGTAAAAATTAAATTATCGGTTCTTTTTATATTTATGTATTTTTAATCGGGCGGTAATTTTGAATTTTTGAATAATTATAATTACAAAAAAATTTGATAAGTGCTTAATGAAAAGAATTTAATAATTAGGTCGTTGTTACCATACACGTATGAACCTGTCCGAAATGGAAATTTTGTTGTTAGCTGTACATTTTTGATGAATACGGAATGAAGTTGCCGCGGTCGCGATTATCTTCTCATTTGAAACGCATAGTAGTAATTTGTGTGTTTTTGAATGAGGTTATTTCTATAACTAAACTTTTTCAACGATGGAAACGCATTCCATAATTGTTTCGATTCTTTTGTTTAGAGAGATAAGGTGGGCTCATCGTTTTTTGTGCGGTGTGCGGTACGTTGACGTCGCGGTTAAGAACCTTAGATCGCATTTTCCTGTTCCTTATTTAAGAATCGCATCCGACTTCTAAATGCAAACGAGAGGATATCATAAAACCGGCAAAAGTTTGCAGTGCACGTTTACTCAGAGAGAGGGGGGAGTGGGAGAAGGGGGGTGATAGACGTCGGGGGGCCAGGGAGTGGCGGGTGAGCGCGGGGGTGGGGGCGGGGGGCGCGTAGCTGCAACTGTTTGCGCGCGGCGCAGCGTGGTCAATGACACGGCGACATTGCATCAACGCGCGAAGGTCACCCCCGCCCCGCGCCGCGCCCCCGCGAGCCCCCGCGGGCCCCACTCGTCACTACCCGCGCGCCCTCTAACGCGTCTTGCGAATTCCTGCACTTCCTTGCAACAGGACGCCATGTTGGATCAATCATTCTAGTGCAACTCTTTGTTTATCAAATTACATTAATTATTTATTTTTTATATTAACTGCGTTTTATTATCATCAATTCTTTTAATAAAAAAATAATTTAAAGAAGAATATTTATGTATTCTTGTTAGAATTAATATCTGTCTCTTTGTATAATCGGTTCTATAAATCATTAATATTCATTGACGGTAACGGCGAAGCTCGAATATTGTTTTTACAACAGCACAATGTAAATACATAACAGATAAGTATGTGCGTATGTCTATTTCATTTTATATACTATAGACACAATACGTAGTGATGGTAGGTATTATTCATTATTACGCCCATTTCGTGGTTTAGTTAGATAGGTAACTAGGTGTTATATAACTGAAAGGAATCTGAATACTATCTGACATGTATTATAAATGTTAGCGGAGTTATTAGTTACAGTTTAATGTTATAAACACCTGTATTTCTTAAATTTCTAAATTAATCTTTGTTTGACCATTAAATCAAGACAAAGGCGCATTATCCAAACAAACTTTTATTTTTGCTTATTTAAGTTTTCCCCCTTTTAATGCTATTCTAGCAGCTTAAAAGCTCGTGGCCTGATAATGGTTGCAATGCAACACAACACAACAAAACAGTTGTCGACGACATCAGAAATGAAGTTGTGGTCATGAATTTATTTCAACTTATGGCAGTTTAGATCATTTTAGGCACTTCGATTAAGCAGGCAGCACAAAACAATATTTCATTTAAGAGCAATAAAACCTTACTCTTCATGATACCAAGTTCACTTTGAACGAATTAAGCCTTCTGCAGAAATAAGGAGAGGATTTTGGAGTCGTGTCTCATGAAGGCACCCTTAAATCTCCTGTATCTTTGAACCACAATTGCTGCCGTTTGTGGTCACTATTATTTAGAATATGAATTATGATGCCATATTGTGTTGTTTGCCCGCATTGATATGGCCGCCCGAATCCTCATAGCTATATCGTCAGTAAGTATTTAATTGCGTATTTTCCTGTTGTTAAAAATATATTTAGCTGAACTTATTAAATTAAGAATGGTTAAAGAGTGATAACAGTTGCGTCGGTTCTTATTTTATCGTTTTTATTTATTTTTCTACCCAACCTATAAATAGTAAATGATTTGACTATTACATATTATGACGTCACAAATAAATTTTTCATACAATTTTCCTTATAACTTGGCGTTTGTTGCCAAATACCCAACTACAAACTTTTGGCAAACTTAAATTCGATTGTTTTTATCGATGAGGAATTTGACATAAAGGCACATCACTAATCCAAGGCAAACTTAGTATGGATGCTTACCAATTTAAAAAGTCAATACAACATTAATTATTTTATTCATTTAGTTCATGAAAATACACCGAATATTTATTTACATTTATTACCTACATAAATGAATGAATTTCATTAGTTGTATATTAACGAAACGTAAATATTTTATTTTAAAAAGTTGCTTGATGACTATTCCGCCGACCTAATGGACACAAAGACGAATTAATTTTTAGATGTTAGTAAAACAAATTAAAATTTATATACCCGTAGATATATCGTAACATTATGTTATTGCAATTGACATTGCTTTGACCCTCCTCACATTTATTTGTTTTTATTACTATAGAAAAACTCACGTGTTTAGCCATGTAGTGTTTAGTAAGATTTTTGAAACGAAAGAGGAAAGAACCAATGGGTAAATTTACAGAAGGGTACCTCTCTGACAAACTGAAAGTTATTAAGTAGTTAGAAGGGTGAAATAAAACAGTCTATTAGTGCTGAAGAATAACTCTACCTAAAAAAAAATAACATTGAAGAAAAAAACGCGAATCTAAATTTTTAAGGGTTAATAACATGCGTTTTATTTAATTTATTATCTGTAAAAAGACCTAGTTGCGCCCGCGCACGTCTCGTGACGCGCGCGGATTTTCGCCTTCCGCTCATCTCTAATATCGATTTCCGGTTCTGATGCACATCCGACTGCGGGTATGGCCTGGTTACATGCTAATATACAGTTTATTGTTCAGTGCTACTCGGCCATGTAACGAGCAACGAAAATGGCACAACATAAAACAATGGTTCCGAAATGAGATAGTTTCAATTAACCGATAAGATAAATCCGAAAAGTAGAGTGACTTATCAGTCTTGATACTTGTAATGTTTACATATTTTTGCGTGTTCCGTTGGTCCAGTAGTAAGTTGGTTTAATGTCATTAGATCATAGGTATACTATGGGTCAGTAATGTTATATTGTTAAAAATTCTTACAATAAAAGCTCAGGAAAAAGTATACCTAACTCTTTTATGTGGGGACCGAACACCTAGCGAAATGTAGGTTTTGTGAATGTCTCTGTCTAACCTTTCGGAGTTATAAGGCGTAACTATATATATATATATATATATATATATATATATAAATTAAGATGGCCATATTATAGCGAAATAATTTATTATTATACCATTATACCGAAACACCGAATGAACAAAACACCAACGAAATATCGTTTCCGTTTTTTGACATCGCTAACATAATTTGTTATGAAATACAATCATATAATTATGTGCTGTAAACATTTTGTTGTCAAGACGCTGGCCATAAAAGGCGGGTTGAGGGGCGTACGGCGGTCAAGGCCCCGCTGATTTCCATCAAACGTATTACTCAATCCGACCCTGACTCCTGGCCAATCAGGCCGGAACGACTTTTTTCACTTAGTTTATTGATTTGTATTGTGGCTACTTCAAAACTATTATGACGATTAATTGATTGGTGTTACCGTAGACTATCTAGTGAGACTACCTGGCGACACGTGAATAATACGAATAACACGGGACACTTGGGCACTACATCTAAATAAATTGGAATGACCTGTTTTACTACTTGCGCTATATCACGATACAATAATCAGACTGTTTACTTGCGACAGTTATTGATCAGGAAATAGATATAGCTTCAGACTGAATTATAAAACTAAGTATGTAGTCGATGGAATGTTTGTACGTAATCGAAACGCTTGAAATGTTCTGAAAAGGGTCACCGACTAAATTTAACTGCCCTAAATCCCACGGTGCTCGCGGTCCAGCATTGACACCGGTGCTGTCTGAAAACTACGATTTTGCAACGCCACTATTCTGTGGAATCCGTGAGTTTGGCACGGGACCGCGGCGCGTAAACACATTGCGAAACGCTCAATATGGGCCACTCAGAGAAGCGGTGCACCGGGGAGCGACGCATCTATTTATGCAGCGCTATGCGACCTAACACTGACCCGGTTAGGTTCGCGACGCATAAACACAAGGATAGCGAGTGCGAGTGGCACGATATTCACTCGCTACACCCGCTACGAGCCGCACATAATCAACCCGATTATGGAGCTATGCTATTTAGAGTGGCAGCAACAGGGGCGGCCGTGGTCCGTGAAGGGCGAGCATTTTGCCGCTTCGCCGGGGACGAGCGGATAATTTTAAACACCCAGGAAACCATCGGAGCGAGTATGTAGGCCGCTTGGAAACGTCCCCTTTCTGTTTTTATACCTATCATAAAAGAAGCGTGCAAGGTTTCCGGATAAGTGGACTGCTGAGATTCTATCGTGCAGAATTGGGTCGTTATAAAATTAAGCCGAGTGCACGATTCGACGTACGTGATTATGCCGCGCACTTAGTTAGTATTTTGGAAGCGGGAAGATGGCGACTGTTGCGCCACTCGCCGTGCGAGATTCGTTGCGATATTGCGAAACTTGTGCAGGAAGCCGCGTGTGAAACGGAACGCGCGGAGATGACGCACGCCACGGCAGCGGTGTTGGTCTAGGCGGCTTTTGAAGTGCGCTGATTCACTGTTTCACATCACGCGATTAATTGTGGTTAAGCTTAAAAATAGAGTGCAGTTACAGGTTGCAGGTCACGTACGCACAATGCTAACGGGGGATTTATGATGGTGAATTCCGGGATCGCAAGTCACTCCTTTCGCTTTCGGCGGCGCGTGCGCTGCGCAACACTCAAGGTCGCGGGCCGTTCAACTCGGATGCGACCGCGCTGTTGCGACACCGAAATATGTAATTGTAGAGGAGTCGAGGCGCGTTTGGCAGCGACCGAGGCGCGCAACTGGGTCGCCGATGGTTGCGCAACTGTTTTCGTACGACAGATGGCGTACGTAGCTTCTTCCTTATACGGCGACAGTACACGTATACGGCGACACCACACGCACTACAGAGAAACTATATTTTTTATAATCATTGTTGTTTTTGTATTTAGAATAGGTCTAAACCGCAATAGCGTCGTACCTGATAATTGTAACCATGATCGCATAACTAAGTTATTTGCTCCCTTTGCTGTTGCTTGGACGTTATACGATGACGTCATCCAAGCACGAATGCTAAGGAAATTGAAACTAATTGCTATCCAATTGAGGAAAGGATAACGATAAGCAGTAAATATTTCATACATATCGGTTTCTTCGTCGAATAAGTTATTTATTAATAAAATATGTTCAATAAAACGAGTTTCGCTAATGCTTACAACGACTGTTGTCTTATTATCTATACTAATAACCTTTATCACATAATAGAATGAAAGAGATCAATGTGGACAGTATTGCATGTACTATAATTTTCTTAAAAGAAAGCAATAGTTTTGATACTTGAATCGCCAATCTCATTTAGAGAGAGATTGGTAAAATTGCTCGTTTAAAAAACGAGACGTCGTCGTTCGTTACCCGTGTGTCACCGCTGTCGCGTGATGTAAGCTGGCGAATCCATTTTGGAAGTCCGCGAATGTCAATAATAACGTTCCGGTCCCCCCAGCGGTCGGTGAGGCGAAAATAGTCGCCAACTATTAATACGAGGCGAGCGCTAGCGCTGCAGTGCCCTTGAATCGGGACGATCACCTCGCGCACACTCCTGCGCACCAACACACACGTGCACCGCGCGCGCGTTAGACGCGCTCACACTCACACACACAGCACTTATCGCGATGCAGCGCACTGCACAATACACACCGCCATCGTTTTCATTTCCATTTCGTTTGTAAATGTCACATTGACATCTCTATATGTTTACCCCGCGCACTGAATATTTGAATAGCTCTACTCGTTGCAGCACTATTGCAAACAACACAACGTTAATTGAGAATTGTCCCATTTAATAGTCCTCCTGTGATGATAGTTAATCTAAACTTGGAGTGATAATATTAAAAGCAATTAAATAGCCTATTAAAAGTCGTCTTCTCGCAGATAGTAAACCAGTTGATTCGACTGGGTTTTTATTATTGGCATAAAGACTTAATAATATGTATAAGTAATCGTATCCTGTTTTAGATCGTGATCTCGTAGCTGCGAACGGATATGTTGATTTATGCTTTGCCTACAACACATTCCAGATTAAAGTTACTTGTTTAATTTCCGATTATATATTCTAACTAGAGACTGAAGTGCTGTTGACGAAACACTTGTTCAAATTACAAATAGTTGATGGCACAAGGATAATATGCTCTAGCTTGTTGTATATGAGGTGTATGGTACGGCGCGCCGCCCGCATAATATGACGCAACGCCCTCAAATGAATCGCATTCAAAAATCAACTCTTGATATTCGCACGCGTACAGAAAACAGTTTCGTGCTACCTACATCTATACAATTTGGCAATTGGCAACATCCGTTCAAGGTTTCTTTTGTTTTAGCTAAGTTAGCTTTATCGAACTTTAAGCATAGACCTCGTTCAATTAACGGTCCGGATATCAGAAATTACTCATAGTTTTTATTATTCTTTTAATTAGGAAGAGACATGCAATTAAGAAGTAAATATTAAGTATTATGTTCAATAAATAATTATATAATGACTCGTAACATTCCTTTATGGTCCTGTTTGCTGTTATATATTTATAGAAACTGGTTGATGTAAATCGAACACGCGGCCACATACTCATACAATCAGGTTTGCTGCCCAATCCGAGTAGGAAGGTCGCGTTCGTTTCGCCAGAGGCTGACAATGGCGCCGGCACCGCCGTTCTTGCCCAATATTCGCGTTTGCAACACCGAAATTTCGTGTGTGCCGCATTACAGCAATGGCCGATTTACGGCTCACACCTACAACTACCTCTGGCATCATACGTAGTACACGCGTACTACCTTAATTACATTTGATTTCCTTCCAGTACAAGGAACATAGCACAACAAAATCAATGACTACATTAGTTTCAGGATGTGCTCTTATTAATTATGAATCATACAAATTGCATAAGGTAAAATTAGACGCATTAGTCTGGGTTAGACGTTAGGCTTCATTCATGGCCCGTTATCAGGGCCGACTTTATTGTAATAACAAATTAGTCAATGTTAGGTACCTACATATGGAAGGATTTTCTTGCTTGGTTTTGCCTGATATTTTCCATAATATTTATCCTTGTTGCGTTTTAATGTACCTAGGCACAACGTTTACATGTAAATAAATAACCTGTGACGTTATGGATTTTGTCTGGTTGTTTGTCTCGTTGACATTATCGTTAAAGTTACTCATGAAGATAACAGTTTTCACTTATTATAATTGTCGTAATGACTAGAATTCGTGTTTATAATTAGAATTGCGCGGAATGTGCCGCACGATCGTCAGTAAAACGTGATAATTAAAAGTGTTTATTACTCAGTTCCGTGTGTATCGTCATTTATACGATATTATCGCCCACACTAACGTTAAACTATGTCATACGAATTATAATATTCTAGTTATATTTTAGTACATCCGTTGACAAGACAAAGGGAGCTAGGCGGGGAATTCATCATGTAGCTACAAGTCATTTTTAAAATGCGTCGCAATCGAAAGTGATCGCTTCGCATGCGTCGGTAGTCGTCGCTGGCAACGCGGCTCGCATACGTTTTGACGATAGTGTAGTTTTTTGCATCTTTATATTAGGAGCACTGACCTTGCGCAATGTCAAATAGCTGAGGACGGGCGTGGAGCGCCAACTTGCGATAAATGTCCGATGCAACGCCATGCCAACTGGTTCCGTCCGTCCGTCATTCGTTTCTTTCGTTTTTGTGTCATGGAAACCGGCATCTCTATACATCTATCGATTATAAACATTCATACTTCTTGAAACGGGTGCGTCGGTATCCGACGAGGAAGTTAGTTTCGAGGGGATATTTTACCTACTGTGTTTTAGCTGCTGATAACGTAATACATGTACTATCCGCCAAAACAAACAGTTATGACTAAGCTGTGTGTATTTACCATATTTTGTGACATAATGATTTGTATCATACAAACATTTTAAAAGCGTATGCTGCTTATCTTAAAATAAGAAAGATCAGATGTCGAAACTCAGAGGTGGATGCGAATGCGACTTGCAATTAATTGGGTTGTATTTTTTAAACGTGCAATGCACAAAAGAATTTTGCCTGGTTTTTTTTGAGAGTTTAAACAATTGTGAGAGTGAATTATTAGCGTACATAAAAATAATATGTGCATTTAATGATACTGTGTAAAGAAAGAAGGCCAGTTGGACGAGCGCCAGAGTGCAGTAAACACGCCCCCGGAAGCACTACGATAAAGCTGTGCACCGCATACATTTAGATAGCATTCGTCGTGATTATTTGCCGCCTCCACAATCGTTACAAGGGACAACAAGGTACATGGAAAGCGACGATTACTTGATTACTAATTATGCCGGGCAAATAGAGCTCCAGGTGGACTTTTAATTGATGTACTGTAATTACCACGCCACAATGTCTCATTGCAGTTACATCTATATCATTGTATTAAATGAATTAGAATTTGTATCAATATAGTTGTTTGTTTATTGATGTTTTATAGGATTTCACGTCACTTGTGGTGGAGATTATAACCGCTTAGCTAGCTTATCACATCTGCGGTTGGTAACTATGAGTAACGAATAAAATGTATCAATAAGTCTGCAGTAATATTATTCAATGAATTTCCTACGACAAAAATTCTTTGAAATAGATTGTTAGTTTACAAATAGTGGGTTGGACCTAAATATAATTCTAAAACCCTTATAGAACTTATTGTTTACTTAGATATTTCTTGTGAATTTAAGTATATTAGTTACTATTACATTACGCGTGTAGTAAAAATATTGAAGTAATAACATGAATTGAATAAATGTTTACATAAATATTTGCAAGTGTCAAGACTATTTGGCCGAATTGCATGCGTGCGCGCTTCGCGAAAGGTGACCTTCCGGGAGGGGCGTTCACCGCGCGGTCACCTACAGACAGCACTTGGTAGATATCGTTACGTCGCCGGCGCAACACTACTCGTCTATTTTTTCTAAATTACTGTTTTACTTTTTTTTCATTCAGTTATAGCCAGTTAAAGTTATCCATATTTATGCGCTGACCCATTTTTTTTTTGTTTTCGGTTAGGTGTAAATATATTTGGCATTCATATCGCATTATATCTTGTTATTTAGCTCGGGTAGTGTGATCTAAAACTGTCAATGTAAATGTTAGGATGTGAGCAAAGTATGTTTATTGTTAGTATCGCAGAATATGAAATCCTTACCTATCGTAAATGTTGAACATAATATTATTTTTAAAAAGTTCACAGTAGCCAATCAATGTGAGTTTGTTTGCTAGAAAGAAAATATACTTGGTATAGCTCAGGAATATCTTGGATCTATACGGGCAGTACCCGTTTCTTGGGAGTCTCTTGACGATATCACGGGGTGCTACGGCTGAGGACGAGCTCAAATTCACCACTTCGTTCGTCTCGCGATTTATGTCTAAGATATGGGTTCTGAGGTATATATGGCTGTAATGTTACCTGGTGGTCGTGGATGCGCGTTGGCGTGATGCTGCAGCGTGTTGGCGATCTGGTGGTGCTGGTAGAAGGGCAGGAAGGGCGGGTGGAAGGGCGCCGGAGGGGGCGGCTGCAGGCGCGCCTTAAGCTCCTCGGCCGAACCAGCGCCTGATGAGGACGATTCCACATCCGATACACCGCTGTCTGCCGGTGAGGGGGGGAGGGATCCTACGACAAAAGAGATACAATTATTATTTATTCATTTGTAGATGAGTTTGTCCCTATTACTAGTAATAGCAAAAACGAAAAACTCCAATGGTGATATTTTGAAAATATAGGTCAGTTACTTTATGGCGGTAAACGTCCGCCATATTGATTTTTATAGGTAATTTTAACGTATTAAACAATGATATTTAATATATATAAACCTAACGAAATAATTATTTAACAAAATTCATTCATCCGTACAGAAGTTATATACTAGGGAGCAAGAGACGGACATACAGATTGATCTGTCAACACAAAATCCTTATATTTTTCACCGCAGTCGAGTAAAAAGTATGAATGATAAATCTGTGCGTATATAGATTCAGTAAGTATTGTTAAAGATTTACAAACGAACAAATAACGTTTTGTTCTCCATCTTACAAAGATAATTGTCATTCATACTGAAGTAAACATAGCATGCTTCGGTATTGTAAAAACATGATAGCACATTTTGCTGTTGAAACTTCATGATTTAGGTACAGAAATGAGTCTGATTGGACGTGAGGATCAGTTAATTGCTTACTATTTTAGATTGAACAACGGTACATAACATTTGACAGCTCAAATTCATGTTTTTAGAGCTGACCTTCAAAACATTTATGTACGAGATTAAGTAGAAAATTATTTTCACTACATAAATCAACGCTATAATATAGATCTTAGAGTCTATTGAGCAGTCCGACTGGGGAAGTACCTCCTCCCTACAAAATACCGCGGTCATAATAACCTCGTGTTGTGTTCCCGGGGGTGAGTAGGGGAGTCAGAGCTCACTGAAGAGTTTTTGTGCTGTCAGTGAGGAGACCAAAGGCTTGTCTTGCTTTATTATACACTGACGGAACGAAAACTCTTTGTTCTAACAGGGTCGCCAGCGCGAGTGTTACGCCCCTGGTGTTGCACACGTCCATAGGCCACGGTAAAAATGGTATAAAAAATAATAATTCAAACAATACTTTTCTCTAGAGTCCACCACTATTTTATGTTTATCTACTGATTATCCCTGTCACAATGTCTTAGTCATCAATCAATTAGCCCACTGCAGTCCGCTACTGGACATAGGCCTCTCCCAATGTGCGCCATTTCGTACGATTATTACGCCTAGCTATTGTAACATGGTACGATACTGCTTCATGCAAAAATGGCCGATTGCGGAAGGTACAGGTAGAGTCTGTGTGCAAAATGCAATTGCAAATCTTTTTAACCAGGAAAAGATCATATTTTGCTTTTTCCTATGGATTGCCAGCATGACCGTTACGAACACCGTAACCGTTACTATTTTAATTGATCTCTTTTACCGCGAATCAATGAAAAGTAACTAGCCATAAGCCTAAATAAGTAAATAATTTGTATAAGTACTCCAAGGTTTACATACAATGACATTTATTCGTAATGATACACTGCAAGCCCATTGCTCGCATGTTAATCTTGCTTGATGATACTTATATTTTAAAATCTTCATCCATTTTAAGTCTTAACAGATAAGATTGGCTTTTATAATGTTTAATTATAATATAAAAAGCATCTTCAAGATAACGAGTGTACATAATTATATTTGAGCAACGACATATTGTGGCGAGGGTCAGGTGATGCATATATTTGCATCTTCAACCCTGTTACTGCTAATGCAATCACGTGTGGGGCCTGTGAGGACCAACGGTCACTTGATGAGATTATCCGTTAGAAAAGCGAATTTCTCAGAAGCACCGGCCTCCACCTGCTCTCTACCTTTTATGTGGGAATGTCCAGCACAGGGATTGTTACAAAAACACCGTGTTTAGATAACTCACAATTATGCAGATTTTTACAGTTTAAAGAGTTGAAGACGCTAAGGGTTGCTTTTTTTGGCGTTTTAAATGCAAATCATTGTTGCACAAAGGGTAAATTATGGCTGCAATTTTGTAGTTTGGGATGTTTTCTTGTAATTGTCAAGTTAGAATAATTTATTTTTATTGTTATTTGTGCAACGGCGATATAGCTTGACCGTTGCAATTGAAGTTGCTGATTTAATTACGAATTATGTTAATATTTTAAGATGTCTTTTAGATATCAACAAAAAAAGAACTATTCTAGTTTATGAATGCAATACTTTTTTTAAGAATCCTTTCTTATAGATGCTCTCTTTGCACAAAATAGAAAAAGTTGATTGAAAAAGTTTATAATCTGTGCGTCTGATCGGGGGACAAACTTTCTCATGAGCCCTACTCGTACGTTTGACGCGTAACGGTTGTCCGGTATTTAAATAATGTAATCATCGGACAAGTAATAGTAGAAAGCACTGTATTCATATTTCCTTGTCCATTGAAACTATGACGGGTATTCAGTGACCATTTGACCGGTGTGTGCGAGCCGCTGTCCACACCCCTTTGTTCATATTGTTAACCCTTCAATGCTACAATGCATGGGAATCGGGAAGCGAAGGCCCCTGGTCACTTTGACCATTTAAATTGAGAACGCTTGAAATAGGATAAACAACTGTTGCGTATTTTGTTGGTTTGTAATTTGATTTTAAATTTAAAGCTGTAATTTTATAATACGGTAAAGCAAGACTCAAATAATAAGATGTTTACCTAATAATACCTGTTACCTACTTTCTTAAAATTATTAGGAATTATAAAACAGGTTAATAATTATAACTTTTCTAAATGAATGAAATTAGTACGCTTTAGTATTATTTTTTTGTAAATTTTAGATCTGTAAAGGTCAACATCCAGTGGAACTTAAATTCGTTATCCTTTTCTAAGGGGAACTCGCCCAAGTCCCGTCCTTATTTCGATCTAAGTTCCTAGATTTTTCTATTTGGAATAGAAATGAGTATATTGCAAAATATATAATTTTAATTAAATGTGGTTAATTAATTCAAAGGCATGCGCGTTTGAACCTCGGCATGGTCCTCGTTCCCAAGCCATAAACAAAGCGAATTTGGCACCCCATCGTCCGGTTGTCACCTCGGACACACGGACTGACCAACGGCCATATATGGAATACGGAACGCCATTGTGTCAACCCTTTCATCTCGCGTATCAAAATAATAATAAATTAACTATAAATAATGACCCGGTCTTATAGACCCGGGGGTAGCGATTGTCCGAAATCAGGTCTACTGGTCGGTACGGAATGTGGTCCCATTAGTAAAATATCATAATGATGACCCTTCCTTAATCGTACCATCTTTATGGAGTGAGCCCTCTTCATGTGCTTTGTACAGGGCAGCGTTAGACCATAATCCAACGAGTCTGTTTTAGATTTTGCGATTTTTTTTGCATATGAATAATATTGTGTGGTTGTTATGTAACGGATTGTGCGATACACGTGTATATGAGGGACTTCCCTGGTGGATCGATATTTATGTAAGGTTATGTACACAATGGAGTAAGTATATAAATTGGCTAGTGGTGAGTGATCTGATAGCCTTGATGATTGACAGTATGAAATGATATTAAATTAACTATTTTATTTAAATTTTAGCGTCCCGGTTTTGCAAGACTAACCATTTTTGATGTTTCAATTATCATCAAAAACAGGGCTAATCTGAATATTACTAATTTTTATTTCGAAATCGCTACGGAACTGTTCGAGTTCATAAGGACTATACACATCTTTTTGTTATGTTTTTAGCAAGAGATTTCTTTTTAAGAATAGTTCATAGTAAGCTGTATCTTGTTTAAAAATTCAAGTTACATTCTAACTAGTTTGTACTCGCCACCCTTGGTACATGTATAAGTAAATTTATCAAACGTCACCCTCAGAATTAGAAGTAAGAGTCGTGCAGAGTATCTCTTAGTGTCCCTTTGTGAAACGACCATTGTCATATCTCTTTAAGATGGTAATTCAGCTTAGAATAACACCACAATGATCGTATGCTGTACGTTTAACCCGTTGGTCACCGCAGTATATTATATAATTCTGTAACACCCAGTACATAGCGACATGTTCATTGTTAGAGCTTATTACGTGGCGGAAATGTTAAATTATTTCGTTGGATATTCGCGATAGCATTTATTATCAGGATTATGATGTTGTGAATATATGTTAAATATTATTTTTTTTCAGTATAAACGTAGCAGGTATGATTTATTCAAGGAAGTCGTAGAAAAGAGCTCCATTTAAGCGAAGTTCTACGACCAGATATAGGCAGATGACGACAATAGGCTTATATCCTTTGTCATATGCATCACGAGTATAATTAACCCTTACAATATTCGCCGATTGCAAATCGAGTCCACATACAATACTAATACCAACAATGGGTTGCGTTCGCGCACCCACGCGTGACATTCTAATTTCAAAGTGTCAATAGCTCCGGAAAGCCGGCGGGTCGAATTGAAAAGAAGAAAGGGATGCCGCTATATGTGAAAACGGGACGGCTGCACGAGATTAGCACCCATTGTGATGGATGATGCGGCGATTTTGTAGTGCAAGGTGCAATCTAACCCATTTTTGCGTAAAAACTTGGCATTTTGAAATGTGGACAAGGAATAAGTGGCGCAACGTGCGCAAGCATCTGCGCTGTTCAATTGTTTGGTTAGGATGTTGCATATTTGGATAGATGGGTCTCACTGACCTGGTGGCGGCTTTGTAAGGGTTGCGCTCAGAAAGGTGCCGAATGAAGTAACCGATTTTGGGATTTGCTTTTTTTTTCGCAATATTATTTTCATCAACAAATATACAAAAGAAGTTAAGTTGTTTGTCCTTACATTAACATTTTAATGTTTTTATTTAAAATGAATCTCTATTTAAAGTTCGAACTGTATCTAATTTATTTATCGTATTTTTAAGTGTATCTCATTCATGCTAATTTTGAGATATTTTTACATGGTATAGTTCTTAACATAAGAATTCCACTGCGTTATTTGTTTAATGTTTTGCTGTAAAATTATTATTCATTGAATAAAGTTTTTGGTGCTTTGGATGGTGTAGTTTATTAATTGGTCAAAAAATATTGTTTTTTTTTCGGTATCACCACACGTACATATGTTAAGGTAGATTTCTACTTCAACTTACCAAAGGATTCCATAAACCTACTTTAGCGCTAATTTATAGATTAACTTCGGGTTTTAGCGCTGCAGTAAGCAATACCTATGAGCAATACATTTTTAATGCACATCGATCAGTGCAATGCGATGTGATCATACACATTTTCACATTCATGACTGAAATTACCTTAGTTTCAAATTATTGTAACATATTTTGTATTGTAATTAGGTAAATAACCTAAATTACTTTAAACTGTAGGGCAGGTTTAAATAATAAAAGTTATTACAGTAAAGGAAACCCTTAATATTAACCAGATAATACTAACTCTTGTACATTTTTCATGGGATTTATTTTGATTCCAATTGATATAAAGCTAGCATATATCATACTCTGAGCTGGTATGATACTTAATAGCAATACTATATTAAACTTTGTAGGACCTACGATTCGAACCTGGAACCTCATGCGCAGAAGTCGCTTTTACTAAAATATCACCAATGCTGTAGTTTGTTGTTTCAAGTAATTATGAAAGTAACAAACAGGCAGACGGAGTCACGTTACGTTTTATATGCCTACTGCATTGAAATTCAAAACCAATTGTGAATTCTTAGCACAGTAACTATTACTCATTTCTACCCAAATAGTGGACTGTCATGAATGCAATGTGGAATTGAATTTATGAAAGTGACCGAATAGTGACATAATCCATCAAAAACATCACATTGCGTAATTACACAGTTTTCGTTACCCTTTCAATGAATGGTGGTTATTATTGGGGCACAATCCACCCGCACGCATTGGGGGGTTGAGTGTACATTGGGTCAAATGTGCTCATGAGATTTGGACATCTGCGCGAATGACGCAAAAGGGTTGAAAAATGAAAGTTGGGCACTGTGTGTTTAATTTTGGCTATTATAGCAATGAATGCACAGCGTGTCACAACTGCAACCCGTATATAAATGTATTGTTTCGTTACTGTAATATTCGTTTATGTACTGTCTCGTTTATTTGGAAACATTATCGAAATAAAATGCTTATTACCTTACATCATACACATTACATTCAAAAGTTGTAATTAAAAATACGGACAAAATGTATAAAATTGGAAATACATTTTTTTAAATTTAAATTTATTTTATTTAAATTTAAATTTTAATTTCGTATGCCGAAGTTTTTTTTTAAATTTTGGTTTGGAGATTCCGGTCTTTCGAGCCTACTATGTCAACGAAACTTTTTACATAGATAAAATAATAGTAATTATTGTGCTTTTGATTTCCATGGTAAAAATCTTGCAAAATCTACGATTTTGGACTAGAATTATTTTTATAGAATTGTAACTACCTAAATAAACTAGGTGCTTCAATAATTGTTTGAGCTAAAAGCTTCAAAAAGCACATTCCGACCTCAAACGCTCACAACTTACAAAATTGAAGAAACTCATTAACAAAACTAAAAGACAACAGCTGGCAGTTCTAACAGTTAAAATAATACATGACCACAGTTCGCGTGTCGACATGTGCCCTGTCAGTAAATTTCGTTTGAATAGTTGTCCCGGGAGCCTTCCTCACTGCCGCCGGTGGGAGCTTCCTATGAGTGAAAACCGTCTGGCACGCTCGCTTACATAAGCGTGTGGCTGCGTGTGTGGGTCTGTCAGCACAGCAGGCACTGTAGGTACTGTAGGCTGTAGGACGCGCGTGTGTGCGTCGTCGTCGGGGGCACGCAGTGCGGGGTCTCGCTGGTCGTGACATTGGGCGGGCGGGCGGATCAGCTGACGCAGCTATCGATTGCCGGGGCCACTTCCTCTTTCATCGTTATGAATTTTTCATGGCCAGTCTCTAAGTTTTGTTATGACGCCCCTGACAATTGATACTTTGAGAACTTGACTTTTAATGTTGTATTATCTTTACGGCTCTCTCGGGGGATAATAATTTCGTTTTGGGTGAGTAAGGCTTTCTTATTGATAGGTGATTTCAGGTTTTTGCAATAGCAACGAGGATAAAAACAGTTTGCCAGTCGGGTAAAAACAGGCAGTAATTAAATTTCGAAGAGTGTCAGAGTTGAATAACAGCTTTAACATTACGTGAGGCTTTTGATGACGTCAGTCATTTTGATGACATCACCTCATAACATTGCAAAAAGTTTGTACGTAACGATTAAACTCGAATATTAATAGCCTCATTTAAAAAAAAAGATGGGTTGCACTCCGGGAGTACCGGCAGAACTGAAAACTTTTCTTTCTTTGTTTCTTCGTTATATTTTTTTTTTTTTTTTACGTGCGGGAAATCCCCACGGATACCCGCCCCTCCGGAGCCGGAGGGGTAGGTTATGTCGGACTCGAACCGACTAAACCGCACGCCGTCTGTGGGTCGTGGTGCTAGGCCGAAGGTGAGGTTGTCTTGCGACATATCCCTCGCACCCCGGCTGACCCAGGGCCATCCCTTTCGGTCTGGCCCTCCTCGGGAGGTGGGGACCACGCCGTCCCCGACTCAACCCCGGTGTGGGGAGGCGCGCATCGTCCTACGATGCGCGTCGCCGCCGTGGAGTTTCTTCGTTATATACAGAGAAAAAGATAAAAAGAGCATACCATACCATACTATACCTATAATATAGCGCCAATCATAGAACCTATCACTTATTTTCTGTCCGAAGAAATTAATGAATTACAAAAAGAAAAAATAATCACAAAAAGTAATAAATTACAAAAAGTAAAAATAATCACAAGAAGTATCAGAAGCCCAGTTCGAACCCGGTACTATCTGAAACCATAAGGACTTACAGTCGAAGCGCTTACCGCTAAGCTACGAAGTGTCTTAGCGTACCTAACAAAATAAACAATCTGCAGCTAATGTCGTCGGTTACGGTTCAAAGGTCAAGTGATCCTGACGCGAGTTTAAAACTTTTTACCAATCCAACGTCGCTAAAGAAGTTTTCACTTCAAAAGTGGTTAATTTATACAAAGCTTGGCTTACTTATTCAGTTAGTAACATAAGCTAATTTTTAAATCCCAATATTTCTACAGGTTCAAGACAATCGCGCGTGAAACTGCGGGGTGAAGTTAATTAGATACGGAGATAGACGAGTAAGTCAAATTGACGTGGCCTATATGTATAAAAAGAAAAAACAGTTGTAACAGTAGTTGTACAAATAATCCTTTTTCAGAAAGAAATATGTTCCAACAAAATGATACTATTAATCTGGTCTCTCGGAGTATTTTTTTTTTCAGATATAATTATGTATGTAAGAATTACATCATAAATTATATTTAAAAAGAAAGTATTGTTTTCATGCGTACGTCACATAAGCGGGATTACTTCAGTTGTGATAAGATTAGATCTCTGCTAGTCCCACAACAAGATACGGCAACATCTGATATGTAATGACAGATAAACTAAGTGCAATTGCTAATAATAATAAAAGAGTATTTGACAACATGGATAAGGTATACAGTACAGCCAAAAGGTCAATTCTCCTAATAAGAACTTTTAAAACCCAGTCTAGATCTGTCAAAATCATATTAAATGTCAAAAACAGTACTCTCGTTAAGCCATTCTCAAGAAATAACATTGGCATAGTGACGGTTTTTAACATTCATCATCATCTTCCGGCTCTTCTTTTTCCACTTCACACTATCTTGGGCGCCCATGTTAATGAGGGCATTTGTACACATGTCACCCTCCACGACGTCAAGTCAGGACTTCTTAAGCCTACCCCTTTTACCGTTTTTATCATTAAATCGAGTTTTTTTTTTATACAACTGAGGTGGCAGGTAGCACACGGTCCACCTGATGGAAAGTGGTTACCGTGGCCTATGGACGTGTGCAACACCAATAGAGCCACACTCGTGCTGCTGACCCTGTAAAAATAGAGAGTTGCTGTGCCGTCAGTGTAGAAGACAAAGCAGGTATAGCCTTAGGTCTTTCCACTAAAAGCACAAAAACTCTCCAGTGAGCTCTGGCTACCCTACTCACCGCCGGGAACACAACATGAGGTTATAATGGCCGCGCTGCTCATTTGGACGGCAATACCGTCGTGTCATGCCTCCTTATTACGTAACATTATTTAATAAATTTTAAAGACGAGAATTGGCCTTAGCAAAGTATAGAGTTAATAACGTATTACGTCCCTATTCATTGCATAAATCACATAAGATTTTATACTGGTGACTTTAACTAGTATTCTCATTAAGTAAGCTAATTACCAGAAACTTTGTCATTCATCAAAGATAAATATATCTATTGTATAAAATTCATCGAAAGTTTTCAACAGTTTGTAAGAGAATTGTTCAAGACATTTGAATAAATATTACAATAGATATCGTAATATACAAAATTTATAGAAGACTGATGATTTAATACTCATTCTTTGAAGAGAACAATCAATTAAATGTATACCCATACCATATAGCTTTCATTGACTTGACAATAAGATATTAAAACTTTATGTTTCTGCTCAAAGTCGCATCATCTTCATGGAGACGTATGTTCCTGATTTCAGGCCAAAGTGCCTTCGAGGACATTCAGGGTCCGCCTTCTGACTCTTCCTCCTCCACTTCTCATGATCTTGGGCGTCTAAATATCCACATGTCCATAGCTATAGGCTCAAAGTCTAATTATTTATAAAAGGTTGCACTATAGTAGCCACGAGCTGATTCATACATAAACAGCTAATAAATTAAAACAGCACTATTGCGTTAGTTTCCAAAATTTGTAAAAAGAAACAAAATTGAATGTGATGGAACGTGAAAGTTGAAAAGTTATTATAATATTGTATCCGTGTTTGTGCCCAGTGTGGCAAGCTCTATTTCCATCTGGATACTGTGGAAATTCGCCAAATGTTTCCAAATTACACAGTTGTTCCGACTTTACTAAGGTTTCATTACATCTCGTAAATGGTCGTACGTGAACAAGCCGGGCGACTTCTGACAGAATACTTATCATCGCAAGTGGTGAGTAATTCATTTCTATTTGTCGAAAAGAATGGCATTTTACTTTAATTAGGCTAGTTGTTCTTCTTTTCAATACTTTTGTCTGATTGCTAAAATATGTGCACTGTGATTATTCTCAATTATCATTACTGCACGAAAATATTCAAGTTCAGCCACATGGACAGCCGAACCTAACTGAGCTGAAAAAAGCCTCAGACGATGAACAGAATGAAGGTTGTTATTTCGTTCAGTAAACTAAAACATCCTACGGTAGGAGGCTACTGTTTCCACTGTTATTATAAGAGCATACTGGCATCACAAACTTCACGTATTTTTTGTTAAATTCAACAAATCAACAATTGTATCTGCACTGAAGGATCATTCTCATTTAATGGAAATCTCTGGGGCATATTGATTCGAACTCACAAGGAAAAATATATGTGCTATTTATCTAGTAGGAAAGGTAACAGGCAAACAGTTCAATTTATAGTTAGTTGTTATCAACTGTTATGAATATTTGTATCATACAATTGATAGCGCTTTGGCAGTTGTGATGGGTAATAGAACAATGCGAAAAAGGGTAGAAACGCTCATTAGTCGTACAGAATGCAGCATACTATGTACAAACATGTCATAAATTTGCAGGAAATACTTCTACTTCTACTATTGGTCTGGCCTATTCATTTAATAAACAATGAAATATGTTCCAGAAAAGCTGAATCCCATTTAAGGGTTCCAAAGAGAATAAATAAACCAAATGCTGTACCAAGTCTTATTTTGTACGGGTTCATTCTTGTATCTTAGAGGCTTATGAAAAAATAAATAATTTCTTTCTCGCTCTATTCCTCTTTTTTAAATTTGTAGTTCTAGTTCTTAACTTCTAGTTCACGAAACCGACTCTAAATGCCATTCAACACACCAGCATTGTTAGTCATCAACACTCACCTGTATTAGGAGTGGAGTACAGGTGGTGTCGCGGCCCAGGGCCCGGCGCCAAAAGCAGCAGCGCCCGGCTGAGCGAGCTTCGCGCCAGTGGCAGGTTGGTGGTCTCACCGTCTACTGCAACAAAAAGAACACAAGGTTAAGCTGAATTCTGTAGCATACAATCATGTTAACGGGAATTAACGCGATCATTAGTGAGAGTCAGCCTGTGACCACGGCCGGTGTAACCTGGTCGAAACGTCAGGCAAACCAAAGGTATGTATGTAGCTAAACTATGATCGCGTATTTCTGTTATTATTATTGTATGTTCAATGAATGCGAAGTTATAAATTCTATGGCGTCTAGATTGACAATTCGTGGTTTAAGATCCGTATTCCGGATCGACACTCAGTCATGAATCTCGGTTATCACTGACAGATTTGACTGATTATTCAGTGACAAAGTAAACTGTCCTTAGTATTTACTATATAGTCAAAAAACGAGATTTAGGACTGAGTTTCGTTCTGAAATACGGCCCAAAAAGTGTAGTGTGAATGAAATTTGAATGATTTTGTTTTGTTTCGGGCAAGGCGTGTATGTAATGTTGTTTATATTGATGACGATGTTAGTAGCTTTGGTGTGTAGAAACCGTAAGGATTGAGCAAGTTCGTGAAGTAGAAATAGAAGGTTTTTCTTTTTGCCCACCCCGGAGGCAGATGGAAAAAAGTATTATAATGGACGTGTTTGTAGCATTTTTACATTACGCTTAGTGTGCGTAAACCCCCCAGTGGCACGAAAATGCAAAAGCATAGATTAATTCGAAATTTATTATGAAACTTTAAGGTACGTAATAACGGAATTTCCCGCATAAATCTATAGCCTGGGGACGTACCCTGTTGAAAACCACAACTAGTATTTGTATAGTGTTTTAACTGTAGAGCAGGATTGACAGAAGTGCTTGGGGACTACCATAGCACACAAACTATATAAAAGTTAATAATAAATGAGAGAAATTTTCAGTACATCCCCGGATAACCCGCTCTATAAACTACCAAAAAACTGGTTTATATTGAAATGACATTCCCTATTTCCAACAAAATTAGCAAAATATTTCATAATTTTGGATGTATTCGCTTGAAGAATAGCAATATTGTAATTACGTGATTTGAACGAGATACTCGACATCTTTTTGCATGTAACTTGTGATCACAAAGCAGACACAACCGGTTGCCATGTACTGAGGAAATTACCGCAAAATCGATATACAAAATCTATATAATCGGGGAACATCCTAGCCAGACGCTTCCGTGCGCCGACCTTGTGCCCCCACCGCCCCTGAATTATTCAACTACCCACCTGTTGCCCCGCTCTCCCCCGAGCACACACTGCGCATGTTTGACGCATAGAGCGAGATGGTTAGACTGGTAGACGTTCTCTTTTTACAGGTCGAAGTGTCTAGACATATTTTGAACTCTTTACAGCTGCCACATGTGGAGCCGTGGGTCCTTATCAGGAGACTATGCAAATGGGCAGTGATCGTCACGCGAAATGCAGCATGCAAACGAATAGAAAAGAAAATAGTTTTATTTTTAACGTCGCAAAAGAATTTCTTTGTATTTTTCTGTTTGAAATTCTAAACTGGAAACTTAGTCATTTGTATATGTGTACTGATTTAATGTTATAACATGAGGGCGAGTCTGATAAGAGAAGGATTGTATAAAGGTTTTAAAACACTAAATTAAACTCGATGGCTGTAAAGTCAGGAGCTGTCTCTATCTAACTCGTAGGCAGAAATGCATTGCAAATAAGAAATAGCAAACTAAGGTGCTAAATGTGGACGTAGTGTTTGTTTGATCTCAAGAGATATGGCAGAAACATAACCATTTGGCTGCTGAAAAGTAGCCGAAATGTCGGGATTCGTGCAGATAGTAAAATAATACCAAATATATCTGTTGGTAAGTGGAGTGAAGGAAGAGGTCTGGTACGAAGAAGTGAAAAAAAAACAAATATGAAATACAACTTTAAACTATTCTTAAATGAAATTTGTTTGAAAACATTTCTAGCACTAGACAAAGATGAATTGTTCACGTTTTTAATCATGATTCAATTTTGTTTACAGTGTCTCTGAAAGCTTTCGAAGGCATTCGGATTCTATCCTATCTATATGAGATTCGCGATGCAAGCGGGTTGCTATCGTGAATAATTCAGCAATAGGAAGGAAGGCACTGCATACTTTAGACGATCAATTCACAAGTTCATGGAACCCTGAGCACATTCTAACATACAAAAAAATACACTCTATTTAATGATTGAGCAAACAGGTCAAGCTGAAGTCTTAATATTACTCTATTGATCGAATTCATAAAGAAATTTCGTTTTTATTTCGTCAGGGGTCTATATTCGGAGTGTTTTCATTGAGAAATGTTGCGTTCGTTTTGAAACTGTGGGGGAAAAGTTTTCTTATGATTTCTGCTCTAATTTTAAATTTTTTCCACGAATTTCGTTTGTAATTTGTTTTTTGGTTTCGTCATAGCTTTCGTCATTGCCAATAGAGTTGTATATTTTGGTATTAATTTAATAATAGTGATATATTCTTTCACAATGACAAACGAAAGGTAAAGTCTCAGTTCGAATATCATCAATGTTGCTACAATGAAAATCTTCAGTTTGACGACATCATCAGATAATAAACTTCGCGCACCGTCTAAGATTGTGGGAAGATGGAATCACGTGTGCTGCTAAAGGAAGCTTTATGGTGTGGCAAAGAAAAGAGATACTAAACCTTTGGGCCCTAGAAGGTTCTTTTGGTGCAAAAAATATTTTTTATCATAAGAGTTTACTGAGAAAGAGAGGTTTTCGATTTAATGACGATTTGGGCCAAAGATCCGCGCCACGTTATTGCGATTTAGTGCGCCTAGCACTCGCCTAGTATAACAAAATAGTCTAGAATATCGTTCCGAAGCTCACGTATCGTCATACGTGATAATCAATATTCATAAAGGAAATGTTTTCATTGAGAAATATTTTAACGATTCGTTTTGAAACTGTGGGGAGAAAAGTTTTCTCAACATTTCAGTTCTAATTTAAAATTTTCCTTCTTGGATCTCCTTTGTCACATTGGTTGGAATAAGTATTTTGTCACGGCAATTTCATAATAGACAATATGGACTATTTTTACTTTTTCAGGTGAAATTTCTGAGAAAAATATCCATTTAGGTTACACCCCACGTTGCTGTGATCTAGGGCGGCTGGTACTCGGCAAGAATAGTAAATAAATGTTGGCTATAGCCTAGGTTATGTAGTAGAACGCGATAATCAATATTCATATAGTAACATACGCGAGTTCCCACACTGTACACGTAGGGTCCGCGAGGTAATGTTGGCACTTAGGAACCAACGATTCTAGCGAAGTCCATATAACTAAATGTTTAAAAACAATTCCATTACCAAGATTTAATCATAAAACTAAGTATTTACCTATGTGTATTCGTCGGGCAAAAGCTCCTTCCTACAAAACACCGAGACGAGAGCTAAAGCGAGCATTGCACCGTACAACATATACTCGTTCCAACCATATTTCGCGTGTATTGCCAGCTCAAAATAATAGAGCTGCAGGAGGGAGTCCCGCCCCGTGCATTCACCTGGCCGCCCCAACCCCTGCATAACTTATGCAAGTTTGTTAATATTTCAGTTCAGCAGGAAAGTAAAAGTTGTTTTCAGTTGGATTACACTGACGCTGTGTCCTCCCTTTGTGCATAAAGTAACGTCCCTGTGGCTCCGGCGGTTTGACAACTCATTTGTTGGGATTAGCTCGGTTGATATAAAGACTAGGTATTCCTGAGTATCATTGTGGTAACTTTGTACCATGTTATGCATAAATAGTTTTCAGATTTGGATCGCTTTGGTTGTACCTATTAGCAATAAAACATGGCCGATTGGTACGCGATTGACATATAAATGCTAGCAGCGCTGTAGACGTCATTCACGCATTGATAGCTACAATAGGGATTCTATTTCTTCATTCTTAGAAAGGATTTTAGCAATCATATAAGTGGTATGAGATTTAATAAAATGCTAGGTGAAGATATGAAATGAGGGTAGAATAAATATTAAAATGCGCGGTAAAATATGTTCAAAATTCAAAACATGTTTATTTAAACGTTCTTTAATGATTTAATATTAGACGATCAGATAAAATAATTTGCGTCTCCCGTAAAGTGTTTCCAAAAGACGCAAGTTCAAAGCGTATTTTTTAAATAAAAGTAAATTATCGTTTTAATTATTTCCTGTCGCTTTTTTAAATACGCAATCGTCTCTCTGCATTTTTGTGCGAACTCTTTGTGTTGTAAAAATAAGATTGCTAAAATTATAATTAGTTGAATGCAGATGGTAGACCGTCGCATACATTGTAGCCAATGGCGAGGTGAGTTTCTTAAATATCGTCGAGTTTAGGCGTTTTCGAAAATGACATCTATATCGGCATGTGCCAAACCTAAATAAAACAGCTTTTGATGTAATCGTAAGTATGTTTGTTATAGTTTAATAATAACGGATTCAGACAGATGTTTTGAAAACAGAATACAATTCCCGTTCTCTTTATTATATTTCATGGAACGCGAGTTTAAAACTTAGAATACAAATTGGCTTATTATACCTAAGATATTTTTAGAAGTAGTCTTGATACTTGCATTATTAGATATAATTTGCAGCGTTTTAAGCCAATCCGGATTTCCACTGGCTTTTTCTTGCATGGCATTACTAGTCAAATACCCAATCCAGGGAACTTTGTACCTTTGCGAAGATTTTGAAGCGCATCAATTCTTGAGATATGATGTCATATCAGTTCACAAGATGTGTGAATGCTTGGTGCTTACAAGAGTCACTTAATTTCTAGTGAGTAATTGTGGTTGATCCTAATAAAAATGTGTCAAACAGAATTTTATAGAAGAGAGCCACAAAAAAATGTTTGTCAATTCTGTCAGTTCTGAAGTTGGATCGCTTATATGGAAGAATGATGTTCATGGTTCAATAATGGTCATCGGGAAGTGGTTAGAGGCTCAATAGCGAATACACGTGCCTCGGTGACGTCACTCGGTATGAATACACCGCGGAACGATGTATGAGTGACGGGCGTTTGTCGATGTACCAACTTGTGTTTTAGGTTTTTGTCAACGCTGGTCACACTTTCCTTTGACTTTGTCTGAAAGTGATTAATTTTTCTCCTGTTTCCATGGAAAATTTGGGATACATGGCATGTCTAAACAATTTGTGATAAAGATTTAACGCCCTCTCAGTGTTTCAAGTCAATTCATTAAATACTTTTTAATTTTTGATTCCATAAACTTATTGATGATGTTTATTCATAAAAATAGATTATGAAATGGTTTGGAAGTAACGTCTGTCTATTAGTAGAGAATATTAGGGCCTGTTTACAAATTACAGAAGAACAACTTTGGCAAACTGTTGCAACAATATTGTCTTTTGAATATTCTCATATTCACCGCTAACCGGTCGTGTCTTATGCCTTAAGAACGTATTGAGGAAAACGGCTTCAAATATGGTGAATTCAAGCGATGCGTTGAGCTGTTTTGGTCAAGATTCTTATTGATGCACATAAATACAATTTCTTTGCGTTATCATATTCTCAATGTCTTTATTGAAGGGTGATATCATCAAACCCGAATTGTTTTCACAAGTTTAATAATAGGGTATGGAGAAGCTCAAATCGTTGACAAAAGAATTATGTTATTTGATATTTTTAAAGCCCTAAAATGTTTAGTAAGCAGACTTGGCTACTATCGTACCATGTATATTTCAGGAATATGGAGATGTAGGGATTGTAGACTAAATTGGGTGGAACATCACGAACCTACAGTGGTTGACATATGGTAACCCTAATCGGTTGCACAGAGGATTATGGGGGTGAACTAAATCAACCCTCACGGACACGTCCATAACTACGATTTTATCTGACAATTTCCTTGAATATTTGATGATTTTAGTAATGGCAACTCTTACCCCACCACAATGGAATAAGTACCCTATCGTATTCGAAAGAAGGTTAATTTGGGATTGACAACCGCTTTCGGCAAATCTCTAGCGAGATGTGTGACGTCAGAGTGTTACATCCGGGAAGCTGTGCTATTTTCAACGCGAATTGAGTCCAGATTCGTGATCCGTGGCCGCTTTGAGAGCTAATATACTTCAGAGGTCAAGTTATAGTGGCCGTCCATGTAACAAATGTTGCTCAATGTGTTTGTGTGGTTTCTACGTATGTTAGAGTAATGCTTTAATGATTGAATGAACTTTAATGTGTTGTCGGTATTGGCCAATGCGGCTCAAAAGTATTGTGAGGTTCCCTATGTCTTTAGTTGCAAACTATTCGGCTTTGTTGGAAGCCATTTCAAAGAACTATGGCCTACATTATATAACGAAATCATCAGCTTAAAAGAAAGATCATTAACCTTTTTTCTTTGGACAATAAAAATATTCAGACTACCCGAAATTAAACGCTAGTATTAAAAAACTAGATGTAATTTGAATGTTTGTTTTCCTGTCTGTTATAAGTATTGTTTTATTTGTCGCCCCTATGATTTCCTGAATAAATTAACCAGGAAACAAGAAATTAAATGTTCAAAAATGAGGGTAGACAAACAAATTTTAGCCTTTTCCACCATTTTGTTAATAGCTGTTAAAAGAAGTGACACGACAGAAATGATGTTCCCGCGTTACAAAAATAAAATTTAAACAATTAAAACTATTACACAAGTAGTTTAATGACTTTCGAGCGACAAAAAGATTAAAGATTTCTTGACTTTTCTTGTTATTTCCGCAATAAAAATATTTTGTTACTCATACACTGGTTGTATAGAAATATCAAATGCTAAAAAAGCAGTTTCATTTTTGGGCTATATAATCATCAAGCGCATTGAGTAAACGTAATCGATTCTTTCACCATATAATCAATAAGTAGTTGCTTAGCATACGATAGATCCTTGATGTCTTCATTAATTTTCTGGTCACGGATGCGTATGCGCACGTACCCGCAACTACTTGTAAATGATAAAATACTTGCGTACCAATAAGGATTATTGGCAACAAATATTTGCAAAGTTGTTTTTGAGCTCTAATTAATTTTAAACTGTAGCAATGTCAAAATGAATTACCTAAAAATACTCGTGAATTCAATTAAATGATATATTTATCAATATACATGAATATATAAGTACAATTGCATGTTAGAACATAGACAATATAGATATCGCATAGAAGGCAAATCCAATATGGCGACGGAAAAGTGCGGGCACTTTCCCCGCGCGCGGGAAATGTAAGAAAGTGGCATTAGCTGTCGCGAAATGGAAACTGTCGCGATTAATACTGATAACAAGTATATCTGCTTGTCTTAATAACTAGCTGCTGTGTAACACTGAACAAGTTTAACTGTAAGTTGATCAATTATAATTCTGTTATAAGAAGATAATACAATCACTTTTTTACGTTTTGTACCAATGATATCTGGACGATACTACGAAATGAGCTGTTTAGAATAAAGAGTAATGGAGGAGAGGTGCTAGCAAAGCATTGATGTAATTTGGCGACAGCTGATGACAGTTTTGAGAAGTTTTGAGGGTAGTTGCTCATAACTACGTCCTTGGTGGTAAGCGCGGGGCGCGATGAGGGAGATGGTTGATTTGTTATATGTATTAAAACTAATCACGGGTTTGCGTCATTGGTCGATTAACAACTATATACATAGAAGTTATTATTTTGTATCTTCATCTTCATTTTATATACACTTGCATTATGTATTAAGTTACCTGACGTTTCAATATTATACGAGTTCTTTTATCAATGTTCCTTTATAAAGGAAACTCTAATCAACTAGTTCCAAACTTGTTTCTCACTACTTTTATTTGTACTTGATTCTATCGGGGTAAGATTAATTTAGGTACTTTGTGTGAATCTTTAATATTTAAACAAGGCACCTTTGTCGCATCTCTGACATGTTTTACTACAGAACTTTTTGATTGCTTACGAGTTATCAACTCGCTTTGTTCAATAAAAGGATATTTATTTATTTAAAAATCCGCAAATGGATAGTGTCCTATCATTTGCATCATATTAAGAGATATAAATATGCGACACCCGTCTTGTAGGTCTTATGTAACAGATGCGTGACTCACGAGCTAAAGAAATAACCAAGGGATATTCGCCAGACCAAATTTGTAATAAGGCTGATTGGCATTGATCATTTCCGTTTGACGTTCTCAAAATGTCTTGAAAACTGAACGAATAAATCTTTGATCAGTCATCTGTCATGCTTTATTTTTTCGGAATGGGGCTACCATATTTAAAAATAGAAGGATCTGTGATTAGTGTTACTAGTATAAAGGTGTTCTGTTTCTTTTATAAAGGTGATATGATATCAACAAAGAACGGTAAGTTATCAGTGAAAACGAGTAGTGACAGTGGCTGAGATACAATCACAACACTTTATATTTATTTTGTGTAGAGCGTGTAGTGACTAAAGTGGGTCAGGCATTCGTGAAGGGCGAGATGCGCCCGCGCTTCCTACGCGACGTTCACCTTTCTACTGACTAGTGTTAGGACACGTCTATAATGACACGAATATTTATCTATGATCACGTCATAGATTTCAGCTTTATTTTGTAGACTTTTATGACAAATAAATTAGGCATTTTCGCGCTTCCATTTTTGACAGATGAAACTTTGCATCTAGTCTAGAGCAGTCTATTTACACTTTTCGTTAGAATTTGATGTTATTTTTGATAAATTAAGATGTTTTCTATTGTTGCTGTACAATATTGTTAATACAGACGAGCTATTTCGCAAGCTATTGTTCATTAGTCATGTCCTAAAAGTGTTACGTTGCTATAGCTTTTTTTTAGGCCAACCTTGTTAGAGGAAACAACAGGTCGAAGTACGTGCAGCCTCGAACTAACGTTAATTCGATTCACGGTCGCGGTAAGATGTAGGTAAACAGACATCTATAACTTGTTTATTTTTTGTCTATGACAGATTTAAATCTGTCATTTAATTCGAAATTAGAATGTTAGCTACCATAGAGGAATTCATAGACAATTCTGGTCCAGTGAAATGACCTTTGAATATGACAGTGAATCACTAAAATAAATATTTATAGATTATAAATATTTATGTGTTGGCCAGTTGAATTCGAACTTGAAGTGTCCCGCGTCTGTTGTTACAAAACTTTGCATACAAGTCTGCACGCACATGTTTGCATCCATCCATCTAGTCTTAATATTAAATTGCTCTTTGTTATATAAACAAGCCTAGATTCCATATTAATTATGCTTTTAAAATTAGGTACATGAATTAATGAACTCTGCATGAATCAAAATGATGTCAACACAATAACAAATAGTAAAACCACTTGTTTATCATATCCAAAGGTGTATTGCATTATAGTAGTCGCTTGATAAGATGCCACTACGGCCAGATAAGCTCACTATCTCGATTACGTACGATACTCGACGTAGGAAATAAGAAATAGGGACAAGGATACTGGGTCGTAGATATAACTTTGTTTGTTTCGTCAATTATATTACACGTGTAAAACGTTACAACACATCTCTGGCCTGATTTAGTCGCCGGAGTGGTAAAAAGGAAAACCGTAAAATGTGTCATCGAGAACGAAACTGCGCGTCACTACGTCCGCCATGTTTAGTGGTGCAGTGCGCGAAAGTGAGATTTAACGCGAACGGTGCATCGGAGCTCCCTTGACCCGGTTGCGCCGCCCGCACCCCGCCACCCGCGCCCCGCACTACGATAGTAAACCGACCACATAGATACTTCGTCTAGGCGCTACTCGCTAGGCGAGAACTGCATCATATTTACACGCGGCAACACTGCGAGTGTGTGCGTTTATTAATAGACAGCTATGTTGCCAATGGAAACGTTTTTCAGGGATTCGATTATCTCCATTATCAGTTACAGATTACGATGTTATTAAGTGAAAATATTGGGTCATTGATATGTGATTTATTTGTTTTTTTAGGTTACGAAATCGGTTAGTGAAGTAATCGTTAGATCGTGATAATCTAGAGGAAATGATTTCGAGCCGGATCTATTAACGAGGTGGCGTGGGGCTTGTATCTGTGCTGCTTGTATATAAGCATAGGTTGAAATAATTGCTACAACAACCTGTTACTAAACTTATAGATTTAAATTGTCTTATTATGTTAATTACAGCAAACGTTTCCCATAATAGAACTATGTACAATTTCTACCTTTAATCCTTAATAAACCATATTTTTAATATATGTACTAACGAAATCAAATCTTGCTAGCATAGATACGTGTTTATAGAAATTGCTTCTAAACCGTGTAAGTATCGATCGCTGGGATTTCGAAGGAAAACGACGCCCCGGTCTAAAACAATAAAAAAGTTAACGCGCATTTTCATTAAAATACTTAACGATATTTACAAACAGGCCTGAGTAGCATGTTGTGCAAAACCAATGACATAATTTACCTATAGTAAAAAAACAGTGACAAGAAAACCGGTAACGAGTTGATAACCGGAAACATTTGCCAATCACTACAGGTAGGTTCGCGCTACCAGCGCAAGCCCGCCACGAACTGTTGCTTCACTGTGCGTCTCTGAGACGAATTTGTGACCTTTCTATTGCATCACTTTAAAATAAAGCATTCTTTATCTTACCTATGAGTTGTGACTATCGAACTAATTGGAGACCAAATGAAGATTTCATAAGTCGAATTCACATATCGATAAATCTCTGTGATAAACCTCCTCGTGTCTATGGTTGCTGAAAAGTTAGCGAAAAAACGGGATTAGTGTAAATTAGGAAAAAATCGCAATATATATTTATTGCAATGTGTACACCTACACTTAAACTTTCGACTTTCGTACTTATAAGATAATCCGATAGTCTAAAACAGATTTCCGCATTGTCTCAGAATGTTTATTGACCATCAGAGAGTGTGAGAGCTGCCTTTTTCAATTTAGTTTGTTGTCAAGTGCCAGCCAAGCAGTGGGTGGCAAAGTTGGCGGAGAGTATAAGTTAGTGTTTTAATTTTAACTCAAACTCTCGCCACAGCTCTGGCGTTATTGTAAGTGACGACAGCATTTTAACTTTTACGAAATATCAGTTTTCTTGGAGCTTGTAATACGGACTGAAGGAAACTCTGTCTGGACTTTTCGACCAAAAATAAAATGAAATTTCCCGCCAACAGTCGGCAACTTTTGTTATTGACACTTCGACAGAGTTACTCAGAAACAAATTAATAGTGATTCACAGAAACAATAGAAATGTTATTTGTAACATGACTCGTGAACGCAAATAGTTATATGAATGAATTAAAAAGTATAAAACTAAAACCCTGTCTGTTTTCGACGTCTGTTTTCCTGTTTACTTGCGCCCGCGCACATTTGTAGGTCGCGCGCACAATTCGCATTGCGTAAGACACTGTGCCCCAGACCATTTTTTTTTACACCCAACTAGTTTTAGTCATGTTGTCAACTGTTGAAATTTTGAACCTTTTGAAGTTAAATCTTACTGGTAGTATTTGAGGGTATTCTCCGGAAACAGTAAAATACCGGCATTGCGCGCGCGCCGCCACGCACAAACAAACAAACACGGAGATATTGCAAACATCCACGAGCACATTGTTGTTGGCTAGCCTGCCGTACGCTTCCTTTGCCTGTTTTGATATAATAAACTTACTACAACACGTAGTACAGTGATCTGTCTGTCAAGAGATTACCTTGACGCTGTTTTGTACACAGATTATATAGAACTATTCTAGAAGTTACATCGGTTAAGGACAGCCATGACACTATGACGGAGGTCTTGATTGTAGATAATTACTAAAAATGTAATTAAACTGGATGATTCTATAGTAGTTTTGAATAAATAGAAGTTGGACACAGTTTTGATAGCAAAATAATCTGGAAGTATTAATTTGGCAAAAAAAAAAAATTGCAACCCCATACATTATTTCTTTCACCTGTACATTATATTATTAATATTTTTAGACGATTTTACTATTGAAACAGAGTAATATTTTTTTTTTAGATTATATAATTAGTATGTATATATAATATATATGTATAATATTTACGTTATAAAAATTAAATTTTGTGTGCTCTTTACCAATATTTTGACGATTTTTCTGAATACTTAAGGCGGATAGGAACCGGTGCGGTTTGTTTTCTCGCCGGGTGCGCGCGCGCCGGTCGCCGGTCGCCGGTCGCCGGAAACTTGGGCGACATTGACACAGTTGCGTGTTTCGTAACAAGCGTGATGTTTGCAGTGATTGTCTACTGGCTATTTCATTTCGTGGAAATGTACTCTTTTCGGTAACCGTAAATTATTTATATGTCTTGTATATTAAATGAAATTATGTATATTTATTTCAGTGTAAACTACTTTTGGGCGCATATGAGCTTTCAAATTCATACTTTAACAACTGAATTCTACAATTGTATCTTTGTAATTGTTCTAGTAAAAGAAAACGATACTTACTAAGTATATATTAATTTGTTTGTTCACTTTTATTTCTACGGTTCAATGCAATGAGTAATCGTACGCATACCTAACGATATGTAAAGTACCTGAGAAGTAGTTTAAAAATACAGAAACTTACTATTTCAGTATTACAACCTTATTTCGTATTAATTTGTTATTACAAGCTACTATAAATACTGGCAACATTGACGTACTGTCATTATTGTCATCACTGACGTCATTTGTCGGCTTTGTGGCCGGTAGGATAATTTTGTCCGAAAAATATGTGTTTTATTTTTAATCTGTGTCTGTTTTATTCTGTTTTTTGTTTTTAATGGTAGGTACATATATATATATATTTTTTTTAATTTTTTAACATTTTACAATTTGATAAAACAAACAATAATTTCATAGCAAGAAAAAACCACTAAGGTTTGTACTATTGCTAGTTATTCTACAACAAAACAATGTTAAGAAAATCGGTATGTGTGACTACTTAGATAATAAAGCATTTGGTCTAATAAAATCATAATACAAAAGTAGGCAAGGAACTAGGTAGTGAGGATTACTTAAGTCAATTAAACATTACTTTAAGTTTAGGTAGATTAGTGTGAAACTTTGTAATATCCAATTATTTTTTTTACTTCTTTTTTTGTTTTTTATTGAAGGTAAGTACGACCCATTATTTTATAATAATAGGTAAGTCACACCTTCAACAAAAAGTATGACTTCAGTTTGCATTTTATGTTGGATTTAGCTAATGAGTCGATAATATTGTGTGGTAATTCATTAATTAAACGGGGAATCAGGTAGTTGGTTGTCCGTTCGCCGTACGCATTGTTCGCGCGCGGTTCATATTTCGATGTTGCACATTTTTGTTGTACATCATCATCATCATCATTATGCATTACTTCTTCCTTTTTTCCTTGGATTAAAAAGCGGCTGATTTTTTTTATTGTATGATTTCATAGTCACAAATTGCAATTAATTCTTGAGATGAAGACGCAAGAATTGCGATACGACATAAAATTTGAGTAACAAACATAAGATTTTAGAGTCCGCACTTGAAATCGCACATTAGATCAGTGGGGAACAACGATCGAGAGGTTCTTAAAAAATATATTTTGAAACTGCGACGTGGGTGCTCAAGGTGTACAGTAAGCATCGCAGCAGCGGCGGTTGATACATTGCACAACGCACTGGTGAGTGAGTAGTGACGCAATGTGTAGTGTGTTGTAAAAATGCCTGCGATCGCGCGAAAAGCCCTCCGAAGTACCAAACTTTGCGGTTGATTACCCTTTTCGGCTTTATTAATAAGGGCTATTTTTGCACGGTAATGTACTTTGCCTGTTGTAACATTTTTATTGTGACAGAGTTTAAAAAGCATTACGTTCGAAAAAGGAATCAATTTCACTGGAACTTTATTTGTACATAGTTCATTAAAATGAGAATTACCTGGTATTTTTGCCAGTTGTGTACATTGTATCGTATATTAAATACAATCTTGTTCCTCTAATTCGTATGCTCAAAGTATAAACAGCTATTTGATTAACATTTTAAAAGTTAAAACACCGATTTCCTGTACAATAAAATGTCAGTTGCATGTTGTAATATCCGTCGACCGAATGCCAATAAACGGACAAGCGCGATTGCTATTTGCTAATACAGATATTATTTTTTAGTGCCACAATTAAAGTATCTATTACATAGGTTGTTCTGGCAAAACTTTTTGAAGTCAACACGATGTTATGACCATTTAAAAGTAAATACTATTAAGGAAATATAGATTCAGTACTCCTGTTTTTGTTAAGGTATTTTGTTTTCATTTTTGCAACTGGTAACCCTTTTGGGCCGAAAGTACGGTAAATATTTAGAGGGACTAAAAAGTACAATAATGCCTATGATTTGCTTTAGTTCTTGAGATTGCGATAAAATAATATAATATTTAAAATTGGTTTATTGCCTAGGTACTAAATATAAGAAAGAAATGCTATAAATTGTAATCTTTACGCACAAATTGTGTGTGATAGTGCTGGACCGAAAGAAATCAGTTTGTGTTTATAGGTTGCGAGGTATTTTATCACCGGTTAATATGTAAACAATGACTTATAATTAGGGTAAGGACGTTTTGTGGTAAATGGTATAACTAGGCACCCACAATTCGTTTTGATTTCCAGAAATTAGTAACGTTACGAGTAGAAATCGAAATGAGAACGTTCATTACGAGGCAAAACTAGGTTATGTTAGGATCTTCTACAGTTAATTTTACGCCAATTATGCTTAGTTTTGAGATAAACGTATTTGTGTTGAAAATACGTTCGGCTAAACTATAATAATAATGTAAATTGATATGATACCCTCCATTGTTACGTACTACTCAAATTCTAGGGATATTGTATTAGGTCGTTGCTGTACTTGAGAGCTATAGGCTAAAGCTATCGGCAAGATAAATAATAGTACAAAAGCCGACACCAATTTTAGTAGGTAAGTATTTGATGCAGTCTGAATACTTGTCACACATCTCTTATTTTATACTCCAACACGAAGCTGCAGCCGTGGCTAATGAGTAATAAAAAAATCAAAAAAATATGTGTAAGGCAATATGCATTTTTTTAATATTGTAGTTTAAGAATTGGTGCCTGCTCCCAGACTATAAGTTTCAGACATGTGTAGGAATAAAAGTGAAAAAATGTGCGTTGGATGGGTGCCAATATGGGGTAGTGACCGTAGTCCGATAATAATTTTGTACTGTTATGTGAGTGAAGCTTATCGACCGTATTATTTTAATAATACAATAACAATAGTTATTAAGTCAGATATATAAAATACTTTTTTCGCTTGCAGAGTACCGAAGGCCCTATATCTAACCCTCTAACTACAAACATTATTCTGTACGTCTAGTTCCCTTGAAAGAACTTATAATATTAGTCTGGCCACCCTTTGTCCCCCCTCCTCGTGGGGTGGGTTGTCAGGGCCAGAAAAAACTGAGTTGGTACAAAATCAACGTTCCTTTGGTTACATGGTACAAACTATACTAGACTATACATAATTGATATTTATGACCAGTCTGTTATCTAATTTAGAGTATATAAATTACAATTTATATCTAAAAGTTAAGAAAAGTATAAAAAAAGTATATGTTTATTTTTATAGTCATGTCTATGGTATGTGCCAATTCGTTAGCATCCTGTCAGGCCGCAGGTCTTGTCAACAGTGCCTCGAAAAAGTATTGTTTCAAAAGAGTTTTGTTTTTTTAATACAGCCTATTAGATTTTTGTAATGAAAAAAGGTCTTTTTAGGAGAATACTCTTTGAATGTTCTTGCCTGGTTTTGTGAAAGACGAAATAAATAACATAATGATGTTACTGTCCAGCCTACAGAATGTTTTTATTATATATTGATTCTTTAATTTGATATACTGTTAACGGCCCGGACATATGTATACCGGCATCGCCCAGGATTAAATTCGTACATGAATCCTATTATGAACTTTTTATACTACCTTTTCCCATCTATTTTATCCTTTTGGTAATAACATTTTCATAAATTCTTTCTTGGTGAAGGCTTATAGTATAAAAGACATCACTTGCCAACATTTCAAGTTTATAGGTCCAGCGGTTTAGGGTCTGCGTTGATGAATTAGTCAATCAGTCAGTCGGGACAAGTCATTTACATTTTAAGGGGGATTTTGATCAGGCGTTGACAACACTCTTAAACACTAACTTGTAAGAATTTAGGTGATGATGTAAGGTCACAGCTGTATATCCTAACATTTGAAAATTGTTTGTATTGTATGTATAGTGTGCTCGTAATGTTGCTAATATTTTTAGCACATACACATATGCTTCCTTATCGTGACGCAAGAGAGCACCAACTCGCCTGTTTACACAGAATTTTGGCTATTGGCAGGCGGGGCTGAGTGCTGACGTTAGTGATAGAATCAATACTTTTTTAGACCAATAAGTTTTGAAACAATATGATTTCAATACTTCGATATAGAGATTGGGTTGTGGAGGTCAGGTGGCAGTCGCTTCACGAAGAATGAGGTCAGCCAAAACATGCAGTTAGACTGGAAAATACGGACCGAATTCCAGCTGAAAGCTTCGGTTGCGACTGGGATTAATGCTAGATGACGGATGGAAACTTATAAGTTGGTACTTTAGTCTATGATGGCTTGCAACATCAGTGTTGCTCACGTGTTGCCAATTAAAGACGGGAAGCTCCTCGCACTAACTTCTCAGGATTGCAACGTGTAAAATTATACGTCCGTATTTCGTCCGATATTTATATTTAATATTTTGTAATGGCTTCTTTACTGCCAACTAGATATTTCTATGCACTATAAGTAAAAATGTTATATTAGTTTGCCTAACCTAGGAATCAAGCCTGCATGATTAGCAGCTGTACTGTTATAGAGACTTGATTAAGCTAAATAATTATTTTTGCTAAAAGTCATTAGTGTATTGGGCTGAATTCGAATTTGCAACTTGCCAATAACGAAGCTGGTATGTTAAACGATACGTTATATGTGTCAGTTACTTTTGTATATCTTGTATACCTCTCCCCTCGAACAAATCAAGCCCTAACTCACTCGCTGTTTCCTTCCTGTACGTATCAACTCGTGTCATTTTTACTATTGTAGTTTATAGCGTAAGGTACCCATGGACCAAAAGATGTAAGTATATTATTTAGTTTTATATAGAGCACTTTAGGTGCCAGACGGTTTGGTGTCGAATGTGTCGATGGTTGATAGGCGACACGTGTATGTGTACACCACGTACATGTATATATGTATGAATGTGTACATAAATGTGTGTATGGGTCTGTCCGCTGCCTGTGCGCAGGCCGGAAGCCGTGGCGCTGACATCACACATCGCTGTCTCATCGACGCACACACTTCATATGTATAGATTTGCGCTTAAGTCTTTTCCACATGTGCTGCCACGATAGTAGGTCTCCATTTAATAATAGTAGATATTAAAATCATTATTATTGTTAATATAAACGAACTTATGAGCTCCACAACTTTTCAACCGATTAGCCCACTGCAGTCCACTGCTGGACATAGGCCTCTCCTCGTAGACGTAGGCTTCCTAAATGATAAAGTATGAGCGTTCTTGGAGGTACTTATGAATGCTTTTGCATACTGGAAAAACAGAATTTTAGAGTAGAAGTGGCGTCGTTGGTTCGCTAGAAGAAGAAGAATACAAAGGCATTCATAACCGTTTTACTTACGTCAATTAGCAATAGATAAATAGAGGTAGTGGGAGAGTGACTAGATCTAGAGATAAAGGATTTTCACTTCTATGTTCTAAAACTGAAAAAAAACATAAGATAAAGTTAACTGTATTTAACTGATCATCAAATCCATTTAAAATATAAGAATTTAGATATGAATTAAAAATAACATTACATTCGAACCGTGTATGGAGTTCATCTCCTTATATTATCTAACCAATGATATAATTTGTCAATTGGTATAATGCGTTTCATAGATAATTATCACCAAACATGTGATACAGCACACGACTCCGCGCTTGTCTGCCAACGTGTTGGCGATAAAGTCTGATCCCTCAACTTTAACAGATAAAAATACTATAATTAGTTAATTTTTTTTGGTAGCAAATGCTCATACACGTGATTGGTTTATTAAATGATTTATTTGTATAATATATTTATATTACGCATACAATTCGTGAGAATTAATGAAATGACGATATTGTGTATTTGAATTGTGGAATTTCATTGACTGTGAGTGAAATTCCCCAATTCTATGGAGGAATGCTGGTTTAGTATTTATATCCAAATATAGATATTTTGAGTTCGCTTTTAAAATGAAAATGTTTTGTTCGTCGATTTTAGTTGGATGACAATTTGCAGGAAACGTCAATTTGGGTGTAAAGAAAGTAGCCGAAGTGCGGGAAACGATTGATTACTGGAAACAATGTCGATAAGTTTCATTTCAAGCGCTGTTTATCACACCGATTTTAGTTTTGGGGGCGTTCAAAGTCAAAGAACAAATTGTTTTGTTGACTCGTTTTTTATCTTGCTTGGCAACGTTTCGGCAATGCTTGCGAAATTGTCGATTTGTTTGTTTAAAATACAGGGTTAAGATGTTTTCAAACAAAAAAGTAAGACGAACAAAGGTTACTAAAACGATTCTTAAGGAAGTCCAAAATGCAGAACCTTTATTCGCAATAAAAAACCATCTGCAACGCAATTATAGACAAAGCGTGGAGGTACCGTTGCGAAACCAAACGGGCTCGTAAATTTTGCAATAAAAAAGTTTTTTTTTGTGTTCGACGTTCGAAAAAAACCGCGAAAAAGTACCACTTCATTATTCGAATACGAGCTTTACAGTTAACTTTTTTATTGCTGGGGATGTACACCCGCTACTGGCAGGTACGAGTCTTTTTTTAATTCACATTTAAAAAATTGGGTTAACTTTTTTCGTGACAGATGAAGCGGGCAAGGTGAGCAGTGTACTGTTACGGAAACCATATTTTTTTACACACACTACTACCCTATTAAACTATGTTTTTACGATACTTTAGTCAATAATCAGCTCACGTGTTTTAAAATGTGTTTTTGCATTGGGCCTATATATTAATTGAGTGGTAAAAGTTGGCATGGACGGGGTTTCATAGTAATAGTGGTGGCACAGGTCACTGTCTGCTGGTACGTATGTGTTGTGAAACCTAATAGCCTTGCGTCGCGAGTGAAGGCCGGCCAAAAACTGCGCGCGCGGCGGCCCCACGCTCAGATGTGCCCGATTTGAAGAGAGTTGCACGCAGAAATACATAACAGATAAGATTGTAGTCGATAAAAATATGTCGATAGTTCGATACGGATATCCAGGAATCCATTAATTATGCGCTAAATTGCCGATGACACGAACCTATAAAGCCTCAAAAAGATCCATTTGCTGATAACATAGTGCTAATTCTTTCGAGTAAAACTAAAATAAACATGTCTGTTTGGTTACGATGTTATAAAACAGTTTGTTCTATCAATAGCCTCTGTGAAATTCGGCTCGTTTATTTATTTTTGTATTTCTAAAAACGGATGCATTCACGTCATTTGAATACTAAAACTGCATTTTTTTAAATCAAGTCGCGAGCCGTAATGTGATTTCTTATTTGTGTCTCTTTCCGACTTCTTCATTAGTCATATCACGAGAGGGATGGGTAGCTTGCAGGAAGCTATTCAAAAAAAGAACAACCCTTCCTCACCCTTTCGGGACATTCTATTGTTTACAATAGAACGAAACGTCATAATAGTTTTTTGGTTAGTTAATAATTTTAGACTCAATGGTCACAAAATTAGAGTATACTTTATAATAACAGCTACATACGTTTAGTATAATTTTAGATCGATGAAGGAATTAATAAAACTCAAAACAGTATTTTTTGTTTTGTTCGAATTTCAAGTAACAGGTAGCTGGCCAGCGTTTTGATTAGATGAATTATATTTTTTATTAGGTGTTTGAATATCGACAAGTTTATCTATACCAAATACAATTACGTTCCTTATAGAAGTAATATATGCAAATATTTGTAAGAACAACGACCTCTGTGATCTTTGGGTGTCGAGCCACGAGTACCGCAGGTTTTATAAAGAATTTCAATCAATTTATTATAGATCTATTTCAAGTCCACTCTGCCGTTCTATAAAACGGATTTGAAATTACCCTTTTTTATTAAATTTTGTGCAGAAATCCACACACCGCCAGACAGCGGGGGTGGATATGTAAAATTGAACCCTACTAAAACCGCACGCCGTCGTGTGGTTTGTAGATAAGGGTGTAAAGCGGCTGCTGAATAGGAAAGTATTTTATTACTTACTAATAATAGTATTATTATTTAGTTATTTTATCAACACAAGACTCACGAACAGCAAGGGTTAACTTGTTACATCTGACATCAAGAAACTAGAATCGTGACTTTCGTTTTTTTTTTATTCCTAGACATCCAGGCTCTATGGAGGCGGTATATTGACATTTAAATACTTAAATTATGTATAAAACACGGCGTCTTCTACCCCGATCACGTTTGCGTATTGTTTAGCGGTGGATGCACGCATCCGGCGCCGTCAATCGCGTATAAATAAGATTTTTTACGCACCTTTCACTTCCGACCTGCGTATACGCAGGTATCACACATTTCTCCGGGAAGGGCACAGATAACCAATATGATTTGGCAGCTGTTTAATAAAGATACAGATTACATTTCCTTGTGCATCCTTTCTTTTTGAATATTCATGGGAACAATGTCACATGTCGTGACCGGACGATTTTTTTTTTCGATTAAATATGTGCGTTCTGGCGTAACTTCATCACCCTATTCTTGCTAAATCTGACAGGTCTTTTAAAAAAATTGCCGAGTACCATTGTTATTATTTTTTTGTAGGCTGAGAATGAACTATCCATAGAAAAATCTTTTTTTTTTCATATAGGATACGTCGATTTGACTTCACCTCGCCTGATGGTAAGCTGAAGGCAAAGTCTCGGGAAAGAGGGTCACTTCTACAGACACCAATAATGTTACAATGGTGGCCCTCAGGTCGAGGGCCTCTCGGAGCCTCTCTAGATGTTTTTTCACGCCCTGCTTAAAGGACTTGGTACTAGGAATAGGAAGAATATTTTTTCATACTAGGTCTGAGTAAAAATTGGTTGAAATCTCTTTTTGTATATATTTTCACATTTCATTACTGTAATCAGATGAATAAAGTTGTATAAACCTGGCCTTTGCTTATCAATTCCATGGCATAAGTTTATGTTTATGATTTCCTCAGTTCAACTCTCCGGTTAGGCCGTGTAAGCTCAGCAAACTTATGTGTAAACATACTTCTACTTAACCTTTTAAAGATACAGAAGCGTGATCATAAAAAAACGTGACAAAAGACACTCAACTCGGCCATATTACATCACAAATAAAACATAATTTAATTAATAAGCATTGTTATAAATGTAACAAGAGCCGTAAGTATGTATGCCATAGTCGGAAGCGCGGGCATCGAACCCTGGTACCGCGAACTGCACTGCTGAGCTAGCAAACCGCGTGTCTAATGGCACAAACAATGATTGATAGTGATCCTGTTATGGATTGTTTGTTTGATTGTACTTCCCATCTAGGGAATAGGTAACATATTGTATAGAAATAGATATTTATTTGTGGTTTATTGCGCCTGTGTAACTACGAAAGGGTAAGCAGAGAAGTATTAATGTCTATGTAGGGTGTTTAAGGGGGTGGGGTCATAAGTTTGTTCTCTTTGTTTTGTATACCTGTGGCATAATAGGTCCCAAACGGATAGACCGATTTTAATGCAGTTTTTTGGTATCATGTTACGACAAGCAGTCGCCAATTATAGGTTACATGAACCAATCACTCGCAGGCTCGCGTCATTGGTTGATCAATCGTTTTAATTTTTGGTTGGTCAGTTAGTGCACATGCGCGAACTTTTTTACGTTATATTCACAAAGTTTGCCGGCTTTACCAGAGAGGAAATATTTGTTATAAAATGATGCACAATGCATGATGTTGAGCGACTCAGCTAAATGCAGTTGACAATAACACAGTGCATATGCTATAACATACTTACAGGTCATTGACGTTTTACGGAAAACGCATATATGCATATACAGTATATTTTGATGTTGTAATACATGACGAACTAAAAATAAATACTTTGATAAGTCTGTAATAAGTTCACATGAATTCATTATTTTATTCTAATATTATAAACTTACCAATATTTTTGCGCCCGCGTGGCGTCAGGTCCCGTTCCCGTTGCACCCTCTACTATATTAAACATGTATTATACATATAAACCATCCTTTTGAATCATTCTATCTATTAAAAAAAGCGTATCAAGATCCGTTGCGTAGTTTTAAAGATTTAAGCATACCAAGGGATATAGGGACAGAGAAAGCGACTTTGTTTTATACTATGTAGAGATGCGAAAGTAGCTCTGTCTATTTAAATCCTTTTATGCCTAAATCACTGAACCTGTTTTGATGAACCTTGATACAGGAGTAGGTTAGTTCCTTGGAAAAAGATATAGGCTATGTTTGATCGCGAGAACCGATATTCACTCGGGCGGAACTACACTACATTTTAATACATGACAAATTTTTCATTCGACATTGCCCACATTTTGGCAATGGACTCTTTTACGTAAAGCTACAGAGATACACTTATGCTCAGGCTCCGTTCTTCTACTCCTTTTTTAAATTTGATCTTGGTGTTTACAAGAGCGTCCGTAGTCTAACCTTGTCTAATTGCATTGAACATGCTGAATCTTAATTACTTCTTAATCTTGTACGAAAGTCTGCCTCATAGTAGCCATTGCTAAGAGTTTAAAAACAGTACCTAAGCCTATTGATCGTACGCATTCTACCCAACAATAGTGTATTGTGTGAAGTTTACTATTCTAACTACTTCAAGATTTAACTAAATACTAATTTACATCGACTGCATGCAAATATAATCGTATAAATCAGCACTAAACGAGAATCATAGGTGTAGTTTAAAAAGATAAACCACCATTCTAATCTAAATCCAATCCAATCTAAACCAAGCGGTTCGGTGACTCTTTCCTTTGTCGCACCATTATGACCTGGAATTCCTTGCCAGCTCACGTGTTTCCCTCTTCCTACAGTCCCGCGTCCTTTAAGCGGGGCGTGAAAAAGCATCTGATGAGGCCGTCAAGCTGAGTGCCACCATTGTTAACATGCCACGTGTATATAATGGTGGCCCTCTTTCCTGAGACTTTGCCTTCAGCTCACCATCAGGCGAGGTAAAGTCAAATTGACGTGTCCTATATATATTAAAAAAAATGCTAACAGTTATATAGTAATTGTTTCTTACATAACAATGGAAATTTGTAGTATTTCCTCTAACCCCACCAGCTAAACTAAATTGATTGTGCTAACATTGGGTTCATGAGAGGTAGTAAGTTTTAACCTTTACTTGTCAATGTTCTTAACACAAGGAATATGGTTTATAAGGCCTTAGGCTTTCACGGCCGGCGTTCTTATGGATCATTATGCGTATTATTATTAATATGGCTTAGTTCAAGAGGTTAACATGAAAATCAATACTATTAATTTTACTACTGCATGGTGTCTCTTAAAATTCTGTAGTTACGACATGATACTGTACTTGGAACGTGACATTTAATGCCATATTTTAAGTTAGGTTACTTATTTTATTATAAAGTTTTTTTAAATATATTTTTGTTCATTCAGACACAAGACAAATGTAGATTCGTCCACATTTAGCTGTAAGTTGACGTCTTAAAAAATGCTGCAGTATGTTTGTTGTGCCGTTTCTTCTCCACCAGCGCCTTGGAAGCGATGGTATACTTAACTTAAGTAGAATTATTACTGAAGTCCATGTTGTTCTAGATTGAATAAACATCTTAGACTTAGACTTTGACTCTACACAGTTTTCTAGACCTAAAGTCAGCACTAGCCTATGTTATAGGATCTACAATGTGAATAAACATACAAAGTGCAAGTTAAGTTTATAAGATCTCATCAGAAGTACCGAGAATCTTAGTACTTGTGTAAAAGACCTAATGACGGCAGATAAAGCTAGATAGCTGAATAAAGGTAGTTGCAAAAGATGACAAAATTCTCTCTGTCTACCCTGGAGGGAGAATGTCGTGAATATATATTATATACTTCGAAAGTCTATGTGATAATAAATCTACTTTTTAACTGATGTTAAAGAAAAAATACTACCGACTAATTAATGAACTCCATCAAAAGATACTTTCTTCGATATAATATAAGGGCTATATCGCGCCTATTTTGTCAAGTAAATTACTTTTATAATATGTATGTATAATAAGGTAAATTGATTTAAGTATTATACATTATATTACAAGCTACAAGGCATGTAATTAAAAGATAATAGATCTCAAAACCTGTTGTTCACTAGTTAATTAGGCTGTGTTTAATTTGGGCCTATCCCTATGTAGTATAAATTAAAATAAAACCACTTTTTAACAGATACTATAGCCATTTTTTTATACAACTGAGGTGGCAGACAAATATGTAGCATGGTAAGTGATTAGCGTGGCCTATAGACGTGTGCAACACCAAGAGAGTCACACTTGTGCCGACCCTGTAAATGCAGAGTTTGTGTGCCGTCTGTGTAGAAGACAGAGCAGGAAAAGGCTTTGGTCTTCCCACTGACAGCACTAAACCTCTCCAGTGAGCTCTGGCTACCCTACTCACCGCCGTGAAAACAACACGAAGTGCTTATGGGCGCGGTATTCTGTTGGGCGGAGGTACTTCCCCAGACGGACTGCTCAATGGACGGGAATACCGTCGTGTCCTACCTTCTGTAATTATATACTTTTAGCCGACGTTTCGACTACTTTTCAGCAGCCATAGTCTGCAAAAGCTAAATCGGGGAGACTAAAGATTGTAGTAATCATATCGTTTGAAGTGTAGGTCGATCTTAAAGTATTAAAAGTAAATTATCCATACCAATATTATAAATGTGTAAGTGAATGTGTATGTCTCTCTTGTCCGTCTTTCACACCTGAACAATTGAACCAATTTCATACATACATACATATAATCACGCCTTTATCCCTGAAGGGTTAGGCAGAGGTGAATTAACACCCACATTTCACCAATCTGTATTTGGTCCCACGTAATAGGGGGTGAGCCTATTGCCGTATTCCGGGCACTATTGGTAACTCGAGCCATGCATCTGAGGCTGAGTCTGGGCTGTACATATCTGTCTGATGTTAAAGTTAATCAGCCCTATCCCTTAGTCGCCTTGTACGACACCACATGGTAAGAGAAGGGGTGGCCCAAATTCTACTCTGCCGGGAACCATGCGGCCAACGCGGGAACCAATTTCAATCAGTTTAATATCAAATTAAACGTCAAAGATTCCGTTAAAAGAATCAATTAAAAATCATATACCATCAGGCAGTATCTTATAGAATATAATGTTATCCTATTAATATTATATATGAGTAAGTTTGTGTAGATGTTTGTTATTTAATCACGGTTTAAGGGCTGATTGGGTCTAGCTGACATTTGGTACAGGGATAGGTTATGTTGGGTATAGCACATGGGCTACATTCTTTTCACATTTTGCTTTATATCCCAGGATTAAAATCTGATTTGATCTCGTTCTTGCAAACTACGAGAACTTATCCCAAGAGTTACGAGAACGGGCGGGAAGCAGCTAGTATTATTATGTTAAAAAAATCAAATTATCTTCATAAAAAAAAAATAATATCTAGTTTGTTACTAAGCTCAAAAGCTGAGAACGGCTCTACCGATTTGGAAAATTACGAAATTAATTTGCAGTGCTATAAATTAATTATAAGGTTTATATAAAGGTCTTTTTAAATACCTGAGAAAATTTAAGCACAAATGACGCCGGGAACAAACAGCTTGTTACTTAATAATTTCAATTTTGTTATTATTTATTGTACACATAAATTACATTTACACAAAATAGTGAGATGTTATGTACAAAGGCAATGTTTCAATATTCCAATGTAGCGAGTGTAACTACCATGACCAAGGTCTCAGATTCGTTTCCCAGACAGAGTAAACCGTTATTAAGTCTAATTGCAAAATCTCGAAGTTTAGCTGATAGTCCCGACCTTACATTTTTTTTATTTTGGTATATTTATGTAGGTGGCACCTTCCCTTTTAGCGACATATTGGCGTGATTATTAATTATATTACATGACAACAGTATGTATATCACCGTTGACATGGAGTTACTCCGTTAGCATAAATTTATTTATGTGTCGGATTTTCCAAATCAAATAAATCTAAATGTTACGATGTGTATTGTAAGTGCTTGTTTGTATAAGAAGGAAAAGATGGATGTCCCACTTATCTCCATTCAGTTTAAATAGGACGTCGGGATCGAAGGAAAAAACATATTTATACTATGAACCTTTAACATAGTACTTAGAAAATAATAAATAAATGTAACATAAATAATTACAGAATAATAGCAGTGTGTATGAAGTGCTCGGTATCTACTATACAGTGCATGTTGGGATAGGTCAGGGTCCGAGCGGCACAATCTCTGCATATTTACTTATAGCATAATTACAATTAAAAAGAAAATGCAGAGTCGTAGCAAGGTTCGTAGCATGATTGTAGACACTGCTACGCGTCGTAGCCCGTAGCACTTTCTTTTCATTTGTGGAAGTGATGTTTCGCGAAAACATTTATTTTTATATTACAGCTTGAGTTTATATTACAAAATAAGGCATGTTATATAATTTATTCAAAATTATACACAACCCTAAGGTATGTCTTTAAACCGGTTTTTGACTGTTTAGTCATAATTATCTTTTTAAATAATAACAAGCCTTTTTTGAATCAGTTAAAATATGTTTTATCAATTTAATATTAAGACTTACTGTATCTCTTTATTAGTGATTTTTTGTACGCTTTCCCTGAGACAGCGTCGTCGCCAGGACTGAGGCGGCCGGCGGAGTCGTCGGACTCAGTTCCGGAATCCCTGCCGGATGCCAGGTAATCCTGGGACTGCCTCAAGATCAGCTGAGTCCTCACGTAGTCAGCAGGATCCGCAAACGCCGAGTGTCTCGCGAAATCGCATACAGAAATTTCTTTACGAACTGTCAAGTCTAAAGGTCCATCATCGTCTTCAGTGTCACGTTTAGGAGATATTTCACGGTTAGGAGATACAGATTCACGTTTAGGCGACATAGGTTCAGGGTAAGCCTTCCTGGCGGCTAGGGTACGAGGTTCGTTGTCAACGCTGAGCGCCTTACGGTCCACCGGCGACCGGCGAGGCTCCGGCCCGGCGCTAGCCGAGCGCGCTTCCACAGCCATCATATTTAAATATTAGCACTAATACACCATAATCACAAGCCCACGATTTTTCAGTTATGTCATAGAGCGTAATGTGTCGTGTTGCAACTGCGCGCCGCGTCCGCCGGCGTTCGCGTCGTGTTACGGACTGATGTCCCAGTTTCGGCGATGAGTTCCACTGACTTCGTGAGCTTGCTTCGGGCGCGCTCGGCGTCGCTCGGACACTTTCGTTTTCGTACTGTTTTGTTTGTGTGAGTGGCACACATATGCGAGTGGTAGTCTGTGTGTTGGTGCGGGTGTGCGTGTGCGTTAGTGTGTGTGTGTGAGGAGCTTTTTCCACTTTCATCGTGGAGCTTTTCTCCATTTCCCGACTTATCCAACAGGTTTTCACAGTTTAGTGATGTTGATTAATTTTGTGTTACTGATTCGATGTTTTGTCTTGATTATTTTGGAGTTATTTTAATATTGTATTAATATAATAATTTTGTTTAAAATATTTTTTTCTATTCAGATATTTTTAAAAAGTTTGATTGAGAGGTGCAGCTTTGTAAAGTCCAGGTTTGATTTCCATGTTAGGTAAAATGTTATGTTTATTTTTTTTACTTTCAGTAGTAATTTGGAGTTAGAAAAATAAGTCATAGGATTCATCCTATTTTACGCAGGGCCTATTCGAAGCCTAATTAATAACTGAACACGCGTATCAGAGTGAATGGAAATATTATTGAAAATTATACATAATAGGCGATGACTATACTTATATACTTCTACTAACCCTCTTGCGAATATTCAGATGCAATCATACAGAATAAATCTAATAAAATAGTATCGCTACATTACTAATTTACACTTATACGGAAAAGAAAATAACCGAACAACAAAGAAGAAATTATTCAAACCGAGAAAAACACACATTTGATTGATAATAACATTATTACATAGAATCGCAAGTTAAATAACAATCTATAACACTATCTTCAAGCGGAACGCGGGGGACAATCGGCAGAGTTTGCGTAACCGTAAACAAATTGTGTATTTTTTATCTAACACCCGGGCATTGACCTCCTTTACAAATAATGTTGCGCGCGCGCCGACCACGTGACATACTAACAGCGCCAATATAACTTAGCCCACGGTCACTGCGAAAGATAGAACAAAACGTTAGTGGTACAGAGACCAGGTTATGTTGGTGTAGTCGCAAGATATATTGGTCGTTATAGATAGGGTAGGTAGGTATTGTGGATCTAGAGCCAATGTCACACGTTCGTCCTAAACAGATAATAATGATGTAGCCAACGTGGAAGTGACGTTTTTGGCATAATTTTTTAGGTGTAGCGTTGGGTAATGTGAGTTTTATTTCAACGTTGTCAGTGGAATAAAATTGTTTTAGTGTAGTATTTGTTGGGTAGGAAGTTATGGGTTTTGTTCCAGGGTTATATAGGTCTGAGAACACAATTAACAGCTGACAGCTTTCAGAAGGAGGTTCTAAAAAGTAATAGGATCCCTATAAATATGGGTCGGAGAATAAATTTGGGGAAATGTGAGTTAATCGTGGAACATAATGTATCCTACGTACTTATAAGATAATGTTATATGTATATTTAAAATGTCTATATGTAAAGTTGTCAAAATTTACATCTTATAAAATTAACCTTTTTTAACATGTAAGTTTGTCTATAGTTCAAAAAGTTCTAGATGGACAACTAACGCTTCAGAGACGGATTTTAGCTGTATTTTTTGTTTTTAATTTAGTCTTAATATTATTATTATAATATTCGATTCCTCACGGAATCCGAGGCTATGATGTAGTATGACGTCTGACCGGGTCCGGGCCGCTAGTAAATTATATAATTACTACCTAACATGTCTAGCTTATAGGCCTATTTACAATTCAAATAGATCAAAATGTAGTGATAGAAACACAGACTTGTACATAACCAGTGGTTCAATTGTCGACAGTTTAGTCTCCCTTACCTTGACAGTGCTATCTCGACCCAGTAATTGAATTAGGGATATTTACTTAGGGCTCAGGTAATATTTTTTATATCACTGAAATGGAAGACATGTACACGGCCCACCTGATGGAAAGTTGTTACCGTGGCCTACGGACATGTACACACCAGGGGAGTTACACTCGTGCTGCTGACCCTGTAAACACAGAGAGTTACTGTGCCGTCAGCGTAGAAGACAAAGCAGGAATAGCCTTTGGTCTTCCCACTGACAGCACAAAAACTCTGCAGTGAGTTCTGGCTACCCTAGCTAATAAGTACGTTAGGTAGCGAGGGGAATGTCAGTAGCAACCTCGAACCCTTGAACAAATACTTAAGACAGCGTGCAGTTTAAGTCGGTTTGATCAAACCACCCTTGCCTTGTTGGTTTTATTTTACAAGTGAGGTTTTCCACATTTAAAAAAAAAGATACTTTGGGTTAATAGAGAATCGATGAAAAATCAAACTATGGAAGAAAAAAAGACACATCTACCAGGGGAATTTCGAATTCACAAGACGTAACACTAAGAAGCTCAGTTGATCAGAGGATTCAGACAGCATTTGCGATTTAAATCTATAGGAAAATTTAGCATACCAGTTAATATGACGCTAGAGTGAATTAAGATAAGATAAGTCTTATTGTACACCAATATATCAAAGTAAATGTACGGATAACGTTATGGAAAATGTACATATAGTGGCCTTATCGCTAAAAGCGATCTCTTCCAGGCAACCTTCTAATATTATAATAAAGTACCCTTTTAGTGTTCATATAACACCTAAATGATTTATCAGGCCTAATTAAATGTCTGGATGAGTATAAATTATTACTGCAAAAGAGGCGTAATAAAATAATTATTAGGTACCTACTAGCATATGGATAAAAACTATGCTTTACACATTTGGTACTAGTTTATAGTTAATGCTTACGGCTACGCCCGCATTGAGTTCTAATCCCGTTTGCGCTACTCAAGAGAACCCTGAAAATCGTAACCAATTTGTTATTTCAGACTATATATAGTCTCTTTCAACCAAATTTCAGTTAGATTTAAATAGAACAATTCAAATTAGTATAGGCGGGGTTTGAACCCGCGATCTTTGCCTTACAGGGGCAATGCTTTGACCACTAAGCTACTAGACCCAGCCCGAACATTTTAATTGAATAATTTTTTTAAGCATTTTGTATAATATGGTTGCATGTTTAAATCGTAAGAACATCGGCAGACGGCTCCACTGTCGCCTCAAAGATGGATACAAGGAGAAATTTGGATTAGTTCAGGCGTGGTCTGGTAGCTCAGTAGTCAGAGCAGTCCCCCTGTAAGGGCAAGGTAGCGGGTCCGAGTCCCGCCTGGATCGATAAAAAAAAATTCTATCTAAACAGATCCTTTCAGTTATTGTAGTGTTATTGAGTAACAAACATCCCAATATCAATACATTTATAATTTTTATAGATGGAGTGGTAGGTAGTGTCAAAATTCATTCAACTCTGCTATTGTTTGTGTTAAATTATTATAATATATATAATAATTACTTATCAGTTCTTCTAAAAAAATTAAACGGACAAGTCAAAACGGAAATCAAACTAACGATAAAACAGTTAGTAAACATTGTGATAAGCTTCGCTGGTGAAACCGTTTGACACGTAGGTATGAGTTTTGATTACTATGGTAGTAAACTAGCATACAGTTATTTACATATGTTTTTCACTGTTTACTATTGTTTGACAAAAATCGTAGGTATGACAAATGATCATTTTACAAACAACATTTGAAAAACTAATCATTTGACAAATTTTCATTTCGCAAACATATTACTTTAAACAGAAAATAGTTCGATTGTTAAAATTTTATTTTAAAAATGTTCATTTGACAAATAAAGTCGGTTAACAAAAAGTCAAACAAGTAAGCATAAACAACGCGTGTAGCATACAGTAGGCAAGTAGCAAAGATCGTTTCTGTCATAGCTCCGGCGCTGCAGGGCTGTGGCGGTCCCACACGAGCTTGTCGTCGCGGATGGCTGTAACTCCCACCATCACAGCTTCGGCTTGTTGGCCGGCTAGGTCGCCAGCCTCAGCCGCGGAGGCGGGCTTTAAAGCTCATGCCTCTGCTCGTGGGCTGCCTAACCCCTCCGCACCTACGCGGGCTTAAATAACACTCTAGGGGTAGGGCAAACAAGATCACATGAAGTCCGATTTGCAGAGATTTATTTCTGTCACTAAGTTTTGACTATTCAAGATAATAGATGAAGGGTAAAACTTGTTTTGTCCACTAACATGTTTAAAAATTATTAATTTATGAAATGATGAAGGCTTAATGACTTTTTTTCAAATACATATTTTGTCCAATGAGTAGTTTATTAAACAATAGTTTGTAAAATGATAAGTTTATCAATTATAATTTTGTCAAACGTTGTTGGTCAAGTGAAGACTTGTCATTCGTTCTTTTTGACAAATGATAGGATACCGTTTTTCACGGATTTATTTATAACTATAACTGCTTTTCCTGTTATAAATATTATAACAGGACCAGCAGTATTCATAATAAAGTAATACGTTATATTGTATGGTAATAATTTAAAAAGCTTGTCAATTGAATAACTATGAAAATCATTGCATTGACACTTAAAATAAGGTTCTGTGATCTCTCTCTTAATCAATAAAAATTGAATAATCAATGAATAAGTACGCTAGTTTTAACATAACACAACTTGCTTTATTTTGAGCAACGGCAGTCAATCATATTGTCACACCTTTTCCCTATTTACTTCCGTAAAATTAAACACGGATATATGTTAATATATGCGTCAAACTATCATCTAAATGTGGAAATTCCGGCGTTGATTCCGGAATTAAATTTAATAAACAATTATTATATTATAAACAGAGGTACAATCACACAAATATGTTCGACACTCTTTGCCCGCGCACATGGGCGCGGGCAAAGAGTGTCAGCTTTTCAGTCAATTCTTGTCCTATGAGACAGGAAGTTTTGAACGCTTACTCGGTACCGTTAGAACTACCTTGTAATAACATCGTTAAAAATACTGTGAATATATGCCATATTGTGCTATTTCCAACTGTAAAATAAAAATGAAGAAGTAAATTTGAAAAATAAAGGTAATTCTTATGTCTCATGCGTGAGTGTTACTTACAGAGAAAAAGTCGCCACGCGTGACATGCAGGTGAAAACTGCGAATGGCCGTTCTATCCTAATGTATTTCTGTGGGGACAGTTGTCCTCAGAAAATCTTACATAACAACTAAAAAATATAAATTAACATTGAAATAAACCTTTAGAAACGATACTGAACATAAAAATATTTTCAGAAAGCTAATGCTGTTTATATGTATTACAATTTATTATATTAGATTGTAGAATGTCCCAGAATATTGATATTGAGAATATTGTCAATTACATGAGATACGCCTTTTTTTCACAATTCTGAGATTATTGCCGCCAACTGGGTAACTTTCCATATGCTGTGTTTTCTATCGGATAGGGAACAACTCCATCACACACGGGAACAATAACTGGCTATCAGAAAGAGTAACCCTTAGTTTTTATTGCCAAATTATTGTATACTTGTACTATTCCACATTATTTATTAATAGATAATTAAAGAAGATATGTAGCAAGTTCCACCAAGTGCCATCAAACAACAGTATAAGCAATAATTTTAAAGTTCATAAGTGTTGCTTTGTCACTTACATGCATATTTAATTTGATTGGTTCTTGTCTTCGTTTTCGCGGTAATCATTATGTTAGATCACAATTAACATATGCGAATACTTTACATAAAACAACCTATTATTTTCTTTGTGTGATGTGTCGAAAATGTTATTATAATATGTGTTATATAAGATGGGTCATTGGCCGACGATTGTTGATATGATACGAGACCCCCGACCCCGCGATAGCGTGCACGTTCGACATCTTAGATTCACATTAGCACCCTTGTTCTATATTTTTATTGGCAGTTAGTTGTTTTTTCTCTTGTCTCCCTTTTTTTGTATGTAAGTGAAATTATTATTATTTTAGTTACAATTTCCTTCTGAAAGCCAATTTTACTTATAATATATATATTAAAAATTCAGTCATTATTTCCGAGGCGAAAAGAACGCCATGACTCGTAATAACACTTTTTTTTCTTCGATCAAAACTTCGATCCAATGTTAAAAGCGATCACGATATCGATGTAATTTAAAAAAAATAGACTAAGATAAAACCGTTTTTGACATTTCATTTCATTTTGACAGATACAGTATGAAGCGTCGGTAGCTTAGTGGTTAAGGGATCGGCCTTATGATGGAGAGGTCCCGCGTTCGAATCCTGGCCATGTCACTACCTACGTGAACTCACTACTAGCAGAAGCAATTTAGCTTAGTTGGTGGGGTTAGAGGCAATATTAAAAATTTCGATAATTTTAGTTGCTAATATTCTTTTTTTTTTAATAATTTTTTTAAACAGCCCAGCCTAGTTGTGCCATGTTGAAATTTTTACACTACCTACTACTTTTAGGCCGTCCGTAAGCGTCCTCATAATTAGCCTAGGGCGGTCAGAACTCTTGATCAGTCACTGCTTCTGGTGAACAGGATCCTTAGTAATTGTTGTAAGGGTACACGGAAGACTAAACTAGAAATAGACTAGTTGTCTGCAGCTATCACTTCTTTTAGTTAATAACTTAAACACGATTCAAAAAACTTGATTTGACATCTTAGGTTTGTTTCCTGTTGGAAATTATTTTATCGATCACGTTAAACACGTTTGTAGTTTAGTTAGTTTATTAGTATTGATGATAGTATTCTTTTAAATAGATTATAAAATAGAAAAATATAGTTTAGTTTTTACAACTTGTTTCCAATAAGATATTATATGGACAACATGTTTAAAACAACTGGTCGTGGAATGTCACTTCTCACCTTTTAGTGTTGTCTGATATCCTATTATATTTATTTTTTTAAATTATTATAAAAACATATTTCCAGGTCTGGTATAGGTATTCAAATCAGTGACAGGGGTATATACCCGATATGGATATAGATTTTGAAAGAGTTCTGTAACGAGTGCAGTGTTGATTTTTAGACTATAACTCTATATTCTTTAGGAAGGTGCTTCTTCATCCTAGCGTTAATTCCAGTCGCATCCAAAGCTTCTAGCTTGGAGTCTGGGGTCCGTCTAACTGAAGATATGGCTGTACTTCGGTATGTTTCGTGGAGCTACTGCCTTCTGACCTCCAAAACACAAAGACGATATCGAAGCATTACAGTTAGAGCAGTTGTTGGTCTTTTGAGGGCTCCAACTACCCGTAACGACTGCCATAGATGTTCGTATGGCAACCGGGACCGACGGCTTAAGGCACGACCATACCCATGTTCATGCGTAAATACAAATATTTACACTGAGCGGGGATTGAACATCTTAAGGAAGATGCATTTATTTGTAATCTGTTTGACTTTACTAATTTTTTTCTTTCCTAGTCTATACCATATCCACTCTGTTGAACACTTGGCTTTGCATTCTATATATATTAGTTTCCTCTATCACTCTAAGGTTTGCTGGAAGAAAACTCAACATTTTGCTCGCCTTTGTACAAAAATATACTTTTAAGTCCGTATAAAAAAAATATTGAGTGTACAATAAAGAATCTGAATATGAATAAGGTTGTCGGAATTGTTAACAGGATACGAGTATAAATTAACCAAAAAGACACAAGAAGCCATTATTAAAAATATAACGTTAACTACACATATGTATATATATTTTTATTCCATTTTTAAATGTATTCATATTTATTTTTATTCCATTTTTAAATGTATTCAAATCTTGTAGGTAACAAGCAAGTTTTTATATGAACTATTTTCAGTTTTTATTTTGTCATTATTTTCTTGTTCATAAGTGTTACCAGCGACGTTCATACGTGTTACTTGCTGTTAGTTTATGAATGCAAGTAATTAATATGCAATAACAAAATCTATGATTTAATGTCGAATTGATAGCACATACAAAAGCTCCATTTTGTCACTATATATGTATATAGGTTATGAGCAAAACTTCCTTCCTTCTACTAGACTATTATTGTTGTAGAAACTAAAATTATAGATACATAATTGAAACGGGGAAATCAGGTGATATAATTATATCCTATGCATCTAAGGTAATTAACATATTTATTGATTATATTTAACATACATACGATATACTTACGCCTGTAAATCGTTGAAGGGTTAGGCACAGGTGTATTCACAAACAGTAGGCGAAACTACTTAGAAAAGAAACAATTGGAATGATTTTACAGGATGACAAAGACGTAAGTTACAGGAATGTTGACCTGAAAGTCAAACAACTGATCTAACTGAAATGTTGTGGGTTGTGGAGGTTAGATATTAGTCGGTTCTATAAAAATATTGAAATCCAGCCAAACCCGCAGTTAGACTGGATAAAGCGGACCCCAGACTCCAAGGCGAAGACTTCGGATGCAACTGGGATGAACGTTAGGATGAACAAGAAGAAGTGTGGCAGAATAGCTTATAGAAAGTGGTTACCGTGGCCTATGGACGTGTATAACACCGGGGAGTTGCACAAATACAGAGAAGTTCTGTGTCGTAAGTGTAGAAGTCTTGTCTTTGGTCTTCCCTCTGACAGCACAAAATCGCTCCAGTGAGCTCTGGCTACCCTACTCACCGCTGGGAAAATAACGCGAGGTTATTATGGCCGCGGTATTCTGTAGGGCGGAGGTACTTCCACAGTCGGACTGCCCCATCGGACAGAAATACCGTCGTGCCCTACCTATGTGAAAAATTGGTACAAAGTACAAGTAGTATCGTTGTTAAGGTAGGTGTATCGGGTTAATAAAGGTCTTCGAAGCCAATTCGGTACTGTTAACCTGTTTATTGACAGACAAGGCTCTTGGGCTGGCTTTCTTCTCGGAGTTAAAGGAACAGATGAATAAATGAATCAAATAATGATGAAGAAGGAATAGGTAGGTAAGTGTACCTCGAGATCTTAAGTGTAAGCTTTGGTTCCAAGCGGGATTATATACATACTTATTATATACTGGTGGTAGAAATTTGATGGCACAAATTCGTCACAAATTTTGACCGGGTGGGTACCAATTAGGAATCCAATTGGAATCCAATCTCGGATGGATTGCATTCAGGGGTCAGCAAGTGCATAGCCGGGCAGTGGGGATTGTGGTCGCAGCACTAGTGGGACCGGTGGGTGTCATGCGGTGCGCAGACGACAATCCTATTTTGATGAGGCCGTCAAGCTGAGTACCACCATTGTTAACGTGGTACGTGTATGTAATGGTGACCCTCTTGCCTGAGACTTAGCCTTCAGCTCACCATCAGGCGAGGTGAAGTCAAATTGACGTGTCATATAAGGAGTAGGAAAGTGTACCTCAAGCTCTTAAGTGTAAGCTTTGGATCCAAGCAGGTTTAGCACTTGGATAAACATAATATAGTTGTTAATGTTGTCTTGGTTAACAGCGCACAATATATTCTAAGATATTCATTTTTATGATAAATGTAGGTTATTCGAAAGGCGTTGTTGAGAGGCACAGTAAGCGTGAGGGAAATTTGCAATTGTAATAGACGTCCTCTAGGTTTCAGAGGTCAGACGCACCCGTTAGCTGGCGCGACAGAGGTAAAACGACATGATATTAGTAATAAATTCACTTTTATTGAGACATCCCTGGGGTAGTCGTGGCCTTGCCTCCGTTTTAGAGGCACAGCAAACAGTTTTTATACGCGAATCGCTATTTAGAAGAGATATGGATTATTTAGTGATGATTCTGATGTTACAAAAACAGGTTAAATTGCACATGTATGTCCACCTTCGATGTTTTTTGTATTGAGTCCCTTTGAAACTAAATTAAGTGAACTAAAATATATATTTATGATTAATAAACAAATGAAATCAAAAGTCAACTTATATATCAATTGATTTAGTATTGATTATAATTATCATTATTTTTTAAATATTAGCAACTGATATTACTAATATTTCCTCTAACCCCTCCAACTAAGCTAAATTGCTTGTGCTTGGAGTGGGTTCACGTCGGGAGTGTTATGACCAGGATTCGAACCCGGGACCTCTCGATCGTTAGGTCGACTCCTTAACCATTAAGTTACCGACGACGCTTCGACCTAATGCGATGCGGTGCGACGGTAGTGCGGTTCAGTTGCTTCTGGGGTGCCATTATCACGCGCCCTTATACTGTCTGTCTTCGTACCTACTTGGATTTAGCCAGAATTGTACAGCGAGCATAATTTTTCGTTTCATAGAAATATGTCCACATAAATAACCAACAGAAGTTATAATAAGAAGAAAATAAAGAAGAAGAAACAGATCGATGCAGTTAAGATCATCAATCTCTCTGCGCTTCCTGCGGCGTCAATTATGCGCATGCGACTGTGCGAGAGGTATACGAGGGTGGAATGAGTGCGAAAGAGATATAATAAAGGAATGAGATGCTTGAGCAAGGGACCGAGGTGTTGTAGATCTTGGTACAGTCAGCGCCAGAGCGATCTCGACTACAAAGTTTAAAAAATCATCTTGATACTGAGGTATTAAGATCAAATCAAACTGTTTTATTGAATGAAATTGTATTAGTGTCCGGAATAAAGGCATGAACTAAATATCAAAACAATTAGCCAACCAGAAGGGGAAAAATCCAAGGCATTAAGATCATTTTGAATACTTTGTCAGTCAAGATCGAACTGATGCTGACTCGTTCGGAAATACTGCAGCTGCAAATATTTGTTGTAGGTATAAGTTCTTTTATAGTTAGACTAGCTATGCCCGTGGTTCTGTCGGAATTTTGACCCTGTAACCACTACCCATGAGAATCTAATCCCGAGATTCCACCAAATTTCAGACAAATTCTTTCAGCCTGTAGAGCGTGATTGAAAAACAATTTTTTTAAATAAATACGCCAGCGACTCAAGATTCTACATCATTCGCAGAGAAGTCGCCGACGAGGCGAGGTCTATTCATTCGTCGCCGTCCGGACCTGCGCTACTGAAGATGTCGACCGCAGTGATCGACGAAACGTTTGGAACGCAAGTTTCATATGGACCACAACCAAACAGCCCGGAAGCAGTATATTCTATATTTAAATATGTTGACAAAGTTTCATATTTATAATATTTTACATTTTGGAAAAATAGCTAGGTACTGCGAGAATGACCTGTCACGTATTTAAAACTATAAGGCCAGGTCGGGCTGGACCTCGCAACACATACAAAACTCGATGATGTTTTTAAGAAAATTCAAGTCAAAAAGCACTTTGAACCGGCAGGCTTGCCTGGAAAGTTTGATAGAGTAGATGAAGTATGGGTGGTAAGAAAGAATAGAAATAAATGGCCGGCTGTTGTCCCTGCCTGCCTCTTAAGGGAGCAAGGTGTGATTAGATAATCGAAGCTAAGAAACAATGGTAAAATACCTTTACATGGTTTACACAAAATAATATGTTTAGTGGGTATATAAAATTCTAACCTATTTCAAAATAACAATTCCAATAATTAATCTTGTAATTCAAAATAACCAACTAACTAGAAAATAAATATTAGTATTGTATGTTTCCGAACTGTTATCGTAGTACAAGTGCAGTCGTTGTACGAATTCAAGGCTACGTTGTCGCTGCGCCCGCGCCGATGTTACACACACACGCGCACACATTGCACACACCAACACACACATACACACAACTGCAGTATACGTCATGGATGCGCTAACGGCAGTACAATCAAGAGTTATGAATAGTAAACTAGCCCGTCCTCGTCCAACTTAAGTGGTTTTGTGCGGGTGCGAGCGAGTAAGCGTTATTAGTTTGCGTTCCGCAATGCTAATCGTTTTTACATCCAGATATTTCTATATTAGGTGTTAGGGTAGCAGTCTTTTTGTAATGTAATTTGGGATATAATCTAAAGATATAAAATTACTTGTCCCGACTAACTATTTCATCAACACAACGAACCCAAAAACTTGAAATTTTGGCAGTAGATGCTTTTTATGATGAAAGCATTCACTAGGAAAGGATTAAAAAAAAAAACAGAAGATAACACAAGCGATGAACGTTTATGCCATACAAGCGTTTATCCCTGTTAAGTTAGGATATTTTATTATTAGATGCTATATTTTGATAGTGATTGCACATGTATAATAAGTAATAAGTAGATATTGTAAAAGACATGTACATTCTTATTTTTTAAATTATAATCCCACCCATTTCTAGTTGGTAGGTACACAAGTTCCGTTGCCATGTCGAGCTAATATTTATAGAGTTTAACAATAGCTTTAAGGTTTAATTACTTATTATTTCGCTGCGCCTACATTATTAACCATTAATAAACACAATTATATAGCTATAAGATTTTCATTATTTCGGTACTAATAAAATATGGTGGGTGGGCCCGAACAATGGTTTTATGATCGTAATAAAACTATTAATCGTAAATACCACTTATGTGAAAGTTTGTGAAAATGTTTGAATAGTTTTTATTCAATTACACTAAAACGGCTGATCAAATCTGGCTGAAATTTTGTACAATGATGGATATAGATACTGATATAACACAAAAGCTGATTGTATCTCTTAAATAGCAATCTGCTATTTATTAATGTTATAAATTAATACACACACTCGTTCAGATGAAATTTGATCAATATATAAATAAACCAATCTATATTGTAAATTAATTCACCTATTAAAGCGTGTGGTTCTTGACTATAACCGGTTTTTAATGTGAGTTCATAAGAACATTTATTTTATAACCCGTCATGGGGATTCTTTAATATATATTATATATTTTAGAGTATAAATTGTGGTGGTTCCTATACCATTTCTCCATTTAGATTTTTCAGGACTACGTAATAGGGATCGAACCTATTCCAATTTCACAAAAACCATCCTTACTGTTACTGAGTATTATCTAAAAAAATTAATATAAGTTCACCCTTCAAATATTAAGACAATTCACTACACTGACTAAAAATCAAAATAATCTTTCAAAAGGCAAAACTATAGTTACCCTACATATAATCGGCATCGATTAGCACAGGAAGACTGGTCTATGGTGCGTTTTTTTTTTTCTTAAAGTATTTTTAGCCTGTGTCCGGCGAGGCGGGAGTGTTGTCCTAGGTCCGGTGTGAACGTGTGTGTATTTAAAAACATTCCAATATTTATGACGAGAAATGTGAAGGCCAAAATAAACGATAAGATTTTTTTAGTAGGCGTTTATTGCAAGTAGCAATGAATGTAGGGTAAGCGGATACCATATTATATGGATGTGCGTTTGGCAATAGAATAGGTTATTTAACATTTGTATGGATCAAAAATATATTTGTGCCAAAGATTGTGACAAATTCAAAATTTTTGTAGGGAAATCATTTATTTTTAGCAATTTATTTATATTTAAATAAAATTATACTAGAAAACCTGCTTCGATCAAAAATTGTGTCACAGTTCCCCAGGTTAGGCGGGAATAAATTGGTTCAGTTCAGTTCTTGGTTTATGGCTCCGAGGGAATAAATTAGACGCATAAACTAGACATTTTTGACAGCTAAGTATCTGTTTAGACAAAGCGCGCCATTTTGTACTGTCATCTCGATGACAGCTACAATAAGTTGCTTATTGGTGTTTGTTTTTATCAAGAAGTAGTTTTCCGTCAATATTTTTGCGCAATATAAGTAGACTCTATGTACTACTCTACTACTATAAATAGAAGTTATTCTCTATACGATCCAGTCAAACGTCACTATATCAACTCAATACAGCAGTATTCACAGAAGCTGGTTTTCCTTGACAGCTACAGACTACAAGACAAATGTATCGAGTGTGTTGTGCAAACACGAGGAGTGTTTGCGAAGTTGCCTTGGTACAAACACTCACAGCAATCAGTCGATAGCAGTACCTTGTACTGATTAAGAGGCAATGCTCTCAGATCCTGGCCCTGATAATGGTGATATAGTTGAGGTATTCTCTACGGCTTATTCCGATGGACTAAGGTCATAGTTTTCGTCACAGCTCCCCTAGGGATGTGGTAATTAGTTGGCTGAAGTATTTTAGAATAGAATAATTTGATTGACAGCTATTTTGACATTAATGACAGTCGTGAACGTGTGTCATCAATCATTAAAATTGATTAATTTCTTAGGCTATATACAAACTGTATACCTAGACGCATTAAGTGTCATTCGAACGTGGCGTAAAAATGACTACTATTACATTGTAAATTGATAATTATATATTTCGCCGCCAACTAGCTTAATGAGCCGTCCAATTAACTGTCTAGGCAGTTAACTTAACGTCGCCATCCAATTAACGGCCTGAATAATATTCAGCCGCTTGTTTATTACATAATTTAATAGGGCACTTCCTTGAAATATAATAGAAAATTACATACATATATACTACTTACACCTGTAAATCCCCGAGGGGGTAGACAGAGGTGTATTCAGAGAAAAGATAGGTTTATTGTGATTTTTTTTTATAACCATGATGAAATAAATATTTTTTTCTAACTGTTTAATTAAATGGCTAGGCAAGTAGTTAAACGTCATGTTAATGGCTGAACACCATTCAGGCCGTTAATTGAAAGGCACGGTTTAGTTAACTGCTTAAAACTCAAACAGAACGTTTTACGATGCATTTTGTTAGCAGGTTGTGTTTATAGAGTATAATATGGTCTAAGATCAATCTATTCCATTCAAAATATTTATTTGTTTATAGTAGTAGCATATAAGACTCTCGGAAATTGAAGCCGAAGAGAATGATTTATCACATCTGACATGCCTCAAAAAAAGCTAATAGCGCCGTAACTATCAAACCACTCTCTGATGTAGTTTAAAATCATAAAAAGCTGGCATGATCCACTAATCTCATTACGTATTAGTAAAAAAGATTCGCACGCACTGCGCCCGCGCCGGCAGGCGGGAGTCGCAAGCGCAGGAGTTTTCACTTACGAGAAAAATATCGAGAGTGAAAACTGTAAACAAACATGGCACGGTATTGTACGGTCTGCAGAACAATTTAGTGGCGTTTTATGATGGCTTCCGTGATGAGTTAGTGAATGCGGCTTCAGTTCTTGAGCGAGTGTATGGGGTCATAATAGTCTCACACCCGAGGGGTCTATTTCGATGGCCCTTAGTCAGCCGGGAGGCATATAGCAAGGCAATCTCATTCGCGCTCGAGATGGCGTGTAGTTTTGGTCGGTTCGAGCCGTAAATATATTTTAATAGGCAACGGTAAGCCCTTAACTAAAGGTAAGACGTGTGCTATTTCTCCCACTGTATAATCCCGGCGAAGGTTAATACAAAAACTATGTATAGGGCTAGGGCTGCTGCTCTCCATGCTGACAATAGGCTCTAAACCTCTTATATTGAACCGAATAAAATAACAAAATGTGGTTCTTAATGCTGCCAGTCTTCTGGGAATACTTCCACAAGAGGCATGCGATGCGGATGAATTCCACGACGCATTTTAACTTTTAGTTTTCTTTTGGTAGTGTGTAATTATTTAGAAATGTAGTTTTAAAACCATTGTTCTTACTACATTTCTATTAATAAGAAGAAAAAGTCATATTTTGCCTGCACCCAGTACCGCACAGTATCGTGTAACACCGGTGAGTTTTTTTGCGCCCGCGCATCGGATCAGCGTCCATCAGCGAAAACGAAAGTGGAAACTATGACGACATTGTTCTCGAAGAAAAACGCGAGCGTGCGAAAAACTGGGGAAAAGTTGCAGCTACGCGGTAATTATCCGCCGCGGATACTCACGACATTGCTGTGGCGTCTCGGAGACTGCGCGCTAGAAAAGGTAGTTTGTCTCTTCACATGCGCTTGCGCATTGCGCGTGACAGTATGAAAAGATAAAATCTTCCTGTAAATTCTTTTGATGTGAATATGGTTTTGCAGTTTCCATACCTAGTGGGTATTTGGAAAATAGTATTCGGAGTAAAATAAATTGCGGGTGTATGGGGTCGTATTGAAATTTTTGACTCTAGAGAAGGCTTAGCTTTTAGGGTTAGGGGTCGGACAAAAGTCGCTCTCGAAGGCCAAGTTACGCCAAATCAAGATAAAGAAGAGATCTCTAAAATACAACACTGTGATGATTATGAAAATACATATAACATACAACCTTCCAGTTTTCTTGAAATCGGATAAAAAGATTCAGGTACAGTATATAACAATGTATATAACAGTATACAGTATATAACAGTATATAGTACCCTTTTAAGTTACATAAAATGATTATTCAAAATACCATTCGCTAGCTCTATTTATCATCTAACATAACCCAGCCCGTCGTATATCATTAGGATGTAAATTAACAAATTTCACGCATTCTACGACCAACTAACCGACAATCAAACCAATTTATTTCAAGTAATTTATTCCGCTAACATCTCAAGAATTCTGTTTCAAGACTTTGCTCCAAGGATAGTGTCAAGGTCCCTGTCTAGACTTAGTAGGCGAGTACAGACCCGGGGTCTGCTAGACATCTAATTGCTGTTAAAGCTGAAGCAACTTTGTCGACAATATTTTATAATTGTGAGGCGCTTTAGGCTTGAAATAAGAAATAAGATGTGATTATATATTTTTCTGGATTTAGGGTCTAGAAAATTCTACAGGACCTCAATTAGTGTTTGACAATGCCTTAAGATGTTTTAGAAACGATTTCTTCATATATTTTCACTAGTCTTCCACCCTGCGGCTCTACACGGATGTCGGCTATTTGGACTTTTGATCATATCTTCGGTTCTACTCGACTAATTGCGATCAAACAAACGTACGATTTTGAATCTGACCAGTACTTTTTGCGTACAATGCGGATAAACAACTAGACAAGAATTCCAATAAAAATGTTGTCGTGTTCAGTGTGGTATTTATCTAAATATCTCCAATGTACACACTCGACCACTTTACAATTATATTTGGTCCGTCTTTAACTGCACCACGCTTGTTGGTAATAGGTACAATACAACGCACTATAGGGGAGCCACATTGCAAACATTCCATTAACAGAAAAAGTAATACGTAAATGGATAGTAACTTAACAAAATAACCTTTTACACACACATACATACATATAATCACGCCTTTATCCCCGGAGGGTTAGGCAGAGGTGAATTAACATAACACCCACATTTCACCAATTTGTATTCAGTCCCACGTAATAGGGGGTGAGCCTATTGCCGTATTCCGGGCACTATTGTTGACTCGAGCCAAGCATCTAAGGCTGAGTCTGGGCTGTACATATCTGTCTGATGTTAAAGTTAATCAGCCTTTCCCTTAGTCGCCTTGTACCACACCACATGGGAAGAGAAGGGGTGGCCCAAATTCTACTCTGCCGGGAACCACCTTTTACACGATTGGCACGAAGTAAATAGCGATACAGACATAAGAGAGAGTAAACTAACTTTAGCACCTAGATTTATTGATTTCTATACGAATTTTCTTATAGTCACAGATTAATAATTTATTATCATTTCTCTAAGTTTTATAGGTGTATAGGAGAAAACGTTGGACTACGCACGAGAATAAGGTATAGTACATACCTACTAACTTTGACAATATACTAATGCCCGTTTGCACTAAACTCTACTTAGGTTAATCCTTGTAAAGTGACTCCTAAGTCTAAGATAATCTTAACTTTATTTTCAATTGCACCAACATATTTACGAAAGGGCATTCCTAACTTAAGATAAGCCTAGTAAAGCGAATGAAGGTGTAAATGAACGAATGAATTAGCCAATTGTCTATGATAATTGAGCGATTGTCTATGATTTCTTTAACGATCTCGTCGAAATTTTGGCGCAAACGCGGGAAAGCGCACATCGCAGTATTATTTTATTTTTCGAAATTGGTGTGAATTCGAGTTTTTAAGTGTAAAAATGGTGGATTTTTAGACTTAACGTCTTGGACAATTCACACAAGTGTAGGAAAGTGGGATATTACAGTGAATTGTGGCATTTTGTGTTCGTTCCAAATTTCCTGGGGGAGCTTTCAGTAAAGTCCCCACAACTTTACTGAAGCAGAAATCATCACTCATCGTCATCGTCATGGTAATCATCACTCATCGTCATCGTCATGAAAAAATATTGTATTGAAGATATTTAAGGTTTAGGCTGATGGCTTTGTGCCAAGCTCCAATAAATAATAATAAAAAAAAAACGATCTCGTCTCGTCAGTCAAGTCGCGTAAGCCACGTTGTATTTAAATTTATTTAAAAATAATAATAAATAAATTTAGATTATTTATTTATTTAGTTTAATGTCATGTGCCAAACAGTACATAACAGTACCGGACATTGATTGACAACTGTCAAAAAAATAGGGTTAGGAGATTCTTAAAACGTTATGACTTACTTAATCGGTGTCATAAGAATTAAGATTGACTTAGCGTGTTTAGGAGTATCTTAGGGTTGGTGCAATGCATTTTCTTGTAAAGAGTGTCTTATATACTTTAGGCATCAGGTTAAGATACTCTTAAGTTCAGTGCAAACGGGCATAAGACCCGTATTGTAGAACGATACTCAGTCCTGAATCTTAGATTTAAGGCACAGATTGTATTCTAGACGACAGTTTTAACGTCATCGTGGGTGTCGATTCACAAGAGCGTCGTTGTGTAATACTGAACTTAAAATACTTAAACAAAAGTTTGATTTTTCTCTAAAAAAACTACGCAATAATAAAAACAATAGCATACATCGCATTATTAATCTAACATCTTCAAAAGATAGTCTCCGTAATAAAGCTAATATTCTGAGAATTGCTCAAGTTGGTACATAAGTTAGAAGCCAGACCCCTCCGTGAAAGGGAAACGTAATAACAACGCAGAACTGTTTCAAGTTTACTAGTGCAAGTGCAGTGGGCTGCGCCGGCGCAGCGCCGACGCACAAGAGATAGTGCCGCTCGGATACCGCGCGGAGATAAATTGATAAGGTTGATGAATGTGTGTGTTTGGTTGATGTTTTTATTTTAGTTTCGCAAGATAATAAAGCGTTAATGTTTTTAATGTTGTATGGTTATACGAGTATGAATTTATTTTGTGTTTTTATTATTTTGATAATAATATTTTAGGGCATAAACAAGCGATTTTTATACTCAATCTAAGCGTAACTTGAAATATGACTTCTGTAATGCGGATAAAATATGTTTTTTTACATATTTCTATTTATTTTCTATTTACAAAGATAGTATTATGATCTTTGTAAATATGTATTTACAAATATAGTATTTACAAATATATATATATTTCTATATTATATTACTAATATGCTTAGTATACTACATTATAATTATGTAATACCCTATATCAACTTTACTTAATACTACCCACAATGTCTAACACAAGCTTTTCCTAAAAATAGCACATTCATCTAAATATAGTGCAAAAATATCTCGAGACTAGTTTTATAAGACCCACGCTCCTGTGTGCCGTACGCTGTAATGTCAAGTTTCCCTCGCCTAGCCGGCCGTGCAACCAGAATGCACTTTCTTCCTACACACGCACATACACGGAAACAAACACAGCTATAAGCCGCTGCGCTTGTGTGCGTACTAGGGACGTCGCACATACACAATCTGCATTCTGTTTACACACTATTGCATTTTCTGCTACCTTGTGTTCGTCGAAAGTCTGAATGAAATCATACTATAACTTTTATTACTGTCTTTCTATTGATAAAATATTTATTTTTTGTTTCAAAGGGAAACTATAAGAAAAGATTGTGAAAATTTTATATAGTTAATAGTTGATCGTGGGGACGTTTCCGAGATTCTCTTTATGAGTTGATGTCAATTAAAAACAGGGAAAAGCTGTTTTGGATAGACTTGGAAATTGAATGCAAAATGACTTCAGAGACGACGTTTTTTTAGAGTAGGTATGTTGAGATAGCAATTATATTTGTGTTGTATTACTAAGGTGGTATACGAAAATATATGTATGTGAATTATTATTATTTTTCTAGTGATTTTGATATCATCATCATTTCAGCCGAAAGACGTCCACTGCTGGACAAAGGCCTCCCCCAAGGATTTCCACAGTGACCGGTCCTGCGCCTTCCGCATCCATGCCCTTCCCGCGACCTTCACCAGGTCGTCGGTCCACCGTGTGGGAGGCCTGCCTACACTGCGTCTTCCGGCGCGTGGTCGCCACTCGAGAACTCTCTTGCCCCAACGGCCATCTGTTCTACGAGCTATGTGCCCCGCCCACTGCCACTTAAGTTTGGCGATTCTGTGTGCTATGTCGGTTACTTTAGTTCTCCTGCGGATCTCCTCATTTCTGATTCGATCACGCAGGGAAACTCCGAGCATAGCACGCTCCATCGCCCTTTGGGTGACCTTGAGCCTTCTTATGAGGCCCATAGTAAGGGACCAAGTCTCACTTCCGTAGGTCATCGCTGGCAACACACACTGATCGTAGACTTTCGTCTTGAGACACTGCGGTATTTTGGACGAGAAGATATTACGAAGCTTCCCGAACGCTGCCCAGCCGAGTTGGATTCGACGATTGACCTCTTTCTCAAAGTTGGACCTGCCTAACTGGACTGTCTGTCCCAGGTAAACATATTCGTCGACAACTTCGAGTGTAGAGTCTCCAACCTTTAAAGAAGAAGTGGGTGCGACATGGACATTTGACATAATTTTCGTCTTGTCCATGTTCATTTTGAGGCCCACTTGTTGGGAGGCTCTACTGAGGTCTTCGAGCATTGTGCCTAGGTCTTCCAAGGTCTCAGCCATGACTACGATATCGTCAGCGAATCGAAGGTGAGTGATGTACTCGCCGTTGATATTGATGCCGAGTCTTCTCCAGTCCAGGAGCTTGAAAACATCTTCCAGGCCGGCGGTGAACAGTTTCGGAGATATAACGTCTCCCTGTCTCACCCCTCGCTGCAACTGGATAGGTTTTGAGCTTTGATCCTGGAGGCGGACTGACATGGTGGCGTTTTCGTACAAACACTTCAGCGCTTCGATATATCGATAGTCAATTTGGCACCGTTGGAGAGACTGTAGCACAGCCCAGGTCTCGATCGAATCGAAGGCTTTCTCATAGTCCACAAACGCCAAGCAGAGTGGCTGATTATACTCCTCAGTCTTCTGTATAATCTGTCGCAGCGTATGTATGTGGTCTATGGTGCTAAAGCCTTTTCGGAAACCGGCTTGTTCGGGAGGCTGGAAGTCGTCGAACCTGCGAGCGAGACGATTCGTAATGACTCTCGAAAACAACTTGTAGACATGGCTCAGAAGCGAGATAGGTCTATAATTCTTCAACAAGGTTTTATCACCTTTTTTGAAGAAGAGTACCACCACACTTCTGTGCCATGCCTTAGGCGTTCGTCCCTCGAGTATGACGGAATCAAATAGCTTCTGAAGAGCTTTAAGTATCGGTGTTCCACCAGCTTTTAGAAGCTCAGCCGTGATCCCATCATCACCCGGTGCCTTATTGTTCTTTAGCTGTTTGAGAGCCATTCTAATCTCGTACAGGCTGACGTCCGGGATATCCTCGGTATAGTGTCGGGTCAATCTGGCTCTTGGGTCTTTGGCCAGATTATTAACAGATTGCCGTACACTCGTGTATAATTGTCCGTAGAACTTCTCGACCTCTTCCAACAGCTCCGGCTTTGACGAAATAATTCTGCCATCCTCCGCTTTCAGCTTATTCAGTTGGCTTTGACCAACAGACAGATCCCTTGCGAAAACCTTTGAGCCTTTGTTGCTCTCAATCGCCTCCTTAATACGAGTCGTATTAAATTGGCGTAGGTCGCGAGTCAAGGACTTGGAGATCTGTCTGTTTAAACTCCGATACTGAGTGGCATCTTCAGAGGACTGCAGAACCAAATTTCGTCTTTGTTCCATGAGTTTGTTGGTGAGGTCCGAAATCTTTTTGGTTCCTTTTGAACGACGGGCTTCGAAGATCTTAGACCCAGTCGTTTGGACAATTTCCACAAATCTGTCATTGTAATCATCCACATTTTCGCAATCTCCCAGGCATTCGAAGCGATTCTGCAACTCGAGCTGAAAGTGCTCAGGGTTCTGGAACTGGATAGGTGCTGGTCGGAGCGTAGACTTCATCAGTCGACATCTTTCGAGCTTTGTTCTAAGATTCAATGTGCCTCTTACCATCCGGTGATCGCTTCCTGTTTTTACTGAATTGATCACGGAGACATCATTGAATATGTGCCTCTTTGTCGACAAGATGAAATCAATCTCATTTTTTGTGACACCATTAGGGTGTAGCCATGTCCACTTACGCTGTTCCGGCTTTCTGAAGAAGGAGTTCATCATAAAAAGGCCCTCCTTCTCCATGAAGCCGGCCAGCAGATGGCCACGTGCATTCCTCTTTCCATATCCAAATTGCCCCACTCTCAGCTCATTGTCGCTTCGTTTGCCCAGTTTCGCGTTAAAGTCCCCCATCACAACGGTATAGTGTGTTCGGGAGCTATGCATGGCTTTAGAGATATCCTCATACATAGTCTCCACCTCGTCGTCGGGGTGTTTCGAGGTCGGTGCGTGTACCTGTATGACCTTCAGCGAATACCGTTTGGTGATTCTGAGTATAAGGTACGCTACCCTCGTCGAAACACTCTCGATCTGGACCACGTTGTTGACAAGGGACCTGTGGACGATAAACCCGACACCACCCTGGGACAGTATGTCACCCTCCCGGAAATAGAGCAGGTTACCGGATTTGAGGATCATGGTGTCCTGCCCCTCTCTCCGGACTTCACACAATCCTACGATATCCCACCGTAACCTGCTCAATTCTTCCTCGAGTTCAGCGAGCTTCTCGTCGGTTCGCAGTGTGAGCGTGTTGTACGTTGCCAGGGCCAAAGGTCGTCGGGGTTGGTAGCCTGGCATCTGCCGGGGATTCTTCGCACCCCTTGCCCCGCCGTTACCATGGCCGCTACCATAGCCAGGAATAGCGGGGCCGCCGGGGACTAGGGGCCGTTTCTTATGTTTCCTCATCATGGGGGGTTATGCCGTAATCGCCACGCTTGGCAGGCGGGTTGGCGATCGCAGTTTGGTGGCTAGTACGCGGAAAGATGCTGCTGCCCATCCTCCGGTATTTGAATCCCTTAGTCGCCTCTTACGACACCCACGGGAGGAGATGGGGTGGTGCTATTCTAGGGCCACTCCACAGGCATTTTGATATACTTCTGATATAATAGTTGGTTTCTAAGATTTCAATTCTTAGGTAGGTAAGTAGAAGATACGAGCATTGCCCTGTATGCCTGCTTTTGTGCTGTATGCTTCACCCATTATCTCATCTCTACTTCAAGTACAGCTCTTTGTGGTCAGATCGATTATGAGAAAACATCGGGATGTCCTACAGCCCAACCCGGCCAAACCCGACTCAATTTAAATGCTTAAGTACGAAACTTTATAACCTAATAAACAAATACACACATATTGCAGGACTTCCCAAACATAAGGCTAAAGCTCAGGCTGTTGAGTGGTTACAGCAACTAGACTATGAAAGGACAGAAGATTTGCTTAAATTTCACGAATAGTTGAAGACGAGTGCACACGCACACGCACACGCACACGCACACGCACACGCACACGCACACGCACACACACACACACACACACACACACACACACACACACACACACACACACACACACACACACACACACACACACACAAACACACACACACACACACACACACGCGCTTGCCTTTGTTAATTAAATTTTTCATGAAAATGATAAAGATATAGATATAGTTCTCAATAGTCATTTACAAGTAAACATAATACGAAAAAAACACAAATACAGGCATCAGCTCAGATTGGGTGGCAGTTTATGGTACATATTTAATACAGTTGTAACTTAGGAATTATTAATTTTAAGACCAACATTGTTACTTATATTTGCGACAATAAACTTATCTTATCTTATCAGAGCATGAATAAGGCAAGCATGAGGCTCATGAATAAGGACTCCGGTCGGGTCCGAAACTAGTCGGGCGCATCCTGACGAGTGACGTGAGTATAGCCGTAGTAAAGTTATCGAATTGAAAAATGGCTCACGATAGTTTCTATACAAAAATGTATAATATGTATGTATTTCTAAGTGAGTATATCCGTTATCTAGAACCCATAACAGAAGCTAATTAAACTACGCTTACTTTGAGTCTAAATAGTGTTGTATAGAATGTCCTAGAATATATATTTCTTTAGAGTATTTAATGATATTTAAAGTTTCTACGTGTAAAGTAAAAAAATTCATTACCTTAAACGTTAAAACTACAATTGTAATTTCCTATATAGCTTGTGTATTCAGTGAAATAACAAAACATATTGAAAGGAATCACTGGTAAAACTATCAATTGACATGAATTTTGTACTATCAATTTAATACCAAGAAATATATTTCAGACTCGCACAAAAAGTAACATGCCTAATTATTTCGTTTCTGTGGTATACAGAAATAATTATTCTATTTATGTTTCCTTTAACTTCAAAGAATATTTTTAACATGTATGTTATTTTTATGAAGTCATATTTGTAAGTCCCGGGTCCTTTAAGCGCGGCGTGAAAAAGCATCTAATGAGGCCGTCAAGCTGAGAGCCACCATTGTAATATTAGTATTGATATCTGTAACGGTGACTCATTTTCCTGAGGCTTTGACTTCAGTTTACCTTCTATCAGATGTCGAGTGTTTCTTAAATTTATGGAAAATGTTTCAAACATTCTTTTTTCAAACTGGAATTGCATTTTGATGTCTGGACAACAGACATCCAAACATGTACACAAACTTTTACATTTACACATAAGATAAGTGGGATACTAAGATCTGTCATCTTATAAAAAATCAAATCTTAATATCGTCTTCTGATCCGCCATCTTTGAAATTTCATAATCACATATCTTGTAGAAATTTCACAGTTGGCAATAAACTTTAGTTAATATTTAGAGCTTATAATATTATTGGAAACCGAGTGGTGGCCTATTTAGCTAGTGCATCGCGTCCTTGGCTGGCTTCCCACACCTCGGCCGCTGTTTCTAACTACACAAGCAGATATTCTCGATTTCAATAATGACTTTCTTTAATAAAAATATTAAATACTACTTAATCGTCTTACTATTGTAGGTGTGTTACAAGATTGGTCAGAACGTTTGACTTTGGCAACACTAATTTCGATATTTTAATAGTATAAAGCAATTCACAAATGCAATAAATAAACTACTATAATTTTCCCTCCGGATTAGGCAGAGTTCTGCATATATCCTTGTACACAAAGCAAGTTCAATTCTTTATATGATTATTAAATGATACTTATTATAGGTACCATATTTTTATGTGTGTCGTAAAGAGGATTATTTTTAATGAAAGCTGAATTCTATATGTTATACAAAATGATATTAGGATATTTTTCTTTCATTGAACAGCTATTAAGAAAGTCTTTGTAAACTTTTGTTCTCTAGAAGTTTAAGATTGTGAATTAATTAGGTTTGTTATTATAAAGAAAGATCTTTGTTGGCTTTATACACAGTTTCAGGCTGTAAGCAATTGTTTGTGCTTATAAAACCCAGATAACCAATATTACATCAACAAAATTCTGTCGATAGTTTAGGTTAATTTGAAGCTGTTTGACCTTTTAAGTCAAATTCTCTTAATTTTTTTGCTATATATAAGAAACTGCTGTGGAACATCACTACTTGCTTAATATCCGGATATTATAATATAATTCTTATAAAGATGCACAATCAGGAACCAGAAATGGTTACACTCGTAACTTCAAGAAGCAGGCAGGCAGCGTTTTAGTTCAGGAGTTATAACTAGATGGGAACATTGTTATGGCAAACTTTTTATAATTTTTAGTATTAAAATTAACTTATCAAAAATAAAACATACACAAAAACATTATTGAGCATGACTGAACAAAAGTATTATTTTAATCTATAATGATTTTGCCAGATTCTGCAGTAATTGTAAAAGTTGGCACAAAACTAAATAAATAAATAAATAAATAGCATGATGCATGAATCTTTATTTATTACGTTACCAACGAGTTTTACATGCTTACCTGCTTACCTTATCATGTATTTAAGTTCTGAAATAATTTACGTGATTCTAAGTCAGCAAATAAAAGTTTTAACATGGTTTTAACTTTTTTATTTCTTTAAATGAGTCTACTACTGCCATCTATTCATTTCTGAATATTCCTAAAGATATTTTATTAGTATCGGTACCCCATGTTAGTATATATAATTTATTAAATTATAGCAATTTATACCATATGTAAACTCGATTCATATCTGTTTTTGTGTAATTTTTTTTGACCACAAGCCCCGTGCCTCGCGGCACATAATGCTGGTTTAAGGTGACTAAATGAGGTATTTGCCTCGGACCTCCACTGAATCCATTCGTACCTATATTGACAGCCGATCATGATAATAGATCGACAATCCCTGCCATTGAAGCCTACTATAACATTTATGTCGGATAACTTTATTTTAAAAAACCAAAGCTAAAAAACCTAATCTATTTGATGAACATAACTAAATTAATATACTACCGTGCCAACAAGAATTTCGCAATAGTTTCTATTTGTGCAGTGTATCGTGTAATGCTCGTGTATTGTAGTTTATGGTCCTATGTCCAGCGCGCATGCTACCGACTGGAACTTACCTGTGGACAAACAAGCAAAATATTAGTATTAAGTTATATTAAACACAGTATGAGTTAAGACTTAAGTGTATACTAGATACTAGAATACAAAATTAAAAGATGATGTAAACTAAATAGACCTAAAAATCTGTCTTTAACGGCTAGAGTGCATTGTCACGATGTTTGTGTCTGTCTGTGGATTTTTTACGGTTTTGTTACTTGTTTTGTTTGACTTGAAACCAATCCGCCTATTCCTATATTAAAACCGTGAACTAATGGAGGCCGCCACCGTCCCTTCCACATTGTCAAATCGTTATCGTACCTAATACTTAGTATGCATATGACAGTGACAATCAATTTTAACTATTTCGCGGAATCGTTAGTACTTCTGTGAAATGCGCGCAAAATTTTTTTTTAAACGACCATAGAAAATGTCTATATCATTCTAAAAATAAAAATGCTCTAATGTTTTAAATTAGTTATTATCACCAACCATGTGGCCTTTTGGCCAACCTATTAAGGTAAAAGCACCAATGGCAAACACTTTAAGGACAAATCAAACTGCACTCTACGAAATTTAATCGGTATATTCATTACAGAAAGGTTGTTACATCCTTTTTCAACTGTTACAGCAATATTTAGACATTAACTTTTGTAGATAAAATCTTTAAAAGCTATTATACTTTTAATTACAGCCTCCATTGCGTAGCGGTAGTGAACGCGGCCGCTCTGCAGGAGCCGCGGGTTCGATCCCCGCACAGTGCGAATATTTGTATGAATAAATATGTATATTTGCATTGGTCTGGGTGTTTCTATGTATAATATGTATGTATTTACAAAAAAAAAGTATCTAAGTATGTTTATCTGCTTCTAGATTTCATAACACAAGCTAGTTAAGCTATGCTTACCATAGATCTAGATAGCGTTGTGTAAAATGTTGTGGCATATTTTTTTTAAATATTATTGTACAGTAGGTATGTCGCAAGTACCAGTAGTACATAAGTACTTAAATCTTATATGAGCCATAAAAAGACGGCAATGGTCCACGTAGGTTAACAATTTACATATTTATAACATCCATACTAAAATTAGTGATGATCATTACTATTAATAAATAAAAAAATCACACATATTAAAAGTCACTACCCTTAACAAAAACTGGCTCCAATTCAGTATTTATTTACGTAGGCGTTGTGAATTTTTGAACATGTATGCCATTGGGTGTCTTTTAAGTAAATAGTTATGTAAATCAAGTAGTTACTTTTCTTACAATAAAGGTATTTTCATAAGTGTCCACGATTGGGTTAGTATCCACCATTGGTGCTTTTACCTTAATGTAATATTTAATGTTTAATTTCATTAACAGCAAGGCTCACTTACCGTCTAGCATAACGGTACAAAAGCCACTTTTAGTGCCTAAGTACATGCTACTAAAAATCCACCACATTTCCTAAGAACAATCAATTTACACAGGCAGAATCGCGTGACCAACAGTGAAAACTGCATTTCTTTCGTGAGAGAGACCAAAGATGTATATCTAACAAGTGTGAAAGAGAGCGAAGATATGCACGCCTCTGCAATTTACTATCTAAAAGTGAATGTTTTTCTCGCTGTAAACAATACAGGCGAGATCTGTCTACTGTAGGTTGACCTAAATAAAGGACTTGTGGGCTGAAGTCGGAGCTCTGCTTAAGCTGGACGGGGAATATGGTATTTAATTACAATGCTACCGTTATAAGTAACTGTAGTTTTTAACTGATTTTATGGTTCATTATGGGTAATTTTTTTTAGTGCTAAGAGATAAAGTAGTGCCTTTCTTTTGAAAAAGGGGCGAAAATACTAAAAACATAGGACGAGGTCTTGTTAAAGGAATAGATAAATGATGAAATAGTTATTTAATGTTTTTAAAGTCTATATCGAAAATGGTTATTATTTTATAATGTCACCTGTTTTATGGTGATCCCCATCAAACAAATATAAATTAAAAATAACTAAATACAGTAATACAAACATTGCAAAATCTTCTAGAACAAAATTTTGCAATCGTAAGCCATAATTTGTTACTTATGAAATCTTTTTGGATGTTTACCGAAACATCCAGAACATTTCAATGGTTTTTGGACCGAGCAGGAAACGGCGACTTTACTCGCGTAGAAAATTATTTAAAGTACGAATAGGGTCTTTAAGAAATATTAAAAAAAAAATAAGTTTTGTGTTTTTGAATAGACAATATTTATGTGAATAGACGAGGAGATATTGGGAGTGACTATTTGAAAAGAGACAGATTATGATCATGAGTTTCTGGTAAAAGATTAACGATAGTAGAAAAGCTTTGGCGGTTTTTTTGGCGCGTCAGTAGAAATTGTTTAAAGTGAAATTCCAGCAGTAGAGGAAGTTGCGTACATTCGACATAGTTATTTGAATTTCGAACTACCAGTGGCTCTATTTTAAAATTTGGAACAGTTTGATTTGATTCTAATTAAAAATATAAATCATAGAGAAAATATTTTTTTGTTATAATTTTTATGCTTCATCTGTTTTTACCCGATTATGCCAAAGCCAAAGGAGGGTTATGAGTGTATAAATTAACCTTTAATTGAGCTATCCAGGATATATTTAGGTGGCTCAGTTGGCAGAGAATTCCCTTCATAAACGGACCATTATGAGTTTGCATGTTTGTTATTGACCGCAATAGGCTCGCCCCCTGATACGTGGGGCCGAAAATCTACCCCTTTGGGGATGTACTGGCGTGAGTATAGGTGTAATATGTAAGATACACGAACATTCACATTTTTTCTACTTATTGCCATTAATTTTTCTTCTGCTATTGTTGGTTATGATATACAATTTGACAAAATAATTTTCCTTCTTATGTATGCTGGCAATACTTAGCTAAAAATAGAACAGAGCGGGAAATTGGTTCTCAGAATTTCGCTTAAGAAACTCAAACGAAACATAAATTTATGTAAGAGTATATTGTAGACATTCTGACGTCGTTACTTTAAAAATAAATAACTCGTTGCCAAAAATAAAAACCTTATTTCATGAAGGTGTTGTTCTTTGTAGTAACACCATTCTTTATTTCTTAATCAAAATGAATGATTCAAACAAAATGTTTAATTTGTAAAAGTTATTTATTATGTATTGTTGAAAAATTCAAAATCAAAATCAAAATCATTTGATTTTTGATTTGATATGTCTTGGCCCTAGAATGTGCGCACATTTTGAGCACATTCTAGGGCCAAGACATATTTAAAGAGATTTTTATTACATATTGATTGAACTAACAATTCACACTCGCGGAAAAGGATTCCAGCTAAACAGGATTAAATCTATGCATATTATTTTAACTTTAGGGACGACCCTAAAGTTAAAATAATATGCATATATATATATATATAATATGGCCTTAGCACGACATAGGTACTTCTATATCTACGGTTGTCTCCGTCCTGTTTCACATAATTGCAGCACCTCACTGTTGGTAACCCCAATGCCACTACTAAGACTATGCCAGTTGTAGCAAGAACTTTCGGTATTTCTTGCCATCCCTGTTGGATTAGCTGCCCTAGGGGCCTTTTCGAAGCTGCAGCCATTTGATATTAAATGAAAATTTCGAACTATATTTTTTTGAAGTGAAAACTTCTTTAGCAGCGTTGAATGAGTAAAAGTGTTTAACTCACGTCAGGATCACTTGACCTTTGAACCATAACCGACGACTGACGTCATACAACATTAGCAACATATTGTTTATTTTGGTAGGTGCGTTAAGCAGCTTTGTAGCTTAGCGTTAAGCGCTTCGACTGTAGACTTACATTACTTATGGTTTCAGATAGCACCGGGCTTGAACCTGGGCTTCTGACACGTTTTGTGATTATTTTTTCTTTTTGTAATTTATTAATTTCTTTTGGCAGAAAATTAGTGATAGGTTCTATGATTGGCGCTATATTATAGGTATGGTATGGTATGGTATGGTATGGTATAGTATGGTTTGGTATGGTATGGTGTGGTATGGTATGTTCTTTTTATCTTTTTCTCTGTAAATAACGCAGGAAGAAAGAAAAAAAAGAAATTCACTTCTGCCGGCACTCCCGGAGTGCAACCCGTCTTTGTTTTACAAAGAAGGCCCTGACATTTTATGGTTGTGTTGTGAGGTTCACGAAGATATTACCGCGGTGGATGAGCTCAAAAGAACAAAAAAAAGGCAAAACTATCCGCGCGCTAGAGCCTCATTTGCTTCGAGATTTAGGTCCAAGATTCGTGTTCTTAGGTATATCTATCAGGTTAGCGGGCTTCTTTGTAATTTAAATCTGTTTGACAGCTCTATGAAAATGTTCAAACTAGGTCATAAATAAATTCTGTTTCTTTTTTTTACCGAACAAATAATTGAGTCCCTATGAATATTGTTGCCATTCACAGGCAAAGACTTATTTCTATTTTTAAACAATCAATTACGAGATAAATGAGTGGGGAGGAATGGGGAGTGTGATGGTCTCGGTAGACAGGTACTTATGGGAATGAAGTGATAAAAAAAGATCAACAGAAATATTACTTGTGACAAATTACTTCCAAGAAATGTAATACGTTGCCAAACACACCTTTAGCAATCTTTTTTCAAGTTGCAAAATTCTTCGATAAGAATTTTCGGCCTTTTTGATAACAGTCAAATCGCAGAGCCTCAGCAGTTGCATAGACATTGCCTCGCTGGCTGTATTCTACTTTCCACGGCGAGTGTCCTGATGAGCTATTTCAACTGATCCCTGCTCCCTTCCTGCCTAGAATAACTCGTGTTACCCTGCGATGTCACTCACATACGTAAGAAACTATAACATATAGCACTAAGTTGCTTAAAACGTCGTTACTTTGTCACACGATAAAGAGCTAGAAAGCTCTGCCCGCACACGTGATTCCTCCTTGTTACAATCCCGGGTTTTATAAGCGAGGAGTGAAATAGCATCTATTGAGACTATCAAGGTAGGAACTGTCATTTTAAGGTTGAAAACATCCAAAATGGTGGCCTGTGCTTACAGAACTTATCCTTAGTTTCTTACCATGTAGCTAGGTCATAGTCAATTGATAGTGTGTATATTACTCTATATAAATCTGTCAGCCTCTGTGGCGTGAAGAGCATGTTAAGCCTTCTTTGACTTCCTCACAGTACCTGTTTTTTTGTTACGAAATCATAATTTAGCTTTATCGCCAAACCGGGCACGTTGCATTATCCCCCAGAAAAATCTCGAACAGGCAGGCATTATGTATTAATTACGGTGTAGCCTATTGCGGGGAGCTTCCTAGACACTCCCCCCACAGCCGGCACGTCTGAAGGTCGGGGCGTTCACCCGCAGACTCACCCCCCACCCCCTACGCACACAAACACGCACCAAATCCAACGAGGCCATGTTACGTTGTTGAGTGATTGTGTGTGTGCGTTACGGTCTGTAGTGAGTGTGTGTGTGCGTTGCTTTTTCAGGTATATTAATAAGCACCTTTTTTGTTAATACGCTTTGTGATTTCACCCAAATAAGCTGTAATGGATTAATAGGTTTTAATACTGTTATGATTATGAAACATATTAAACCAAATATTATGTATTTTTTCTTAAGCTACGTTAAATTGCTTTTATTAGGAATGAATATATCCTATCTATTTTTATGGGGCTTCGTGACTAAGGGATAGTACTGACCTGGTAGCTGATAGTAATCACACAACCCAGGCACGGCAATAAGCTTGTCGCCTAGTACATGGAAGCAAAAGATATACCTAGTTGGTGTTACCAATGTGGTTATTAATATACATCTCGGTGATATAATGGTGTGAGCGTATATGTTCAAAAAAAAGACGGGTTGCACTCGGGGAGTGCCGGTAAAAGTGAAAACTTTTTTTTTTCTTTTTCGTTATATACAGTGAAAAAGATAAAAAGAACATATCATATCATACCATACCATACCTATAATTTAGCGCCAATTGTCGAACCTATCACTAATTTTCTGTCAGAAGAAATTAATGAATTACAAAAAGAAAAAATAATCACAAAAAGGGTCAGAAGCCCAAGTTCGAACCCGATACTATCTGAAACCATAAGGACTTACAGTCGAAGCGCTTATCGCTAAGCTACGAAGCTTCATAGCGTACCTAACAAAATAAACAATCTGTTGCTAATGTTGAATGACGTCAGTCGTCGGTTACGGTTCAAAGGTCAAGTGATCCTGGCGCGAATTTAACACTTTTTACCCATCTAAGTTTTCACTTCAAAAAAATCTAATTCAAAATATATTTCTTTATACCATTGTTGCCAACCATATTGGGAAAAACTCCAGTTAGTTGTGTATTTGAATGTAACTTCAAAGGAAATAAATACACTTTAACGGGACTTTTTCGTGGAAATATTTCCAATACACAAAAATAAATGCCTGCTTTCATTGGAAAGATAATATTTAGTATCAATTGATCTCGATATACATAATTCAAGGAACATTTAGAGCAGAATTAGGGGCTTCGTTTCATTAAGGGACGCCTAGAATGCCTAGGTAAGGTATTTTTTTTTGTTCGGAAAACATTCAGCTCAGTTTTACAGTAAGTTAAAGTTAATAAGAATGGTACATAAGGCCAATAAAGTTTTCACTGCAGCTTATACAATACATGGAGTGAACTTATTCAAATATTACATGAAGTGAACAAAATCATATAAAAAATAAGAAATGTAACCTAAAAAAATAACCTAACAAACATTTTATAGGCTCTTGGGAGGTAAAGCTTTTACGGCGTTACTGTATTGTGTTTGCGTTTTGGAAAATATATCTATGCAATTATACAAATCATTATGTCTGTGACATGCTCTTGCAGTAAATCGATTCTCAAAATAATTTGTTCTACAAATTGGTGTGTAAAATGTAGGTAGTTATAATAGGCGACGTGTGAAGACCACGGTACTCAGTTCCCATCAGGTGAACCGTATATTTTTCAACCACTTAAGTGGTATAAACCTCTAATGGAATAAAATCGTCTATAACTGTCAAGCAATCGAATGTTCCAGAACCACGCCACGCGACTTCAAAACCGAAAAACAAGAAGCCTTATAGTCGTATTTACATTTCATAAACCCCAAATTTACATAACCCATCTAAATATAAGAGTTACGAAATCTTAATGAAATACTTATAAATAGGGCTGTTTCAACATGGCGCCAATTTCCTCCTCAAACAGGTATATTTGTGTCGTAAAATTCTCAATGGTGTTGCTCCCTTTAGTAGATAATGTTACCAGAATGTCTCCGTTACGGAAAGTGCCCTGTGGGGTCCATGGCCTGTAAAAGTTTCGTTTTTGAGTCGCCGTTACGTGCGAGTTAAGTTTAGGTGTACAATATATGTGTATTTTTATGTGGTCTATTTTTAATTGCCTAATAGTTAAATTGGGTGAAGTTCTAAAAACAACATATTTTGAAATTATGTATGTTGAAATAGAATAAGGACACCCAATATCTTCCTGTGTGTGTCATGTAGAAGGCTACTAGCTTATAAGGTTGTTCTCCTTTCGATAGTAAACAAACGGTCCATGTTTCACGGCATTACGCTTGCCTGTTACGTAGGGCAGAAAATCATACTTTCCCTCTTTCTGAAATTTTACTTTCAGCTACAATCCAATGCAAAAAAGCACATGCAGCACCAAAAATTAGAAAATTTTAATACTTACCTTTCTGCGCCTCGCTTCGGAGATTTACATATGTGATTATATATGTACCTATTGAAATTGTGGTCCACAAAAAGAATGGACGCTGTTAAGAAGCAGAATGCCTTACGTGAGTCTGTATACAGATAGATATAATCCGGAAAACTATAAATAATGAGTGAATTGGTTACTGGCGATAGAAATTTGATGGCACAAATTTGTTACAAATTTCGCCCGGGTGGGTACCACCGTGCACTATTGTGAAAAACCTTCCATAGTAATTCGACGCAGACGACAATCCTCTTTTGATGAGGCCGTCAAGCTGAGTGCCACCTTTGTAATGGTGACCGTCTTTCCTGAGACTTTGCCTTCAATAGAATAGTTCGTAAGAATTTCGGTTGACGCTCCACTGTTGCCTCAAAGACAGATATAAAAGGAGAAATTTGGATTCGGTAGCTTAGTGGTCAAAGCATTGCCCCTGTAAGGCAAAGATCGCGGGCTCAAACCCCGCCTAGACCGATTCAAACTTTTCCTATTTTAATCGATTTGAATACTTAGCAAGCAAAATTTGATTGAGAATATAAGTTAATCGAGCGAATTTTCCCGGCTTCCATTGAGTTCTGTACCCTCGTGTTACCCGATTTCCTTATTTCTTTCTACCTCCCCCTTTGCACGTGGTAACCCATGCGTTACCTCCTTTGTTGGAGGTTTTCGTAATCACGCTAACTTTGTAGCGTAACTTAGTGTTTTTAATAAATGTTTAAGTTAGAAGAAATCGCAAACGGTTAGAAAGCGAATTATTAACTTTTTTTATTATTATTTATATTTTCGTCAAAAATGTTTTTCGAGCTTACGTAATAGGAAACGAGCATATTGATGTCTTAGGGTACTTTTTATTATAAGCTCTAATATTATCTTAATATCTTATCTCTTATCTTAATTTTCGCCGCGTGGTTCCCGGCAGAGTAGAATTTGGGCCACCCCTTCTCTTACCATGTGGTGTCGTACAAGGCGACTAAGGGATATGGCTGATTAACTTTAACATCAGACAGATATGTACAGCCCAGACTCAGCCTCAGATGCATGGCTCGAGTCAACAATAGTGCCCGGAATACGGCAATAAGCTCACCCCATATTACGTGGGACCGAATACCAATTGGTGAAATGCGGGTGTTAATTCACCTCTGCCTAAGCCTCTGGGGATAAACGCGTGATTATAAGTATGTATGTATGTCTTATGTAATTTTTATTATTTATGTACTAGTTGGTTTATTTATGGTAACTTTGTAGCTAGGCTGACTTCGTTAATTTATTATTCATATTCAAAATTCAGTCCTAATCTGTCAAAGCAAATGAAATGTTAAAAACTATCTGATCGCGTTAGACAGTTTCAGGAAAGAACATGAATGTCTTGATTGTTTTTACCATTAGATCGAGGCTTAATTTAAAAAAAACACGGGTTGCACTCAGTGCCGGCAGAAGTGAAAACTTTTTCTTTCTTTCTTTCTTCGTTATATACAGAGAAAAAGATAAAAAGAACCATACCATACCATACCTATAATATAGCACCAATCATAGAACCTATCACTAATTTTCTGCTAATTTTCTGTTAGAAGAAATTAATAAATTACAAACAGAAAAAATAATCACAAAAAGTAATAAATTACAGAAAGAAAAATAACCACAAAAAGTGTCAGAAACCCAGGTTCGAACCCGGTACCATCTGAAACAATAAATACTAACAGACGAAGCGTTCACCGCTAAACTACGAAGCTTCGTATCGTATCTTGCAAAATAAACAGTCTAATAATGTTGTATGACGTCAGTCGTCGGTTACGGTTCAAATGTCAAGTGAGTTTAACAATTTTTACCCATCCAACACCGCCAAAGAAGTTTTCACTTCAAAAAGTGTTATGACGGGAATTGGCCCTGTTTTTGTTGAAATCCTGTTCGTTGTTGACATTGAGAGCTCTTTACCTACTGAACTAAAACAATATTAAAACTATCCTGTCATGTTCGCACATAACTACTCCGACCCTTATTACCGATGTAATTCGTCTACATGTTTCATATAGAGCACTAATGAATAATTTATTACGTAGGCTCACAAATGTGCTAAGATTAAAATAATAGGAGCTCGTCTAGACAGAATTATTAGAAGGTAATCACACCACGTCTTAGTTATTATAGCGGAAAATAGTGATAGTTATGTAATGGGTAGAAAATCACTAAATAACTTGTTGTAGCTTGTAGAGGAATAAGTAATGGCTATTTAGGTCCTTATAACGACATTCAGTTCAGAATTTCAACTTATCTGGAAACAGATTTAAACAGATTGACAGATTTCACTGATTGTCTATACAATCGGTCCTCAGATAATAGATTCAGAACTGAGTACCGCTAATATTTAAAATTCGCATTTCACAGTGTTTATCCGCAAACTCCTCCGAAATGACTTGACCGATTGCTATGAAAATTGTGCGTATTTATAGATCTGAGAACGATCGGGAACGGGATCAGTATTTCACGTGGGCGTAGCCGTAAACAACAGCCAATATTTTTTTACATATCACTAAAATAAAATCACTCTTAATGTATCAAACATTAAAAGAAATATCTTGGGAAAATATTATCAATGTAGCATCTTTTTTTAACTGATACTTCCAAATTTAAAATCATGTGTTGCGCAGACGTATCTGCAAACCGCTCTCAAACTGTCAAATGTCACCTATTTGACAGGACGGTGACAGGTCCGCTGTCAATTCCCACCACAGCAGGCGTTTACGGATATTTGCTGTCAGCAAAAAATGCTAGAGCTTCACGAATATTTTCTAAATTCAAATTTTTTCATTGCTATTTATAAGACAATTTGTCGGAATTATTTCAGTTGACATTTGGTACCTTAAAACGTCATTGGTGTGTCGTCCTGAACAATACAACATTCATGTTATCTGTATCCGTTCCAAATTCAAAATTCATTCTCTCGTTCTAAAAAGTTTAATTTATCTAGTACAGCTACAAGCCTTTGTAGAGACTAGGAAAGTGTAAACTTTATAAAATCCATTGTATTTAGTGTAGACACAGCACAACCTTCAATAAAGGGAAGACCAAAAGATTCAGATATCAAGAGATTCAGCTTATTTTACTTATCGAGTGCCTCCGACAAGATTAGGTCCAGTTCCAGTGTAAGTACTAACGCAGCTATTAATTTTTAATTAAACCGAACTACAGACAAAAAATAGCACGCCATTTTCGTAAACAAATTTTAAAACTAAACATTTTCAAATTTGGAACAGACTTTGTTCAGCGAATATTAAAAAAAGAAATATTTGAAAAGTGTTCCTTTTAGTAACTTTTAATAGTGTTTTGTTGGTTTCAGCTTTATACAACAAATAGAGGTTTAATGTAAAAAAGAAAGGGATATAAGGTTTTCATCTTCGTACATGATACATGTCTATGTAGGAAACAATTGACTAGTACGCACAATACCTATTCGGAGTCTGTTACCTAAGGAGTAAGAAGAGAGTCTCTAAGTCCCAAATTAGCTCTGGGTCGCCTGCTAGTGACGGAGAGTACATAGAACATGAGTCCTTTAGAATCCTGTAGTTATCTACTAAGGTCGCCCGCTGCGTCGAACGTGAATCACAGACGGGCGGGCGACCGACAGTTATGTCGGGTAGAAATGCGAGTCGCCTAACACTACTACTATGCATTAACAAAATGCTCTATAAGATATATTACACAGCGCCATCTAGACTCCAACTAAGTATAAATTGTAATATGGGTTCTAAAATGTCGTACAACATTTTTTATAAAAAAAAAAGTATTATGCATAGAAACGCTCAATCAATCAATTAGCCTACTGCAGTCCACTGCTGGACATAGGCCTCTCCCAATGCGCGCCATTTCATCCGATCCTCCGCCGTCCTAAGCAATGGAACATGTTTGTATTAACGAGGCAAAATTGGTAAGATTAAGATTGGTGTACTTGTTTGCTACTTTAGTACAATACTCATGGCTATACCGGGTGTAAGGAGAACGCCCTGTTAGTACGGCGGGTACACTTCATACTGGCATAATTTTTGAAGTGCGTTGGATGAGTGTAAAATGTTAAGGAAGCGTCAGGATTAGTTGACCTTTGAACCGTAACCGACGACTAACGTCATACAAGAAGGTACGGACTATCTATTTTGCAAGTTACGATAGATAGCGTCGTAGCTTAAACGGTAAGCACTTCGACTATAAGTCCTTATAGTTTCAGATAGTATCGGGTTCAAATCACCTGGCCTTCAGGGATTTTTTGTGATTGTTTTTCCTTTTTGTAATTTATTACTTATTGTGATTATCTTTTCTTTTTGTAATTTATTAGTTTCTTCTGACAGAATATTAGCAGAAAATTAGTGATAGGTTCTATGATAGGCGCTATATTATAGGTATGGTATGGTATGGTATGGTATGGTATGGTATGGTATGGTATGGTATGGTATGGTATGGTATGGTATGGTATGGTATGGTATGGTATGGTATGGTATGGTATGTTCTTTTTATCTTTTTCTATGTATATAACGAAGAAAGAAATAAAGAAAATGTTTTCACTTCTGCCGGCACTCCCAGAGTGCAACCCGTCCTTTTTTTGTGATTTGGTGAAAAAAAGTAAATTATTCATTTAAAAAAACATCGTATTGGGGAAGCTCAATAAAAAGAAAATTTTATAAAAAAAACATTACTACAGAAAAAGCAAATGGCGCCAAGCGTGTGCTTTTTTGTAACCCCAACGGAGTTTCACCAATATGTTTTTCGACTTCACATAATAACTTCTACTGTTGGTTTTTCACACACTTTATGTCTATTGTCGGATAAACCATCTTAGACCTATGTCACACATAAAATTTAAAAATAAAAACATTTTAATCCCTACGGTCTCTCTTCTATCTTTTTATTTATTAATATTTTCTGGTCTTGTAACACTAATGTTTCATCATACTCCGAGTTTTTTATCCCTTTCAGTCGCTTGTCTTCGAATAAAAAACGCTTATGTCTCATATCATTATACTAAAAAAATAACATTGTTAACAAAATAGTAGATCTTATTATTGTAAGACCCGATCTAATATGCCTGAGACGGGCCTCAAAGGCTAGACCGTTGTAGTTATATACAGAACTTTGTACATACATGTACCAACATTTACATAAATTTATTATTCCCTGGACTAATTCGTCCTGACCGACCAAGGACACCGCGTTGGGAAACCTTGAAGGACCAACTAACTCAACAGCAAATATACCCTTTCTACCAAAGCAATAGAATTCAATGTCGTATAAATTTTCTGAAGAGTTACTGCTGTATCGATATTAGATCAACACAGCTTTGAAAGCGAAATTTATACCTGATTTAGTGTTGAGCTGAAAGAGAATTTATTTTAAAAGGATAAGGTTGGAATTAGAATGTGTAGGTTACGTTATTCGTTGATAAGGGATAGTTGTATGGGTTAGAAAGGGACAGCGATGTCCGTGGTGGTCCGTGACCTATCCTACTCACGAATGTCGAGCCCCGGAACATCGCATTTTAACAAGTTGTCTAGACAGTTGTGCGTGTGTGCGTTCATTGTTTCAGTGTGTGCGAGTCAGATAACGTGATCGGTTGTGTGTGCGTGCGTCTGTGTATATTTGTTGTGTGCATACAGGGTGTTGGCTATGTGTGTGTACACTAAACCTATGTCTGATTCCTTTTAGATGATAATTTACAAGTTTTTAGCCAAAGGGATGTTTGTTTGACGTTTGTAAGACGCTTTTTTTCAAAGAGGATCAATCGTCTGGAGATTCGGTATCGATTTCTTTTAGTTTTAGGTATAGGGAGTTGTTATAATTTAGTTGATAGGTACTCTGGCATGACTTAGAGCTTGTTTGTGTTTGATCGTGAGATTCTGAGTTCGATTCTCGGGTAAGAACTTTACAAACGTACCTTTTTGATGATATGTTCTCTATTACTAAGGGTCGAAAAAGTACCTTGTTGGCAAAAATCAGGCATAAATACAACTCTATAGCTTATAGTCATTTTACACTTAAATCAGAATATTTTAGTCAGTTGTGACGAAAATACACCTATATAACGAATCGATCTTAGTAAACGTCCTAACCTAGATCCGCTTACATAATATACTAGCTTTTACCCATGGCTCTGCCCGCGTGAATGTCGGTTATCGCGACCAAAAATAGCCTATGGCCTTCCTCAAGGTGTAGTCTACCCCTATACCAAATTTATCCAAATTGGTTTATTATTTAAGGCGTAAAAAATGGACAAACAGACACACACCCATTTTTAATATTAGTATGGATATGTTATAAAGTGTTATATTATTTTATGACTTCTATCATCACTTCATCAAACAAGTTCTATTTTGTTCAGTTACGAATGTACACCAGTATTGTAGCCAGTGGACGAATGTTCTCTGCCTACCCTATGGGTGAGAGGCGTGACTATAGGTATGTATGTATGTTATGTATGTAAATCATCTTCAGAAGCGTACTCGTATCTCTACTAGTAAAAGTATCTACACTTCTTCATCCCAGCGTCTATCCCAGTCGCATCCGAAGCTATCAGCTTGGAGTCTGGGGTCCGCTTTTTACCAGTCTAACTGCGGATTTGGCTGAACTTCGATAATATCAATACTGTTACTGCTTATAGAGTTACAAGCTGTTGCCTGCGGCTCCGCCTGCGAAGCTCTCCTTCTTCATTCAAGCGCCAATCCCTGTTAGGTACATCTTAAAGCCCGAGATTTGATCTTTTTCTATCCCATTTCTATAATATGATATGTTAGAACACACTCGTTAGAATCCTAGGTATAGACGGGTTCCCTGAAACACCCTTTAAGAAATACATACTACAAAAATGTCATAATTCTCACAATCATCATCATCGCAATCGTATTCGAGGTCTTTTTTCTGTGAAGCGACTGCTATCTGCCCTCCGCAACCCATTCGCCATATCGAAGTATTAGTAGTTGTTGAAAGTTCCCATAGCAACAGCCACAAACACTCCAAGTTCCGAAAACACCCAAACCAACGCAAATAGATATATTCATGCGTACAAATATTTGCACGGAGCGCGAATCGAATCCTCGACCCTGAATAGCAGTCGAATGCACAACTGCCAAGCCACAGAGGCTGTGTGCCATCATTCTCACAATACATTAACAAAACCACACACACATCCAAAAAACCCCATCGACATTACCCGTAAGACACAAACGCACACACCCACCCGCAGGGGATGGTCTATGCAACGTGCCCTTGAGGGGGAGGTGCGTTGAACTTCGACCGGGACGTCCGTCTGTCCGCTAAGGTGAAACGGGGGTGGGTTCGACTCCCGACTCAACAATTTTAGATAATAGTCTTGTTTTGGTGTAGAGCTGACAGTTTGTTTTATTATGTTGTGCATAGGCTGATTTCATGACAGAAATAGGTATCTAAAACTTATGTATTTACTGTTTCATTATTTATTTTTTTGTTTTATATCTCGAAAATCCTAGTAGAACCTCAATATATTTTAATTCAGGATCGAACCGACTTAAATAAATATAGTGGACTATTGTACCTGCCTATCCAGGAGTTAAAAAAGCGTGAGCATATGTGTGTGTATACGGTTAAATTACTTATGGGTGTTTCTGTGGCCCCATGGAGCCTAGCCATCTTTACTGGCAAGCCAATACACCCTCTCATTGTGAGACGAGGTTTAGACGCATGTTTTCCTATCAGGAAGGGCAGGACACGACGATATTTCCGCCCAATTGAGCAGTCCGACTGGGCAAGTCCCTCCGCCCTACAGAATACCGCGGCCATAATAACTTCGTGTTTTGTTCCCGGCGGTGAGTAGGGTAGCCAGAGCTCACTGAAGAGTTTTTGTGCTGTCAGTGGGAAGACCGAAGGCGATTCCTGCTTTGTCTTCTGCACAGACGGCACAGAAACTCTCTGTGTTTACAGGGTCGGCAGCACGACTGTGATTCCCCTGGTGTTGCACACGTATATAGTCCACTGTAACCACTTTCTATCAGGTGAACCGTAAGCTCTTATCTGCCACGTCAGTTAAATAAAAAAAAAGACGGGTTGCACTCTGGGAGTGCCGGCAGAAGTGTAAACATTTTCTTTTTTTCTTTCTTCGTTATATACATAGAAAAAAGATAAAAAAGAACATACCATACCATACCTATAACATAGCGCTAATCATAGAACCTATCACTTATTTTCTGCTAATTTTCTGTCAGAAGAAATTAATAAATTACAAAAAGAAAAAATAATCACCAAAAGTAATAAATTATAATAAGAAAAAACAATCACAAAAAATCCCTGAAGGCCAGGTGGTTTGAACCCGATACTATCTGAAACTATAAGCACTTACAGTCGAAGTGCTTACCGTTTAAGTTACGACGCCATCTTTTGTAAATGGCAAAATAGATAGTCTACCTAATCTTGTATGACGTCAGTCGTCGGTTACGGTTCAAAGGTCAACTAATCCTGACGCTTCCTTAACATTTTACACCCATCCAACGCCGCTAAAGAAGTTTTCACTTCAAAAAAAGACGGATTGCACTCCGGGAGTGCCGGCAGAAGTGAAAACTTTTTCTTTCTTTCTTTCTTCGTTATATACAGAGAAAAAGATAAAAAGAACACACCATGCCATACCATACCTATAATAAAGCGCCAATCATAGAACCTATCACTAATTTTCTGTCAGAAGAAATTAATGAATTACAAAAAGAAAAAATAATCACAAAAAGCAATAAATTACAAAAAGAAAAAATAACCACAAAAAGTAATAAATTACAAAAAAAAACAAAACGTAATAAATTACAAAAAGAAAAAAATAATCACAAAAAATTTCAGAAGCCTAGTTGCGAACCCGGTACTATCTGAAACCATATGGGCTTGCAGTCAAAGCGCTAACCGCTCAGCCGAGAAGCTTCTTGACGCACCTAACAAAATGAACAATCTGTAGCTGTTGTAATGTTGTATGACGTCAGTCGTCGGTTACGGTTCAAAGGTTAACTAATCCTGACGCGCGTTTAACATTTTTAACCCATCCAACGCCGCTAAAGAAGTTTTCACTTCAAAAACCACCAGAAAAAGCGAAAAGATAACAGTTCAGATGATGATAATGTCTCATTGATGTCAGTGTTTATACACCTCTGCCTTCCTCTTCAGGGAATTACAGGCGTAAATATATGTATGTTTATCTTATAGTAGGATCTCGTTGACTCTAGAAGGTTCTGGTTCTACTTCAACCCATGTTATATATTTTTTATTTCTAGACCCGAAAATCTACATCTTTTCCTTTGAGGACGTGCTGTACATTTCAGTGCGATATGAAAAGAAGTTGAAGGCAAGAAGAAAAAGAAGAGAATGAACTCCCTGCTGTGGTTTTCCCAAGCGACTTCAATATGGGGTTCTTCAAGAAGGGAATTAGAAGTTTTCTTCAGGGTTGCAGCACGAGTGTTACTCCCTGGTGTTGCACACGTCCATAGGCTACGGTAACTACTTTCCATCAGGAGGACTGTGTGCTTGTCTGCTATCTAAGTGATATTAAAAAACATTTGCGAAAGTAGTATTCTTTATCAGACCAACCTATTTTATTTTCCCTTACTATGAAAACCTATTTATATGTCTCTAATTGGCTATTCTAGGGCTGTCTACCCCCGTTTTCTAAAGTAATTGTGTTCGTTTATATGTAGTTAGTTCGGCTGGCCTGGTTACTGAAGTGTTTCCACTATCGTGGGCATATTCTGAGAATGTTGTGACGCTATCGTAATGACGTAAGCATTATGTTATATTTCAAGTTGTCTGGGTTTTTTATAAGTACCAGTTCAGGACATTTGAATAATGACAAGTTTATATGTAAAAATGTATGTTGCTAAGCATAAAATCGAGAATGGCTCAACCAATCATTGCAACGGTAGCAGAATTCCATGCAGGCGAAGACGCGGGTATTATTCTCCTGGAGGAAAAGTACTCTAAATAATGGAGATAGCAAATTTCATTCAAAGGAAAACTTCCTTTATTTTTAAAATTAGCTCAATATTTTTCCGCCCACGTGGCGTCAGATCCCGTTCCCGCTGCACCCTCTACTATATTAAACATGAATTATATATATAAACCTACCTCTTGAATCACGCTATCTATTAAAAAAACCGCATCGAAATCCGTTGCGTAATTTTGAAGATTCAAGCATACAAAGGGATATAGGGACAGAGAAAGCGATTTTGTTTTATACTATGTAGTGAAGAAACAAAACTGCATTCAAATATTTTCGAAAATTTGTTTCCACAACAGGTAATCGAACCGACTAAAGTCCGAAGTCGTAACAACCTGTCAGTAAGAGCCAATGTCATAAATGATTATAGAGGCGTAATGACGAAAAGTTGACGAAGTGTGCGTGTTAATACATCTCTGCCTATCCCATCGGGGAGTTGCAGGCGTGAATATATTATGTATGTGATATAACTATATCTATCCCTGTACGGATATACAAGTACGAATAAGAAGTAAAACTATGATTTATTTAGCGACATTCATTTTTTTACAGTACCATATTACAGAATCTAAGTATATTATTACACAGTACGTAAAATATATAATGTCAACTCCTAACCGTAGCACCTCCGCAGTGAACTCTCCTCTGACCTCTCACCCGAGTCACCTTCCTCCCGGGACCGGAGCCTTCAGTAGCTGCGTAGAGGACACCTCTACAAGCTGCTACGAAAGGTCTACGAACTGTCGACCTTACTAATTTAGTATGTGGATATAATATATTTGTTTGAATTAATATTGTATTGTTTTTATATCTTGTATAACAATTTTTATAATAAAATATTATATAGTCCTCAAAAATTTCAGTATTTATAATTGTATAGACTGATATTTATGAAGACAGGAGGAAATATATATACTTTGAATGCATAATGTAGTGTTTATTACTGTAAAACTTATGTGACAAATAAAAATTTACTTACTTTACTTTAACTATACATATACTGATATTTATGAGGGCGGTATAATATTTTCAGAACCAAGATATAAGATTAGGCTTACAGTTACGATGGTGAGATATAATTACCGGATTAGGTAGTTACTGAAATCGAATAATAAGTAAAGAACTTTTTATACTATATTATTTGTTTACTCAGTGAAGTTTCATAGAAATCATATGAATGGGTGTTGGGTATGCCCTCGAATAAAAAAAAAAGACGGGTTGCACTCTGGAAGTGCCGGCAGAAGTGAAAACATTTACTTTTTTTCTTTCTTCGTTATATACATAGAAAAAGATAAAAAAGAACATACCATACCATACCTATAATATAGTGCTAATCATCACAGACATCTAATACTACTAATCATAGAACCTATCACTTATTTTCTGCTAATTTTCTGTCAGAAGAAATTAATAAATTATAAAAAGAAAAAATAATCACAATAAATAATAAATTACAAAAAGAAAAAATTATCATAAAAAGTAATAAATTACAAAAATAAAAAATAATCACCAAAAGTAATAAATTATAATAAGAAAAAACAATCACAAAAATTCCTGAAGGCCAGGTGGTTTGAACCCGATACTATCTGAAACTATAAGGACTTACAGTCGACGTGCTTACCGTTTAAGCTACGACGATATCTATTGTAACTAGCAAAATACATAGTCTGTACCTAATCTTGTATGACATCAGTCGTCGGTTACGGTTCAAAGGTCAACTAATCCTGACGCTTCCTTAACATTTTACACCCATCCAACGACGCTAAAGAAGTTTTCACTTCAAAAAAAATTTTATTGGCTTGAATATACATTTAACGATACCGATTTTTTTTTAAATTATAAGTATGTATGAATATAATTATAGAACATAAAACTACTGAAGGGATTTTAATGTGTTTTTATTGTTTGAAAGTTCTTGGTCAGAGTTAAAATCTTACGTGGGTTTGAACCGAGTCGAGTAAAATAACGTCGAGTAATAAAACCGACCAAAATAACGGTAACCGCAGTTACCATATATACCACAAATAGCAGACCCGGCGAACTTCGTACCGCCAATATTTTTCCGCCCGCGTGGCGTCTGATCCCGTTCCCGCTGCACCTCTACTATATTAAACATGTATTATACATATAAACCTTCCTCTTTAATCACTCTATCTATTAAAAAAAACCGCATCAAAATCCGTTGCGTAATTTTAAGCATACAAAGGGATATATGGATAGAGAAAGCGACTTTGTTTTATACTATGTAGTGATCAGTGATGCACACGTCCATAGGCCACTGAAACCTCTTCACATCAGGTTGGCTGAGTGCTTATCTGCTAACTAAGTGTTATAAAACAAAAAACTGAATTACACGCGGCCAGAGCCACGGGCATCAGCTAGATGTCAAGCGATGGTAGCTTAGTGGCTAAGGAGTGGGCCTAACGATCGAGAGGTCCCGGGTTCGAATCCTCGCCATTACACTACCGACGTGAACCCACTCTTAGCACAAACAATTTTGCTTAGTTGGAGGGGCTAGAGGGAATATTAATCATTTCGGTTACTAATATTCTTATATGAAAAAAGATATCGTTAAAAGGTAAAGTAAAATATGACATTAATACCCGAAGGCTATATGTGGAAGGCTAGAGCGCTAGGGCGGGCGGCGCGTCCTTCCTAGGGCGGACGTCAACCCGACGGGTCGGCCTAATTGTCCCTTTAGTATCGACGTTTGGTTTCTAGCCATGTACTTGTGTCAATTCTAATCAATGAATTGTGAATGTGAGTGTGTATAGCTTCGTGAATTCGGTACATTGTTATAACATACTAGCTATCGACCGCGGCTTCGCTCGCCCGAAATTTTATCTCTTTGAAACTATCCCTAGGATGAAAAGGGTATATGTATTTATTCAGACTTAGTTTCTTTTTCTATATTTACGATGATGATGACTGAAATTTAAGGATGCATTCCAGTGACCACCATTACAGATGCTGTCTCTAAAAATAGCGGTCCCTATCTTCATTTTCTCGACATATATTTTTTCTTTACCCGCTTATAAGACTCGTGACTGTTGGAAAGGCTAACATGTGCTGATATTTCTAAAATAAAATAGTTCTGTACTAAATTTTACCCAGATCAGTTCGGATGTTAAAGCGTGACAGTAGCAAACACGGTACCATTTTTCATCAGGTGGGCAGTGTACTATGTACTAGGTATCTTTACCCTCCATCACAATATTTCAAGAGAGAAAAATGTAAAAAAAGTTCCTTTTATCAATAAAATGCTAAGAAAACTACAACAATCCCAGCCACCTGTATGAATAAATTCAGCATTTGACGCTTTCACATCATGTTTAACACGCAACGAGATAAGTGGAAGCTAGGGCGGGCGGCGCGTCCTTCCTAGGGCGGGCACGGCGTCCTTCCTAGGGCGGGCGTCAACCCTTGTCTGGCGCCCGGACCTAGCCGAAAAACGGGCGACAAACTTTTAAAATAATTTATTTTGTACACAACATTACTATAGAAATATTTTTTGCTGATTTAGATGGCTGGACACATGTCTTGAACTTTTTGCTATCGTACATAGGTACACGACAGTATATTCTTAAATGGATAGGCAGAGATTACCTTACACATAGATTTCGTTATGTTTTTTTCTATCCCAAGTAATAATTGTAAAAAACCTACTGATATAACGTTTTGTTTTTTTTTTCATAGATAAAGATACTTAGACGCCTTGTATGATAGATACGGGATAAGATGGAATGGATCTTGTATATTACCCGTGTGGCCATTCCCGGGTTGAGTCATTCATGCTACTTACAAGAATGAATGACTCAATGACTCAACCCGGGAATGGCTAATGCTAGGCAATTACCGTGGCTTTGACCATTTGTATTTTGTATTTGTATTTGTATTACTACTAATACAAATGGTCAAAGCCACGGTAATTGCCTAGCATTTCTTCGAAACACGTTTGTTTCCTACCTTAGGTATCAATAAATATAACTATTAACTTTAACGTGTATATAACGACACATAAAAGAACTTCAATACACAATACAAACTCGTAACAGCACATCCAATATATAATAAATAATGGAGTGAAAATATATAATAGAGTCAATATATGTAGAACTACACTATTACAAATAAAACCTAATACCCAGCGCAGACCGATAAAATATCCAATAAAGTACGACTACCAACGGAACCCAGACAGGCTTGCATTGCACAAGGGCGGGCGGTGCGTCCCGAGGTCTTTGACTCTGCACTGCCCGCGGAACATCCACCGTTGAGCAGCCCTGGAGGAAGGCTAGGACGTCCTACGGTCGCGGGGGTCTTTGACTCGACGTACTTTGACGGAACATCTACGCGGGTTTGCGCTGTGCCGCCCTGGAGTAAGGACGTCCTAAGGTTGACGGCCGCTGAACGCGTAACGTCACATTTGCTTCTATCTGGAGTATTCTAGAGAATTCGTAAGGGTACTTATATAATTTGCCTGATAATATAATAGTTAAGTTTTGTTCAGTGTTTTTGGAGTAGATTTTTCTATTTGAAGTTTTGTAAGTTTCTATTTTGAGTTGAATTCGAATTGATATTATGTCTTGGGTTGTGAAATGATATATTATGCAAAGCTTTTTAATTGATTGCTTGATTCATGACTAAATATAATATAAGGACTGCCATATCTCTTTTTATGGGTATCATGAATCAAAATTGAGAAGCGAGCGACTGTCACGGTATGGATATATTTATTTATGAGAAGAGATGAAAGTGATGATGTTGGTTCAGAGGTAAGCCCTAAAAAAGATGGATGGATTACTTGAAAGCCAATATGGCAAAGAGGGGAGTAACTGAGGAAATGACATCTGACAGGAGTTCATGGTGGTAAATTACATGTTACGCCGACCCCAAATAATTGGGACCAGGGCAGAGAGATACAAGGGGAGTAAAGGAAGTTCTTTCTACATTACATGTGCACCTCATGAACGAGAAGACTCTTTGACGAGAAAAAAACATAGAGAAATGTTTATGAATCATTTCTGCTTACACAGGTTTATATACAAGGCATGATGGGTAGCTGAGTGGTTGAAGAGTTGGCCATGATCGAGAGATTTCGGGTTCGAATCCTGGCCATAACAAAACGGATATAAACTGACCACTTACAAGTACTTTAACTTGAGGGTTTTACAGAAATACTAGGAATTTCGGTAACTAGTTCTCTTGGTAACTGACCCCAAATGCCCAGAGTGCATGGAGGAGGAGGAAACCAGCCTCCACCTGCTGGCCAAATGCCCCATGTACTCAATGATAAGATGGGAAAACATGGGGACGGACACCCTAGAAGAACAAGACCTCGAGGATCTGAAGGTGGAACAGATCGTAAGATTCTGCAAAGAGACAGGTAGGTTCGAGATTCGGACGACGGAGCCGTGATTGCCGGACACTTCTTGGCCTCCAAACAGGAGGAATAGGGGAATTGGGTGAAATGGCCCCCATAAAAGGGCAGATCACCCGTCCGGTCGGCGGCGTCCCCCGCTGGAAGTAAGTAAGTAAGTAAACCGCACGCCGTCTCTGGGTCGTAGTGCTAGGCCGAAGGTGAGGTTGTCATGCGACATATCCCTCGCACCCCGGCTGACCCAGGGCCATCCCTCTCGGTCTGGCCCTCCTCGGGAAGGGGGGGACCACGCGGTCCCCGACTCTACCCCGGTGTGGGGAGGCGCGCATCGTCCTACGATGCGCGCCGCCGCCGTGGCCTGCTTCTGCTAGGATGACGGGCGGCTCCACCCGTCACCCTCAGGCCCGCGCTCATGGGGGGCGGAGGTCAGTTTGCGCCCTCCGACGCCCGAGCCGCTTTCGGGCGCGTGCAGCGATGTCAGCGAGCCTTTCTCGCTCATCGCGCCGCGCCCGCTCTGCTGTCTCCTTCGCGAGCATGACCTGCTCGCAGAAGGAGGCGCTGGCCGCCCACGCATCCGCGCAGCGGACCATCGCCGCGAGCAGGGTGGAGAGCGTGAGCACTCTCACCCCCAGGGCCGCCACAAGCTCCCGCCTCGGCGTCTCAAACGCCGGGCACTCGGTGAGCGTGTGCAGCCCCGAGTCCACGCTCGCGTCGCAGTGATGGCACTCGGGCGTTGGCTCAATACCCATCAGATGCAGATACCGCCCGAAGCTACCGTGCCCGGTGATAATCTGCGTCTGACGGTACGAGAGGCTACCGTGTTGCCTCTCTAGCCACTCCCCCATGATGGGCCTTACTGCCGCAATGACGGCGTGCCCTGCGCGTGGTTGCCCAAGTCGTCGCTCCCACTCGGCCACCATGACCTGGTGGAGCCGGGATTTCTCGGCCCGAATATCCTCGGGCTCGGGATCGAATCCCCGCTCCCGCGCCTCCTTTCGGAACTTATATAGTGCCGAAAGGGCCCTCGCTTCCAGGATCCACGGTGGCGATCCGGCCAGGAGACTCGCCGCTTCGAAGGATATCGTGCGGTATCCCCTGATGGCCCTGGAGGCCATCGTGCTCTGCGCCGTACGGAGCAGAGGCAGGAATCTGGCCTCCAGGGTGTCCGCCCACACGGGGCACCCGTATAGGGCCATGGACCGCACGACACACGCGTAGAGTCTCCTGCAGGAGGACTCTGGGCCCTTCAAGTTGGGCAACAACCGGCCCAAGGCATTCGCCGTGAGCACCAACTTGGGGCGCAGACTTCGGAAATGCTGTCCGAAGTCCCATCGACCATCAAGCACGAGCCCCAGGTATTTCAACCGGGGCTTGATGTCGATGGGAGTACCTCCCACTGTTAGGCTGGCTCCCGGGCCTGGCCTGCGCCGAGGGACATGAAAGAACATGGCCTCGGACTTGTGCAGAGCCACCTCGAGACCCAGCCGCCGGATCCTGTCGACGACCTGAGCAACCGCGGTCGTGGCCCTCAGAGTCGCTTCGCGGTGAGTAGCCCCGCTCACCGTCACTAGCGTGTAATCCGCGTAACACGTGACGGTGGCCCCGTAATACATTTTAAGACTCTATATTAATATGGCTAATTATTAATCTCATAAAATATTACCCAACCCAAGCTACGAACCAGGATCTGAGAATCGCAAGCAAATTTAACTATTTTCGGATCCTCATTGCGTCAGGCCAGCCTAACGCCGCCAAGTGGCTACTTTTTCTGTGTCTACCTCTGGTAAGAATTTACTAACAGGAAGAAAAACACATAAAATGCCCTACCAGGGACACCATGCCCAGCAGTCGAACTCCTAACCGCTGAACCACCGGTGCAGAAGAATATATATATATAGCCTATAAATAAAATAGTGAACCAGCCTACGCCTAGTGGTGTAACCTTCCTTAGAGGATAAATTCGACCTCTAGACAGTGGAGTCGATGCCCAGCTCGTGCGCTGGGTTCACTAAAACTAGGTGACTTCAAGGACCACCCTACTGTACCCAAATAGTACATGTAATTAAAGATATTATGAATTTGTTTTCTTTTATTTAGTTACCTGTATGAAATAATATGGCAACGAGGCGTTTATTTTTAGAGTAACGACGTCAGAATGTATACAATACACTCTTACATTAATTTATATTTCGTTTGAGTTTCTAAAGCGAAATTCGGAGAACCAATTTCCCACCCTGTCCTATATTTAGTTAAGTATTGCCAGCATATATAAGTATCAAAATTATTTTTTCAAGTTTTATATCATAACCAACAATAGCAGGAAAAAAATAACGTCCCTGTAGGGCAAAAATCGCGGGTTCGATTCCCGCCTGGACCAGTTCAACTTTTTCCAATTTAAATCGATTTCAATATTTAACATGAGAGGTGTTAAAAATGTAATTCAAAACGACAATAAGTAGAAAAAATGTGAGTTTTCGTGTGTACGAACTTACATACATTCATATGCTCACGCCTGTACATCCCCGAAGGGGTTGGCAGAGGTGTATTGACACCCACGTTTCACTATGATTTTCGGTTCTATGCAATAAGGGGCGAGCCTCTTGCTTGCAAGCGGTTAGTCATGGGCGGTATGTTAACTGAAGAGTGGAGAACAGACCATACTTGCCTTTTACGGGACCCACCGAAAAAGATGGGTTACTCTACTCCACCGGTAACCAACACGACAGTTTACCTATGTTAATTCTGTGTCATATATTTATCAACTTCTAATATGTTTATTCTTGCAGGGGGTTATTCCGTCTTCACACCACGAAAACTACCAATTCAAAAATTTATTAACCCATACTGATTTTAATTTATTTTTATTTTTAATTCATACCACTGCTATTTTATTCATTTTCTTTTATTAACTCATGCCGTTTTTATGGTTTACTTTTCTTAATTCATACCATTTCCTATTTTACCTCAGAAAAACAAGTTTTATAATTAACATGACAGCTTCTGTGGCGTGGCGGTAGTGAACGCAGCCGCTACGCAGGAGGCGCGGGTTCGATCTCCGCTCAGTGCAAATATGAATGTCTAAATACTAAAAGGGCACTTGTCACTTTTTTTACCCAAAATACTTTTATCGTTTTAATATCTTGGCAACACCCATTTACACTGTTTTCCGTCGATAAGGCACTTGTCCATGCTTTTTAGACGCCATGACAGGACTGACAACATTCAAATAAATACTAAAACGACACTTGTCCAAACACACGTGCCCTTTTAACAACTAATTTGTGAACGCTTCAACGTTCAACATGCAGAAGAGTATCGACGAAATCAAATTAAGAAATCTAGGGTTTCTGGAGAAAGTCATAGGAATTGGAAAGGGCGTTGCGTACATCTTGTACAGGTATGCGGGGCGACTTGCCCCAGTTGCCAAGTCGCCCCGCATACCTGTACAAGATGTTTATTACCTACTTGAGACAACTTTCCGTTAACAAATTTGGCATTTATAACTTTGGTAATGACAAAGTACACACTTATGTGTATCATGAAGGCACTGCCCGCAAAACACCTGATGATGTATGTTCCTTGCTATGGCATTATTTACAAAGCTTTTTAGATAGAGACTATGATGAACTTCACTTATTCTGCGACAATTGTGCAGGTCAAAACATAAACCATGCCATGATAAGATTCCTGATGGCACTTGTTGAGAACAAAATGTTCAAGAAAATTAACTTGTACTTTCCATTTCGTGGGCACTCTTTTCTTCCATGCGACCGCAGCTTTGGGCTTATCAAGAGGAAATTGAAAAAAACTGACAGAGTGTATACTGTTGATGAATATGTCAGGTCCATTATTATGGAGTGTTGGCAAATAAAAGACAAGTTTACTGTCTACTTAGTAGAACAGAAGGATATGTTGAATTTCCAGGAATGGTTTCCTAAGTTTTATTATAAAACTAAACTGTCTAATGCTATGCAGCAGAGAGACTTGAAATAGAAATTTATGATCTCAAAATATCATCAGTTTCAGTTCAATGCAGCACAACCTCAATGTTTGGTTGTAAAAGAATTAATTGATGGCCTTGTATCTCATACATTTAATCTTAGAAAACAGAACCAGTTGAACCTTCATCTACCTTTTCAGAATATGTATGATTCACCAATACCTATAGCCCAAAATAAAATGAATGATTTGCGAAAGTTAGCAGAATACATTCCTGAAGAATATACCCCATTCTGGAACTTAATATATTTTCGTGTTTTTTTACAATATTTCCTTAAGATACCCTTATTTGTATAACATTAATTTGGTGTTAAAGAGGCACATGTCCATAAAATACATGATTAATTACTAAAAGGTAACTTGTCCATGTTTTTTTTTAAGCTATTTCTCAAAATATTTTATGACGTACGTTTTGTTATATGAAGAAATTTATTGCTTCTTATATACTCTGTATCATATATTAAAATCGAAGTTTAGATGGTCTTAATTTTAGAAATATTTGTTTTTTTCTATTTCCTGTAAAGTTATTACTTTGTCATTTAAGGGGGACATGTGCCCATTTAGTAATTATGCATTCATATTTGTATGCATGAATATGTATATTTGCATTGGTCTGGGTGTTTCTATGTATATTATGTATGTGTTTACAAAAAAAAAATGTATTTAAGTATGTTTATCCGCATTCTAGATTTCATAACACAAGCTAGTTAAGCTATGCTTACCATGGGTCTAGTAAGCGTTGTGTCAAATGTTGTGAAATATTTATTTATTTAATTAAAGTACGGTTTACAAATAAATTAATTAAAATAATTGAGAAAGTTCGTAGGTTTAATGAAGGTATGAATTTTTTAAATTTATATTGTAATTGTGTATTATAAAGAAAAATATCACAGTCTTTACATAACACATGTGAAACAATCTTGTTATCACAAATAACCGACAACGATTCGATGCAACTTATTTGAGGTGTTCGAGCTGATGTTGTATCTGAAACGAAACTATGAGTTTTATTTCAGAAATAACTGAATCGGGAATACTAAACTAAATTCAACGTTACTAAATAAAAGTGAAAGATGTAACCAAAATTATTAAGTGATCAAAGAAACAGCACAATTAAACGTTACTTAAATAAGACTTACGAAACTGTATTCTTTTTCATAAATCAACGATTCTAAGTCTTGTACCAAATGATAAATAAGCTAATTTAGATAAATAGGTATAAAACATAAACATAACATAAACTCACGCCTTTATCCCCGAAGGGGTAGGCAGAGGTGCTAGCACCCACATTTCGCCGGTTTATGTTTTGGTCCCAATGTAATAGGTGGCGAGCCTATTGCCATTAACTGGGCACTTATAAACCTGCGATAAATATACACATAACTTCGAAAAGCATCGAAAAGTTATTGGTGTGTGCCATGGAAAACCTGGGATCGAACCCGAGACCTCGTCTCAGCAGTCCATTACCCATACCACTAGGCTACCGCGGTTTATTATATATTATATAGGTATAATACAAGATATAAACAAAATTTGTAGTAGTAGCTGGGCTATGTAGAGGTATATTAATTGATTATTCACGTTTGACCAACTTATTCTGTTTTCCTGTCATCGCCAACCGTTATTATTTCCCAACTCTGTTATTATAGAAAATTGTCTGAGATAAAATCCCAAAAACACTTTACACCACCCAGATATCAAACTCAGAACCAAAACATGAGTGGCTACTTCAACCCCAGTGTATTCAAAGTATAAAAAATAGCCTTCGCTTTAAACACGGGTACTTAACCACCTGAAAAAATACTATTTTGGATTTGAAGGTCTCAGGGCACGGAGAAATGCCCTTCAGACGCAGAGAGTGTTGCCCCTAGGACGTGAAACGCCCTTGTAGGTACCAATACCTGTGTGAGTGACACACTGCCAAGCAATTGCACTTAATATACACGCACTAAACTTGTGTGTGTTTGAGAGAATAAGTGTGTGTGTACGTGATGTGCGCGTGTGTATTATGCTAGTGTTCTGTTGTAATTATTTGGTAATAATGTTAAAATTATCTCTTTAGTTTTTGAAAAGTTGCAATATAACTACTTTTTAACAGATTCTATAGCGAATTATTGGGCAATATTTACTTTTAGGCCGACGCGACGTTTCGGTTACCTTTCAGCAGCCATGCTCGCGTGATTGAAGTGCATTTTGTATACTATATATTATGTAAACTACAGACAGTATAATTTTTTTTTAAATATAGGACTTCACCTCGATGGTGAGCGGCAGGTAAAGTCTCAGGAAGAGGGTCACCATTACATACACGAACCATGTTAACAATGGTGGCACTCAGCTTGACGGCCTCACCAAAAGAGGATTGTCGTCTGCTCACCGCGAAACCCTGAACGCAATCCAACCGGGATTGGATTACTATGGAGGGTACATTTGGTAAAGTTATTGCGTTGCATCTAAAACATTTTTTTTAAGTTAGATTATTGTATTATATATTTTTCAAATATTTTAGATATAAAGCATTTGTAGCTAGGTCCCATCCCTATCTGCCTGCACAGATCTCGCCTGGGTGAAACGTGGTAATTATTTTTTACAACGGTTCACCCTTGTTCACCTGGGTGAACAGTGATTATTTACATTGCAGAGATGAATCTACTAATAACAAAAGCAATTTCACTATGTTTAATAAATAATAAATATTCCACAACATTTCACACATCGCTATCTAGACCCATGGTAAGCGTACCTTAACTAGCTTGTGTTATGGAATCTAGAATGCGAATAAACATACTTAGAACCTCTTTTTGTAAATACATACATATTTACATAGAAACACCTACATGAATGCAAAAATTCATGCATACACATATTTGCACTGAGCGGGGATCGAACCCGCGCCTCCTGCGTAGCGGCCGCGTTCACTACCGCCACGCCACAGAGGTTTATAATATCGATTGAAATAAACTAATAACTAATATTGAAATGTTTCCTATCGTTTCATGCATCAGCATTAAATCAATCTAATATATGTATTAATTAGTTATTTTATTGTATACTATTAAAACTAAGGTTTTGTGAAAGGCAATTGAATAAATAAATACAATAATTAAGAACAGCCTCTCTAGACAAGTGGCAATCAGGCGTTTGGTGGAATAGACTTAATATAAGTTCTTCAAAATGGCTTCTTCAGCAAATCGTCACAATTCGCCAATGTCAAGTAAAATGTATTATAAAATTATTAATGGTGAAACGCCAATGTCGAGTGTACCAGAGCCACGTTAGCCACGCTAGTAAATTTGTTTCCGTGTGTCCGCCCCTATGAGATTTAGGTGGACGATCAGGACGTATGGTTGGATTTCAGGGAGCTTGGTGGAAAAGAAAGTCGAATGTATGGAGGTTTGACGTATTGGACAGACTTTAACGTATGTCATAAATGTCAAGTCCCACGCTTCTCGACAAAAGTAGGTAGATACATATAAATTTTTTGATTGTCTAAGCTGTTAATTCTTTTATAAAATGATAAATAATACATGAAGTATGTTAACTTGTCCCCTGGAGATTATAAAACGACTTATACAACAGTCAGTTTTTTCCTGTGACTTCGCCCGCGTGGATGTGTGTTATCTAGTGGACTATTAATTCTTCAGTACCAAATAGCAACTAGATTGGTATGATACAGTGGTGTAGGCGAGAAAACGTAACCTGCTAACAGTTATTTTCGCATTTATCATATTAAAAGGGATGTTGATGATTATGATTACGCGAATATTATACATTGATATTCACATGCGTCGAAACCATTGCCCCTACCCATATACCTGGCACAGCTGGCTGTGCCGGTGCTGCTGCAGCTTCTGCAGAGGCTCTTAAGCGGCGCAAATACTCCAACCTCATTGAAGATTATGAATTTGTGCCGTTTGGAGTCGAAACGTATGGGCCTTGGGGTCCGACCGGCCGCAATCTCTTCAGGGAGATTGCGAAGCGTATGGTCGGACGCATCTCGTGACCAGAAGGCTGGCCTCTTTTTAGGTCAGAGATTAAGCATTGCCATACAACGTGGCAATGCTGCCAGTCTTCTAGGAACGCTACCACAAGAGGCATGCGATGCGGATGAACTTTCAGTTTTAGTTTTATTTTATTTTATTTAGTATTGTGTATTTATGGTTTTCTTTGCTTATTAAAATAAATATAATTTGCGAAACACCCGCTTGCCCCTCCGGGGATATACCTATATCAATAGATCAGCACTTGTGACTGATAGTAATTTTATTAATTTAATTTAATTTTTGCAAATACATCTGTATAATAGTATTTGTGATATGTGATAATAATAATAATTATCTATACTAATATTATAAATAGGAAAGTGTACACGAGTGTCTGTTTGTTTGTCCGTCTGTCACACCTAAACCACTGAACCGATTTTGATGAAATTTGGTATGGAGTTGCATTAGACCTTAAGAAGGGACATAGGCTATGTTTGGTCGCGGTTATAGACATCCATGCGGGCGGCTCCACGGGCAAAAGCTGGAAACTATATGTAAAAATAAATCGTGACAAAAATTAAGCTTTTATACATTTTTATGTATACAAAGTGTATACCTACATAATACCTTTCCACTACGCACGATGAACTCATTGTGACCTCCTACAGAAAAACAATCATCATCACGATATTTGCGTTAATCCTCGGAGTTTGAGGTGGCAGACAAGCACACGGCCCACCTGGCGGAAAGTGGCTACTACTCGTGCTGCCGACCCTGTGAACACAGAGAGTTTCTGTGCCGTCAGCGAAGACAAAGCAGGAATAGCCTTAGGTCTTCGCACTGACAGCACAAAAACTCTCCAGTGAGCTCTGGCTACACGAGGTTATTATGACCGCGGTAATTCTGTAGGGCGAAGGTACTTTCCCAGTCGGACTGCTCAATTAGACGGAAAAACCGTCGTGTCCGAACTCCTAATATACAGTCTAACCGCGACGCGGTTGAATTTAGTCATTTTTCATGAAGCGACTGTCATATGACCTCAACAACCAATTGATGATATCGAAGTTGTGTAGTTAGACTAGTCGGACTTTTAAGACTCCAACTACCCGTAACGACTGCCACAGATGTTCGTATGGCAACCGTGATCAATGTTTTAAGAATGGACACCCATTCTAAAACCGACTAGACTGGTGTTGTTTAACCTTGTAATGTGTTAATCCTCTAGTTACCCCTTAAGCATGACATGTGAAGTCCTACATAAAAAACAATATAAGAAAAAAAGACGGGTTGCACTCTGGGAGTGCCGGCAGAAGTGAAAACATTTTCTTTTTTTCTTTCTTCGTTATATACATAGAAAAAGATAAAAAGAACCTTCCATACCATACCTATAATATAGCGCCAATCATAGAACCTATCACTAATTTTCTGCTAATTAACTGCCAGAAGAAATTAATAAATTACTAAAAGAATAAATAATCACAAAAAGTAATAAATTACAAAAAGAAAAAATAATCACATAAAGTGTCAGAAGGCCAGGTTTGAACCCGGTACTATCTGAAACTATAAGGACTTAAAGTCGACTACGATGCTAGTTATCAAATTTAGCAAAATAGACAGTCTTTATAGCTAATGTTGAATGACGTCAGTCGTCGGTTACGGTTCAAAGGTCAAGCGATCCTGACGCGAGTTTTACACTTTTCACCCATCCAACGCCGCTAAAGAAGTTTTCACTTCAAAAATCATAGCCAACTGAATAATCTTGATCAATAACACAGCACTAAAAACACGACGTCATCAGATAATACAGATTCGCAGCGAAGACTCGCAAGCGGAGGCGTTTAAAGTTATTATCTATGCGGCCGACCTCACTCGGGTATCGAACCCGCGTCAACTAGGTCAATGCAGCACGCGATGTCCCTACCGCTGGCGACTGACTTGGCGACGCGGACCTACTAATGGTTTGAAGGTGACGCGCTGTTGATAAATAAAATGAAATATAGTTTCTAAATACACGTTCTGTGTTCGAAATACGAACGTTTTTATTCGAATTTTGAATTTTTTTCATTTGGTATTACGCATTTTTATTGTTGCGTATTTATATAATACTGTTTCGTTAGGTATGTCTTATAATTTCAATATTATTTTTGTAATTAATTGCCTTACAAACGAAAAGCAAATGCCTAACGTGTTTAAAGTTTGACTGGAATATGGAAATTCAGACACTAGAAGATTATAGGCCCGCATTTCAGATCCACACACAGTCCTGAATTTATAACTAATTCTGAGGACAAATTGCCCTTGACAATTTGTTAATGAAATATTTATCAAAGAAAATCAAGAATCTGGACTAAGCCATCTTTTTTTGATTATTTATTGTCTCAAAAGCGAAATGTAGATATTAAAACGTGAGTGTATACTGTATAATAAATTACAGTTCTGTCTATACCTTGGTAAACAGGTGTGAATATATAAATAAAAACAAACAATCTTTACAACAACATATTATGCATTCTCTATTGTCCTTCGTGTTACGACATTGAAACAAGCGGGTTATTTAATGTTATTTCTGCGTTACTAATTATATGTTAATATTGCAGACAGAATTGTAAATAAAACAAATATGTTTGTTAAATAATGTTTTTACCAGGCAAAGTCTAACTTCTTAACCCTCGAGTGCCATTATATATAGGTACATATATAGGTACATACATACCTTTGGTTTACCTGACGTTTCGACCAGGTTACACTGGTTGGGTCACAGGCTGACTGGCTCAGTGGAAAGGTTAGTTTGGGCTCCAAAGGAGACAGATTGAAATCTATTACTTTTATTGGGGTTAACTGAAAAGTTTCACCCATGCAAGAATCAAACTCAGAATCATGTACATCTAACTCATACAAACCTAAATATCTATACAACAAACAGTAGGAAATATCTCATAAAGTTATTTAGGGCATATTACACAAGCTGGTTTAGATATAGATCAATACACGCGGGCGGATCGAGACAAGATCTATCAGGAAGCTTGTGCGCGCGCACTAGAAATGGAGTCAAGGCGAGCTGAGGCGCGCCAGATTATACAGCTGGAGGAGCAAATATGTGACTAGTTATATCTATACCAATATTATAAATGCGAAAGTAACGCTGTATGTCTGTCTGTCTGTCTATTACGCTTTCATGCCAAAAACACTGATCTGATTTTGTTGAAATTTAGTACAGGGGTAGGTTAGACCTTGGGAAAGGACATAGCATGCGGGCAACCGCTAGTAAATTATTATATATTAGGAAAAAACGTTCAGACTTTCCCCTATTTTTTTCTGATTTCGATATCAATTTACTATAGTTGCGTCTCCGCCCACGTGGATATCAGCTATAATATAAAGGTCTAATCTACGTCTGCACAAAATTTCAACAAAATTGGTTCAGTAGTTTAGTTGCGAAAGACATCCGACATCAGACAGACAGAGTTACTTTCGCAGATTGTTTGTCACTGTACCTTGTGACTTCGATTAACGCATACTATAATGCCTAAGTCTCAACGAACGATGATTGTGTAAAATTAAACAGTCATTTTACAAATTGATATACAAAAGTTGACTAAATGAGATCACTGCGGGGAAAAGACTCATCATCATCTAAGCGCAATCCCTACAATCACAGCTTTGAAACCTGGTCTCCTGCTCCTGTCAGTGGAATAGTGGAGAGCAACTTCTGTTCGGGCAGGGAAATGTGTAACGCATATTGTACAGTAAGCTGTATTGGTTTCCGGTGGAGCAGAATAGGCCTCGCAAATGGCGTGGCCTGTTCAACTCTTTATTCAACTATGGGACGATGGGATAATGCCATTCTCTATCTGAAAGTAAACATGCAGCGCTCGGTTGACGGTATTAGAATCACCACTCGAAAATCATCTTTGGTGAAATTTGCGTTTTAAGCACCTTGCTTACCTACTCGGGGATTTATAAATGGTGTATACTAAAATACATGTACGTATCTTCAATGAAAATACTTGTAATATTCCACATTATTTATTACAATCCTGACCGGTTTCGCCTTACGGTATTATCAAAGGTTGATACATGTTTTTTGGGTATCAGCTGTCAAATAATGTGGAATAGTACAAGTATTTTCATTGTAAATGTGCAGCAAGTTCCACCAAGGGCTATCAATCTACAGTATAAGCACATGTACGTATGTTTTTTATGATTTAGGAAAAGTGCGACTCAGATATGAAGGTCTTATTGTACCAAAACGCCTATGGGCATACAACCACACTCAATGTCCTTTAAGTTTTCATTAGTTTAAGTGGGCCGTGAAAATGCATCTGATGAGTGATGAAGCAGAGGGCCACTACTGTTATAGATATCTGTCACCCTCGTTCCTGAAACTATACCTTTAGCTCAACATTAGTGTAACCAATATTAAAAAGGATCACGACATTGATGTTTCATGTCTATACACCTTTGTTAGGTTTATTGTAAAGATTTATAACTAATTTGAATCTTTAGAAACTTTTTTAAATATGTCACCTCCATTTTTATTGGCTCCACGTTTTTCCTATAAGATGGCTGAGGAAAATAGCACTTTAATGATCATTTTATGTACGTAATAAGTGCCATTGATTGATAGTGTAACATTACCCCCTTCAGCGGCAACATAATCACGGAATTGACATCTATATTATTTATTGTATTTTTGTTTTTTAAGCGAACTCTCACGTCTTTTCATAAAAGTGAGGGGATGGCGGAGGTGATTACTATAAAAACGCAGGGAAGTACCTAAAACTTGCTTGTGTCATAACACACAGCTGTAGAGAAGTACAGTCAGTGTCAAAAAGACCTTGAGTAACGAAGTCTCAAACTGTTTCATTAATTTAAATTCGTTCGAACTAAGGGTGTGTACTGTGGAGTTCGGAGGGACTAACTCCATAACTTCTTGAGATATTTAAAAGATAAGATGATGAGCTTAATTTCATCACTACGAAGCAAGTTTTATGGGGTTTACTCTAGGATTCTTTAATAATACTGTTGCGAAAGAGAGGGTCAAGGAATCTGCTCAATGATCGACCCTGATACACTTTATGACTTCTTCAATCTTCCTCTTGAAGAAGTCTTGCAGATTCCTCCATCACCAACTGACCCGAACTGTCTTTTATCGCTTGTTTTTTCCTAATTTCTCAGTTCAAATTATAATTATTTGTTTTATGGTTGTCAGCTAACTAAATAGGTTCGACTAAGAAGTGCGAACACTACAGTACCAAATCTCAAAACAATCCGTCAACAGAAAGGGAATCAAACCAAGGAATTATGATCTTTTTGAGTGCTTTGTTCAACAACATAAATCAGATGTTGACTGTACATATACCTCTACCTACTTCTGTAAGGATATATAGCTTGAGTGTATACCTAAAGTGATATTTTTCAACCAAGTATTAGTGCCTTGCATGTGCATCAAAATATCCTGAAGCACAATTTTCAGTGACGTCAGACGACTGCAAGTGCATTCGTGACCTTATCTTGAAATAAAATCTGTAATATCGAGAGGGGTGAGCTGCCTCGAAGATTTTATAGCCCTGTGCTAGCAGAGGGCACTGTAAAGTTGATGTTGGTGATTTGGAATACTGCAGGCTTTTATAGTGCATACAAAATACCAGCACCGAAAACGGCGGGCTTACATGAAAGGTTATTACATTGCTCATGAAGAATATAAAGATAGGTACAAATGATGGGCTGTTGTCGCTAGACCCTGGAGGGAAATAGGCGTGAACATATGGACAGATGGAAAATGTAAGTTATTGTTTTGTAGGATTTATTGATTTATTAGGTGTAGGTCATTTGATTTTCCATTCTTCAAAAGATTCATATTGTTTCCAAATCAGATAGTCAATATCTAGAATTTGACAAGAAGGGACCAGTCCCTTTCTAGAGGAATATTTTGACCAACTGAGCATTTTTGATACATCCTAAATATGTTCTGACAGATATACACGTATTTGGAGCGACATTGACTCTTTCCAATTTAAATTTCAATCGAAAAATGAGCAGGAAACACAGGACGATGAATAGAATATCTAAATGATGGAGAAAATCGTATTAAAATTGATGTAAGTATGTTAGCTTTTTATCAGAAAAATCGTAACATAAGGTATTTGAACGTAATTATTATGTTTTGCTGTCAGATAAACCTATTCCCTAAAGAAATGCAAGCGCCATTCTTTTTCTTACCGTGTATGTGCACAGTTCAAGATGACTTAACTATAGAATAAACATCCTCTCTTTCTAATAGTAGACATAAAGCAGATAAAAATGTGCACCTTCTAGTGGAAAATATAGATGTTAGCACGTCTCTCCATCCCTTTAAGCGTATAATAGGTACGAGCATATGTAAAAATAATTTCTTTATTGTTATTCTACATCTCGTAAAGCGTGTTTGTTTCTCAAATGTAAAGTTTACCTACGCAATAAATACGCACGAACAAAGAAACTACCAGATAAGTGTAATTCGTTCATACATTTCGCCACCCTCCCAGAACTAACCTAATTCCTTCCAACAAACCCCAGACAAGGCTATTGAACAACGCAGACAAAATAAAGCCTAGTTTTCAAACTAACCTATTTTCCCAGATAGACCTTAAAAATATGTCTGGATTTTTTTACTATGTTACGAATGAAACTGTTTGATTTTCAGCCCACGGCCAAAATGATATAAATTAATAATAGGAGAATTGTCTGCCCACGTTTGGGTATTAGTGGTACATGTCTGGTTGGCATGGTTACCGAGGGTCGTCAAGGTAGACAATTATCCATAGATAATAATTTCTGCGATACAATATTAGGGGATCTCATTTCTTACTGTGGGTGTCTGAATGGACATGAGACGAATTCGATTTAATGTTGGTTGCCTGTCTAGAAAAGGGCCATTCCATATTTTACCATGGATGTCGTAGGAGGTGACTTAGGGACGGAACTGTTCCTTATTTGACAGTAAAATACATACATTCCCTGACAAAGTGCCCGCGTTGCAGCATTAGGCTTGCCTCTAATTACGTGGAACTGATGTTAAAACCTCTATCTATCCCTTTGAGAATTAACAGATGTATACACGATGTATATATATGTATGTGAACCATTGAGTTTCAATAAGTAAAATGTGATTCAGTTTAAACAGAAATCGAGTCAATTCCAAACTAAGATATTTAATCAAAAAGTGTTTATATGACGACAATGGACGGCTCCCTTTTACGAATGATTAGCAATGTAATAGCGATATGTGGGTCGTAAATACATCTCTGTGTACCCCATTCAGAGGTATATAGACGTGATCATACATATAATTTGAAATTAACTGACTTAGCAACTTAAATAACAGAAAGAGTTTGTTGCTCATACTCTTTTCCAGAATCCATACAGAACAAAAACTTGTCTGGGTAGGTATCGAACCTTAGACGTAACTACAGCTGTTCACGATCACGCCACTGGGATACTGACATAAATATGACCTCGTCTAGCCTCCAGCCATCGCTAACAACGGAATACATGATCGAACTTCCACGAAAAGGTACAGACAGACAGGCGATAGGGCGACCACGTGTCGGTAAAACAATGGACATTATGGATATTAAACTATCACGTTTACTATCAGAGTTTTCAGGATATTTAACATGTCTTGCTTTGAGTGTGTTTCAGCATTTCTCCTTGAACATAGAGCTTGCAATCATGTCACCTTCATAAAGTACGAGCAATTACATGCCATTAAAAACCATATAAGTGCTTCTTTTCTATGCCACCTTAAGTATTCTTTACTAGAGCAAAATGTTTTCTCTTGCCTACATTCCCAGGTCCTTTAAGAAGGGCGTGAAGAAAAAGTAGTTGATGAGGCCGTCGAGCTGAGGGCCACTACTACAAAATTCAGTCTGTAATACCTAGTGATCCTTTTTCCTGAGATTGTACCTTCAGCCCACCATCAGATGAAGTGAAGTCATATTTTTATTTTATATAGGACACGCCAGTTTGACTTTACTTCACCTGATGGTATGTTGAAGGCAAAGTTTCAGGAAAGAGGGTCATCAATACAGACACGTGCCATGTTACAATCGTGCCACTCAGCTTGACGGCCTCGTCAGATACTTTTTTACGCCCCGCTCAAAGGACTCGGGACTGTAGGAAGAAGAACAGACGTGGCTGGTAAGGAATTCCAGGTCGTAAACGCATCCAGTACAATAAAAAAACACGGTGAATTTCCCGTAGACTTATAAACAATAGATATATTATTGTCGCGCGACAATAGGTCTGTGAGTTACGACATTTTGATATGCGACAATACGACTTTCGTTTTCATGGTGCGACATTGAAAAGGCAGTTCGTTACCAGTTGTTTTATTGAAATTAGTTGTGCGTGTTATATTATGACGTCAGATGTCCTGTGTATAACCGTGTAGGATGGCTATCTCATAGTGGAAAGGTAGTCAATATCTGACTAAATGAATAATGATCGTCACAATATTTCGGGCGTAGGCTTCAATAGGCTTTCTAACGAATACATACGACGGAAAAGCTTTACCAATACATAGTATAAAACAAAGTCGCTATCTCTGTCCCTATGGGATATTTGTATGCTTAAATCTTTAAAACTACGCAACTGATTTTGATGCGGTTTTTTTTAATAGATAGAGTGATTGAAGAGGGAAGTTTATATGTTTAATAACATCCATTGTACCCGTGCGAAGCCGGGGCGGATCGCTAGTATAAAATATTTTCGTAACGATGTCGATCCTATGCGAAATCAATACATTTAGACGTATCAAAAGAATTCTCAGAACGTTGTAACATGTTTGTGAACTATATAATCGGATTGCGGTGAGACTTTGAAGTACCCAAGTTTCCCCCTATTTCCTCATCCCACCTGCGTTACCACCAGCTCTATTAGGGAGAAAGCTTTTCGTGTCTTTTTTACGTGTTTAAAGCCTCACGAGGGTAGGAATGACGTGACTATGTCGGGATCAGATCAACTATAATGTCGGCTCTGTCATGGATACCTATACGTAGAGACTAGGAAGGATTTCCCCAGGATCTACAGGTATTGGCAGCCTATCGTGAACAGATTGTCTCATCATTTAATTCAGAGAGTCTTGCACCCTTAAAAAGAAAGAATGAATACCTGCTTCTGCTAGGGCGACGATTATAGCCCTTCCCATCAAACTTATACCCATACTCACGGAAGCTCATGTTGTCACAGAATATGACCGTTTCTATTACACCCTTTCATGATGTTGGTCAACATTTGGGAGAGGAACGTAGTTATAATAATTATTTAATAAAACACGAAGCAACCAAATTTTTTCACAATGGATGAAAATCTTTAAGAGAAAAGGTATTGCTTCATTTCAGTGTTCCTTAAAGTGGCTAGACTTTAAAACAAAGCTAGAAATTAGGTTATCTAAATCCTTATTTCACAGTTCGTGAAAGTCAATGACTTATATGGCATACTAAACAGACTCAGAATAAAAAGTATATAAGCATATAATTTCAAGTAGTCACTAAGGCACACCCAGTGCCTTTTTCTTTATATCTTTGGTCACTTCAATTGAACAAGAGCATGAAGTTTTAATAAGTACCCTCATTCAAAATAAATATGTTTACCTGAAGATGAGTTAATCGAAACATGTCGTATTCAAAAAAATCAAATATTAGCATTATACAGTGACAAAATTAAATATAATTGTGTGGAACTGGTAAAGTGTGTTTCAATATATATAAAAATAGAAAAGTATATCAGTCGGTTCCTGGGAGAGACGGGAATGAATTGGAACGGGACACAAAAAAGTGGGCCGTGTCCTTCTCTGCCACCATGATAATATGAGTTTAAGTTTGTTCTTTCTTTTAGACCGACGTCTCGGCTACTTTTCAGCAGCCATGTTCGCGGTTTGACTGAGGATGGTAGTTGTCATATAATGTAGCTTAAAGTGTAAGTTATCAAACAAATCACAATAGTATTCGTTAAAAAGTGTTTTTTTTTTCAATGTACAGATACAATTTCCTGACAGAATGCATCGCAAAATACGACTCGCAGAATACCTACGCGTTAAGTGTGAGTATGCTAAGGTCTATATTGATTTTTAAGCTGTCAATGTGTGTTTATTATTGGATGTAAATATATGTCAATTTGTAAGTAGTAGATTTTTTACGCCACACGTATTAAAGTAGTGGCCATTACTGTGTCTATCGAGTTTGTATATGGTCTAAGTTTGCCACCTATCCATATAGACATTTTGTGATTGTCAATTTCACGTACAGTCAGTCTAGTACCTACTTATATAGAAGTTATATTGCATTATTTTTTAAAGTTAATTGTCAATGTGTGAAGTTAAGGAACTTATTCTGAAAACCTTACTTACCTGGTCGCATGAGTTCACGGAAAGATTTGTAAAACCCTTCATTTCAAATCTCAAATTAAATTCTTTGACCTTTTGGATTGTATGTTGCTTAGATTTTTATATAAAACTCACGTAATAGTGTTGTAAATGACAAAAAAAAGGGTTTCCTACCGGACAGGCTTAGCATCATGTAGGACGCTTTTTGCAATACCGAACTTATACCTATCTAATACGGTTGTGTACGCACAGAAGTAGATTTTTTACAACAGACACTATTGGTGACCTTAGCTTAGAGTATCAAGGTGAGACATACAGAGATTGTGTTCCCAGAAATAGAATTTTATGTCGAAATTTAGTGAATAGATTAGCCTCTTTGGCGTGGCGGTAGTAAACGCGACTGAACCACGCAGGATGTGCGGGATCGATTCCCGCTCACAGCAAATATTTGTATGAATGAATATGTCTATTTGCATTGGCCTGCGCGTTTCTGTACCTCGGAGAGCACGTTAAGCCGTCGGTCCCGGCTGCCATATCTTCCTGCCTTCAAAAGTTCAACTTGATTAGAAGGAGTAGAAGCGAGTAAATGTACCCTGGTGAAAGCCCCAAATACAACGTACAGACATATATTTGCACCGAATGGGAATTGAATTCCTGAGGTCACTCTTAAAGGCACTGATTGGCGACGGGGCAGTTGTTGAAATATTATACAACACACATGCATACACGTTTTCTGTATGATATGTAGGTCGTACACATATTAAGGCAGCAGATATTTGTACACGTGTACACCGTATTTTACACGTGTACTGAACGATACACAGAGGTTATCGTAACAACTAATCGAAGAGAAAAATTATTTCTAACAAATAAAATCTGCTACAAAATCTCTGCATGTCTGGAGTTGAATGCCCTAAAAGAAAAGAAAATCCCAAGAAAAGCTTGACGTGATAAGAAATTACTTGAGTACCTGTGAGTTCACGAAATGCTAAAAATAGTGCTAATTTATATAAATATATTCGCTTATAAATGCCCGAAGGGGTAGGCAGTAGACTGAGATGTAATAACCTTCACAATTAAGTAACTTTGATTTTCAGTCCCACATAATAGAGGGCGAGCCCATTGCCATCAAAGAGGCTCTTTGTCATCGTGCGGAGTTGAAAAGAAAAGGCAGAACTGTTCCCCGGGTTCAGACAGATGCTTCGAAAGCATTCCAGGACATTAGCTCTTTATAAACCCTGAATTGTATGAAGCACTAGCCCTTCTATAGATGAGAGGCAATACGTTAATTGAATAGTATAGAATAGATTGGTCAATGTATGGGATTGACATACGTTGACGACTGTCGTGAACGTCACAATACGTGTCATTATCATGCTTTCTTCATTATTCGCCAACGAATTACAACTTTTCTAGGGTAGTATTTAGTACAAAATGTAGATATAGGTAGAAAAAAATCTGGGAATTTATACTAAGTATTGTTGAAACCCTCTTTTGCGTCTTTTCATTTAAATTGCCCTTAATTTGAAGACTAGACTGAAACTTCTCAGACGGCCATCATCATTAGGTACTGTCTGCAGCTAATCTGTTGGCTCATTAACACGAAAATGTGATTTATTTGCTGACCTTATTTTACAGGGACTTTTATACCTAGATCTCAGACATAATGTTGTTCATTCTACGTAATTGAGATTTATCCTGAATTAAGACGATAGGTCAGGTAAGAAGGATATGGCGTAGGTTCTTGGTAATAGGCTTCACCTCCTCGAGACTAGTGTGCTGCTAGTAAATGAATTTGAACCACGGAAATATATGTACGCGAATAACTTCCGAACAACTGCACCAAATTGGATAAATCTTTTTTACCCGAAATATCGAACAAGCTTTATTGGAGGCGGTAACCTCTGTAAATCTCAAACCATATGAAAATTAATGAGCACCACCTGCTATAAAGCTTATTTCAATCTTTGCAGCATCAGTCGGGTTTTTTATTTTTAATAATTTATTATTGTTTTAGTTAGTCTCAGGGTAAGGTTTGTATATGAGTAAAGTATCACACTAGGTGAAGCCAGGGCGTGCAGCGAGTGGTTGTATTTAATGGAACATGAAAGTCAAAAAGTTATTACAAGAAACACAATTCCATAACAGATAAACATATTTGTACCACGATGCCTAATTGAAAAACAATGTTCAACAATAATTATCATCATAGCTCTTTATAATAATAGTAGTTATGTGTTTAAAACATTTGAATAAATAAACTAATACGGTCGACACCGGTGAGGACATGGCGTCCCACCTTTCAATCTTGAAGTTCTTGTAAGACTGCTTGTGTCTAACTGTGGAAAACAAATAACTATCACCATCATAATCAATCATCATCGCAATTACCACCATCAGCATTATCATCTGCATTTCATCATTATAGTTATATGAGGCAAGAAAGCGAATGTATAAAATGATAGAAAAAACATTCGTTGTGTTCTATCGTTCGTAAGAATATGCGTAGACACACTCCACTGTCGCCTCAAAGACAGATATAGAAGGAGGAATTTGAATTGGTAAAGGCGAGGTCTGGTAGCTTAGTGGTCAAAACATTGCCCCTGTAAGGCAAAGATCGCGGGTTCAAACCCCGCCTAGACCGCTTCAATTTTTTCCATTTAAATCGAATAGGTAATTAGGTACCTCTGTCCAACCTCCCTGTGATAACAGGCGTGACTATAGTATGTTGACAAAGAAATATCATCCTACAATTATATCTGTCATCAATGTCAAAAATAATCACTCAAGTAATTATTGAGAAGCGGTTACTATGATTTATCAGAGCTTGCAACACCGGAGCTGTCATTGAAGTATTGCCACATGCAGAGAAGGGTAAGGGCAAGACAAGAGAAGTAAAAGGGATAGTAAAAATGATGAGATGATTTCGGAAACCGTCCGAAATGCGGTATTTTTTTATACCACTTAGAAGGCAGACAAGCACACTGCAACCTACCTGATGAGAAGTAATTACCGCGGCCTGTCTATGCGCCGCTCCGTTAGGCATTAGCGTGATGATATCTAGCCTATAGCCTTCTTCAATAAACGGACTATCTAATGCAATAATGAATTTTAAAATTGGTTAACTAGTTTCTGAGATTACCGCGTTAAACCAAACAAACTTCTCAGCTTTATAATATATATATATAATACTACTATACTACTTCTATATATATACTAATTCACCACTTTTCGAGTTCACAAAAGTTAAACAATAATATAATTAGTAAAGAGGAAGTTGTTTAATAATTTAATTTCGTATTTATATTTCAACATACACACCAAACATAAAACGTTATTTAATTACACACTTATGAAAATTTCAATTCCCTTTCACAATTTCGAACACTAAAAACATTAAAAATATATTTGTAATGACCTGTAGGTACACTATATTATATATTATCTATGTGGAGATGGAGAATGAATACAAGTATCACCACCCCATCTGAAGGGTGTCGCAATAGGCGACTAACGGAAAAATTCGCAGACGATATCAGCCAGAGACGATAGGACACGACGGTATTTCCGTCCAATTGAGCAGTCCGACTGGGGAAGTACCTCCGCCCTACAGAATACCGCGGCCATAATAGCCTCGTGTTGTGTTCCCGGCGGTGAGCAGGGTAGCCAGAGCTCGCTGGAGAGTTTTTGTGCTGTCAGTGATAAGACCAAAGGCTTATTACTGCTATGACTTCTACGCAGACGGTACAGAAAATCTCTGTGTTTACAGGGTCGGCAGCACGAGTGTGACACCCTGGTGTTGCACACGTCCATAGGTCACGGTAACCTCTTTCTATCAGGTGAGGCGTGTGCTTTTCTGCCGCCTCAGTGGTATAAATCTTTGCTACAAAAGTCTAAATACAATCTATTAAAATCTGTGGGATTTGTGCTATAGAGCAAGATTTTAATAAGCGCACGTTGTACGTTTCCCTTAGTGCAGTCTATGAATTTTGTCTTTTAATCCTTTTGAAGTTGAGTTCATCAGTATAAATTCACCTTATTTAGTGTAAACTGTTAATGAATTACAGTTGCCAACAATGCTGCAATGTTGGTATCTAATCTAATGGGCTATACCATGATACCACGGTCGATGTGTTTATCGAACATGAAAAAAAAAGGATAAGGAATACACCTCAGAGGGACATAGTAACAAATGACTTCTCCCCATGATAATTTGAGTACGATTCCTTGGTGAAACAAACTATTATTAGGTTCCTAATATGAAGAAATTCTACATTACAACACATTCCAGAAAAAAGGGCACCAATATTATGAATAAGCTCACCACCTGCTACCTAATATTCAAACAGCGCTATGCAAGTATTAATAGACCTTTGCCTAACCCTTTGGATATATTCAACTGAGTACTAGAAGCATAAATTCTTGGAATCCTCATTAATCGTCAATGAACATAAAAGTGCGTCCAATAGCTTTTTTCTGCAAATGATTTAACTAAAAAGGATCATGTTCGTGCCACCGTCTCCGTCCGATCGCTCTTAGGTACGCAACCTTAACAGATACACAAAAAACGTACCAAAACAACCTCTATTTAATAACAGATAAGGTATAATTTATCCGCAATAACGCATTGCAGTTGCAAATTTATTTTTGCAGCTGTGGGAACGGATAATAGACTCTATAGAGTCGTGATAAGGTTAGAAGTGATAGTATTGTGTTGTTGTTTGGAGCGTAAGTAGGGCGGGTGCCTTGAGAGCTGCATTTACATGGCATGGCCTCGCGCGGTCGCTGCTCCCGTGGCCTTACGGCACTAGCATTGCACGCCGACTGCTCGCGTAGTTTCCTTCCTCGCTATTATCTATATTTCCTATGCCAACAAACAACTAATCCTTGAAGTTCTTGATTAGCTAGCTAGCTCTGACTCTAAGACGAGTTTTGGTTGCGCAAGAGTTCACAATGACGTTTGCGGGCAGTCCGAGCCCGTATACACGATTGTTGCAAATATGTCGCTATTTCAAAATACGGGTGGGAACATATGTGCGCGTTGCGATATTCTAGAAGAGTATGTTAAGATTAATTGTACTGATATAAATACTAAAGGAAATGAGTTTTAATAAATTAGTTTATGCTTTTATTGTGGCAAATAAGCATATGGACGGCCGGGCCGATAGGAAGTTTAATTTGCTTATAAATCGACCTATATGAGAGCAACACTGTCGTCTGATCTACCAGCCTCGAGAAGAAAACCTGTACCAATCCTTTGTCGTTTGGTCAGCAGGTGTCGTTAAAAACGTTGGCCTGTACACCCCACGACTGATAATGATAACAGCGGTTTATCATCAAACCCACAGAAATATAATATGTGGTGGATTCATGCTCATAGGTGGTAAATACTTTCGTATATTTGATGCGTGGGGATGAAGGTATATGGTAAGAAACGCTTTAGTTATGGATTCCATAAGGACGCGACCTTAGCAGCTTAGCGGCGTGCGTGGGCAAGATGGGGCACTGTGGTTTCCACACCCGAGGGAGTGAAGGGGACGCAATCGGAAATGGCATAGGTCAGCCGAGGTGTAAGGAAACGCTTTATCTTATGGGCCACTTTACACAGCGAAGAAGATTGCAAATAAACACCACGGTTTCAATTATACAAAAAATCATGCATAAATAAATATATTTGCAGTGAACCAGAATTGAACCCGCGATACAGAGATAGAATCGATTGGAATCAATCGTCAGCAATTATGTTGGTTTGTGCAATATTCGAGAGTTGTATGTTGCGAAACATCGGCAGAGACCTTGAGCACACACGTTCGACTCTCGATCGAACACTTTTATACATGTGACTCGTTTCCAGTGCTAGAATTAAAAAAATCAATACTACACTTGTCGGTGGCAAAGAGTTCACGTGACACGATTTCTATCGGCTTCCTTTTGTGATATATTTCTTTTTTTATACCACTTAGGTGACAATCAAGCACACGGCCAACTGATGGAAAGTGGTTACCATGGCCTAGGCACGTGTGCAACACTAGGAGAGTAACACTAGTGCTGCCGACTCTCTAAGAATAGAGAGTTTCCGTGCTGTCAGCGCAGAAGACAAAGCAGTAGTAGCCTTTGGTCTTCCCACTGACAGCACAAAAACTCTCCAGTGAGCTCTGGCTACGCTACTCACAGCCGGGAACACTACACAAGGTTATTATGGCCGATTATTATTCTGTAGGGCTGTGTTTTTTCATTTAATCAGTAAGATTTCAATTTAAAATCTACATACACGTGTTTCCTACAAAAAAAGACGAGTTGCACTCCGGGAGTGCCGGCAGAAGCGAAAACTTTTTCTTTCTTTCTTTCTTCGTTATATACAGAGAAAAAGATAAAATAACATACCATACCATACCTATAATATAGCACCATTCATAGAACTTATCACTAACTTTCTGCTTATTTTCTGTCAGAAGAAATTAATAAATTACAAAAAGACAAAAATATCACAAAAAGTAATAAATTACAAAAAGAAAGAATAATCACAAAAAGTATTAGAAGCCCAGGTTCGAACCCGGTACTATCTGAAATCATAAGGACTTACAGTCGAAGCGTTTACAGCTAAGCTACGAAGCTTCTTAGCGTACCTAGTAAAATAAACACTGTAGCTAGGAATGTTGTATGACGTCATGTCGTCCTACAAAGTTGTCGGTTACGGGTCAAAGGTCAAGCGATCCTGACGCGAGTTTAACACTTTTTACCCATCCAACGCCTCTAAAGAAGTTTTCACATCAAAAAACCCGAAAAAGCATCCGATGAAGCCGTCAAACTTAAGGTCATCATAGTAATATTGTTGGAGTCTGTGATGATGACCCTTTTACCTGAGACTTTGCCTTTAGCTTACCATCAGTCAGAGTCATATCGACGTTTCCTATGTTTAAAAAAGATCACACATTATCTTTTTCAAATAGTTACATATTCGAAACCGGCAGGCTTGTATGTAACATTTACTGACAGTAAAGAAAACTCTTCACGAGTTGTATGTAAGAATAGAAGCAAGTAGTGGGCTACTGTAGAGACAATAGACCACGCCTATTTCCCTCCGGGTTAGGCAGAGGCTTAACCCGAAGGGAAATAGGCGTGAGCGTATGTATGTATACTAGAATTATAAGCACAAATAATTCAATGTTAATTCTAGTTTGCGGACCAGCATGAACCATGCGAGCTCGACCTTCTGCGCCCATATGTGGTACATTTAGAGTGCACGGCGAATTCTTGCACCTAGATACGAGTGATTGGCGTATCATTACGACAGTTGTACACAAGGGACAAGCTTTTGTAGAAATCAATATGTCTATACAATTCGAATTAGTTCAGATTCTGATATCAACAAAGGGTTGTGGAGGTTATATGGCAATCGCTTCCGGAGAATGTATCAATTCAGCCAAACATCGTAGTTAGACTGAAAAAAGCGGACCCAGTACTCCGAGCTGAATGAAAGCTTCGAATGCAACCGGAATTAACGATAGGATGAAGAAGGTCGGAAGCAAAAAATGATCCTTGAAACGAGAGCCAATCCAAGTTACTTTTTATACCACTTAGGTGGCAAACGAGCACACGGCCCACCTGATGGAAAGTGTTTACCGTGGCCCATGGACGTATGCAACACCAAGGGCGTCACATTACCGCTGCCAACCCTGAAGAAACCTTCTTTCTTGAAGAAGCCCATATTGTAGTCGCTTTTGAAAACCACAGCAGGGAGTGTTGTTCCACAGCTTGAGCGTGCGTGGGATGAAGATCCTTTCATACCGCACGGTTCGCACCAATTCTGGTCGCAATGTAAGAGGATAAATTCCTTATCCATGTCGAGCGGTGGGATGATAAAATGTAGCTGTGGGGGTTACTTTCAAAGCATGTATTTTTGAACCCAAGTTCCGTTCTTTTATTCTTCATTTTAAAATTTTTAATTTTAACATCGACGGCTGTGTCTGCTGTCTGAATCCCTAACAACAAAGACGAAATAATAGACAGATATATAGTTTTCAATCATATTTAGTCAACTATATATTAGGCCGGGCACATTACCTTTTCTGTATAGAACGTTATCGTTATTGAAAAACTAAATATCGCTTGGTAACTCAGGGATCCAACCTATAATGTCGCAATTCCACGTAAACGTTAGCACAACTAATGCTATGGTGATAACCACCACGTGATTAATATTTATCTTCTTTTGTCCTTTATGTACCTACATTTAAGAAACAAAATCTAAAATATCTATTACACAAATTAATCTATTGAACCCTAACAAATCTAACCAATTCTAGTTTTTCACCATAACTAACAACCATAGATCGACCAGTTCACCTCACTAAGTGGGACAGGATGCAGAATGCGTACGCGCATCTCGCACATGTGTGAGTGCCAATACATACACATGTATGTGTGTGCGTATGTACGTTATATAACACAACATAATGATACAGTTTCCGAGCCTACTGACACGATTAAGTCTATAAATACATAATGGCATAATGGTACGAATATTCTGAGCTAATTTATTATAGCTACTTTGATTTAGTTGTTATGATGTCGTGGTGTTAATTCTGTTGATAATATTGACGTAATTCAGACGCCATCTGCAAATAATTGGTAGTGATGTGATGTGACTGTGTTCGATGAAAGATAATCGATAAAAATTAAATAAATCATAAAATTACTTTACAATGTAACTTTTTCTTTTTCTTTTATTGTTAAGGTAGCAGATAGCATACGATATATTGCTAAACGGTTACTATAACTCATGAACGACTGCAATATTAGGTTGATTACCCACATGATTCACTACCACCTGAGGAGAACTCGGCGAGAGTTGACTAGAAAGAATAAGGAGAACAGAAAAAGATAGAAGGAAAGATCTCCAACTCTATCTCTTACTCGTATACTCAAGCCTGTGTATTTCCCTAAAGGGGTGACGAGAAGTGTATTCATACTACACTTATTTCCTCCAAAATATATAATTGCAGGCTTTTATACTTGTGTAGCCAATGCTGGGCAGTGAGAATTCGGTGTATGATGAGCTTTGAATCCTCACGTCAGACAAAGTGTCTTCTCAGCAACTCTTCACAATTTACAAAAGTAATCGAATTATCACTTCACAATAGAATCGAAGATACACCTTTATCAATAGGCCCGTAATGTTATTTAGTTTTATACGGTTACTGTAATTATTAATACACCTCTGCCTACCCATCAAGCTATTCAACCGTGAGTATACAAAGTTGCGAAACTGCACTCATAATAAACATAAGCAAGTGCATCAAGGTGAAAACGTAAAAAACTATGAAAAGACTAGTTTGTTAGTTTGCGCTTTCCGCGGCGCGCGCGCAGCCCTGACCTAGATAGCACGTAACCAAGTGCAATGCTGAGCGCTGAGACAAACACATCAGATAGTATTACTTTCGTTTACGCGCAACAGCGGGGTGTAAAATTCGCGTAATGACGCAAAAATATCGTTAACAAGCGTTACGCGCCGAATTGTGGCGTAATTTTATTGATGTAAAACTTCGGGTGCGTACGCGTATTTTGTAATGACGATATTTGTAAAATATTTTATTTAAATCGATTTATAAACTTCATTGTATTATTGAGGCCTGTATTTCCTAACGGCGTATATTTCTCTGTGGCCTAGATAGAGATATGAAACTACCTAGTTGAAGTTTCGCCGAAGGGATCTCCCTCCTTTCCACTCATGTACCAATTTCCAGATCTCCCTTTTTCATAGAAATATATGAGATAGAACGGCCATATGTTGTGTTCACTGCAAGTCACGCGTGGCGATATATTCACTGTAAATAAATAATCACGAGACATAAGAAATACCTAAATATTTTTAAAAATTTACTTCTCCATTTTTATTCTACAATTGGAAATAGCAAATATGGCATATTCACGGTATTTTTAACGATATTATTACAAGCTAGTCTGAACAGTACCGAGTAAGCGTTCAAAAGTTCCTGTCTCATAGGACAAGAATTGACTAAAAAGTTGGCACGCTTTTCCCGCCCACATGGCCGTTCTATCCTTATTTATTTCTGTGCCCTTTTTACTCCATAAGAGCACCTTCGTGCTACCAAATAGAAGCTTCAAAAGTTTCGTCGCTAACCTCTGTGATACAATAAAACTATTCGTATCTTTACATCTCCGAAGGAACGCATATTTGCTAAGGTAAAAGCACCAATAGCGAACACATTAAGGACAAATCAAACTTCAATCTAAAAAATTTAATATATGCATTCCAGAAAGGTCTTTACATCCTTTTTTAACTGTTACTGCAAAATTTAGACATTTACTTTCGTAAAAGTACAACAGTTTTTTTTAAGATTTTATCTTAAAAAACTGTTGTACTTTTACTTTAAATAAAATTATTATACACTATTTCGTAAGTATCAATAGTGGACAATCACTTAAAACTGATAGAAAATCTAGCCATAAAAATACGGCAATGGTCTACGTAGGTCAACAGCTTACATATTGCTACGCCCGGCGCTTGGCCACTTCAATATATGGCCAAATTTCCATAGGAGTGAGCGAGACGGCACTATAGAAAGAGACAGCATGCCTTGACGTTACTGTTCTAGAAGGAATCAAATGAATAGAACGAGACGTCAGGCTAGAAAGAGACACAAGACCCAATAGAACTTTCCAGAAAGTTCCTGTATTTCTCAGAAAGTTCCTGTCTTTTCTCGATCTTTCGCTACTCGGCAGCGCCCGATATAAAAGGCGAGCTAACAGCCTCCGCTCAAGTTAGTCTACGACTAGTATTCGAAGCGATCAAAGCGATAAAGTGTGCGAAGCGATACAGTGCGATTTATACAAGTGACTGTGTATTGTGTAAGGAAGAGTTTTGAATTTCTACGCGCTTTGCTGTAATTTAAGTGCAGCTGAATAAAATCTATTTTCAACGGTTGTCCTCGCATTTTCTATTTAAACCGATCCCCACGCTCGTAACAATATTTATAACATCCATACTACAAATAGTGATAATCATTTATTAATAAATAAATAGTTTATGTTAAAAGTACCATTGTTGGTGCTTTTACCTTAATGGTTTTGATTCTCATGAAATAGGAGCCAGTAGGTACTTTAAGTATATCAACCAGGTATAAAGACTGTAACTGAAAATGTCTAACCACCATGTCAGGCTCAAGAATTGAAACTCAGGATTTTATAACAACACGCAAATTTCTGCCGCGGCACCAATAACAAAGAATTGCGGTCACATGAGCCTATATACCGATAATAATCTGGTTATTTCCTGAGTCATTTGCTGTGCGTGAAACGCCGCCGTTTCTCAGGCCATATTAAACGCACTCCATCTTGGATTGTTACATGAACGACTGTTAAATATAAAAGAATGTTCAATTAAGTTATTTTAATTGTCGACTCACCGCCTTGAAGGAAATAGTAAAAATATCTCGAATTCTCAATCACTTACCTGAAACAAAAAAACGTTTATATTTAGTATTTGGAAATTGTTTAATGAACTAACTGATTAGTGGAAGGATTGTACTGTATTACGTAATAGTGTATTAATAATGGCCTTGTTGATACTAAAAAGCCAAAACCAGATAATACTTTCACTGTTTCGTTCATATACTCACGCCTATAATCCTTGGATGGATAGGCAGCACGATATCTGCATTATTGACACTTTAAATACTGTCACTATCCAAGCGCCAATCTGCAATTCAAAGTTTGCGCTTTGGAGTTCTTTTAGGTACTGCACCTTTTTTTTTAATTTTTCAATTTGACTTCACCTCGCCTGAAGGTAAAGTCTCAGGAAAGAGGGTCACCATTACATACAGGTAGTTACCATGTTAAAAATGGTGTCCCACTAGTGCTGCGACCATAATCCCTCCTGCCCGGCTATGCACTTGCTGACCCCTGAACGCAATCCAATCGAGATTGGATTACTATGGAGGGTTTTTAGTAATCGTGCACGGTGCTACCCACCCGGCCGAAATGTGTGACAAATTTGTGCCTTTTTTAAGTGATATATTTTGGCATTTGACTGCCATCTGATCCGCCAACCCCTGAGATGAATGCCTTATCCATCTTTCAGAAGGTTTAAGTGAGCTTGTGGCTGAAATAGACTTGGGAGCCACTTTTTCGCATGCCTATTATATATTTAGGTAAAATATCTGAAGATATTCCTGTGATCACATCCATATTTCATCAACTATGTCTTTCCAGTGCACGTGAGACAGGAGAGCATATTGCAGTTCAACGAGTACTTTATAATTCGCAGTAATTATATTAATTTAATACCGGATAATAAACATTGCAATCTGTTAATCACTTTCAATTATTTTATTACGCTCAGGTTGTGGAATAAACTTCCTGCCGTGGTTTTCCGAAGCGACTACAATATGGGGTTCTTCAAGAAGGGTATTAGAAGGTATCTACAAGGTCGGTAGCACGATTGTGACGCCCCTGGTGTTGCAAACGTCCATAGGCCACGGTAACCACTTCCCATCAGGTGGGCCGTGTGCTTGTCTGCCACCTAAATGGCGTAAAAAAAAACCTGCTGGTGCCGTTGTAATAGGGTTACTAATATACAATTTTGTTTAAAAACAATCTCATATAAAACCGGGAACAGTGAATTGCTTTATAATATACTATCGATCCGCCCTAGCTTCGCACGGGTGGTAAAAACGTTCCCGTGGAAATCCAATATAGCCTATTACTCAGGGTGAATGTAGCTTTCCAATGGTGAAAGAATTTTTGAAATCGCCACTTTAGTTTTTGAGTTTATTCATTAGGTACAAACATCCAAATCTGTCCTCTTTATAATAGTAGTGTAGATGTAGATGAATAGCGACTCGGATTCCCGCTTTTCCCGGGAATATTAAAATCATTTGCAAAGCGGATTAACATTGGTCTAAATTTGAGTACAGTCAATGCAGAAGTATTTTAGTTTGTACAGCATACGCAAATCAACTTCGTATAGTTTTAATCGTAATATTGTTGTGTTTATACAGAAATCAATAAGCTAAAACAGAAACCCTGTTTACATTCGCGACGGGTACCTACCACGTTGTGAAAGGTTACCAGCCCATCAGATAGCACACCAAGTGTCCCTTCCTTCGACCTTTGAAGCTCGTAAATACGATCAGATACCATTGTTTATCTGAGAAGCCTTCGATAGCAATATTTTGTTCTACCAGGTTTATTAATATAAAATAGACTAACATTTACTCAATAGAAACTTTTCTTTTTGATGTCGAAATATTTTTAACGTATTCTATCGCATCGCAATATTTTTATCATTTACACTGTTCTTTATTTAGTATATTTCTAACGCATATGTATCGAGTTTGTTCATAACTTGACAAGCGCCAATTATCTGTTCATGTAAATACGATGTCAATTAGGCAATTTGTTTAGAAGTTACATAATTATTCAAACCTGTCAGAGCATAATAATTGTACAAATAACTCACTAGTGTGCACAGGTACGTATTATTTTGCCTCAATCCACCTTCTACCGTGTGTAAGGAGAACGCTCCCGAAGCGGAAGGTCCCTGGTAGTAGTGGCAGTACTCCGGGAACACTACATATTGGCATAACTAAATTTTAGATTTGTTGAAAAAAAAAAATTTCTTTTATATCTTACGTTTCATGTTTTTACCATTTTATAAAAAAAACAACGTGCGCCTGCATTTGTAGTGATATTTTTTAAGGGAAAACTTCTTTAGCGGCGTTGGATGGGTACAAAGTGTTAAACTCGCGTCAGGATCACTTGACCTTTGAACCGTAACCGACGACTGACGTCATACAACATTAGCTACAGATTGTTTATTTTGTTCGGTACGCTAAGAATCTTCGTAGATTTGCGGTAAGCGCTTCGACTGTAAGTCCTTATGGTTATAGATAGTACCGGGTTCGAACCTGGGCTTCTGACACTTTTTGTGATTATTTTTCCTTTTTGTAATTCATTTATTTCTTCTGACAGAAAATTAGTGATAGGTTCTATGATTGGCGCTATATTACAGGTATGGTGTGGTATGGTTTGATATGATATGTTCTTTTTATCTTTTTCTCTGTATATAACGAAGAAAGAAAGAAAGAAAGAAAAAGTTTTCACTTCAGCCGGCACTCCCGGAGTGCAACTCGTCTTTTTTTATGATATTGCCGTTTCATTGAGTTTTACTAATACGACGTAGAATAAATAATGGTAAATAAAGAAAAAAAAAAATTGGCAATATGTAGTGTACTTGGTATTACCTTCGGCTCCGGGATCGTTCTCCTTACACCCGGTCTATTTAAAAGTACTAGCTGATACCCGCACTTTCACCCACGGGAAATTTTGACCCGGTTCCCATTACCCATGGGAACCTATTTTTAGGATAAAAACTCTATGTCTTATGCCAGATATCCCTGTAGCAAATTTCAGTCAGATACGTTCACTTGCTAAAGTGTGATTCAATAACAAGACTATTATCAGTGCGAACACCAAAGGCTATTCCTGCTTTGTCTTCTACACTGACGGCTGACGGCACAGAAATTCTGTGTTTACAGGGTCGGCAGCACGAGTGTGACTCCCCTGGTGGTACAGCCGGCCATTGTGACAAATTTCCATCAGGTAGGCCGTGTGTTTGTCTGCCACTTAAGTGGTATTTAAAAATCGAACATCTTTAAAAAAATTCACATTTTTAATATAAGCAGGATAGGAAGTACGAGATCAGTCATATCATCAAAATTTCATAAACATCGACTGACTGATTACGGAGATTATCGTGTACGAACACGTGACGTTTACATAATTAGATAATGGAAAAAAAGTGAAAATAATGAGACATTATAAATAGTAATGATTAGAATACTCTGATAAGGTTTATCTATTCAGGAACTTTTACATAATACTATACAGCTATGATAAATATTTATGTATGATTAGATTTTTATCATTTAGGTAATAGTATTTTATATGCTTGTTTAAATGAAAGGTTAATAAATTGTTCAATAATGCTTTCATTTATTTATATTTTAAACAATTTTTATTCATGAATATGTAACTATGTTTGTCTGAGTAATACTATGAATAATATGCATGTATTTATGCATATTCATGTCTGTAAATCCCCCATGACGTAGGCAGAGATGTATTGACACCCACACTTTGCCAATTATGATTTCAGTCACACATAATAGGGACGAACGTATTGCCATCAAAGGGGCAATTGATCGTGGGTGGTATGTTTTCTGTTGGATGATGGAGGGCCCTATTCCTAGCCCCTTTCTACTCTACCGGGAACCAACACCGGAACTAGGAAAAGACAGGTCTTATTCAAAGTCACACACAAACACACACACACACACACACACACACACACATGCACAAAAAAGAAGGTTCACACCACACTCCACAATTATAAATTTTTATAAAATTTCTAATAATTATAGTTTTGAAGGTGATGTAGTACCCGTAATGTTATTGGTAATCGAACATACTATTTAATGATTATAATAATATAATATTTTAATTCATCAATTTATTTAATATTGAATTGTATTTATTGCTATTTTTCTACTAATAAATGACGTCAATACAAAATAAGTGAATTAAACTATGATTTGGTTGTCTGTCATTATTTATGAATTGTCTGATAATACTCGTATTTTAAAGTTATAATATTACTGATTTATTTGAGATTTAAGTATATAATCTAGTAGCTGCTGTCTGAAATACAAATATTAATTTATCTAGTTCAGACGCTGATGTTGTATACCTATGAAAAACAAAATATTATATGTATATCCTTGAATGTATTTCTTTCTTCTTTCTTTCTTACATTCATTACGTATCACACCCTACGAACTTTAGAAACATACAATCTATGTTTTAGAATATTGTAAAAAAAATTGTACCTGAGTATGTTTATCTGCATTCTAGAACCCATAACACAAGTTAGGTAAGCTATAGCACTCTGTGAAGAATGACCTACAATATATTTATTTACTAGCTTTTGCCCGCGGCTCCGCCCGCGTGGATGACGATTATCGCGACCAAACATCTAACCCTCTACCAAATTTCATCAAAATCGGTTCAGTGTAAATAAATAACTTCCCAATACTTATAAATTCCTATCGATCACAACACAAGCTTAGAATTCCACTAATTCGTTAGCGTTAAATTCATTTGGCGTGTATTCGACACCCCTGGCAGTTACTGACACCCCTGGGCGTGCGCGACAGTGCGTGACGCGCAAAACATGCGCCCGCGCATATTGCACGTGTTCACCGTGTCAGGTGCCCGCGTTTAATCGTGGTTCCGTACGCAATTTATTTTGATATGACCTTATTTTCTAGTAATGAAAATTCACAGTCTATCGTAAGATCTGGGTTAGATACTCAGGCACAACAGAACAGGAGGTGCATAGTATATTATGTAGTTTTTTATGAAGATATTTTCCCCCGTTAAATCTATAGTTACTATATTGATATTATAAAGACGAAATAATTGGTTTGTTTTTTATTGATAAACTCTGCAACGAATAGACAGATTAAAATAAATGCTTTCAACATTAAAACGCTACATTATCCCTGAGTAATATAGGCTAATTTTAATCTCAATATTCTTACAGAAGAATAGTACTTACGCCGGACTGTGCTAGAAATTTACGAATATAAGCTAAGCTTCAGAACTTCACCGTTTTGAATTACTTTTTTTACATCGCAATGTAAAGGTAAAGTAAAATGGAATAAAACTTCGATTTAAATAGAAAAAATTGAATCGGTCTACGCAGGGTTTGAACCTGCCATCTTTGCCTTACAGGGGCAATGCTTTGACCACTAAGCTACCAGACCTCGCCCTAACCAATCCAAATTGCTCCTCTTTATATCCGTCTTTTAGGCGACGGTGGAGCCTCCACTGACATTTTTACTAACTATCTTTATTTTTCATTCATTTTCAAACATTGATTTTTGACTACTCCGCCCGTACATATTGAATTAAAAATTTAATTCAAATATTTTACAAAAAAAGAAGCTGGGGCTCTGATGACACTGGGCACTAACAAAAACAGTCTATGTCATAATTAAACTACATTATTTCGTCTTAAGGAACCCTAAACTCCTATTACTATAACGGTAACTCGCGCGGAACCCTGGCGATAAATTCTACCCAGGCGCGACGTGGGATGGCCCGCCCCTCACCGATACCCCTTATTAATGACAGGGTATTAAGTGGCACCTTCCATACGAAAACATACAGTTTTTGTGTCTAATCCCAATGAGTTTTTCTGCTTGACCCCATTTATATTACAAGGGATGATGGCCTAGTGTCAACATCTGGATAACTGTGGATTTTTTTGAGTAGGTTTTTTATACATTTATGGTAGCAAACTAGCTTATAAGTTATTTGATAGTAAGTGATTATCCTATATATAAATATACTAGCTTTTGCCCGCGGCTCCGCCCGCGTGGATATCGGTTATCGTTATAAATTGTAGCCTATGTGTTATTCTGTAGAATGTAGTAGGTAGAAGTAGAATTAGGGCCACTTTATCTCTTCCCATGAGGTGTCGTACAAGGCGATTAAGGGATAGGGCTGATCAACTTTAACATCAGACAGATATGTACAGCCCAGACTCAGCCTCAGATGCATGGCTCGAGTCAATAACAGTGCCCTGAATACGGCAATAGGCTCACCCACTATTACGTGGGACCGAATACAGATCGGTGAAATGTGGGTTCACCTCTGCTTAACCCTCCGGGGATAAGGACGTGATTATATGTATGTATGTATGTGTTATTCTGATGTATAAGCTATATTATTGTAAAGTTTCATTAAAATTCATTTAGTAGTTTTTACGTGAAAGAGTAACAAACATCCAACCATACTTACAAATTTTCGCGTTCATACTATTAGTAACATATTAACGACGGTGTATTTTAAGCAGACGTGTAATGATGCGCCATAACATTTTTCCAAAAATATTTGTTATCCGTGTACTTTTTCATAACCTGTATGTTTTGCATTGGACCTCACCCAATGGAAGATATAGTTTAGGGTGGGAATCCCGGGGAGCAGTGCATGAACTAGAAACACAAAATAACTTGAATCGTACCAAACGGCCAACTTCCGAGAACCATTCGAAACACCTATTACCGTCTACGTTTCCTAGGCATTATATCTTCCGGTGTTACCCTAAATACTTAAAGCTCCAACAAATGTTAACATTATAAAGTCAGATAGCTCAGTTTTAGTTACTATTCTTTTTTATATACCACTGTGGTACTGCCCACCTGATGGAAAGTGGTTACCATAGCCTATGACGTGTGCAAGACCAGGGGAGTCACACTTGTGTTGCCGACCCTATAAAAACCTTGCTTTGTCGGCGGCTGAGTTGCGACTGCGATCGTCGAAACGTCTGGAACGCAAGTTTCACATAGAACACGGCCAAACAGCCCGGAAGCAGTATATTCTACATGCAACCCCGGGCGTGAAAGCCTGAAGACTTATATACAGAGAGTTTCTGTGCCGTCAGTGTAGAAGACAAAGCAGCAATAGCCTTTGGTATTTCCACTGACAATACAAAACCTCTCCAGTGAGCTCTGGCTACCCTACTCACCGCCGGGAACACAACACGAGATTATTATGGCTGCGGTATTCTGTAGGTCGGAGTTGTAGCGGTAGTGAACGCGGCAGCTACGCAGGAGGCGCGGGTTCGATCCCCTCTAAGTGCAAATATTTGTATGCAAGAATATGAATATTTGCATGGGTCTGGTCGTGTCTCGGAGAGCACGTTAAGCCGTCGGTCCCGGTTGTCATACAAACATCTATGGCAGTCCAACAACTTTTCTAGCTGCAATGCTTCGATATCGCCTTTGGGTTGTGGAGGTCAGATGGCAGTCGCTTCACGGAAAATATCGAAGTTTAGCCAAACCCGCAGTTAGACTGGTAAAAAGCGGACCTCAGACTCCAACTTAAAAAGCTTCGGATACGACTGGGATGAAGAAGAAGGAAATTCTGTAGGGCGGAAGTACTTCCCCAGTCGGACTGCTCAATTGGACGGAAATACCGTCGTGTCCTAGCTAGCCTCACACGTACACCTAAGTCTGAAGCCGCCTGTAGTCTATTTAAGTTTGTTAAGTTACGATTTGTAATTAAGTAACTGACATGTACGTTTGTATAAAAGTTCCCAATAAATCAAATAAAGAAAAAAGAAATACTGGTTAGAAATTTTAACTCTACCTGAAGGGAAATATAAAATACGAGAGATAGCAAATGTTACTCACAGAAGACATCATTTTATTTTTATAAATAAATCTGCCGCTGCTGATTTATTGAAAATCTTTGAACGAGTCTTTAAGTATGTCTTAAGTGCCTAGTGTAGATACCTAGTCCACCATTTTTTTCTTAGCAATGGAAATGTATATTTCCTGGAATACAAATCTTTGTACTAAGCGGGAATCACAACTCTGATTAAGCAGTCAAATGCTCTACCACTATGCCAAGAAACCACTACAATACTCTTGTTAAGTACAACCAAATGCCGTCTCTGAACATGCGCGCGCGTTGTCACTCCGTATAATTTTCAAAGTCGATTCATAATAAGTAGTTCATTGGCTGCAAATGTGATTAGTGTTCGGCGATCCGTTATACACACCAATGGGGCTCACATACAATGATAAATATTAATATAAAATAAGAGTAACTTCATGTTAATTTTAAATTAGTTGCGTAAACGCACTGTGAACGAATCTTATTTGATACCTAGCTATTGCCTACTGCTCCGCCAGCGTCAGATTTCAATCCCGAACCTATGGGAACCTATTTCCGGGATAAAGTAGTAATAGTAGTATCATGTGTGTTATTCCTACACAAATTAATATATTTCTGTAGGAATAGCACACAGGATAGAACGGCCATGTCAGCGAAAAAAGTGTGGTAACTTTTTAGTTCCTGTCCTATGAGACAGGAACTTTGAAACGCGTTCTCGGAACTGTTAAGACTAGCTTGTAATTACATAGTTAAAATACTTTGAATATACCATATTGTGGTATTTCCAAGTGTAAAATAAAATTGGAGAAGTAAATTTTAAAAACAAAAATAATTCTGATCTCTCCTGAGTATTTATTTACAGTGAAAACATTGCCACGCGCGACATGCATGCCAAAGTTGCCTACTCCAGCCATTTTGTACATAGATAATAATTATAGTTGTGTATTAACAATTGGTTCTTTTTAAATTAATAACCAGAATCACTGTTAGCACAGAGATATCTTCAAATTATGTTTCATTTTTCTAAGAGCGGTCTGTTATAAAGCCTAGCCTACGTTCTGTATCAGCTGACCCTAAACGCAACTAATAGCGATAATTTTAGGCATACACGTCCCAGATAATAATAAATCGCGAGGCACTAGCGCACGCGCAGCACTGTGTCGTAACTTGTTTATACAACGGGCAAGACATTATGTTCACGTGTCATAGTCCAGGAGCACAGAGAAAGGGAATTGGTGTAGATGAGCTATTTCAAGGTCTTATCGATGGGAAATTTTTAACTAGTAAGCCAACTGTGGCGCGGCGGCGCAATATTTGCCTGCCATACCCGGGGGCGGGGACCGCGTGGTCCCCCCTCCCCAGGGAGGGCCAGACCGAGATGGATGGCCCCGGGTCCGCAGGGGTGCGAGGGATATGTCGCATGACAACCTCACCTTCGGCCTAGCACTACGACCCAAAGACGGCGTGCGGCTTAGTCGGTTCGAGTCCGACATAACTTCCCTCACCGCCTCCGGAGGGGCGGGAGGGGGGGATTATCTGTGGGAATTTCCCGCACGTAAAAAAAGCCATTCCCGAGGGCTTGATAGAGCCAGTTTGAAAGAGATGGCCTTGGGTCGGCCGGAGTGCGAGATATATGTATCTGCTCAATCTCATTTCCACCTACGGCAACCTACGACCTATAGACGGTTGGAGTCTGTCACAACCACTCCCGCAGACTCGGACCTATGGCTACGGTAGCAAGGGCGCATCGGGACTTTCAGGAACAAGCCTGCAAGCTGGTTCATTTACAGACTGATGGATGAAGTTCTGGCACCGATTTCCAGCCCGATTGACGGCCCAGATTTAGACAGTAGTTGCTCCCGTAAAAGTTAAGCGAAATCAAAAGACAGGAGTGGTAGGGGAGCGAAGCTTGGGCTTCAAGGTGCAGGCTTCGGATTAAACGGGGTTTTTTACGCCTCTTAGGTGGCAATCGTGATCTAAGGCACTCAGAGGGCTAATCTCGTGAAAAATTGTTTAAAATTCAGTCTCGATCTAACTTCAGTCAAAAACGATATTGCCGTAACACAATTTTCAAGATCGTACATTCAAATCACGATGGACGACCTATCTTCTTATTTAGCGATCTAAAAAAATATATAAACAAATTTCAATCAATCTATCAGTGAGCATTTCAGAGACCACTGCTGGGCGTAGGCCTCTCCCATTGTTGGGAGGCTCTGGCTGGCTGTTGCCACGCTGGCCAGACGGGTTGGTAGGTTTTATTTCGAGTTTTGCCTCTCTCGTAGTGATATCGCCTGCGTATTTTTCCGTAAGTTTTACGACACTCTTCGCATGAGATGGAGCAGTGTTACTTGTATTCTTGCCCCATCACCACACAGATAAACACAGATTTACCTAACTATAACAAACTATGCAGGATTGCAATTATGTCGCATGCACTTGCAGGATACGCGCAATATATGCGTACGCGCATGTGACCTGCGCATGTTTAAGTGTGTGTGTGTGTGTATGCATGTGTGTGCGTTCGTCGTCATTGACACGAATAAGGTTGTCGCACTGAGCCAAGGAGCGGTTACATTCAAGAGTATAGATGTACTAGAAAATGAAGCGAAAATTCTAGAATGAAGTGGGCATAATGTTTGTGTAGTTATATTGTATCATGTAACTAGATTACGTTTTATGGTGTGACAGCAGATTGCATCGTAGAGGTAGCAGGTTAGCTCTAAGCTAAGCAGTAATGTTTACGCACCATGAAGTTACTACAGATTTATTTCAGTAGGTTTTAGAATGAAAGAAGCGTCATGTACCTTCTTCGGACCCGATTATGGGACAAATAGCCCGAAAATTCGGTCCGCAACTTTAGATGTACTTTTATAGTTGCGTCCAAACTTTGTATTTTGTAGCCCGGGCACAGTCTTCTGCTCGTACTTTCCTTACAGATGGGTTTATGTTGACTTTTACGGGAGTGAATTCTTTTTTTGAAAGACTTTTAGCAACGGAAATTAAAAATATTCCCTCTAGAAGCTTCAACTAAGCTAAATTGCTTTTCCTAGGAGTGGGTTCACGTCGGTAGTTTTATGGCCAGGATTCGAACCAGAGACCTCTCGATCGTAAGGCGGACTCCTTAACCACTTAGCTGCAGACGCCGTCTTATACATTCAACTCCGAGAGGAAACCTGTACCAGGGCATCACCCGTCAAGCCCTATACACCTGTACAGTTAAAGTAATACTATATAGGAGGTAGGACACTACGGTGTTTCCGTCCAATTGAGCAGTCCGACTGGGGAAGTACCTCCGCCCTGCAGAATACATACCGCGGTCATAATAACCTCCCAACGGTGAGTACGGTAGCCAGAGCTCACATGAGTGTTTTTGTGCTGTCAGTGGGAAGACTAAAGGCTTTACCTGTTTTGTCTTCTACACTGACGGCTCAAAAATTCTCTGTGTTTACACGGTCGGCTGCACGAGCGTGACGCGCCTGGTGTTGCATGCGTCCATAGGCCACTGTAACCACTTTCCATCAGGTGGGCCGTGTGCTTGTCTGCCACTCAGTGGTTCCCGGCGGAATAGAATAGCTCCACCTATCTCTTCCTGTGGGTTTCGTAAAAGGCGACAAAGGGATAGCATTCTTCTCTATCCAACTGTAAACATGCAGCCCAGGACTAACTGCTCACTTGGCGTCAATAGGCTCGCCCCCTAATACATGGTACCGAAAATCATAGTTGGCGAATTGTGGATCTGTGCCTACCTCTTCAGGGATTAACAGGCGTGAGTAAATGTATGTATGTATTATGTTTTTCTTGTATCCTTTGATAAAATTTTCTGTGTGAGTATCAGCGCACCGATCGGCAGTTTATTTACGTATTGCGGTTCAATTCTGGGTCAAGGGGACCGGAACAGTGAAATGTGACGATACCAGATTCCGGGAACCCGTCATAACATATATTTTGCCAGAACTATGTCTGCGCTGTGGGTTTTCCAGCACAGTCAGGATGAAAAAATGAGGGCATCGCTCTGCACTTTGGACTTATTTACTAATCATACGATTGTACAGTCCCTGTGTGTACCTACAAACACAGATAGGTGAGCCTATTGATGTCTATTAGGCCTGTTACATCTGCAACTTATTTTTTTTTTACAAATATTACGTACATAATTAATAAAACGGGAATTAACGCGATCCCGTATTCTTAATTATATATCATGGAACGCGAGAGTTGAAAATATTACGTACACTTATACTAACGGTTTTCTCCCTTCGGAGTTGCAGAGATAGCCGATTCTTTTTTCAGTTCTTTCACACTCTTCACGAAAAATAAATCAAAGTGATCCAAATTATGCAAGTTCTAATCTATGAATCAAATCCAGTGTCTAACGATCACACGCAAAAAGGTAACTTATACTACTGGCTTAAGTAAGAATCGGTAACTTCACGAGAGATAAGTATAGTTTAAACCTGTAACGTGTACTATGTAACGGTGATCGACGAAACGTCTGGAACGCAAGTTTCACATGGACCACGGCCAACCAGCCCGGAAGCAGTATATTCTACATGCAACGCCGGCCGTGAAAGCCTGAAGACTTATATGTAACGGTAGCTTTTTAAAAATCTCTTATACAAATAGATGTATGAAATAATCCTACAATGGGGCCTCCTTTTCCGGCGTAAAATAGGCTATGATGAGCCGTCAAGTTAAGGCTACCATGTTAGCATCACTACATAGTATAAAACAAAGTCGCTTTCTCTGTCCCTATATCCCTTTGTATGCCTAAATCTTTAAAACAACGTAACTGATTTTAATGCGGTTTTTTTAATAGATAGAGTGATTCAAGAGGAATGTTTATATGTATATTACATGTTTACTTAATATAGTAGAGGGTGCAGCGGGAACGGGATCTGACGCCGCGTCAGCTAGTGAATTATATCATGAATGATAATTATATCTTGAAAGTTTACCTTTAGCCTACTATCAGGCGAGATGAAGTCATTTTAACGTACTATATTTGTATTATAAGGGAATCAAAACCGCGACAAAATAGTCGAAAACCATTCGCCACAGGTGGTAAAGAATCTATTAGCCATTTTCTAATTTAAAATCACATCAGCTCTACAAATCTATAGTCTATTAAGCTAACAGGTCTCAAGGCGATGCGTTTGCGCAACTGCGACGATCCGAACCGTGCTCCACTCCGCTATAGATTTACTATTAATAACCGGATATCCGGAGTTTAATCGGCTCATGTGTTTAATTAATGGGCTTTTGAGCTTCGTATATAGACCTTGACGGGCAGACAAGAAAAGTTGTTTTTCAATTAATAAGTAACATTGTATTAGTTAAATGGATGAAATTTTGAAATAATGACGTCACAAATAATAATGTCATGTCTGTAACAAATCCCCGACAAAAGTGTATTGACAGTTAACACCCACATTTTGTTTATACAATTTTCGGTCAAAAGTAAAAGGGGCGAGCCTTTTTTCGTCAAGTGGACCTTAGCTGTATATTTACCGTCAGATGAAGAAAAATATCACATCTGGTTAAATCTGATTAAACTTAATTAAAAGCGCGATAGCTTAAACGGTAAGGAGTCGGTCTAATGGTCGAGAGGTGTCGGTTCGATTTCTGGCTTAACACAAGTAATTTAGCCTAGCTGGAGGAGTTAGAGGAAATACTAGTAACTAGCTGTTGCCCGCGGCTCCGCTCGCGTGGATATCGATTACCGCGAACAAACATAACCTATGTTCTTTCCCAAGTTCTAATCTACCTCTGAACCAAATTTCATCAAAATCAATAGTTTTGGAGTGATAGCATATAAACGACAAACAGATTTATAGATAGAGTTACTTTCGCGTTTATTATATTAGTATGGACAATTTCGGTTACTAAAATTCTTACTAAAAGATAAATAATAGGTCCATAGACTGCAGTCAGGCAGAGCCACCTCCGCATCACAACCGCATAAAACGCACACTTTATCTCGTGTGACATAACACGAACACATGTGACGCACACACAGACACACACCACGTGACGGTGACACACACATGCGCGCCGTGTCTGCGCGCACGCAGTGAAAACGAGGTCATGGTTGTTCACACATACACGCGCGCGTGACGCACGATACGCAGTGCAAGATTGCGGATGCAGGCCCACACTCTTTTTAAGTTATTAGATGGAAAAACGGACTTATCTCGATTCCTCAGGGTATTCCTATATTTACTATTTCATGTACTAGCTGTTGCTTGCGGCTACGCCCGCGTGGGATTCTAATTCCCGCATCCCATTGAGAATGTATTCCAATTAGAAGATTTCTAAAGGGTCGCGCAGTGCGCGTGTGACGCCAGTGGTGTTGCACACATCGATAGGCCACGGTAACCACTTTCCATCAGGTGCGCCGTGTGATTGTCTGGGATCCAGGAAAAAAATTGCAGGGATAAAATGTAGCCCAGGTGTTATTCCTATCTGTACATAGGTACATACATTTAATCACGCCTTTATCCCCGGAGGGTTAGGCAGAGGTGAATTAATAACCACATTTCACTAATCTGTATTCGACGTAATAGGGGGTGAGCCTATTGCCGTATTCCGGGCACTATTGTTGACTCGAGCCATGCTTCTGAGGCTGAGTCTGGACTGTACATCAAACATACATACCTATCTGTAACCTATAGAAAAAGTATTGTAACCAGAATTACTAGTATTTTCTTTAATCTCTTTCATCATCATCATCATCATCATGATCAGGCTATATTAGTCCACTGCTGGACATAGCCCTCTCCCAATGAGTGCCATAGTGCCCTGTCTTCAGCTTGCCGCATCCAGCATCTGCATCTTTACCTAAGCCTAATTGCATGTAATAGGAATGGGGTTACGTAGTGTAATGGCCAGGATTCGAACCGGGACCTCTGAATCATTTACGTATACAGCCCATAACAAAGTGCCCGGTTGACGACAATACGGTCGCGCTTATTACATGGTACTGAAAATCAAAGTTGGCGAAATGTGGGTGTTAAAACACCTCTACCTACACCATCGAGGATTTACAAGCGTATACATATGTATATGTAAAGTAAGTAATAGTCTGAGCTATCTTTTTCAGAGTATGAAAACAACGCTATAGTGGGCCGGAAGCGGATTAGCAGAGGAAGTGTACCCCCATTGGCAAACACCGATAACCCAGATACATCGCATTCTGAGAACTAACATCACATATTGTTCTTTGTAACGTTAGGATCGCAGTCTGGTGCCCCAGACTTAATGTTTAGATAACAATAAGAAGTTAGAATACTCAGACACGATTATTATTTATAAAAGGATTATTTAAAAAAAAAACAACTATTTTTTTGGGACAGCGCCATCTAGGCTAATCCCATCATACTAAACATAATTTCATCCCTTCAACCTTTGCTCAACTCACTTGTAGTCGGCTTTTCTTTTACCCCGTTTAAAACTAATGATCAGACCGAATAATTAGTGTAGTTTTTAAAGTTCTTGCAGTTAGTTTTTATAAGTTGCCCAGATGAACATACTAAAAGTCCCTGAAGGCGGCACCTGAGCCGGAGGTGGGGGAGGGGGGAAGCTGCTTTCTTGAGTTTTTTTGCTTGTATACTGAAACTATTAATATATAGCTCTTTAGTTCAGATCAGATCAATTAGCCCAATTAGTCTTTTTTAGTCTTTAGTTACTTCTAGATTATTTATCTACATTAAATTTTCTATAAATTGTGTCTAACTGTAGGATTAATACTTTAATAAATACAAGAGGTCAAATGTAATAAAGTTTATTAATTTGCGATATAATCAACTCGGCTTTACTACGTAGAGATCGGTGCTTGCTTCATTGTTTTTTAGAGAAAAGATGATTCTTCAAGTATACCTACCTAGCCTCCAGTACTCAGTCTGTGAAACGAATATCGATTCACTACCTTTACTTTTATCAAGTCCAAACCTGGCCTTTCTTCCGTCCCTCTTACCAAGGGGCCCACGAAATACCAAGCTTATGGAGTATTCTCTCAAGTACAGAAGTAGCTTAGGAATCAATTAACCCCTAAAATATGGGGTTGGAAGCGAGTAGTCGATGAAAACGTGAAGCTAGTTACGACTTTAGATACCCCTGCTCCTGACGCATTGCTAAGTTCCGGCCTTCTTATGTTGTCCGTACATGTACTGTATTTCTTTGGTGTACAATAAAGATTTATCTTATCTTATCTTCCATTTTCTGCTGACGTAAAAGTGGTTCACTGGAGATATAACTGCCCAAATACTCTATTTATAAAACTAAAAAGAATTTTTGAAAACATTGCTAATGGGGTGAAATAGGGGTATAAAGTTTGTATGGAAGTCCACGATTTTTAAAGTAAGCAGTATAAAATTTCGTATACGTAGATGATTAGAAATAAATGAATACCTATATCAGCGTTTTTCAAGATTTCCCCACTAAGAGGGTAAAATAGGTAATGAACGGCGAACGAATGAAAGGATTCACACACCTCGGGGACTTTTAGTATATTCATGTAACGGAAAGATCGCGGGTTCGAGTCCCGCCTGAGGGATTCACTTTTTCCTACCTTAATCGATTTGAAAAGTTAGCATACTAAATGCTCTAAATTTCATTCAATGTTCTTTTTTTTTTAATATAGGATTCTTCCATTTGACTTCACACCTCGCCTGCTGGTAAGCTGAAGGCAAAGTCTCAGGAAAGAGGGCCACCATTACATACACGTCCATGTTAACAATGGTGGCACTCAGCTTGCCGGTCTCATCAGATGCTTTTTCACGCCCCGCTTAAAGGACTCGGGCGGGACTGTAGGAAGAAGAAAACGCGTGAGCTGGCAGAGAGTTCCAGGTCATAATGGTCATCTGGGCACCTTAGGGAAGAACTATACCAAATTTAATTTGGTCTAATTTCTTTATTTTTTCCACTCTACTATTCGGGATACGATTGCTATCCGGCCTACACAACTCACTGGCGATGTCGATATTGAGTGCTTTGGTCTAAGTACAGAATTTTTAGGCCTCCAGTTGCAGCTAACGAATGCTATAGATGTTCGTGTGGCAACCGAAATCAACGGTGGCGACTTAACGTGCTCTCGAACGCACGGAGGGGTCTCAACATGTTATAGACACCTAAGACTGTTCGCGAGTATTGTTTAACCTTGAAGCAATTACGAGAAAGATGTACAAGAACAGAACAGATAATAATATAACGGTATGATTTCAGCTGTCGATAAAATAATAGATTTTGTCCGTGTCCGATGTGTCGTGTAGTGATGTCGATGAGGTTATTAGGGTAGCTAGAGCTCTCTGGGGAGTTCTTGTGCTGTCAGTGGGAAGACCAAAGGCTATTCCTGCTTTGTCTTTTTTTTACAGTTTACAGGGTCGGCAGCAAGAATGTGACTCCCCTGGTGTTGCACAAGTCCATAGACCACTTTCCATCAGGTTGACCGTGAGCTTGTCTGCCACCTCAGTTATATAAAAAAAAACCATAATATAATAGTTCTGACGTGATACCGACTAGCAGATGCAATTGTCTTGGCTTGCAAAGATTTTTTGGCGCTCCCACACATCATAAATTAAATATCTAATTACTTTAACAATCTATGGCAACCCATGCAAAAATATTATGTGATTACTGCTTCTAGGAATTTTCTTACCTGTGCCTAATTGCCCCATAGTCCTTAGTGTACTATGATGTCACAATATGGCCGCCTGACACCGTCACCTTGACACACAGCCCCGTATACCGTACTAGGAAATAATCACTTAATAAGTGACAAATATTTTCCTTTTGTTCAGTATATTTCTAGTAATTCGCACTAATTTGGTGACCGAAGACAGTGTAAGGATTTTTCCTTGATTTATTAATGTTTAATGGGATTTTAAAGTGATTCAATTACCTATGTTTGTTCATTTTGTAGACTTCATTAGATTTTTTGCAAGGGCGTATTATATTACTATATTATAAGGCGCTCGTGTCATTATCACCTCGCTGGCGAACCGATACACTTGCTGATGATTGAGGTACAAAGCTTTGGCGTTGGTTTTTCTCCGGGTGTCTGAACTTGACAGCTGCTCCCGTAAAAGTCGAAATAAAACAATATATATGGGAGAACGGAGCCCTGGCTCCAAAACTGCAAGTTTTGAATTTATCCAGGATTGTTGTAAGTTTTGAATGATTAGATTATTTACCAGGTTTTATACCTAAAGGCAGGTTTTAAACGCATCGGTAGTTGATCACATGAAATGAAGAAGGAGGAGGGCCGTATTTTTTTTATATACCAATTAATTGGCATACGAGCACACGGCCCACCTGATGGAAAGTGGTTATCGTGGCTATTCGATGTGGGCAATACCAGGAGCGACACACTTGTGCTGCCGACCCTGTTAGAGCAGAGAGTTTCTGTGCCTTCAGTGTAGAAGATAAAGCAGGACAAGCCTTTGGTCTTCCCACTGACAGCACAAAACTCTCCAGTAAGCTCTGGCTAACCTACTCATCGCCGGGATCACAACACGGGGTTATTACGGCCGCGGTATTCTGTAGGGCGGAGGTACTTCCCCAGTCGGACTGCTCAATTCGACGGAAATACCATCGTGTCCTAGCTCTTACAAAGATTAAGGCTCATAAAAGAAGATAAGCTGGTAAATAAACCAGATCCTTCTTTCCAGAAGGAGTAGATAACGAAGCGGGCTCTGGACTTCAAAGGTGTGAGCTTTGGAGCCGCTATCTTTTATTGGTTAGTCTCAACTTTTATGGGGATGACTGCCGCTGAACTCCTAACCTCGAGAGGAAATTCTGCACCAGAGCTTCGCCCATCAATTAGCTGGTGTACTAGCTTCCAGGTGGAGTTGGCTTGCAAATATAAATGTTATTACTACATTAGGTTTTTTTGGACCAAGTAATCCCACCCTAATTCCCACGACTGTAACTCCCATTGTAGTGACCCACTAAAACACCGAGTGATGATCCCGGAAAGTCTCAGTCAACTAAACGAATAACCTATTGCAGCCCACTGCTGGACAAATGCCTCTCCCAATGTTGGAAGACATTTTGGCCTACTGTTTTTAATTAAGTGAAAATTAATCTGTCGCGGAAGCCACATTGTAATTAATCAGAAGGAAATTGCAAGAGTTCGGTTCTTTTATATCACTTAGCCTCGACAAGAACTTGGACCTGATGGAAAATAGTTACCGTGGCGTTTGGACGTGTGCAACACCAGGGGAGACACACTCGGGCTGCCTGCCCTGTAAACACATAGAGTTTCTGTGCCGTCAGTGTAGAAGACAAAACAGTAATAGTCTTTGGTCTTCCCACTAACAACACAAAAACTCTCCAGTGAGCTCTGGCTACCCTACTCACCGCTGGAAACACATCACGAAGTTATTATGGCCGCGGTGTACTGTAGGGCGGAGGTACTTCCCCAGTTGGACTGCTCATTTGGACCGAAATACCGTCGTGTGTGTTAACACGACATTGATATTACTTGTGCATGCTGGTAGTTCAAGAATCGAACCCAAACCCACTGCCGCAGACACTACGGTACTAATCTAAACTACACAACTGAAATAAAAAATATTTTTACAATTTTTAACAGTTCAAATAAAACCTCTTGAGTTTTAGAGTACTGAAAAAAACCTTCCTATAAAGATACCGGAGTTTAAAATGTCGGGACTCTCCCCAGGGAGGCCTTAAGTGCCTGACTGACAAGCCGTTGGCGATGGCGGCTCGTCTAAAAGAGCTTTTTTTGTGAATTTAAAATATACTTTCGACTACCTTTGATAAAAACTTGACTAATAAAACGGTTGCTAAGTATCTAAATTCATTTAAACTTTTAAGACACATTGTTGGAAGTCTACGCGATTTTTTTAAATAACATTAGCAATCGAAATTATCGAAATTACTAATATTCCCTCAAATTGCTTGTGTTAGGAGTGGGTTCACGTCGGTAGTGTAATGGCCAGAATACGAACCCGGGACCTCTCGATCGTAAGGCCGACTTCCTAACGATAAAACAGCGTGTAGAAGACGATTAAAGGATAAAGCTGTGCTCGTTACACACGAGAGACCAACACAACAGTTACTGGACAAACCTAGAAGAATGTAGACAGGACCGGGAAGCACTACCTATGCTTGAAAATTAATTAACTAGGCGTCACTGACAACTGTTGAAATAGCAACTACGCACGGCTACAGCTGCCATCACAGGGCACGTCTCTTTCAATAAACACGCCAGAGCCTGCATGAGAGAGGAAGAAACAGCGCACATGTGCTCCTACTCTGTCCTGCAGTCCGGGAGATCACCAGCTGTATGAAGAGCCTGCTGGCGTTCGTCAATGAGTTGGGGTGGATTGAGTAGAATGCCCACCTTCGCGTAAAAACCACGCCACGATTTGGGGTTGCTGATACCAGCCTATTCTACATCCGACCGTAATACGCACGCCACCTATCTACGACTTACTATACTACGTTAATTGCCTATATTTAAAGGATTCTATCGCGATTTATTTTTTGTTAATTTATTATTTATTTAAAACCCGGCTTTTCAGACCTTGAAGCAGGGCGTGAAAAGGCATCTGATGAGGCCATCAAGCTGAGTGCCACCATTGTTAATAAGGTACGTGTTTGTAATGGTGGCCCTCTTTCCTGAGACTTTACCTGCAGCTTACCATCATACTGATTGTCGGACCCTAGGCTTCGAAATGAACTATGTTAAGATGATGAAGATTAACTGGATGATTCGTATTATGTTTTTATCGTGCACAGAAAACAATATCTACAATAACAATGACAAATAAATTTTGATGTAAACAGGCGAGCTTAACTCAGTAAGTATTGTGTTTTATTCTCGCAAATCTTTGGGGATAGAGGCAAAGAGTAACAAAACTGTACAAAGCAAGTGTACAATACTGGAAACATACATACATTACTGGATTTTGGATACTACCAGGACTAACGCAAAGGTGATAGGTAATTACTGAACTTGAAATAGATCACTCTCATTTTCTTTCCTCTTATCTGAGAACTTTCTATAATATCACAGCTTATTACTGTCTTCCGATACAAATATTTCTCTCTAACATGTATAATAATAACGCAAGATTTTCTTTATAACTTTCTTAATACCTGACGTGGCATGTCGATGCTACTTTAGCTAGATTATAAAGACTAGAAAGCGACTAGTTCCGTCAAGCGCGTATAGCTTTCGCTTCCGCCCGCGCGGAGGCGCCACTGACGCCGCTAACCTACTCGCAAGATGATCAATATCGATTATATTTACGTGGGTTTATGACGTACTAAGCTGACTTTCGATCGAAACTTATCTATTTATACTACAATAATATTAAAAAGCTGAAGAGCATAGTATAAGCTGAATAGTTTGTTTGATTGGACGCGCTAATCGCAGGAACTACAGATTCGATAAAAAAATAATGTTTTTATGTTCAAAAGCCCGTTTATCGAGGCAGGTTATGCTCAGGGAAGCGGAGCAGTAGTCATAATTGTCAACAAATCAGGCAGATTTCCATACATTATTTATATTAAGTAGGTAATTAAAAAATTATGAACTTACAAGCGGATATGCCACGGGCAAAGCCGTTCATACATAATAGGGTCTTGAGTCAACGGATCATCATAAATACTGCTTTATTTCGCAGTTTTATCTCAACAAATATGCATAGTAAACAAAGATATTGCCTAACTTAACGGAAACTTTGACTTTTCATTATTTTTAAGTTCCCAAAATAGGTCAAAATGTAAACAAAAGACATGAGGAAAAAAATTTTTTTTTGGATTCCTTATTAAATTTCACTTCAATCTTATTGCACATTTTACATCTGTAAACGCAACGTGGACCGACAAAATGCGACCCTTGCACTCCATACAGTTGTACTACGCGCCGGTACGCTGTGACGTCATAGTGTGCTTTGATTTTGTATGGAGCGTTTTCGGGCGGCTCGAGAAATTGATTTTCAAAATAAAATATTTTGTAAAACTATTTATCATAAAAATATTTCACTTGAACAGTTCATTTTATTATTGTGAAATGTTTAGTTATGATACTGAAATAGGACTCAATCCTGTACCGACTGACTGATTCATTAAGAAGTATTTCTTGGTGCATGGGATGTGAAAAAAAAACAGCGATGCCCCATTACGTCCACAGTTTGCAATTCAGAGTCACTTGCTTATGGTTTTTGATGGGTTTGTCGGATTTTCTGGGAGGGACTGCCGCCATACCTTCCAACCTCGACAGCTAGACTAGCTTAGACCAGTGTCTCCTTTTCATATATACCCTTCCGACTTCACCTCGTCCGATAGTAAACAGGTGCACCGAGGTGAGATTTGCTTAGGTAACAGAGGTGTTGTCAGGGCCCTGTTTTTCTTCACCATGAATATCTTCATTGACAGCTAACTAGTACCCTTTTCAGCCGAAATTAAATCTTTATTTTTAGGATGAATACTAAAATAACTACTGAATTGATTAAATAATTACTACTTAATTAATTAATCACCATTGTTTTACCTTACATATTAACAAAAAAGAAATCTGTCACAGAAACTTTCTTCGTCGTTATAAAATATTGTTGTTGTGCAAAGAATATAAAATCTTAAAAGCGATTACGAAGTAATATCTAAAATAAGTAATCAACTTCAGAGGCAGTTAAATAGGTGTATTGGTTGCCTAGCCTATAAAACTTTCTCGTTACCACCGGCCTAAACGTTTTACGCGGTAAAAGCTGCAAATCGTGAAAGGAAAAACGTCGGCGCTTCCTCGTGAGGAAATCGAAAGCGGATTGTGATCACACGGAGAAAACTGCATCGGCGGTAGTGGATAATGCTTCAAGACAACATGTTTCAAGATGTAACAGCATTCCACTAAAAAGCGCCATCTTTTGTCTGATAGACAAACTAATTGTGGCCTAACTTGTAATAGTGACATCTAGCGGTGAAATAAAGTACTTTTTAAAAACCGCATTTGAGTTGTAGTAATGACATTTGGTGATAGATGTCACTATTACAAACTTAAAACTACCAAGTAATAAAACGTACCTTTACCTCCACCAGCATCATGCACCTGCGGCTTCCCGCTCGGCATCCTCTGCATCGGTGAAGCACTCCCGTAGTTCATACTCGATGTGTTGTAATCCGAGCTGATTGGTTCTTGCTTTATACCGCTAGATGTCGCTGATAACTTCTCAGCAAGCAAGGGGTTCGCTGATGCAATGTTATATCTTCCATTGTTGATAGTGTTTGTGACGGCATTGTTGATGGCGCTAGTGCCGGATCTCAACAGTTGTTGCAACCGTTGTTGGCCGTTGTTTGGCAGTGATAATTGACTGTTTTGTTGATAGTAGCCTTGAAGCTGGCTACTGGACGCTGGCGATGATATGTTGTTGTTTTCTTCTTGCTGAAATTGAGAAAAGAGTAGTCTTTATAAAATAGTAACATGAATACAATATCAATTTTACGTTACATATATCTTGCTTCACACACTTGGAGATCAATATTACCGAAATGACCCTACCTCTTTTGATGTTTGTTTGTTACACTACCAATGTAGCATAGAAACAAATGTCCCCCCCCCCCCCTCCCCCCCTTGCAACATTAGATTGGCCATACATTACAGACGATGTTGGTGTTGGTTAGCTGGTTGACGACCTTTTGAGTTATGAATTAATCTAATTATGCTAAGGATAGCCTTTGGAAGCCACTCTCATTTATATATAGGTACTGCAGTGTCAATATCACCGAGTAGTACGCAGTCAGTACCTATGCTTTATTCGGAAGTTTCGTGTACCTACTAATATATATATATATATATATAAATATAAATCAATGGTAACCACTGGATTTTATCTCTTTCATTCTTTATTCCGGTCCCCTCTTCTTCTTTCCCATAAACTTCGGCAAGTATGAAAGCGCAAATAAAACCTCTGATTCAGTCAAGTTGATAACTGCTGCTAAGTATGTAAGCCGATTATTTGTTTACTAACTTGCCTAATGTAAAAAAGTTATGGTATTTTTGAATCATTTTTAGTTGCAATTTTTAATTTTGTTTTGTGAAAGTGAAATCTTGCTAGGTAAATTAGGACCACTTCCTCTTATACCAGAGTTGAATTCATTTTTCTCTGGTTATCATGACATTGAAAGCAGCTCCAAATGAAGGAACTCCTCAACAGTCAACAGCAGGAACGCGAAATTTTGAATACCTATCTTTAAAGCTTCTTTATTTGATGACTAGCTGTTGCCCGTGGCTCCACCCATCTGATCCTGTTCTCGTAACCCATGGGAACCTAGTCTCGGGATAAAAAGTAGCCTACTTATTTGTTATTCCAGACATCAAAACATCTTCACAAACTTTCATATTTATAATATTAGCAGGATTTCCTTATATCAATTTATTATAATTATCTAAGAAAATTAGGTAAGTACAACAATATTTTACTGACCTTTATTTCAATTGGCGGTACCACTGACGCTGTAGCATTCGTGAGGTCAGTGAAAAACGTTTCAAAGTTGTCGAAGGCTGTCTCTCCTAGCTGCTTGAGGATATCGTCAGGGTCAGCCGCCTCTCCCGTGTCGGGCTCGAGCGTCAGGCCCCCGACAATGTTGGTGAGCTCGGCCTGCGACAGATCGCCGAGAGATGTCGCCATTTGCTGGAGTTGAGCGGCCGCTTGGCCACCTGCAGCCACTACCGCGTCCTGAAACTGACGAACACTTATGTACGGATGTTTTTTTACGAACGGAAACGTTATATTTATAAGCGGCCATTGTATTTTAATTTGAAGAGAGTTTGAATATTTTATATTTATCATTTTAGGCGGAAACCTTCATATACCCACGTATATTGCTTTGCGTTGTATTTTAAATGGAAGACGCTGACGTTGCCAGCTTTGAAGTTTGTAGTTAGCTTCAATCTTCAATATCTACCTGTCAGACATTACTAGTATTCTTGGATACTTCCCCACCGGTCCATCTGCTCAGACCAACAGGAAGCTAACTTGCTTGTGTTGCGAGTGGGTTCACGTTGGTAGCACGCTGAGTGGGGTTCAAATGCATGGCCATCTTCATCATTAGCACTTTGGGTCTCGCACATCCTGTGCGGGTTTACTTGTTACATTGCTTGACGCGGGTATATAAAGGTTATGTTAATTCCCAGCGTGTTTAGTGCTTATCTTGTAACAATTCTTGTACTGAACAGTTTTAATTTTTTTTTACCTGCAGGCAATTGGAGAGGTCAACCATTCTTCCCTCATTCTCCGCAGACCACCATTCGTCTTCAATAAATGGCATCGCCAGCGCCGCTCCCGATGGCGCATGCGTCCCCGCCACCTTTGTCAGTTTGAATAACTAGGTGGCGCTGTTCACACCACACTACACACGCGACACTCGCGAACTATACACTATTAACTATTATAATAAAGTCCAAAAATGTATTTACACTAATAAATTCGTTCAAAATGTTTGGCAGCTTTTTGGACGGAACGTACATTATTCGATGTAGTATTACGCGAAATTTAGGTACTTAGTTACGGAGGAACACATATCGGTTTGTTTGCTGTTGTTGCCGCTGGGCGACAGATGGCTCTGTTCTGTTTCTTCAGCGATCTTTGTCTCCTCCCGGCCAGGTTACCTCACTCCTCGTATACCACTCTTCTTCAGCAGCAACCTGTTAAGATTACGAGCGTAGGCTTTCACGTCTCTTAACAAATTCTTAAAACTAATATAATTATGTAGAGTAAGTTCTGTGTGAATAAGTAAAAGCCACATGTTAGTGTACTACTTATTAGTTAGAATTTGATACAATGTCTAAACTAGTGCTATAATTAGAGCCAATAAAGTTAAAAAACAGGGGAAACTTTAAAATTTACCTTGCATAATGTACCAATTTGGTAAAAATATTTTCAAAAGAAAAATATTAGTGTTTTAGTTTTAGGTCTCACCGCTAGATGGCGGAACATGTAGTAAGTAAAAGTGTTGTTACATTGAATTTTGAGCTATGTTTTTCTTTTTTCCTCTGGATTATAGGGAGAAGCAATATTGTTTGTAAGTGTAATAGCGGCGATGCATCGAGATCACCTGGCGACGTCCCGATGTATGTCGAATCTGCGTCGATACAGCATAGATGCAGCGCGGCGCTCACAACTTGCGCACACGCTCACGCTGCTCTGGAAAAAAAAAACATTAAAGTATTAATATTATATTTAAAAACGCTTACTAAAAGAGAATATACATATATTTGATTTACAAAGTCGGGTACAGGCTTTTCTTACAGGTTTGGCAGGTCAGACGGCATTTCTCTCGTCACCGGTAACTTTGTTTTACTATTTTGAATCGTTGTTTTATTTTTTGCAAATTTTGTTGTAGCTCTTACTACTGTGCACAGAGATAGGGTTCGATTCCCAGTTCAGTCAACGTTTCATTTCCTCTACGTTTTCTTTGATATTAGATCAGATTTATATATTTATATATTATACATAGAACACCTAGACTAATGCGAATAGACATATTTACGAATACAAAAATTTTCGTACAGAGCGGGAATCTAACCCACGACCTCCATAGCAGTTGAACGCACTACCGCTGCCACAGAGGTCTTTATAGTATTAGTGTTTCCTGCGGCTTTCCTTTCAGGGTTGAGATTTTGTCAGTTGGTAGGCACTCTCATTAGAGTCAATAAACTTATCAAAAGTTATAAGCTGACCCTAAGCTCGAAGTATAGCTACTGGTATTTATCAAATCGCGACAAAAATTAGGCTTTTCGCGGACGAATTGGTTTGATATAATTTATGGCATAATCTAATGTAGATTTGAGCACCTACGCTGCACCCCGTGCTATTCATGTAAGACACCCAAAACCGCGTAGGTACTGCTCATTCAGAGTAGGCACATTTAAGTTGCCTACGTGATTGGGGTCAAAACAATTGCCTATAACAATAAATTAATATTCATATCAGAAAACATAAGTTTTTTTCATCATATTCAATAGAAAAGAGTTAATTCACATTACAAAAAATTTCATAATTTCAACATAAATATCGTTAGCACCTCTAAGCGCAACTCATACATAATACAATTATCTGACCATAAAACGCTCACAACTTAAAACAAAGACAAAAAAATTATTATCGTAACAGACATAAGAGCTTCTCGTAATCATATTATGCGCGGGCGCACAATGCGCGGAAGGCTCGAAACAAAGAAATTCTGCCAATCAGCGCAGCGCCTGCCATTACGAAAAAAAAAAGTGAACAATGCTAGCTCGACTCTTTCACTCTTGTAATTGTCATGTGTGAATTGTAAAGAATTACTTTTCTTTTTTAAATGCTTCCCTGTACCGCTTTCTTCACGTTACCGAATTTATTAGTTTTGCAAAAACTAATGTGTAATGAATGACTATTATTATGTAAGTGATAGTGTTAGTGTGCAATATTTTAAGACTGTTGTTTGTTGCTGTTAGTTGTGAAATATCAGGGATGGCATTCGCTTCACTGAAACGCTCGACTGGAAAGGCTTACCTAGAGGATTATGATTTCAGGGCTGTACAGTGAACTATCGGTTAGGTTAAGCTACCTGATACTTCACCTCGCCTGATGGTAAACTAAAGGCAAAGTCTCAGGAAAGAGTGCCGCCATTACATATATGTAACATGTTAATAATGGTGGCACTCAGCTTGACGAAATCAACAGGGGCTTTTTCACGCCCCGCTTAAAGGACCCGGGACTATAGAAAGAAGGAAACACGTGAGCTGGCAAGGAGTTCCAGGTCTTAATGGTGCGATCTAGGCGGGGTTGCCGTTTGAATCACCTCATATTCCATCTGACCACTTCCGTCTTTCCGAGGGCATGTTATAAATCGGTCCCTGTTATGTCTAACCACACTCAGGATTGGAGTTCAGACGGTAGTTGTACCCAATTTGGGCGAAAAACCAAATATAAAAGGGGACCCCGGACTCTGAGGTCTGGGATGAGGCCGAGACTACCGCTAAGATTATGACTTTTGTGTTTTTGAAGTGAAAACTTCTTTAGCGACGTTGGGTAAAAAGTGTTAAACTCACGTCAGGATCACTTGACCTTTGAACCTTAACCGACGACTGACGTCAAACAACATTAACTACAAATTGTTTATTTTGTTAGGCACGCTAAGAAGCTTCGTAGCTTAGCGGTAAGCGCTTCGACTGTAAGTCCTTATGGTTTCAGATAGTACCGGGTTTGAACCTGGGCTTCTGACACTTTTTGTGATTATTGTTTTCTTTTTGTATTTTATTTATTTTTATGATTATTTTTTCTTTTTGTAATTCATTAATTTCTTCTGACAGAAAATTAGTGATAGGTTCTATGATTGGCGCTATATTATAGGTATGGTATGGTATGTTCTTTTATCTTTTTCTCTGTATATAACGAAGAAAGAAAGAAGGAAAAAGTTTTCAATTCTGCCGGCACTCCCGGAGTGCAACCCGTCTTTTTTTTTGCTATGCAACAAGCTGGTACACCTTACTGATTGATGGGCAAGTCTCTTGTGGAGGCATTCCTTTCGGGGTTCACGGGGAACAGAATATGCTATGATTCTCTACGCTATAAGTAAATTCGTATATAGGTAGGTACCTACCAAACTTATAGGAGTAATAGACCCCAGGCTGCCATATGAGAACCTCGGATGCAACTGGGGACAATGTTAGAATGATGATGATAAGCAAAGGTAAATCCCATTTATTAATTATTAATTTTATTAATTACTAATATTAGTATTCGTGAATATGTCTATTTGCTTTGTTCTGAGTGTTTAGAAAATCTAATAGTTGGTGTACAGCGCCATCTGTATTTGAGTAGCTGAAACATGTTGGTAATAAGTTTTCTTGGATTAATATTAATTCGACCGCTATTATAAAATTATCCTTTTATTTTTGTAGATTTATGCAATAATACCTATAATCCTTTAATAGTAATAAAAACTGATTTATTTATAAAAATGGTTAATGTCTTAGCTTATAATTTTCGGGTTCGCGGTAAATGAATAGAATTTTCCTATAATATCCATGGAAAGATTTATTATGGACTTCGATGAGACGCAACCTTGAATTACTAACTTCCTATTGCATATTGCTCGGGGACCTTGCATTGACTTGGCGTAATTACTAGCGAGCTAACATCTTGCTTACCAATACTTATCTTGTTTACAAACTCGTTATTGTTTTAATGTTGTTAAATAGATTAAATTAATATACCTACCTATTTAGTTAAATATTGTAACTGGGGTTCAGTGGTTGCCAGAAATATGTAAATAATAAATAGTAATAAAACATCCTTCGTAGTAATTGCTAAAACTTTGAATGCTATTTATTCAACCTATTGTAATATAAAATTGCAAAAAGAATGAAACGGCGGATAAGTACGAGGAAGAACCTTCAACGTTCTATCATGCGATCAATATGAATTGTAATGCTAATAAAAAAAAATGCAATTACAACAATTTGTTTCGAGGTAATTTAATTATTAACATTCTTAAAATTATATCCGCATAAAATTATTGCTAAAAATTCGAGTGTTAATAATAATATATCCTTTTGTATTTTAATAATAATATTGTACTTGCAGCAACTTCGAACATGGTTATAAATGATGAACTCTTATGAACTCAAAAGTGTATGCATGAAACGAAACATAGCTGTTGACCGTGACACTTGACAGTTGTATTGTTATAGTCTGTGGTTTGATCATATGTACTTTGTTGTTTTACAAAATTTAGCATGTCGGCAGAAAATAATTCTGATTCTTCAACTTCTGAGTCAGAAGTCAGTGCTTGTAGTTCTAAATTTAATCCTATAAAAGCTCTTTACTCTAAAAAAGCCAAACTTCCCGTACAAAATGCGCCAATGTATGAAAATGTCAGTCAATATGAGTCGGCTCAGAAAAGGAGTGATGTGAAAGTTATTCCTGTGGGAAATAAAGAACTGGTTTTGAAGAGAGAGGCAGAGAAAGAGAAGAAAAGGCTTGAAGAAGAGCAACTAGTATTGGAAAAGAATAGACAACGGTTCGCGCAGTATCAAGGTATGCGTTTTGAGGTTATGTTTTGGTGTTTACTCGTCATTCAAAGTATTTTCACCTTCAATAATTCGAGAAAACATATTAAAATTTGTATATGGAGCCCAAGTTAACCTCACTAGCAAGACACACCTGCTGATTGATGGACAAGGCTCTGAAGTACCCTTCTCTCTCAGGGTTAAGACGTTAGATGCCATTCATGCCCAGACAAGCCATAAAAAGTTATTAAAATCAGAAAGAGTGGACCCCTCCTCCTATTTGAATGCGATTGGTACTTGGGTATTGGAATACTTATTATTTATGATATGTTATAATAGTAATAAAATGATCGCATAAACCATTCATTGACATGCAGTATAAACATATATCTATAATTATTTTTTACTCATGCAAACCGAAGATTTTTGAGCATAGTTAGTGAACCTGACCGGTTTTGCCTCATAGAATTTTCAAAGGGTTACATTGATGGTTGGATGGATGGATACATACTGTTGCAAAATTCCACCAAGTGCCATCAATCAACAGTATAAATAGCATCAAGAATAATTACAGTAGAAATTGCTTGGTGCAAGAACAGCACAGAAAGAAATTAGATACTTTTGTATGGATTTTGTAGAGTTACCAACAAGTTTTACTATGCAGTGGTGAAAGGTAAAAATTTTAAAAAGCCAAGCTAATGAAAACGCAAACATCTCTACCATGGCTCCCCTTTGCTAATCAAGCCCGTAGGAATCCTGTTGTAGGTCTCACCACTGCAACTATGATAAATTTTTAATTTAATCTTTATTTTATTATATATTTTTAATTTAAGCCTTGGTAGCTTAGTGGTTAAGGAGTCGGTCTTACGATTGAGAGATCCCGGGTTCAAATCCCGGACACTACCGACTTGGACCCACTCCTAGCACAAGCAATTTAGCTTGGTTGGAGGGGTTAGAGGGAATATTAGTAATTTCGATAATTTCAGTTGCTAATATTCTTTTAAAAAAATAAACATTGTATACTAGGTATTTATTTCATAACACTTGAATGGTAGGAATAAATTTATCTGAGAAGCTTGCAACCAGAAAAGTTTATAATCATCTTAAATTAAAACATCTTAATCGTATTGTATTTAACCCTAATTTTGAAAGCAGCCTTTGGCAGTAGCTAGCTGGGATAATTGATAGTTATTATTTAATAGTGATAACTGCCCAACTAGCAAGTGCAACTGCTGTGCCCGAGGTCTCAAGTTTGATAACTGGTTCAATAACTTTTTAGTAGTTGTAGCACTGACGGTCAAGAAAAACTGAAAAATGCAAGTTTTTATTATACTACTTGCTCTCTATATGTCATGGAGAAATTGTGTTGATTCTGTAATGTATTCTTAACATTACATGGTTTTTTAGTGTTGATAACACTTTGCCACAGACTATTTTAGCATCTATGGTTTATTGTGTTCAGAAATTTCTCATTGGACGTGATTTGACGTTTGAGATTTTGACATATCATAGATGAGCTGTCAAGATTCTCGAGGCTTGTCCTACCAGCGACGCCAGCAATGGCTGACACAATTGAATTAGTTCCGAGCCTTTTATAATTGTTTCCGAAGGAAATATGCTGGTGATGGTGCCGCGGCGTTGTGGTTGAACCCTAGCCTCATTTATTTTGTAATTTTGGTGAGTTTTGGTTCGCATTAGTACATTTTCGTTTTACGACCGCGTGTTCGACCACACAGAGGCTAATTGATTTTTCAAATTGTTTTAGATTTTTTGTTGATCCTGAAAGGCGATGCTCTCCAGATCGCTAAACTTAGGGCGTTTCGGTGAGTAGAATAGCATATTTCTGCAAAAAAAAGACACCCTTTTAGATAGAGTATTTTCATTAAACTGAACATATTGTTCACAGGGTTGCGCTTTAGAGAACCCGATCTTTGACGAGATCTTTGACGAGATCTTTGACGAGCTTTTGGACTAGCTTTTCGTCGTGATTTTGGCGTGCTTTTTGGCCGGGTTATGCCGATTTTGCCACGTTTTTGACATGATTTGTTCGCGGCCCCGGCGCCGCGTGTCATTATATAACCTAACCTAACCTAAAAAATAATGTTAATTTAACCTTAACTTGAACTAATTGACCTGGATGCAAGTGAGCAATATTAGATTTTCTATATTTTGATACCTGGCCATGAGTCAGGCATAATTTGAGCCTAGGTGGACTTTCCACTCCCGGTCTTGTGATTAAAAGCCATAGTTTTACCCTAGAGCTATCTAAATTGTATTTCCTGGGTTATCCGCCCAGGTGGCGCCCGAATTAATTAAAAAATAAACTATCTATCTGGTAAAAACTTAAATTTTTTTATTGGGTTCAACCCGTTACAGACACAAAATCCTATTTTTTTTGCATAGCATTTGGTTTTCTTCAGAGGAAACAATTAAAAAAATATTACATTTGTCGCTCAGCGAACAGGGACATTGAATAGGCTTGTTTTTGTTTGTATAAACTACTAATTTCATACTAACTGCACCTCACCTGATGGTATGCAGAACTGTAATAGTGCCTTAATTTATTGTTATTTGCTCACTTTATTCTCACTGCATCCATGGTAATATTGTTTTGAAATCATTGTAGAAAATGTTGTTATTGGAATTGTATAAACTTAATTATAAGTTTAATTAGAAATATAATATAACCTGTTGTTTGTGTATTTGACTAGCATAACAATTGAGTTTGTGTTATATAATATCATTAAGTCTAGGATGATGTGTACAACTAGTGTATTAACCTTTTGAAGGAATTAATTGTGAATAATTACTGTAACTTTGAATTTAACTTTTGTCGTTAGCGAGTAATTCTCTTTTGTCAATTGAGTTGGTGTAAACGCATTTAGTTTACAACCTTTATTCAACATTTATTACCTAATGTGCTATTATTGTCTTGCTGTATAACTTTAATAGTGTAATATTTATATCCATTTGCATCCTGGTACGGATAATTCAGTAAAAAACTCACATTTTAGTTTCATAATTTAACATAACCTCATTTCTTGAGACTTAGAATATTTTCTTACATTCTTCAACTTAGAATAATTTTAGCATTCTGGGACTTAGAAAAATTTTGTAATTTTTACACTTAGAAAATTTGACTACTTTTGAACTTAGAATAATTTTAGCGTTCTGAGACTTAGAAAAATTTCATAAACTTTGAACTTGGAATATTTTAGAATAATTTCATAAACTTTGAACTTGGAACATTTTTGAAGTCTTTCAACTTAAATCATTTTTAACTTTTCATCGACTTAGAACCTTTTTGTCTTTGACAGTGAATTTACTTAGTTGAATTTTAGACAATTCTACTTCGAGAATTTTCTTGATCTGACACTTAGATTTTTAAATATTTTTAAGGACTTTTGAAGTTTTGACTTGGGATTTAAATTTTTTCTTGACTGTTATTTCCGTTCATTTTGAATTTAGATTGGACTTTGGATTATCTTTATTTCAGTAATCTTGGGACTTTAGAAATTGTTTTCTTTTTGAAAATTTTAGTTTGAGTTGCAACTATGTCTAGCGTAGGAGTGCAGTTTCCTGAATTGAGTGTGGAGCCGCATGCCCCCATCGAAGACACCAGTCGCACCACAATGGGTACTCAGGTTGATCCTATTGTTTCAGATGTTCAGGATTTCTCTGCTATCCCGAATCCTTTCGTGCATTCTTCGACAATTGCTCCTCCGTTGACTTCAATTAATGCTTCGAATGAAGAAGTGAAGAAGAATATATCTTCGAATTTTAAATTGTTTGATTAAGGAAAGTTAGATTAGTTTTGACGGGTCATAAATACATTATTTCAGTTGTTGATGTTTTCACTAAATATTGCTGGGTTTTTCCCATGGTTAAAGCCACTACTTTAACTATTTGTAAGCTTTCGAAAAAGAAATATTTCTTAAATTTGGTTGTCCTAAAATTTTAGTTTGTGACAATGGTACTCAATTTACCTCTAGACACTTCGTCGATTTCATGAAGAGCTATAATATTACTAAAATATTTTATAACACTTTGTACACTCCTCAGAATAATCCTGTTGAAAGATATAATAAAACCATCAAAACTTGCATATCTTGCTATGTTAATAACGATCAACGTACTTGGTCTAAACTTCTGCCTCATGTGCAGCTTGCCTTAAATAGTAGTGTAAATCTTTCTACTGATTTCACTCCTAATTTTCTTATGTTTGGTAGAGAGTTAGTTATTGATGCTTCTCTACATCATATAAGTGATTCCATTGAAAATTTGGATCAATTGGAACTTGGAAATAGAAATAGTTTGGCTACTTCACTTAAATGTTTAAGTGAAATTTTTGTTAGGGTTCAATCGCACTTAGTTAAAGCTTATAAGCGTAATGCGCGTAGCTACAATATAGGTAGGCGAGCCATTTCGTTTGGTATAGGTGATGTTGTTTGGAGAAGAAGTTTTGTTCAATCCAACGCTCCGGCTTATTTTTCGGCTAAACTTGCTCCTAAATTCATTAAATGCGAAATAATAGATAAAATTTCTGATAATGTCTATATTTTGAAAGAAATAGGTAAAAATACTTCGGCTAAATATCATGTTAAAGACATTATTAAATATTAGTTAAGATTTCCGTCTTAATTTAAAAAAAAACATTTTTAACCTTGCGATTTCTGCATTTACGCTTTTTCTCGAATTCGATTTTCTTTAGGGAAGGGAGTTGAATGGTGATTAATGAGATGATGTATGAAAGGCTTCTCCCGTGTTTGTTGTATGTTAGGGAAATCCCATGAAGATTTTCAAATCTTGAGTTTAAAGTTTCCAAATTCCCCGTAATGGTTTGACGCTTTGAATTCATTCTCGTTTATACTTTACCAAACGATCTTATTTGTATAAATTGTATTATACTTCGTCTGTATTTTATGCAGAATTTGTTTCTTGTTTGTTCTTTGGTGTTGTTTTGTTTTTAGTGTTCGAACTTGTATGTTTAGATAATACGCTCGGACATGACCCTTCACACCTGGAATAGTTTTTATAAAACCTTTGCCATGGTTATTCTTTTGGATGAGCTTTTCCTCTCCTTTTGTTATGAATAGATCGTTCTCCCTTGGTGAGAAGGATTCTTATTTTCTCGGAAGTCGAATATCGTATTGGACTCTCCTCTTGGATTTTTGTTGTTGCCCATAGGTGTGCTTCAACTTTAGACTCGGTATTGTACCGTTTCATTTGTTTCGAACTGTTGTTGAGTGCTCGAAAAGTCGATGGTGTTGTGTCGGTCACTTACCCAGTTCATTTGGTTGGGCTGTTGTTCATTATTGGTAACACAGTTCCTCTCTTTTTTTGAATTGTTGCTAAGTGCTCGAAAAGTCGATGGTGTTGTGTCGGTCACTTACCCAGTTCATTTGGTTGGGCTGTTGTTCATTATTGGTAACACAGTTCCTCTCTTTTTTGAATTGTTGTTTCGTGCTCGGGAAGTCGGTGGAGTTGTGCCGGTCACGGACACCTTTCTTTTTAGTGTTCGCATTGTTGACGCTATTTTGGACTTGTAGTTTGTGTCGGCGACATGGGGTCGATCACAAATTACAAATTTTTGTTTTGATTCGGCGAATTTTCGTTCTAACCGAACTTAGAAAACTTTAGACTTGTGAGCTTTGACTCCAACCTTTATTGTAAGCTTGGATCTTTGTAGTACTTTTGAGTCGGAGACCATTGTGTCTATCCGCACTTTAGCTTCAAGATTCTTTGCCACTTGTTTTGTTTTGTCTGGTTTGTACCTTACCGTTAACTCGGATCTTTGTTGTTTTCAGGAGTCGGAGGTCTTCGTACCCATCCGTACTTTGACTTCAAGATTTCTTTTTGATGGAATGGTAGCAGTATTTTTTTTCCCGATTTTTCTCTTGTATTCAGATTGTTAATAGGTGATGGGATAGAGTTGGTGATTTCTATGATCCACGCTCACTCTTTTGGGTATTTGGATTTTTTGTCCTTTTCTTTCTTTTGAGCTTGTTATGGAGGAGGGTAGAGCCCTTGCATTAGTCGAGTCGGTGAAAATTATTTTCTAACCGCACTTCGCTGCAGGATTTTTCCTTTTTCTGTCATTAAGCTTTACCTTTTTGTTTTAAGGTTTGCTTTTTAACTTTTCTGTTCTTTCAGGAATTTTATTTTCCTTTGGGTTTGTTATTGGGGAAGTAGAGCCTTTGCATTTGGTCGAGTCGGTGAAAATCTTTTCCAACCGCACTTCGCTGCAGGACTTTTTCTTTTTCTTTAACCCCAAGCTTCATGTTTTCTTGTTTTTAACAGGTTTGGCATTTGTTTTGTACCTTTCTTTTCTGGGATTGGATTTTCTTCTAGAAAAAAGAGCTCCGCTTCTTTTTATTTTGGTGGGGGTGTAATGTAATGTATTCTTAACATTACATGGTTTTTTAGTGTTGATAACACTTTGCCACAGACTATTTTAGCATCTATGGTTTATTGTGTTCAGAAATATCTCATTGGACGTGATTTGACGTTTGAGATTTTGACATATCATAGATGAGCTGTCAAGATTCTCGAGGCTTGTCCTACCAGCGACGCCAGCAATGGCTGACACAATTGAATTAGTTCCGAGCCTTTTATAATTGTTTCCGAAGGAAATATGCTGGTGATGGTGCCGCGGCGTTGTGGTTGAACCCTAGCCTCATTTATTTTGTAATTTTGGTGAGTTTTGGTTCGCATTAGTACATTTTCGTTTTACGACCGCGTGTTCGACCACACAGAGGCTAATTGATTTTTCAAATTGTTTTAGATTTTTTGTTGATCCTGAAAGGCGATGCTCTCCAGATCGCTAAACTTAGGGCGTTTCGGTGAGTAGAATAGCATATTTCTGCAAAAAAAAGACACCCTTTTAGATAGAGTATTTTCATTAAACTGAACATATTGTTCACAGGGTTGCGCTTTAGAGAACCCGATCTTTGACGAGATCTTTGACGAGATCTTTGACGAGCTTTTGGACTAGCTTTTCGTCGTGATTTTGGCGTGCTTTTTGGCCGGGTTATGCCGATTTTGCCACGTTTTTGACATGATTCGTTCGCCGCCCCGGCGCCGCGTGTCATTATATAACCTAACCTAACCTAAAAAATAATGTTAATTTAACCTTAACTTGAACTAATTGACCTGGATGCAAGTGAGCAATATTAGATTTTCTATATTTTGATACCTGGCCATGAGTCAGGCATAATTTGAGCCTAGGTGGACTTTCCACTCCCGGTCTTGTGATTAAAAGCCATAGTTTTACCCTAGAGCTATCTAAATTGTATTTCCTGGGTTATCCGCCCAGGTGGCGCCCGAATTAATTAAAAAATAAACTATCTATCTGGTAAAAACTTAAATTTTTTTATTGGGTTCAACCCGTTACAGACACAAAATCCTATTTTTTTTGCATAGCATTTGGTTTTCTTCAGAGGAAACAATTAAAAACATATTACAATTCCCTGTAAAATAGAACAGGGCCACCCCACCTTTTTATGGGTGTTGTAGAAGGTAACTAAGGAATAGGACAGTTCCCTCATCATCATCATATCAGCCACACACAGTCCACTGCTGAACATAGGCCTCTCTTATAGACTTCCAAAATGACCGATCTAAAGCAGCCCGCATCCAGCGCTTCCCGGCGACCTTGATGAGGTCGTCCTTCCACTTGGCCGTTGGGCGTCCTATACTACGCTTGCCCGTACGCGGTCGCCACTCCAGAACATTTTTGCTCCATCGGCCATCTATTCTGCGCGTTATGTGTCCTGCCCACTGCCATATCAACGAGCTTATCCGCTGGGCTATGTCGCTTCTCCTACGGATATCATAGCTCGTTGAGCGACTTTGAGCTTTTTTAAGAGACCCATTGACAGTAATAGGCTCGCCTCCTATTTAGTAGGAGTGTATATGAGTATTATGTTAATACACCTTTACCTACCCCTTCGCGTATTTACAGTTGGTTGAATGAATGAATGAATGAATCACTACATACTCGTAGTATAAAACAAAGTCGTTTTCTCTGTCCCTATATCCATTTCTATGCTTAAATCTTTAAAACTACGCAAAGGATTTTGATGCGGTTTTTTTTATAGATAGAGTGATTCAAGAGGAAGGTTTATATGTATAATACATGTTTAATATAGTAGAAGGTGCAGCGGGAACGGGATCGGACACCACGCGGGCAGGAAAATATTGGCGGCTCGAAGTTCGCTGGGTCAGCTAGTGAATGATAATTTATTCGCACGAAATACGGTACATTATTGTTACAAATTACAATGGCATTCGGTTCTTACAATAGGTAGATTTTAGTGTTCAATGTTTAAGAAATATCATTTCTGGTCTTAATTTTTTTGTTTATTCTGCATTTTTTTTTTGGGTTAATTGATAGTTTATATATACGCGTAAACATCATATTTTTTTGTTCTAATTTTTTTTATTTCAAATAACCGTATAAATCCTCTTTTATTTTAAATAGAGAACAGCCATCCATCTAACACGCCAGGTCGAACCATGAGGTCAGTCTAGGCCGCGCGTTCAACGCACGCGGTTCTATGTCAACCGAGGACGACGACCTTCCCCGCGCCCCTACTTACTACCCGTGCCACCCCCCTGGATTATCTACGCAGCCCACCCAGGCAGCTGTGGGACTTCGATTTAGGGATCACTGCTGACGCTGAATTTGACCTCGAATGGAATTAAGATTGAAGATGAATTTTATGACTCGATTGAGATTTTATAAACGAAATTATTTAGTTAAATGTCGAAATAAATAAATAATTGCGACTTTTGTTTTCAGTCAGATTAATATCTGATGTGGGTACACTGACATATTTCTGTAGGTATACAATATTTCATAAATAAAATACATCCGGAAAATGTTCCGAATCTATGTTTTAAGGGGCAGGCTTATTACCAATAACCGGGTACTTTGGTATAACAGCAAGGTAAAAAGATCGCCTCTCTTTAACTTGGAATGGCTGCCTCAGAAAAAGTGGCTCAGATGACGGATTCCTATGTATGATGGAGTAATAGCGGCAGATAACATATTAATTCCCGTCTTTTGCTATGGATAGTCTGTATTTCTAGCGCATATACCATAGATATTGTACTAAACCTAATTGAATGCGTTCACTGAATGAAACCTTTTTTATATGTATCGTAAAAAGAAAGAAAATATTTATGTTAACGATTCAATAAAGTTATTGAATCAATAAAATATAATACCTTATAGTTTTAGTCATTTAGTTCAAGTAAACTTAGTCAACTAATCAGATAAAATATTAAGATCTAGCTGACCCGGCGAACTTCGTACCGCCAATATTTTTCCACCCGCGTGGCGTCAGATCCCGTTCCCGCTGCACCCTCTACTATATTAAACATGTATTATATATATAAAACATCCTCTGGAATCACACTATCTATTCAAAAAAAGCCATCAAAATCCTTTTCGTAGTTTTAAAGATTTAAGCATACAAAGGGATATAGGGACAGAGAAAGCGACTTTGTTTATACTATGTAGGGATAATTAATTATTTATGTCTAATCGATTACACTCGTAGCCATTGTCTGCTCACGATTATCAATTTTAATCGATGATGTATCACATCCCTAGAGCATTGGAACTGTCAAACATTAGTCATCAACATCTTAAGAGAATGTCATCAGGCAGCTGGGGCCCTTAACCTGCATCAGGTTAAGGGCCCCAGCAGCGTAATGAGACTATTCGCGCAGACGTAGGCAGACAGTTCGTGACACGGCACGTATTGTGAGGAGGTTTCTATCCTTGGAGCCCTAACGGTAGCTTGGTCCCTACATCCTATGCCGGTGGTACCTACACATTTTTGAATGAAATTTTAAAGCATTTAGAATGCTATACATTTCTTATTTTTAGCCCTAATCAGACCCAACGTAAACATGGCATTTTTTTTTTTTTATAATAGTAACACCGCGACGTATTTGGACTGAGCGGTAATCAAAACCCCGACCTCCAATATAACACGATCGCTGTACAAGTCGTCCATATTGTTTATTAAAGGGCCAAATAAACGTATCGTATCCAGGTACGGTTGTGAATTCTGAATGACTTGCTATCAACAATGGCATCAGCTCATTTGCATCGCCCGTGACCCGCTGGCCCGGTCGGCCTTGCTTATATAAGCCTTTTTTTTCTACAATATGTTTCGGCTTAGAATTGCGACGGATGTTACGTCACAGCAGATGATTATGGCGTCGCGAATTCGGTTACGGTCATACGAGTGTCCTAAATTTTGCAAATGTTAATAAAATGTTAGTGTTAATTAAGAATCTAGTTAGTACCTGTGAGGTAATGATAGTCATGACAGATGAACTGGGAACGTCAGCGGGTCCTCGAAAATGTAGACAGATAAATAATAGTAATGAGTTTAAAATAAATTTCAAGGTTAGTACAGAGAAGGTTCCATCTGTTCTCACGCCGTTTTTTGTTTATGCACTACAATATGACTTCATTTCGCCAGATAGTGAGATGAAGAGGAAGTCCCAGGAATGCAAACCACTACTATAGATAGACGATGTCCTTGTTGGGTGCGTTTTCTCGAATCTTCTTCAAAAGACAGTCAATAAGCTACATACCGTCTTATAAACTATTATAAATATAAAATTGTCTCCAAATATCTGCCTGTAAATTAATATTGAACTTTATCATCGTAAATTTGCTCTCCTAGATAATAAATAATATGGTTTTACAAAACACGCGTTACAAGTAAGTACCCTTGAAAGTTAATTAAACGACAGTTAATAGTTTTCATCAACGAACCACATCGAAGTGAGACACGCGATCGCGTGACAATGTTACCAATTATATTCCCGCCAAATTAACAAAAATGGCGATGGAAAGTGACAGGTACCATAGATTAAACACAGATGCCTAGTTAACTCCTTGTTTCGCTATATTATCGGCTGCTTTAGTGCAATCGTTGAGCCTAATATAAGCGTAATAGGTAGATTCTAAATTATAATTGCGGCGGCCATATTGTTTTGCAATACTGAAACATGGTCTGAACAATCGTGCGCATTTACATCTATTGAGTTTATCTAAGAAAGTGCTTGTTCGAAAGTCGTTTAACATGGACGTGCATTGCTAAGTTTAAATTTTTATACTAATAATGAAATTGAAGTTTGTAAGCGAATATAATGAATGCTGTTTGCCGAGAGCCGTGTTTTTATTCAATTGAGATCAAAAAATGTTTCTCAGTTTGTAGATCAGAAGTGGTAAAAATAGATAAATGACAAAATACGTAAAATAGCTAATTGGTTAAGTAAGTCATGAAACTTCTAACAAGTTTTATACATTTGTCAAGGTACTTAATCACTTTGTAGGTACAAATTACAGGTACATGAAAAAATGACGCAGAAAACATTTTTCGCACCTTTACAAAATGATTGCTAAATTATTGATGACTGACCTAAAATTCATTCGTCGATACAGTCTGTCTAGTGTACATAAAATTGTTAAAACTCATTCTGAAAAGTGACTGCCACAATCTCAAATTGATGATGGCTGCCGAGAATATCTGAATAAATCGCAATGCGTTCATCTAGATGCGTCGTTGTGCGAACGTAACATAGCTGGCTAGACTTTCGCGTGTACAATTGTTGCATAACCGCTTTCCACATGAGTGGCGCTCGCCGTCTCACTCGGCCTGGAGCCTCGGTCGTTGACATGCTATCCAGAGATTTTGCGCCTAGGGTTGTTGGCACTTGCGAAAATTGAGCCGGGACTTTTAGAGAGCATTTTGCCAATGATAGGAAGAAGCAATAAAAAATTAACTACGGTATACGTTAGGTACATTAATTCCATAGAATGGAATGTGAGAACTCTGTCTAATGTATTTTCTCAGGTGAAAGCTTGAGTCGAGATTATAGGGGCTTGTACTTTTTCAGTTCAGTTTTTGAATTAAATATCCTTTTTTGTCTTGATACTCTGTATGTACATGAAAATAAATACGTTTGAAAAAAGTAGAGAGAGTCTGTCATAATTTAATTACCTTTGTATTTTTAAATTTAGAACAAAAAGCAGCTAAACCAGCCTGTTATCAACTTATCACCCATTCCTTTGATGTGTAACTTGTGAATTGCTGTTGAGAGTACGAATTAGTGGTTAATTAGTCTGTGCGCGTTATCTTTACGTAAGTAAACACATTTCAATCGTGGTCATAAAACGCAAATATCTGTGAATGATATCTTAGCTCTCCACGTTCAAAATAATGCAAATGAATCACAATAACTCGTGTCTTATGGCAACACCGCCGCTTTCTGGTGAAATGCTATCTTAAAAAGTTGTGTTACCAGTCGAAATTATTTTTATTTATACAATGTTTGGTAAGGCTCAACAATCAACAAATACTACTTAGTTTAACATCTTCAATTCAAAGTGATTGCTCATATTGTGATTCGCCCAAAATTTAGGGAGAATCACAATATGAGCAATCACATCTGATACCCAAAACACATGTATCAACCTTTGATAATGCCGTAAGGCGAAACCAGTCAGGATTTTAATAAAATAATGTGGAATAGTACACGTAATTTCATTGAAGATCCACCAAGTGCCATCAATCAACAGTATAAGCAGTACTTAGTTTAAACTTATATAATATTTTTTCTTGTTTATAAAAGAAATTGCTTGGTTGTTTATTTAATTATTATAGTCATTAGATTCGTCATTATTTAATTATAAGTTTTAAAAATATGTATTTACTAAAATTAAATTCAAAATTAGAACAGCAAATAAAGTCCAAATTGCGATCTCAAACGTGAAATTATTACCTATTGTTTATAAGAAACTTACATAATATTTTTAACGAAAAATTACACCGAGCCTTAAACAAAAAATGAATCTGCAACTCTTCGACTTTTTCTCTTTAGATCTCATTCATAAAGTAATTATTCAAAGAACAGACGTTGACAAGCTCCAAGAATTATAAAATAAGAAAACAAATAGTTGCGTGTTCTGTTATCTATCACGCTAAGCCGCCAGGCTGCGCGCGCGCGCAGTCCCGACACACACGTTCTCACTATTATCGTCGCAAATTATCTGAATGTGTTATTTCATCTTATAATTAGGCATTGGAAACATTCGTAACAAGAAAATGAGACTTTTACTCACACTTAGACGACGAATGATTAACCTATGGCCGTAGTAAAGATTCAAACACGATTACGCCATAAAATTGTGTTAAACGCATAAAAGTAAATCGGTACGTCGTCAATATGCGGCGAAACGGAACGCAAACGGAAGTGATGCAACGGCACGCGTTTCGGCGCGCATCTGTGTAAACATGGCGCGCTTTTCTGAATGGCGCGATGGCGGGTGGCGTTTCCCGCGCTCGCTCGCGGCCGACGACCCCGGCCGCTCGGTCAGCGCCCGGGGATAGTCGAGTGAAAGTAATTCGCGATCGGCGACCGCTCGCGAGCCATGCCTCCCTGGTACCTTGCACCGCGTTACTGCATACATTTGTTGTTAGTTTACGAGTTTTTTTTTATTCTGATGATGAATTGATTGACTTCGCTTAATGGTTTTTGCTTATTCTCTATTTGTTGTTTAGACTTCCAGCTCCATTAACAACCTTGGCGCTATGCAATTTCTATTGTCAATTAGGTTTCAATTTCATTTGATTGCTTAATTTCCAATTGATAGCTTGTTTACATAATTATCGCGTAGTATTAGTATTACGTCGCAAGATGCAATGAATAAATCGTGCATCAACTAACTTTTTTTTTATCTTAACTCACGTTCGACTATATATTTTTATTAACTATGCTCACAATCTGTTTCACTCGTTTCTAATGAAGAACCAGTTACGTGCAGCCGCTCTTGATTTCATTTAGATTGTCTATATTTAGATAGAGGTAAAGTCAAATTGACGTGTCCTATTTATAAAAAAAAAAAAAAAAAAAAATATTTTATCAATACATCGTAACGTAACAGTAACTAATTTAACTCTATATGGATACGTCGTACTGAACTGGTATAATATCTCCATTCTGACAATTGAAACAAAAATAAACTGTTGTACTCAACATAAGATTGAAGTAGATTAACAACCTCTTTGTTTTGTCTGTGGTCCTAGTATACATTGAATATAATTGTTTTTTTTCTGTTTGTGAAACGAAATAATTAATTCCCAATTTAAATACTCATTACATACCCGTAATACTTAAATTCTTATGAAATAATTCTTAGACTTGCATTATTTATGAATCATGTTATGCACAGTTAAATTGTCATATTATTTAATTTACTGAAGGTGATTCTTTTCTTAAAAATATAACAACAAAGTACTTAATGAAGACCGCGTGATTTATAATTATAATTTATGGTTTCACACTTGGATGTCAATAACGTCAAATGATTGTATTTGAAGCTTTGAAGTGGGTTCTTTTTACGTATTGATGGTAAGCGATTACCGTGGCATAGTAACTAGGAAGGTAGGACATGACGGTACTTCCGTCCAATTGAGCAGTCCGACTGGGGAAAGTACCTTTGTCCTACAGAATACCGCGGCCATAATAACCTCGTGTTGTGTTCCCGGTAGGGTAGCCAGAGCTCACTAGAGAGTTTTTGTGCTGTCAGTGGGAAGACCAAAGGCTTGTCCTGCTTTATCTTCTGTGTACTTGTACTGACGGCACAGAAGCTCCCTGTTCTAACAGGGTCGGCAGCACGAGTGTCACGCCTCAGGAAGTGCATGTACGCCTGTAACTTCCCGAAGGTATAGGCAGAAGTGTATTGAATTGCTATGATTGCATTCCACACAGTAATTATATAATAAAAAGCAATTTTTTACCCTACAGAAAGGTCACTACACTACATAATTATATTAAAAAGATTAAGACAGAACAAGTGCAGCCAGTGAACCACGTGTCCAGGGTGAGTGCAACCACCTCCGTCCATGCACCACGACACAAAGTGTCCTAGCGATACGTTATTGTAACAGGTGTCATATGTATGCCACCGTGATAAGAGGTGACAGCGTGCGTTGACTTCCCTTCGCCATTGTTATCTCACTACTAATTATAGTTTGTTATTTTATTTATTTGCTAATTGCTGGGGATTGGGTTGTTAGTTGTGTTTTTTTATTCGTTTGGTGAGCGGTCGTTCACAGTACGGTCCGTATTTCAGACGGTTTATCATTATTACTGAGGACAGATTGACATTGACATCTGTCAATGAAAATTGAGATTCAGAGCTAAGTATTGTTTTGGAGTACTGCAATAAAAATGATGAATGCATCTATAGGTCATAATATCTTTTTTTTTATGGCTACTCAAAGAAGTAGGTTTTCAGAGTGATTTCAGGATGTCACTGTGTATTTTTTATGATATTGGTTAGACGTAGCGAGATTTTCTGTAACGACCATTGTAAATATGATATCAAAATAACGTTGTGCATTATTACTTATCCACGAAGACCTGGAACCTTGCCAGCTCACGTGTTTCCTTCTTCCTACAGTCCCGGGTCCTATAAGCGGGGCGTAAAAAAGCATCTCGTCCGGCCGTCAAGCTGAGTGCCACCATTTTTAACATGGTACGAGTATGTGATGGTGACCCTCTTTCCTGAGACTTACCCTTCAACTTACCCTCAGGCGAGGCGGAGTTAAATTGACGTGTCCTATTAAAAAAAAACCATTAGTGACCTTTTGCGATTTTGCAAAACATCCAGAACAATGCAAATATACATTTTCAGGCATAGTACAAATATTTGTACTGAGCGAGAATCGAACCCACGTCCTCTGACTTAGCTGGCGAACCCTACGACACAAAATTCTTTCATTCCAAATGACACCGCACACATTTTTTTAAAAATTTTTTATAACATTATATTAATTTTCCTAGGTTTAATGCCCACAAGAAGACCGTACAGAGAGAAGAATGTTCTCACGCGTATGGACACCATAGGGGGCCCCCTCGGTGTGCTCAAGGAGTGCGTGGACCAAAGATTGAGAGTCAAGGTAAGGGCGACCGTTAACTACCAACATTGGGAGCATGGCCCTTATTTAGATCATAAAGGTTCCGAAGGGCAAACAGTAAGTATGGAATGATGCTTGAGTAGTTGGGTTATGGTGGCCATAACACTATACCAAACTACAGATTATATTGTTTTTATATAACGGTTCGGGACATATCGCGATTAAAATTATGGAATAGTAGCTTTTGCCCGAGGCTCCGCCCGCGTGGATGTCGGTTATCGCGACCAAACATAACCTAAATCCTGTCTCAAGGTCTAATCTACCCATATTCCAAATTTCATCATAATCGGTTCAGTGGTTTAGCCGTGAAAGACTGACAAACAAACACACAACACTTACCCATTTATATTATGGATACTGCGGAGGTTTTGGATGCGTTGCAGCTCCCGTGGCCGTGACTTGACTACAAGATTAGTCTTGATTAACATATGGGCGTTTTGTCCCTGCCCCTGGCAATTCGCTAACCGGCGTTTGATGGAATAGAATGACGAATGTATAGGATTTGACATATTTGACATGCGTTAACGACTGTCATATACGGCAAATCCCATATATTCGTCATTCTATTCCACCAAACGCCAGCTAGCGAATTGCCACTTGTTTAGAGGGGCAGGACTAATATCGCGAGGTTTGCGGGAACGCGGAGGGTTACCAGATTGCCGGATTTGTCCGGAAATCTCCGGATTTTTGGACTCCTCTCAGGATTGGGGTCAGATTTAGCAAATCCCATGAAAACTTAGGATTTTTTAAAATAATACTACTTATAGGCATATTTTAAAAATATATTATTGTTTTTTCAATATCGTCAGCTCGTGCGAGGGGAGTGACGTGCTTTAGGTAGAGTCTTGGGCGGTAATTATACGACGTGGAACGCGCCCGCAGTATTTGACAAAAATGATAATAGGTAATCACGACTTTTGAAAATGAAGTAGCTTTTTTTACTCAATTTCTGAACCTGCAATAAATCTCAGGATTTTTCAAGGGAACTCAGGCTTTTACTCCGGGCTTTTGATTTTTCCATCTGGTAACCCTCGAACGCCATCAAATTCCACGCGGGCGAAGCAGCTGTCTACAGCTAATTAGTCGTCAGAGTTCTCATGTGGTCGTAATGCTTGTTGCGGGAAGAAAGTTTAAATTACGATAGGAGTATGTTTGTTAGGTAATCTTTTACACTAAACGGCTGTATGAATTTTAGTGAAATTTTACATTTTAGACATTCCTTGTATCCTAAATGAACACACGAAGTTTTAGATTGATTCTACAAAGCGCGCGTAAAACAGCAAGATGGCCACTAAACTCGCATATAAAACGTATGTACAAAATTGTTCTAAAACATTACATGCATTTTTATACGTAACTATAAAACAGGTAATTTTAAACTAAGCCGGTACACGAAAATGCCTCACCAAAGAAGTACAGTCGACCTGAAAAGTTGATTATCACGTTATAAGTTACCTATCATAACCTACCTTTGTTCTTTTTTGGTCTTCATGGAAAGCTATTCCAAATAATAATCTATCCTTTATCACATTTTAGCCAGATTCGCCAGGCCATTTCAGTGTGATTCATTAACAAACATCTTTAAATACGTAAATTGAAATTTTAAAATCTGTGGTGGGATAATGGAAAAAAGTAATCTTCACACACTTTCACGCTTACAATACGAACTTTTGACTGTGGCTCTACTTGCCTGGATGTTGATTATTGTGACCAAACAAAACCTATGGCCTTTCTCAAGCTCTAGTTCAGCTCTGTACCAAATTTCATCAAAATTGGTTCAGTGCTTTTAGCGTTTAAGTGTAATAGAGTTATTTTCGCATTTGTCGAGGATGGATCAGTAGAAAGATCATTTTAAGATTTCTAAGTGTTCAACATCTTTTGAAGGCGACTGTACACGTCATAATTCTGGGCCCTTAATGCATCCTTTGTGCGTCGCTGGCGCGTTGCCAACCCGGAATATACTGGCGCTTTGATGACTGATGGCTTGCCCAAAACCGAAATAGTACAAAGGCCTTTCAGGGAGGATATTGCCAAGCATTAACTGGAGAAATCTAGGTGAAATGGAACACCGTTGAATGGTCTAGAGTTTGTTAGAAATATATGTTCTAGAATATTCTATATACTGCTATCTAGCCCCTCATTAGTTTAACTTGTTGTTGTGTTATGGGTTCTAGAAAATGGGTATAAACAGTAAAAACACACTAACATGTTGAAATTCGAACGAGTTGACAATTTTGGTTACATTTGTAGCCACAGAGGAAAAAGAAACATATTTTATGCTTCCGTAGTTGTCTTGATGTGTTTTACACTTATATGAAAATTTTGAATAAGTATTTAAAATTTTTGAGAAGCAATTAAACGTATTTCATGTTTGTTAATTTAATTTTAATTCACAATTAAGAGTACCTACATACACTTATTTTTTTAGAAACATTAGATACACCATACTAGTTGTCTCGATAACTCTTCCGAATCTAAGTGCTTATCTTCGAAACGGGTTCATGTCCATAATGTACTAGTCGGGGTTCACATTTGCGTAACGTTGCTATTTATTGCAGCGTTTATTGATTTGCAGTTGATTTACGATAGAAACTAAACATTTGAGTGTTCCGTAATATAATGTTAAGTTTAGATTTACAGTTCCTTTATAAATAAACTCGTAATGCTCAGCGGTTTCAGCCGAGTTAGTCGCAATAATGTCGAATTCATCATTATTCTTCAAGCGGTTGCCCGGTTCTTAATATTTTTGTTTGGTATGTCGATTTTTCTGGAGCCTACTGCCGTTTTACCTCTCAGCGCTGAAAGGAATGCGCAAAATTTTTATTTATTTTTTAGCCGGTGCGAATGTTATGGTAGATGTGTTGTGTGACGAGAATGGTCAGAATAAGGAATGATTATATTAGAGGAAGTTTGAAAGTGAATCAAAAATTGAGAAGTGTGCGACTGTCGAGGTATGGACAAATTATGAGAAGAGATGAAAGTAATGTTGTAGGGAAGGTGCAAAGTATGAATGTAGAGGGCTAAAGGAGCAGGGGTAAACCCAAGAAAAGATGGATGGGTTGCTTGAAAGACGATATGGCGATAAGGGAGTAACTAAGGAAATGACACTTGACAGGAATTTAAGGAGGAAATCGACATGTTGCGTCGACCCCATTTAATTGGAACCAGAGCGTGTAGATAATGATAAGCTGCTGCACTAACTATATCTGGAGAGGCTTGGACGATAAAGATATTGGCCATAGTCTATAAATGTCGTGAATTGTGTGTAATATTTGTCATATTTTTGTCAACAATGATAATAATCATTGTCTTGTTCATTGATTGATCATTGTCATCGATCTCTACTCTACATCACTAATTGGTCTCATTTCGACCAATTAGTTATGTAGATATTATAGACGAACTTTGTGGCTTGACTGCTGCGTCCGGGGGCGCGGGTTGGATTCCCGCTAGTGCACATTTTTGTATACATGAACGTGTATGTGTGCATTGATCTAGGTATTTCTATTTATGATATGTATGTTTAACACACTTATTTTGATTTTTCATCAAAAATAAGTGTGTTTATCCGCATCTGCGACCAAGACACAAGCTAGTTGAGCTAGGCTTTTTTTTCTCTTGACCCCACCTAGTTATTTATAATAATCCTTTTTATCGCGCAATTGATTGCCAGTACGAGTTCTACTTTATGTTATTAGTCTTACCTTTGATTTCTGTTCACAAGTTTACTTATGCTCGTATGAATCGACCTTTATATACTTCAATTTCAGACGCGATTTCATTTGGTAGGGCTGTTATAAGTACATGTTCTCGTCTCTTGGCAAATTGGATGTTATGGCTAAATTCATAACGTCTAATTTGCCAATAGAGGAATTGTGCAACGTTCCGATAGTTTGTGAGAATATTGGTAGATGCTCCGCTGTCGCCACAAAGGAGAAATTTGAATTGGTTAGGGCGAGGTCTGATAGCTTAGCGGTCAAAGCATTGCCCCTGTAAGGCAAAGCTCGCGGGTTCAAACCCCGCGTAGACAGATTCAATTTTTTCTCTTTAATTCGATAAGATAAGATAAGATAAGAATATTTAGCATGAAAAATGCTTAAAAATTTAATTCAAACATCCATATAATCATCATACCTTTTCCAGTTATTATGTCTATTGTAGTTACAGGCATGGTTGATATATTGGCAAACAAGGTGGTTGATATTAGAACGGTTTAATATAATCAATGATTGGTTGATTTCAGCTGCTTCGCCGCCGTTGCACTCCGTTGGTTCGTCAAAAGACGCGTATTTTCGCATATAGGGTACATTTCGTGACGAGATTGGGATTTTATGTTGATATATTACGTTTATAGGCCAGGGTGAACGAAAACATATTTTTCGCGCGAACCTTTATGTCAGCTTACGAAGCCTCGCCTCGCGGAAAAGCGCCTTGACCTCTCAGTTGCAATTAACTTATCAAACATTTGGACATGTTTTCTATAATATTCTTATATCTAATAGTACTTACACCGAATACACTATTCCCACGAGGCGTATGGTGTCTATTCAGGCAGTAAATTACAGCCCAAACTATAATTATGATTAGAAAGTTCTCGGTGGAGAAGAATAGGGCCACCCCATCTCTCTGTGCGACATATATAGGCCATAACTAAGCGTCCGCTTGTCGGCAATAAGCTCAAAAAACACCTCTCCCTAAGTTTTAGGGGTTTACAGGGGGTGAGTCTTCTTCATCCTAGCGTTAATCCCAGTCGCATCCGTCGGCCTTTACCAGTCGAACTGCGGATTTGGCTAAACTTCCACATTTTCAGTGAAGCGACTGCCATCTGACCTCCACAACCCAAAGGCGATATCGAAGCATTGCAGTTAGACTGGTTGTTGGACTTTTGAGGGCTCCAACTACCCGTAACAGCTGCACTAGATGTTTGTATGGCAACCGGGCGTGCGTACTATCGTTACGATTAAAAATTTCCAGAACTATATAGCTTTAGTGTTGATTCATTCCCTAGACTAGGAAGAGCCTTCGATGCCGTGCGATCGGTGTCGCCGTCTGCGACTGTGCATTTTGCAAGCGTCTATATCTGGATGGTGGTATGCGTGAGTGCAATTTGGTACGGTTAGCAAAGAAATTTCGAGCTTCTACAATGCAAAATTAACTTATGGTAATAGACTTATCGCGAAGTACGGGCGCTCATCGTACGTTTTTGTACTTCAATCTATCAGCCCACTGCAGTCCATAGGCCATATGGACATAGGCCTCTCCCAATACTTTTGTAATTTGTACGTTAGTCTTTTTTTTTTCATTTTGATGCGCCAGGGCAATATTTTTAGGCAGCAAACGATGATTTTGATTAGATAATTCAGCTAAGTTATTCAAAGATTTCGGATTTTTCAATGTGAGTGCATATTTGTAAGTTTATTCGCATTGTAGAACCCATAAGCTAGTTAAACTATGCTAATTTGGGGATTAGAATGTAATGTTATATCGCTGCGTAGAATGTAGTGTTGATATTTTATTATTTTTTATAGGATACCAAGTAGATAGCACACTTAGTAACTGGTGTTTTTCGATAAATTTGAACCGAGGACACTAGGGAAAAACGCTCGTTTAAAAAATTATGATTCACTTCCGCATTTTGAATCACAAGACATGATTCAGAGTGTAAATGCTATTTTATATAATGTAATACGTTTTTATTGAATACTAGCAACCCGGATCCCGGCTTCACCCGGGACAAATACTCCTATTATTCGATTGCAGTGCTACCTACCCATAGAAAAAAGTAGCTATGTACCACCTGTGAGCCGGGTTGTATATCGAGTCAAAATTTGAATTTAATCGATGCAGTAATTTCTGAGTTTTTGAAGCATACACAAGCCAACTTAACATTTTATAGATATGTTCTATATTTAGCGATGATCTGTTTGTTTGTATTGTCGCGTTAAAAACAGTGTAATTAGTGTGATATTCGTGGAGCCCTCAGAGACCTTCAACAAATATTTAGTTGTTCGTTGTTTTTCGTTTCCTCATTCGTATAAAATACATGCAAACAAATTGTAATCATCGCCGCTTTGAGCCCTAGTTACCTTGAATACTTATTACTTGATTTATTTAAATAGTTTCTTTGTTTAAGCGTATTACTTATTTATATAAAGTATAAAAATATAATAGAAACGATTTGAGCCTCCCTTTGTATCACAAAGTTTAGTGAGTCTACTCAATATAGGAATTTTCAGTTTTTTGTAGGGTACTTTTATAGTAGTTTCAAAATTTTGAATATGGAATTCCGTTACAATAAAAAAATTAATACTTTTGAATTAAGAATTCTAACCGCTACACACGTTGCAAAAGTGCATCACATTGCAAAAGTGCACCACATTGTAGAAGTGCACTGTATTTGTATTGTTATGTCTCATTGCATTCGTGCATCCATTGATGTTGTCTTTTAAACACCTGTACTATAATCTACTATAACGTTGCAACGGTTCTACGGCTGATTGTTCCAAAGGTGATTCGGTCACCTCAAATTCATTGTCAACTAGTAACAGATTTGGTTCAACGATATGCAGGAATGAAAGAGTGTTTGCCGGTGCGTGGGCCCTACGTTAAAAATATTCATCGGTCCGGGTCTCAAGGTCGCCGGCTGTCGCCGCACATACACTGTCATTACTATATGTTACGCAGCATGCGTGATGCACGTGGGAGTACCGATAGCAGACAAAGTTGAGTATAAAAATTAAAATCGTATTAATTGGCTGAACTGTGACGTCATTTTATACTACTTTTCATTTGGTATGGAAATTTTGTTTGGTTTGTGATTAAATTGATAAAAGTGTATATTTTTGGTGTCAGTTAATAGAGGGTGAGTCTATTACTATCAATCGAGGTATATTATTCGGTTAAAGATATCGCTAGTAATATACGTACACATAGTATGCTCATGCCTATTTGCCTTCAGGGTACGCACAGCTAACAGCCCGCCATCTGCTCTATCCTCACACACTTCATGAGCTTCATCTACTGAGAATAAACCTTTCATACAAGCCCGCGGGTTTCGTGTACTTGTATTCTGCCCTTTTCCATGATAATTAGTAAAAAAATTGTCATAGTATTGTATATATGCCTAAACGTGTGCATACTTAAATCTATGTGTTTCTTTTGTTTGTCAATTGGCGTGATGTGTCTAGGTCAAACAGCCCAATTAGTGTAGTGCAGTTTAGTAGAACGAAGGACAAAATATTTAAATTATCTTTAGTCAGATGCGGTGATTATATGCAAAAATTGCTTCTTTTAAGAAACTTCAAGGTAAACAAATTTAACAACAGGAACAGATGACTTCATACTGTCGTCATTTGCATCGAAAATGATAATGCCTTAGCGTTGCAGCGATAGCGCGTTCATTTGCTATAATAAGGTCCTGGGTTCGGTGCACCAGTCAAGCAGTTAATTGGATTTTTCGTTAATTTTCATTTGCATTGGGTATTTAATCAAAAACGTACAGTAAACTTTGTAAAAGGTCATGAAAAAAATTCCGGTGAGTGGCAATAGGCTAGCTCCTGTTATATGAGTACCGGGTAAGCTTTGCAAGATATACAGACATACACAAAAAAATATACAAAAATTATTTAGCTGACCGTACCGCCTGGCGGGACCTTGCTGTGATGTCAGTTATCTCATGGCCATTTTTCTTAACGTGTGTGCGTGTGTTCGTGTGTGTGCGTGCGCCGGCGCATGTGTGTGTGTGACCAAGGGCTGGCTAGGACGAATCAGGCACGATACTTCCTACTATGTTTAAGAGTTTAAGACTATTTATCTATCATGATTCGATTTCGGTGTGGCTCACCTTGGAAGTAAGTTCAATATGTAATTGATTGTCTGTTCTTAGTCTCGAAGCCATGAAAGGCTCGGAGTAAGCTTGACTATATTTGGAGCTGGTTTTTCGTATGTTTCTTGCTGGATATTTTTTTTCTTTAATTCTATTTTAGTGGTGATTTGTAGCTTTGTATGTGTATGGGAGTGGATTGGCTGTATAAATGAATCTAAACTCAACTCTTCCCATCATTCCCGGGTATTTAAAATACAAGGACTACCAAATTTCTTTCACATAGTACAAAGTGGAAGATCTAGACCATCTCTTCGTGTGCAAGCCACAAGATTCCCATCGGAGTATATGCTACAAGAGGTCACCGTATCGCGTTCCGTGATAGCGGAGGTTCGCTATCATATAACATAATTATGGGTCCGAAAAATGTGCATCAATACCTGAAGGTGTTGAAAGGTGAAAATCGCCAAAAAGGAAGCCAGTGGAAAGAAAAACTTACCTTGATCTAGTTTTTCTTGCACCACACGACCCATTGGTAAACTGGCAGGAATCGGATTATAGGGAGTAATAATAAAATATGTAATTTTAATTAATTTATCGATCTAATCTCAATCTCTCAAATGTCAAAACAATCAGGATATTAATGTTCTTTCTTGAAATTATATATTTATTTGGAAAAAAATGTTATTGACATTTCATTTGATGTTGAGATTGTTGATTCGAGATTCAATTTTGAATATTCAATTTTGATTACGAGGATTGGTTACTGGTTCTTCTACTCTTAAGATGAAACAAGCATTGGCTGGATGTTTAAGTGACTACCATACTCAAAAACGTTAGTTCCCATGTGGGTTTTTAATTCAAATTTAAACGAGGCCTGTTATGCCCAATCTCCTCTAAACTGCCTCCTCCCTATTGTTATCAGTAGCAAAGGTCAAAATAACAGTGTATTAATACAAAAATAGATTAATAATCGTATAGACCAATTATTGTATAGGGACAATTGTCACGGTTGTTGAACAGAAAATTGTGTTTTACTGGTTTAATGACGTCATACTGTTACAAAAGAATTTTCTGCCGATATTGCTTATTATTGAATAAAGTGTTGCAAACATGAGAGTGTGGCGCGGCGGTAGTGAACGCGGCCGCTACGCAGGAGGCGCGGGTTCGATCCCCGCTCAGTGCAAATATTTGTATGTATGAATATGTATATTTGCATTGGTCTGGGTGTTTCTATGTGTAATATGTATGTATTTACAAAAAAAAGTATCTAAGTATTTTTCTCCGCATTCTAGATTCCATAACCCAAGCTAGTTAAGCTATGCTTACCATGGGTCTAGATAGCGTTGTGTGAAATGTTGTAGAATATTTATTTTTTATTTAATATTTATATAGGAGACGTCGATGTGACTTCTCCTCGAGTGATGGTAAGCTGAAGGCAAAATCTCCAGCGAAAGGGTGACCAGTAATCTTACAATGGTTGCCCTCAGCTGAATGGACCCTGATGGTGGCGTGGCGGAGCCATGCTTTTATTGGATACATCTCGCATGAAAGTATCATATTATTATTTAACATCAATTTTTAATGAAAACTTATTTCGTACAATTTGAAACTAAGAGTGAGATAACAAATTTGACCGCCTCCGTGGCGTAGCGATAGTGAACGCGGCCGCTACACAGGAGGTGCGGTTTCGATCTCCGCTTAATACAAATATTTGTATGCATGAATATGGGTATTTGCATTGGTCTGATCGTGCCTCGTAAAGTGCGTTAAGCCGTCGGTCCCGGTTGTCATGCGAACATCTATGGCAGTCGTTACGGGTAGTTGTAGCTCTAAAAAGTCCACCGACTGGTCTAGCTGCAATGCATCGATATCGCCTGGGTTGTGGAGGTTAGACGGCAGTGGCTTGCAAGTGCAGCCAAATCTGCAGTGAGACTCTAAGCTTCGGATGCAACTAGGATTAACGCCAAGATGAAGAAGTGAGATAATAAATTGGAAATGTTTCCTAGAATATGCGGTATTTAGAGTTAAACTAAGCGAAGCTTGTAATATTATGGGTTTTAGAATGCAGATAAACATACTTTGATAGATAATTTGAGTAATTCCATGCAGGTCATGCCTATATACAGGGTGTAATCGTTAAGTGTGTCCAGGCGATTATTCCGTAATAACTATTACAGATATCAAAAAACTTTAAACTGATATCGAAAGTACGGTACCTAATGAATAAAATGACATCAATAACTTTTTTTAAATCAAACGAGAGGTATCTATTATTTTGACATTAAACACTCCCATACATTTAGTATGAGATTAGTAGAAAGGTTTTAGGTACGTACACCAGAAGGGACTTCTCCATCTGGGTACTCTCTTCTGTAGGCGATAATGGCCGCTCTTATGTTACAATCATATTTGTAGTAAATTTTTAGCATATCTCTCTTTTCTCTTTTGGAATATGCCATTTTGCAATCAATAAACTAAACAATCACGATTATTAAAAAAATAAAAAAAACATCGATAAATTGGCGGGAGCAACAGCCCGAGACAAAAGTTTTAAATTTAGAACGAACACCAAAGAGTATCTTTTTTTTGTAGTGTGTTACTTTTCAGTTAGCTCAAATTACTTAATGCGATATTAAAACACAGTTTGTTACTAATTTCAAGTGGTAAGATAATTAATTTACACATGTATCTGTTTGAAAATCATTATTGTCATATTTTACGTAATCATAAAATATGATTAAGGTAAAATGGGTACTAGATCACTTAAAATAAGGAAACTAAAACCTTTCTACTAATCTCATACTAAATGTATGGGAGTGTTTAATGTCAAAATTTCAGATACCTCTCGCTAGATTTTTAAAAAGTTATTGATATCATCTTACTCATTAGGTAACGTACTTTCGATGTCAGTTTAAAGTTTTTTGATATCTGTAATAGTTACGGAATAATCGCCTGAACACACTTAACGATTACACCCTGTAGAAACACCAATGCAAATCAACATATTCATGCATAAAAATATTTATGCGGATGGAAATCAAATCTGGAACCTTTGACATCATAACAACTTAATTATTTACTACTAGTCAACATAATAATAAAATAATTATGTGTTAATTTTTTCAATTATTCATTAAGTACCTATTACATACTTACATTATTATATTCTAACAAACAAAAGCACATATTATGAAAATCTTAAAAAAAAAACAAGTTTTATTGCGGAAGCATCAACAATAACGTAAGCCATAATGTAAGCAAATACATTTATAAATTATTTAAATAAATATTAGTTTCTATCTGCACTCGGAAAATTTTCATAATATTTACTTACAACACTAATAAGACGAAGGTTTCTAATTACAATATTACTCTGCTCCATATACATATGCTCACGCTTTTTCCTTCCATGATAGGCAGAGATAATAACTCCCATCTGCTTCTATCTTAATCACTTGTCGAGCTTCCCATACTGTCATTAAACCTACCATGGAAGTTCAACGGTTTCAAATGTGTTTGTCCTGTTCTTTTTTAATGACGTCACTAATTACTACATATTTAGTTTCAAAACCTACTAAAAGACATTGTTCAGGTCTTCACATTTTGCTTGTTAAGTACTAGATAATAAAGTATAGATTTCCGTTCAATTGAGCAGTCCTACTGGGAAAGCACCTCCGCCCTACAGAATACCGCAGCCATAATAACCTCGTGTTGTGTTCCCGGCGGTGACTAGGGTAGCCAGAGCTCACTGGAGAGATTTTGTGCTGTCAGTGGAAAGACCAAAGGCTATGCCTACTTTGTCTTCTACGCTGATGGCACGGAAACTCTTTGTGTTTACAGGGTCGGCAGCACGAGTGTGAATCCCCTGGTGTTGCACATGTCCATAGGCCACGGTAACTGCAACTGTCTGCCATCTCAGTGGAATAAAAAAAAAGAAAAAAAAAAACTAAATAAAAATATTATATGAAAAAGTACACAGTCGCAACGTTGTAAATTTTAATATCCATATAATTAATAATAGTCAATGGGGATGCCGATGCAAAACTAATTGTAGATGGCAGCAGCATATGACCAAACAACAATAACAAACGCATAGCTGTCAGATTTAAAGAGACAAACAATGATATCTACGTAAATGACAGCTAACATTGGCCATTACGAGGCGCCCTCTGTAGGGATAAAAGCGCAGGTGGCATCCCCATTACAATAGCCAAACCGGAGCAAACGAGTCCTGGAGTTGAGACAGTGAGAAGGCATGGGGCCGTCCATCCATCTTTATGGATGACCTTAAAGAACCGTCGGTCTCGGTGCCCATTAGAACACCTATAGCAGTCGTTACGGGTAGTTGAAGCCCTCAGAAGTCCGAAAATTCATACTACAGAACTTTAAATCGTCAATTGGTTGTGACGTCATATGGTAGTCGCTTCACGGAAAATATCGAAGTTCAGACGCATCTTAGTCTAGAAAACCGAACCCCAACTGAGTTGAAAAAATAAGATCATTTCATTGAGTAAATAAAACTTCAATTTTTTTTTCACTGAAAAAATCCAAACTATTAACTTATAAGGTAGGTTTTAAGTAAGGTATCAGATGAAGCCTTAACTATACTGCTCAACCTTTGTTCGAGCTGCTCGCCGTCGAATCAACTCGTGTTGTGAGGCCATTTTTTAACCACACGTCGAATGTAGGCGACCTTCTCATTGCTTACAATTCGGGGTGAGCTGCTACTTGAGTAGGTACCGAGAGCAGAAACGTTTACTAGGGTTACCAGTCGTGATAATGTTGCATAGTATAATATTGTTGATACGAAAATGAGTTTGTTTATTACTTATTCAAGTAGAATCGGTTTGGTTTGACTCTTCCTACTAATAATATAAAAGCTTAAATTTATAATTATATATGGATGGATGGATATTTGTAACTCTTTCACGTAAAAACTACTGAGTGGATTTTAATGTAACTTTACAATAATATAGCTTATACATCAGAATAACACATAGGCTATATATTATCACGCTAATACTCAAGGGAGCGGATCAGTGATCATTAATGTCAAAATAGGCGAGGAAAAAGTTGAGTAGAGAGATGAATTGAATGCTCAATAGCGTCGGCTTAACACTAAGCGATAACCGACATCCACGCGGGCGGAGCCGCGGTCAACAGCTAGTATTCCAATATATTTTGTGTGAATGAAAGCTTTTACGGGCACGACTGTTTTAACTTCTTACCCCGAGAGCAAAGCTTGCGCTACAGCTTCGTCTGTCGTACAGCAGCAGTACTGGCCTTCAGATCAAGTTAGCTTACCAAGTCTATAAGCTCTACAAGCTAAACCAAAGGTAGAAAAAAGAGTAAGCGAACCCGGGACTCCGATGTGAAAGCCTCGAAAGTAACCGGGAAACACTGATGTTGATAATAACTCATACAATGCTCGGCCTTTGGTTTTATACACAGATACACGTGTTTATTCTCGAAGCTTCTATTTCAGTTATCATCACGAATTGTATTCAGGTATGTAGTGTAATTTGTGTATGTAGTGATGCGCAATCTTTTGTGTACAGCCCTACGGCGTGTAATTTTCCACGAAAAATATATAAAAAAGAACTTACATCTTTTTAACAGCTCCCACAAGATCATGCAATCAACGTGATAACGTAAGTCGCGCCATCTCTGTAAAAAAAAAAAACAAAGATTACTAATAATGGTAATAAATTGTTCTTAATAAAATACACAGAACCCTAGTTGGAAAACACATCAGTACCTCGTTCATTATCACTCGATTTATCTACAAGGTTTCTCTTCAAAAAGAAACGTACTTACACTCTGATGATAAATGTATGGTTTTAATAATCATTTAGTTCTCAAGTACGCGCCTAGCAAAGGTATGATGCATTTGGCCTCGCGGGTAAACAGACGTTAGATAGCGCTAGACAAAGACGGTGCGAGGTCATGAGCGTAGCCTTGCGCGGGTGCGCGCGCGCACGCTTCCGCCTGTCGACGGCCGAGTCGCACGCAAAGCGCAGTCGCTGCCCGACCGCCGACAGTGACGGTTGTCACGGATGCTAACATCTAAGTCACGACTTAACTTAATTAAATTAAATGCTTTAATTCAAGAGGTCGTAAATTTTAATTCCTTATAATTTAATTATAATTAACCTACTTCGAATCCAGTGGACGGTTACTGATACAAAAATAATGTTTTTAATTATTCTTAAACCTATAACCTTGCATGATAGAAATATGTTTACAAACTGCGTAGTAAACATAATGTTCTAGTAAAAAATACCTCGCAAATGGTTCGTACATAATCAAATTATCTATATGGTGTACTTATTTCATCTGCCCACACGCATATGTATGGCATCACGGCATGCGCAGACGTATGTAGGGACAAAGATCGATTATGTTTACACCTAATAAATGTAAAGGTTTGTCCTGAATCTCTGCCAACATACTGTCAAGTTGATGGGGTACATGATTTATAAACCTACAAACTATTTATTTATCCATGGTTCTGCCCTCGTGAACCGCTGTACCCGCTTGTTTACCCTCCTGGGATCTGTTCTCCTGATAAAAAAGTGGCCTTATTATTACTTCAGAGTAACCTATCTCTATGCCAAATTTTATCTAGATCACTTCAACTGTTCTTACGTTATTAAGTAACAAATATCTATTCATACATTCACACATTCGCATTAATAACACAAGCGAGGAAGTTCTGCGGTATTGAAATTGTTAAAACCTCTTGAATTTGACAGTGAAAGCCCTCACTTCGTTATGGACAGGACTACTACCCATTTTGATCAATTTGCTTTGAGTCCATTTGTTCTTTCAATTCTTAGGAACATTATTTACAATGTCGCAGGCGCAGCATGTTGAATCAACTAAAAGACAAGCAATCAGCTTTCCTGCTACGGGTTTTCCTCAATTCCGAGAATTGTTCAATTAAACTTAACCTTTACGCATATTTAAATTAAATTTAAATCAGTATGATCAGATTTGTGGCTATTGTCTGAATGCCCTCGGGAAACATCCGAGAATTTTGTATGATTATTCCTCTATAGTCATAAACTCACGCCCTTTATCCCCGAAGGGGTAGACAGAGGTGCTAGCACCCACAATCCGCCGGTTTATGTTTAGGTCCCAATGTAATAGGTGGCGAGCCTATTGCCATTAACTGGGCACTTATAAACCTGCGATAAATACACACATAACTTCGAAAAGCATCGATAAATCATTGGTGTGTGCCATGGAAAACCTGGGATCGAACCCGAGACCTCGTCTCAGCAGTCCATTACCCATACTACTAGGTTAGTCAATAACCAAATGTGGTTTCAGGCGGGCAGATTGAAGACTGAAACTTACAACAAATCAGGGCTACAAGTATATTGGAAGCTTGATTCTCATAGCGGTTTTCCAAGTTCTTCTAAAGTTTATACATTGGCGCCTGTGCTCCGCGTATTTGTCGCCTTTTTATGAACGATTGCCGTGCTGACCTTAAAAGGAAAGCCTCGTCTATTAACAGATGCACCGACTTGCATGCAGGTAAGCTTGGCTTGGGCTTCAAAGATGTTGAAGACGTCAAAGCTCGTTCTGAAGTATCACGAAAAGCCTTACAGAAAAACACTCATGACGACCCTGAAATCGAACGAATAGTACAACGCTAAGATTCCACCGATAAGCTACAAATTCTCAGTGAAAATACAGTAATGCAGTTCATATAACACTACGCCGCTGATTCACCAGTGATTGGCGCAATTTGCATCTGCGCATACGCAGCCGCGAGAAAGTCCGCATGGAACTGCACGAACAGCTGACTAATGCCGCTGTAATCTGCATTTTAATACATGTTTCTTGCTGTTACTACGATATTATGCAACTTTTGTATTGAGTTCTTTCGAATATTGTTATATGATTGTTATTGAGCATGATTTTGTGAGATATGTGATAACTTTCATAAGATGGATATAAATTATTGAATCGATGCAGTGGTGAAAGGTGATGGAGAAAAGGAGCCAATAAAGTTTAAGTGTGTGTGTGTGTAGGTGTGTAATGTGGTCCGTAGTAAAAACAAACTTTCTTCCTCTCCCTCTATTTCTTTCTTGGTCTCTTATTCTTTCTAGGTGAAGCCTAATCCCTACTTATACTTAGGTACGTAATCTTTCTCCTTATGCGATCTGTCGAGTTGAGATGAGAGCCTGCTATTTACTTCTGAGTTTTGCCCTTATTTTACAAGCTTCCTCTACTGTCATTCATTACAAATGAAAGGGTGAGTTTATTTGCGGCTGAAAATGTATGTACAGCATATGAGTAAGATTAGGTAGTTCAGGGTCTATTTCACGGCTTTTACTTCTACATTTCTTCACCAATTACCACAACATGTTTCATTATTTCAGCAAAATAATAATTTTATTTTATTAGAAAACTTTTGTGATTATTTTTCAATTTAGCCATCGTCTTACAGTTCTTGCAAAGAAAACTTAATATATCCATCCAAAGATAATTTCGCTATTTTGAGATTACGACAACAGTGCCATTGGTTATAAATACATTTTTTATCTCAGCAAAATCTCATCAAGAACTGTAATCATCTAATCATTGTAAGCAACAGCAAAATATTGTTACGCAAAACGCGTCAGAATTACGTCGTTGTTAGTGGCGCTCGATTCGACCTCGCGTCGGCTGTCATGGCCGCCGCCTGCGCTCGCGCACGCTTCCTGCTCGACGCTATGCACTTCTCGCGCCGATATGCCGATAATATTGTTTTGATTGCGATAATGTGGGTTAGTGTGTGCGATTGTTAATCACAGTTGCATAATTGATGTGAGTTATGAGTGTTTCAGTTTTCAGAATGTTATAAGTTATGTTTGATTTGGGTATAGAAGATGTACTAGACTCTAGTACATCTGTACCTAGAGTCTAGTAGACTCTAGTAACTAGAGTATATACTTAGATGTAAGAAGTATGATAGGTACTTATATTTTATACCCTTATTTATTTTTTATTTTTGGTAAAAAATACCCTGTGTAAATTGTAAAGTCTGTAGTAAGTATATTATTTAGATTGCATGTAATAGCTTTGATGGTACCTAAAAATATTTATTTTGTCGCAGATATACCTTTGATGTTTGGATTATATCAATAGATACCCAATTATATCAATTTCAGGCATTTAAAACTAAGTAATTAGTTAAATAATCTAATTAATCCTGATATCCTTACTTTCATATTTTGGGTGGTCGGTCCTGTATAAAGATCCTGGTTTTCGACAGTAAGATCGCTTCCTATTACGTGGGACAGAAAAATACATTTAGTCATTTAGTGTTAAAGCCTTCGGGGATTCACAATGCGATTGATTACTTTACACAACATACGTATCTGTAATATTTAATTTTATTAATATATTCTATTACATTGCAAATATTATCAAATGCTACAGTTTTTCCTGAATTACAAAGGTCATTGCATCGCTTCATTCGCTTCCTTTACACATTGGCGCGCTATTTACATAAACAAACCATAATATATTCATTAAAATTTGTATGTTCTTGAAAATGGTCATAACTGAGAATTTAAATGTCAACCGTATCCTTTTTATTGACCTCTAGAGAGGTCCGTAAAAAGGCGTGTTTTTGGTGCTTTAGTTGATTAAAGCGCGTGACCGTTTGTCACTTTAAATAGTCATGTTGATAATGTCACAACGATATTAATCTTTATTATTTTTACATAATTAGGCAAATGCTGTTGTCAAGCGAAAGGCCGTCAAACCCCCCAGTGGCAATTCTTTAGTAGAATAGAGTTGAGTAGAGTAGAATGAAATAGATCTTAAAATATCCGCACATTTTGACATAACAGCGGAATACACCCGGCGTATTTTTTTATTAGTAAGTATAGTTAATTAGGCCAAAACGTTTGGCGATATATAGGCTGCGTTATAGGTGTATATAGGTGCATCTAAGACTACTTATTATACAAACTATATAACTAACAGGTAGGACACGACGGTATTTCCGTCCTATTGAGCAGTCCGACTGGAGAAGTACCTCCGCCCTACAGAATACCGCGCCTATAATAACCTCGTGTTGTGTTCCAAGCGGTGAGTAGGGTAGTTAGAGATCAATGGAGAGTTTATGTGCTGTCAATGGGAAGACCTAAGTCTTGTCCTGCTTTATCTTCTACACTGACGGCACAGAAACTCTCTGTTCTAACAGAGTCGGCAGCGCGAGTGTGACGCCCTTGGTGTTGCACACTTCCATAGGCCACAGTAACCACTTCTCATCAGGTGGGACGTGTGCTAGTTTGCCACCTAAGTGGTAAAAAAATGAGGTGCAAATATATTCCCGGTCTTCTTCCTAAAATATTTTTTATTACTTTATTACTAAATATTGATTTTATTCATGCATTTAAAAGGTTTATTAGTATATATTGTATATTGAAAGATCCATGTGGTTTGGAAGTGATTATTGGAGAAACAGGCATGTGGTAAAAGTGACTGTGTTTTAGATAAAACTACTATACATTATAAAAAACTAATAATAAAATAAATATATTTCTTAAAAATCGGAAATATATAATAGCACTTACGTATATAGTTATGTATCTTTTATAATAGGTAAATACGCAATAAATAAACAATGCGGAAACGCTAGCCGTAATCTTTATTTTTGTTTTAATGGTAAATCAAAACAAAATGGTAATTTTATTAAGGCCACTTGAATTAATAAAATCCAAAATTAGCATTTATCCGCAAGGGCATCCTTGCGTTCTTAGATTTAACCTTTCGAATATAATCAATAAATCAATAAAAATAGGAAATAAAACTGTACGGAATCGGTTCCATATAAATTAATTAAGGTGAGAAGGTTTACTCATCGGCTATTATTAATTATTATTATTTGTTTTTATTTCCTTTTGGCGCATTTACAGTAACGGATCCGAGTATTTTGAGCAAGGGCGGAATTTGCGCGCACAATTCCACTAATGGGTGTAACAGTAACATATATAATTATATTGTAACAGATATATCGATTATTTGAATTTAGAATTATCTGCCTGTTCAATTTTTTTTATTTGATACAAATTTATGACTGTCTAAAAATGTAACTGTGGCTTAAAATATTTTCGAGGTTACTTTTGGCGCGTAATTATTTTAAATAAGCGCTATTTCAACACAATCTCAGAACAAATTGTTTTAATGGTTGTAGAATGCGGATAAAAATGTGTTGATACCATTATTTTTTTCAAATTGTAATATACGTAGAAACACCCAAACCAAATGCAAATAGACGTACTCGTGCAAACAAATATTTGCACTGAAATTAAACCCGCAACCGCATGCGTAGTACTCAAACAATCTACCGCCATGCCAAACATGATATTTTACTCTCTTAATTCTTACTTCAAGGAATCCTTTCAAATATGGACAAGTAAGCTACTTTTAACTATAGAATACATCATGTTCTTTGGTTCTATGGCAAAAAAGTCGTTTATCAAAAAAAAGTTTAAGAGAAAGTGCGTCAGAGTCGCTCTAGTTATGTTAACAGATAATTACGTGTGTGCACTTGAGAGGTGTACTTCGTTTGCTTTGTACTACCTGGGTAGCACTGATGTTAAGCAGTTGTCTTCTAAATTCAAGACTGAACAACGTGATACTGTCTAAAATTCGGGTACTTTAAAATAACTTACACTTCAAACTATATGAAAAATACCATCTTTAGTTACCCTGCGACTATGACTGCTGAATATTAACCGAAACTTCGGGCTAAATGTATCTAATAATCTACACTACTATTATAAAGAGGAAAGATTTGTATGTTTGTAATGAATAGGTAGACCCAAAAACTACTGCGCCGATTTCAAAAATTCTTTCTCCACTCACCACTGGAAAGCTACATTCACCCTGAGTAACATAGGCTATATTGAATTTCCACGGGAACGTTTTTAACACCCGTACGAAACCGGGGCGGATCGCCCGATTAAGAAGTAATAGGAAGCGTCGGTAGCTTAGTGGTTAAGGAGTCCGCCTTGCGATCGAGAGGTCCCGGGTTCGAATCTTGCCCATTACGCTACCGACGTGAACCCACTCCTAACATAAGCAATTTAGCTGAACTGCAGGGGTTAGAAGGAATATAAATCATTTCATTTCGGTTACTTTTATTTTATTACTGAAACATTAAAAATACCCATACAAAGCCACATTATCAAAGCGTTAATCAGGTCACAAAATGTACTCTGCATGCGCAGTACTTTTTTTGGGTGTCTTTTGAGGATTGGATAGGGTGCTACAGCGGAGGAGCTCAAATCCACTAATAATAATATAATTATTTTCAAATTAAACCGCGCGCTTCGGTCACTCTCTGTCTCTCTCGCGACATGGGGTCATTATTCCCACAGGATCTTTTCATGTGAAACTTCGAGACAATACTATTAATTAATGTTTATTATATCATTACACTTCTTATGTCGATTTGGTTTAGGATCGGATTAACTTAAGTGAAGTTAAGTCGTTCGTGCGCTTAGCAAGGACATACGGATATATAACGTCTAAGGTGAGTGCAAATCCGAATTTCCTGCAGAGTGTTCGCGAATTTATTCCATCATTTGATATTCAAATGTAATGGTTATTTGGTTATAACCGCTAAATGAATAATTTCGCGGTTATTTGCATTATATCTTAAGGACATCTCATGTTGCAAATCAACTCTGTTGCTGCATTTTGCTAAAGTTTCCGCAGTCGTTACGTTTGGTGCTTGTTGTTGCTTACGTGCTGTTGTGAGGTTCTCGGTTCGAAAAGGCAAGCGTAATTGAGTCTTGGAAATTGCCGAAAGTAGCTAGGTGATGTGTCCGATAAACAGCAATAGACTTGCCTCATTCAAAGTTGGGCTTCTCGTTCTGTCGAATCGATGGCAGTTCTACTTTCAAATTCCGTTTTCCCGATGTGCTTGTTGGGTTAATGTCTGTACCTATATAGCTGGTGAACCGTGAGCATGTTAAAACACATTTGCTACTCTTCAGGTAGAATACAGATGTGATTTTATCACTTAGTTGTGAACCATGTGAAAAGGAGAGGTGTAATTCTCTGTTTGTTACCTGCAGAGAGTAGCAAATGATGCCGATTCGGCTGTGACAAAACATTTTGACAGTACATTTACACCAAAATACTAAAAAATGCTAAAATGATTATTTTCATTTTGGTTTCGAGAGATCGGTTTTCATGTCCTGCTTATAGGATCCGTAATTGTACAGAAAAAGAGAGGTCTCACCACTTAAGCAAGTTCGAAATGTACAAAAATAAACATTTTTTGCACATGATAGTGCTAATTAGATGACGGTAACTCGCACAGTATATTACGTTAGGCGTGAAGGTAAACCGAGTGTAAGGTTACATAACAGCACGTTTTGACACTGACAGTGTATTTGTCAAATATTAAATGACATTGCGGTGACGCAAAGTGTTTGCGGAATAACTTAACTCGTCCAACCTTGCGTTAACTTTGACCGTTAGTGTGGCCGTGCCCTTAGGAACAATGCTGAATGACGATATCGAAATTTTAACAAACAGCAATTGTTTCGAGGGATTGCTATGATACGGGGTTCTCTAATTCGTGATAAGGAAAGATTAAGATTAGAAGATTCGTCTGCAAAGAGCAGACGATCAAACTACTCCTTCTGCCGAATCAAATTACTGACCATTTTATAGCATCAATTGATTGCATCTAGAACGGGGATTTTTACTTCTGCGGACTTTACTTATACTTAGTATTAAGCGGGGTTTCTTGGGGCAGCTTGTTCAAGAAAGTGCCATCATTTCCTAGGCTGCAATAAGGTTTGTAAGGAAAATCACCTCCCTGACTCTTTCCTTTTTGGCGGTGGCAACACGCGAGTGACATCTCTGATGTTGCAAGCGTTCCTGTTATAAAAGGTTAAGTCGTCTACCACCCTAACCTTCTAACCTAACCCGCCTGAATCGAAGTTTTACTGGTGAATCTTGGTATTTACCTATGGACCAGGCGTCTACAGTAACATATACTAACACCATTATTTTGTAAATGTAGAAATAAATTTGATGTACACAATGCGCAGCGTGACGCAATGATAACATATATTTTTACTAACGTGTCCACACTTCGTAAAGAAAGCACGTACTGATTTCACATTCGTATAGCTTACAAACAGAATTTATATAAATATGATAAACAGAAACAAATATAATAATCCTGAAAGGTCGGCACACACTGCGTCCATCTTGAAATTATACATTTCGGCGCCAAAAATCGGCCATTTTGATTGCTACAATTTTAATACGTCCGTATAACACTGATGTAATGAGGAAGTTAAAGGCATATCGTTTAACAAAACCGGTATGGATATACATGCGGGTCAAACTCATAACTCTCCATTTTCGGCTTCGCCGCAGTAGGATAGAACAAATACACCTCGACCTTTAACCAGCTCTAGGGCCGAGACCTTGATGTTCAAGTTATCAGTTTGTTTGTAAGTTTTTTATCAGTAGATAAAGGGCTAACCTCGGCCGACGTCGGCGAAGGCCAGCCATGTGATTCCGGAATTTTTTTTCGACGACATCTTTATGCATGATCAGAGTTTCCGTCTGCATTTTCCTTCCTTGCTGCTACAATGCAATTGTCTTGAAGGTTGCAGTTTTTTTGGACGGATTTAAATATCGAATGGCATTGTTCGTTTTTCTTTTTTAATCTTTCCGATTGTGCCGGTCTGTCTATAGTAGTTGTTCGTGGCTTGCTTTTTTAAATATATTTTTGAAATTAGAATTAATATACTTCCTGTATTTAAAAACGTTATGAGGACAAAGTGTTGCTATGTAAATAAGTATGATAAAAATATGACAAATAATTACAAACGTAAATACATTTTTTTTTAATTATTTATCTAATCTCATACTGAAATGTCAACAATAAAAAAATCCTAACAACACTTTAATGACAATCTTTACGTACAGAATACCAAAATAAATTTTAAAAAATCATTAAAGTATACGTCTTCTATGGGAAACTATATCATAATAAAACTTTTTGCCATTACGTTACAGCTTCAGCTGGACACAAGATGCCAATGCATTTTTTTCTACATAATCTGTGGACGCGGCGCAACGTGCATGCGCGACCAGCTTTCAACTTGTGCTCTAAACTTTTCTGTGATTTTAAGCATATTATATTAATTATTTCATGAGATTAGATTAAGTAGTGTATGTAACTGCACATAATTTGGCCAACAAAACTCGTCAGATACTATAAAAAAAATCCCCTACGGCTATGTGCATCTGGATTGAGTGATCTTTTCTTATATTTCAACGAAACCAAAGCGTACATTTAGTCAAAAATTGTCAAAAATTATAACCGATATCCAAAAATTTGTCACTCAAAAGATAATGAAGATATTGACCAATATGTCGATCACTCAATACAGACATTTTGCAAAATGGCTTCAAGCTGAATCTTAGCCAATACTTACTCCGTGGAAAAAATTTTCATATCAAAAATTTGTACCTAATTTGTCACATTGTTTTACAAAAAATCTAGAAACTAAAAGGTAAATCCAGGAATCTATGACAGTTTCATTGGATCACTCAATTCAGACAAATTTAGATTGAGTGATTCTAGAAATAGGGTATTATGTAGACATAATAAGTACTTTTTATTTTCGCCATGAATTTAAGACTCGAAAACATTTTTACAAATTGCAATCACAACGCCAATATTTATAGTTAAATAGTTATGAGAAATTAAACCTTTTTGAATTTGCTGAACTGAGTGATCGTTAGAAACGCATGCAGGTAACTATCCCGTTTGTTTAAATGTACACTAACTGCGTTGAAAATTTGTACTACTTTGTGACTAAAATTTGGCATAAAATTCATTTGTCTATGTCATTTCATTTACGAGATTTAATTTTTTATTTTTATTAAAGAATAGAGTGTTGTAGGGTAGATATAAATTTTTACTGTTGATGGACTATTTTATCATCTACTATCTATTGTATTCCTGCCATTGAATCTAAATATAATAACCGTATTTGGTATTCACGCTCTTATAAGATGCAATTTCTTTTAGCGACGAAAAGGGAACTTGTTCTTTTTGTAATGGTACTGCTGCCTATAATTACGAACTTTCAAATGTTATTTCGATGGACTTAAATGGAACAGAAAAAGTCAATTTACATGATGTGCCCGAAATGATGTTAATAAAAAAGAAGTCCTACAGATTACTGGGAGGTATAGAATTCATCGCTTCTATGCATCCTGGTGGAATGGGTCATTATAGAGCACGCGGGTATATAAATGGACGCATGGTTTGCTATGATGATAATATGCAAAAAATGTATGATAGTAAAAATGAATCACTTATTTTTTTGCATGTACTTACTTACGTAATTTGCGATTTAAAAGAGTAGTTTGCTTTCTAAATAAAAATTGACAAACATTTTATGTAGTCTTTAATTCTCTTATGATCTCATATTACTATGGTCACCCTACTGCACTTTTCTCTGAAAATTAATTGTGAAACGAATATCTCGTAAATGAAATGACATAAACAAATGAATTTTATGCCAAATTTTAGTCACAAAGTAGTACAAATTTTCAACGCAGTTAGTGTACATTTAAACAAAAGGGATAGTTACCTGCATGCGTTTCTAACGATCACTCAGTTCAGCAAATTCAAAAAGGTTTAATTTCTCATAACTATTTAACTATAAATATTGGCGTTGTGATTGCAATTTGTAAAAATGTTTTCGAGTCTTAAATTTATGGCGTAAATAAAAAATACTTATTATGTCTACATAATACCCTATTTCTAGAATCACTCAATCTAAATTTGTCTGAATTGAGTGATCCAATGAAACTGTCATAGATTCCTGGATTTACCTTTTAGTTTCTAGATTTTTTGTAAAACAATGTGACAAATTAGGTACAAATTTTTGATACGAAAATTTTGTCCACGGAGTAAGTATTAGCTAAGATTCAGCTTGAAGCCATTTTGCAAAATGTCTGTATTGAGTGATCGACATATTGGTCAATATCTTCATTATCTTGTGAGTGACAAATTTTTGGATATCGGTTATAAGTTTTGACAATTTTTGACTAAATGTACGCTTTGGTTTCATTGAAATATAAGAAAAGATCACTCAATCCAGATGCACATCCTACGGCTTACTTTTTTAACTCGCACTCGTATTTAAAGAATTCGTACTAGGCAACAGTTTTATAAACTACTATTAGTCATTGATATATCAATGTATTTATTTAGTGGTTTCTCAGAAAGAATTATTCGCTCAAATCGTGGCTATTATCAGATCTGGTTCAAACTTATGAATCCGTACATGAGGTAGATACCCTTTTTCTAACAAAAAGAGATCATAGAAATCAGATAAAATGGTTAAAAAAGTCGTTGAATATGCCTACGTACTTATTTCTTCATATTGCGAACTTACTTTTTTTATGTTGCTTAAAAAGGGTATAGCGAAATTGGTTACCTCACTGCCATCACGTCTAAGTGATGCAAGCTGGACATCACATTAGAATTTATGTAACCCACAGATGTTGCTCTACTTCTTGAGTCCATCAATCTTTTGTTTTTATGGCCCTCCTAATATGTCTATCTTTAAAAAAAAACAGCATCTGTTAGGCAAATCTATTTTTTTAAATGTTTAACTGTTAATTCAATATCTTTCTATGGTCTTGAATACAATAAGATAGCAACAAACATTTAAAAAAAATCGCTGCCCGAAATGTTGCCACAGCCGTACATTGTTATTTACAATAAAAATTTAAATGATCTTGAAACAGTTTTTGTATCTGTACGGCGAACTACAGAGCGTAAATGTCGAAAAAAAAAACACCGTGACGCATTCACCGGCTCATTGGCATAGATCGAGGCGTATCTACAATATTATTTTTAGTAACAAAACCGCGGAAGAACGTTAAAAAATAATAAATTTTATGATATAAAAATAAATACATAATGTTATTATCTATGATAATAAACAACAATTAAAAATTAAATTCAACAATCAAAAGTGAACAAACAAAACAATCGTATAACTGTAACTGAAAATTAACACACCGTATATCACGTAAAGGTAGGTGTACACTGCAGTGTGACGTCACAGATGGCGCTCACAAAACAAAAACAGTCGCGTCAGGTGTCCGTGACCGTGGCAGCCGAAATCGAGAGTGGATCTGGAGCGTTTGCGCAACCAACACGACCGCGTTAACTTTCGCGACTGCCGGCAGATTATGTTAGGTTAGTTTTCTAGATGAGTTGTTTCATAGTTCGTAATATGGCCGGCGTTGACATAGAAAGAACCTGTAGGCGCGGTTTGAACTTGGTTAATATGACATTCATAGTTTATATCGCGTTAGTATTTGACATAATCTTTAGCAGTCACGGTCATGAACAGGCTGATCTAGGTCAACTTCATCTCCCGGATGCTTGGGTTTCTTAACAGCCGAAATCATCAGTACAACACTAATGATGGTTTCACAATGGCGTATTTCAACATTTGAGCGGTGCTTGTAGTTACTGTGATGCTTTTTTTATTGTAATCTGTTCCACAGCATATGGGCCACCTGATGTTAGGCAGCTACCGAAGCTTATGGCGATTACAACACCAAGGTTAATGGGTTACTATCCCTCTATCTAATCAGCCCTAGCTTTGCTTTAATATGTGAATGTGCTGTTTCGATTTGATCAGGGGTTGCCATTAGGGTTAAAGGCGTCTGCGTATAATAGTATTATTGAAAAGGATTACCAGTTCTTGAAGAAATTTTCACAAATTACCTTTTGTATAGCAGCGTATGTCCTGAGGAGTTATTTTAAATCATGTCTTAGCATAACGCAATTACTATTAAAAACGTATCCTCACAGTTAAAAACCATATTTACTTAACATATCGTGTTCAAATTGTCGAACGAACACCTGTCAAGGGATTTCCCCAATCGGGCGTTTTTTGAAACTACTACATTATAACAGTGTTTATTTTTTGCTATTTTATGTCAATATCCGGTTCATTACAATTTTGTATTTGACAATGACCTTGACAAGAGGATATCCGTTACATATTTGTATCGGGCAATAAAAAGAACCGGATTTATGCGGAACTCACATAACTAGTCAGCTGTTACCTTTATTATTTTACTATTTGTATATTTACTTTCCGAGAGTGAAAGTTTTTACTAACTTTTTTTTAAATCTTCCGTTTAGACTGTCTATACGATGTTAAGCTACTTATAATCGGTAGAAGTACTATGCTTTTCCCAGCATGCCGGCTTCACCGAGGAATCTCGAAGCTCAAGCTTTATTACTTAATATCGTAATTATAATCTCAGTATGCTGTTTTCGAACGGTTTTGAGAATGTTGGATGTTTAATGTCTCTGTTTATCCTTTTACTTTCCTCTTGTTGTTTGTGACGCGCAAGAAAAATCCTTAGTAGTATATAAATATATAGACTCAATCAAATAGTTCCACTCCGCAGCTCTACGCATAATGTCAGTAAAAGCATGGTTTGATTGATGGCATATTCAACTCGTGTGAAATTTGTTGGAGTTTCTAGTTTTAACATCGAAAGTACATACTCTGGTTTTTCGTTAGCAAGCTAATAAGAGCACGTTACTTCCACTACATTGTTAAGAATCCTGTTTTACCTCAGTTTTTAAAAAGTTAAATCAAAGTAAGAAAAATGCGATCGTTACAGTGAGTTGTACCTTAAGAATCGGTCACTAATAAAGTCACATTCGCAGCTGTCAAAATGTGACCACAACTTAGTCTAACAGTAGTTATAGTAATAAATACTTAGTTTTTATTATCCAGTATTACCAGTACTAGCGTGCGAATACTTATCACATTATCATACCTTCACCTTAGCTACTGCGATACGCTTCCGTGTGCTACGTCACAATTCACTTTCACTACCACCAACGCGAACGAAAATAAACTGTATGCGCTTGCATTAAAGTGCAATCTCTAAATGGTATATGGTTTTTTCGAATACTAAATACCGTGACAGACGAGTATGGATTTAATTTACACGTAATTTGAGTCTAGTTTTCGCTGTCTGATGGTAGCGACGGCCTCCCAAGGCCACACGTCACTGTTTACTTTCTCTAGCGGTCAACGGTCATAGCTTGGAAAATGGCAGCTTATTTCGAAATCACTTCAAGGTCGGATATTATTTGAAACCGCGAGAGTATTTTCTTACTGATGTCATTTTGTGGGGGCGTGTTAGGACGTTTTTTTTTTAAATATTATGTTGTTATTTACATCATGTTTAAAAGTGACGACGTTATTACACGTTTCCGTGTTTCGAGTTTATTTGGTTTTGTATATTTTATTACTAAACGAAGAAAAATGTTTTGAAGATTTAGCTCTATTGTACAATCCAGGTCTTTTAGACGGGGCGTGAAAAAGGATCTGATGAGCCGTCAGACTGTGGGCCACCATGGTAACATTGTTAGTGTCTGTAATAAAATAAAACTAAAAGAGGGTGACCTCTTTACCGAGACTTTGCTTACTAGGCGAGATGAGGTCATATTGACATGTCCTATAAAAAGTGGCAAACAATACGAAATACAAAGTTTCTTTAACCAAAATGACAAATAAGGTTTTTTTTTTATGCCACTTAGGTGGCAGACAAGCACACGGCCCACCTGATGGGAAGTGGTTACCGTGGCCTATGGACGTTTGCAACACCAGGGGCATCACAATCGTGCTACCTATAGGCGGTAGAACACACACAGCGAGGCAAAGTCCCTTCTGAGGCTGAGAGGTTCCACATCGCCTGTGAGTATGGGATTGTCGACGAGCCTCAACGCCCGTCTTTGCAATGAGTCGAAGGGGCCAAGCTGGTATGCAAGCGCTCCGGCAAAAAGGTGACAGCAGTACTCCATGTGGGGCCGAATTTGTGCCGAATTTGTGAAAAAAGGTGAATGTTATGTGAGCAAATCGGATATTTTTAACTTTCTTCATGAAGGTCCATAGGATAAGACCCAGTACCACAACCACTTTTCATTAGGCCCAACTTTATCCTTCTTTCCCAACTCACCCGTAACGCATAAAGTCTTATAACAAAAATATTAATTAGACTTTATGCGTAAGCGAACATTAGAAGAAACTTATGTCCAGATAGCAGACTGTAATAGCCATGTTATGACTAATTTGATAACTATAAAACTGTCTATTTTATAGTCATATATAAATTTTCGGCGAATTAATATATAAATTACCACCCACGTAATATAAGAAGGCTATTTATTATCCGCACATAACTCTATATTCTTGTAATAAATTATACGCAAACCGAACATTGAACTTGAAAACACACAAACAATATTTGCTCTTGAAACAGGACAAACAAGGCTAAATAGCTTTGTATATATTCAAAATACACAAATTAAGACAGTAATCGACATTCAGAAACTCGATGGCCCTTAATGCCAAATAAATCTGAGCCCGAATATAGTAAGGATATCTACAAATATGAGAACAGTGACCTTATTTCAAGTGTCACATTATGTTTTATATCAACCTCTATTTTAAGCATATAAACTGAACGTCATAGTCCGTCTGTAGACGGCTGACATATTTCATTATTTTTATTACACATTTCCGTTTAATCAAAATTAAAAAGAAATATATTTAAACATGAAAAGATGTTAAATCTTTTCATTTTTAAATATTTATTTTTTAAAGAAAAATAATGTTCTCCGACGTGTATGACCGACACGATTTCACCAATCGATCACGATTATCCAACAATGCAACAGTGCTATGATTGAAAAAAAAAAAACTATACATCATAAGATCTAACGACTTTTTAATATTTCGTGCGGACGCAAAAATTGTGTGAATCATTCTATCATTCAGTATTTTTCAAGTGCTTTGGAGTTGGGCGCGGCGCGGTGAGCGAGAAAGACTCGCTGACATCGCTGCTCGCGCCCGAAGGCGGCTCGGGCGTCGGAGGGCGCTTACAGACCTCCGCCCCCCATGAGCGCGGGCCTGAGGGTGACGGGTGTAGCCACCCGTCACCCTAGCAGAAGCAGGCCACGGCGGCGGCGCGCATCGTAGGACGATGCGCGCCTCCCCACACCGGGGTTGAGTCGAGGACGGCGTGGTCCCCACCTCCCGAGGAGGGCCAGACCGAAAGGGATGGCCCTGGGTCAGCCGGGGTGCGAGGGATATGTCGCAAGACAACCTCACCTTCGGCCTAGCACCACGACCCACAGACGGCGTGCGGTTTAGTCGGTTCGAGTCCGACATAACCTACCCCTCCGGCTCCGGAGGGGCGGGTATCCGTGGGGATTTCCCGCACGTAAAAAAAAAAAAAAAAGTGCTTTGGAGTTTCTAAAAGCAAGACTTTTTCTGCTGGAGTACCTAGTAATTTCGATACATCAAACTTACAACAAAAATTTAACATGTTCATGCGAACAACGTTTATATACGGCTATATGCGGTAGCGCCTCTATTTTCACATACGAATCAAGCGACGTATAATGTCGTAGTGCAAATAACTAGGGACTATGTATCAGAAACGTGGTCCCACTATGGGTCTCCTAAAAAGCTTAAAGTCACTCAACGAGCTATGGAGAGGGCTATGCTCGGTCAGTTTTTCCCTACGTGATCTATGTATCGAGTATGTATACTGTTGATTGATGGCACTTGGTGGAATTTGTTGTTACACATATTGAGAACACATGTACTTTTGCCACAGTATTTATTATTGAATCCGACCGGTTTCGTCTTACGGCATTTTCAAAGATTTACATTGATGTTAATAAACATTTCTAGTCTTGTGACACAAGAAGAGTGCTAAAAAACGTATTGTTTAAATCAAGTTAAGTCTTGGTAAGGAGAAACCGGTCAGGTTCAATATTAAATACTGTGGAAAAACTACAAGTGTACTCAATATGTGCACTAATATGTGATGTTTATTACGAGAGACCAAAAATAATCGAGGCAAAATACGTTAATACACTTGAGCCTACTCCTTCGGATTTAAAATATTTTTCCCTCAACATAACCTACTCACGTTCATATGTCTTAAATCGCTTTGACACGATCACACTCAGTAGATTTGACGGCTATTCGAACGTCTCTCGACTAAGTGTGCTTTGATCAATGCTGTCACGACCGCTCCAGTGTATGAGTAGCCTTCGAATCTAAATTATTCCAGCAGAGTTTTATGGTGGCCACGCGGCTTTATGACTCTTACAACATAAGAGGTTATGCGTTATCAATTGAAGGGCAAAGGGGCTAGAGGAAAACGAAGAAGACATGGGCTTTTATTAGGCTTAACTAAACGTAATATAAATGCGTCTATATTAGCCGGCACTTTTAAGTTAATTTTGTTTTAAGCTATTCCTATCTTTTATGCTAATTGAAATCCACCGTCTTCTGACGTTAAGACTGCGTTTGAAATTCCTTGTCTAGTAGAATAATGCTCCTGATGAGGTAAGGTCTTTTTAAACTTATAAAATCAGTTTCTCATCAACATCTGCATGCCTTTGTTCCATTTGGGGTCAGCTCAACTTGAAATTCACTTTCATACTTTCAGATATCGTTACCTCAGTTACTCCTTTCCGGTGCTATGTTGTCTTTCACGCATGTTTCCATCTTTTCATAGTTTCGAGTCTGCACTCCTTTTAATTTGAGGTATTATGGTCTCCCGCTACGCACTCGTAGCAGCTTATCTTTGAACCTCATTTGTAAAGCGGTCATAAAATAAGATGATACCTAACAGACCTATGAAATGTGTCATTCAGCTCGCGTGATATTGTTTAACTATTTCTTTAGACGAAGAGATTCAAAAGACACGAATATTGCATTTTGAGCTGAGCTCTATCACCTATTATCACAGAGGTCAGCAAAAACAGAATAAAACTCCTAAAAACTGGCTTCCGAATCGACCGTAACATTGCCCAACAATATAATACATGAATACACGTAATTACTAGTACCTAACGTATTACCCAATGTATTACCAGTAAATAATTGAGCATCCCCGATTATGATCGCGACCTCAACAGCTCGCCTTCAAGTTCGTGTTACGAAATGGTGCCTCTTCCTTCCGTTTTGTTACCGTGGTGTATTACCGCCTATTGTAATGTGTGAAGAAAAGTAATGAATATCTAGTTCCATGTTGAATGTGGAAAGTGTATAAAAACATGAAATTAGAAGAAGCAAAAGATGTACGCCAGGATCGTGGTGGAAACACGTTAAAAAAATGTATATTAGCAACCGAAATTATCTCTAACCCCAACAACTAAGCTAAATTACTTGTGCTAGGAGTGGGTCCACGTCGGTAGTGTAATTGCCAGGAATCGAACCCGGCACCTCTCGATCGTACGGTCGACCCCTTAACCACTAAGCTACCGACGCTTCAAATGTGGTCTTGTATGTTGAAGAAGACTTCATAGGTATAGTTATAGGTGGTAGAGAGCCATGGTTTTTGCAAAACGTTATAGTAGTACAAATATTTTATTTTAAAAATAAAATCTTCTCTTTTGTAACGGACGAGGGCTGTCTGTGATAATCCAAGCAATTATAAACCACGGTAAATATTACTATGCCGTAAGAAGTGTGCATATTTACTGCCTGAGAAGTGCAAAAATATATTTCATCATATATTGCTAAGTATTTTTGATAAACATTTATGTTTATCATCGAAAATAAACCTCTAGGTTTCCCAAAAAAGCAAAAGTGAGAAAATCACATAAAAATAAAATTACTATTACATTCCACGGACAAAAATAAGTATACTTCCCAAACTTAAACTCATCATCACCAGCATTTCTAGTTTAGTTTTGTCATTTTCTGCCAATTGTCCCTTCAACAGCCTCATAAATAACATTTCAATTAAACACCCGGTAATATTTACGACTGGATTCCTCCAATTTAAACACACTTTGTATGAAAATAGATAATCACGTAACACTGGCCGGTATCCGTGCCCATTGCCCTTCGCCTTGGTGAGACGGAGCCAAATGTCTTCGACCATGAGTGTGGTTGGTTCCATTATCTACACCACCGCTTCCTCTATTACAGTGTGAGGTTACAAGACCAATAATCTCGATGGAATCCCTATTTTGATAGTTGAGTTTGAGGGCCAGAGTAATTTAGTATCTTTGTTAAGTGTTTCTGGATGTAGGGTATAGACAGTATCTCTATACATCTGATACTAGCGGCCAGCTTCGTATGAGATAATTTCGTATTTGCCATGGAGTGAAATTTCCAGAAATCCTTACTTAGTGAAATCTTACAACATTAAAGACATCAACTGCCATAGTTTGAACTCAATGTGCAAGGCTCTCGTTGATGAATCAGTCTGGACAATTCATTATACTAATTATATAGAAATAGATAATATCTGCTATTGGATGGCAATAAATGCTGACATCAGTCTCACCTTCACTCAGGTTGATTATATCATTTAAACCGTCATAATAAGTCTTCGTAAATCGTGTAACCGTCCTCCTATAAAAGAAGACAATGGTTGAACCAGAGATCGCAAGGTAAAACTTCGATATCGCGATGCAGAATAAGTTACTTTAACGTAGTTTAACTTAATTTCGCTATATGGCGATATATCGTAGTAAGAGTTACGCATATTTTAACGTAACAGTATCGTACGATACGTTTTCATTTTGACGAACATTTATGTCATCGCCACTATTGCCAACAATAGTTACATAATTCGCAATGGTTAGCAGGAAAATATTAATATTTAGATTTCCGATATATAAATTAAGCTATCTACCTTCTAGATCAAAACGTGCAATCAACGTCGACCGCTCAATGAATGTAGGCGAGAGCCCTTTACCCTGCACTTGTTTCAATTGTTGTTAGTGATAGATAAATTGCTGGCTTTTATATTGATACACCACTACTCTGAATATTTTTTATGAATCTGATAATTATGTGTACAAATTTTGTTACTGACATTTCAAGGGGTATTCTCATATAAATTGATCAGTAATGCAGGCTGAGTATTCCTTCTAGGCACGTAGTAGACGAATTCAAACCCATCTTGGATGTTGACTTCTTTAAATTCGAATTGGTTTGGTCAAGTTTGTTTCGAAAGTCAATGAGAAAATTAAATCCATAGAATCTTCATTTTGAATAGTCTAAACTAGAAGGAAATCTCACTGGGAATTGCAAATGAAAAATAAAAATAGCTAATAAATTATATTATTATATTGAAACGATTACGTGTGTTACCATCCGAATTGATCATCTAAGACAAACATTTGATCAAATGTTTATTTTAGGCAATTTCAGCAGTTGGCATCAACATCTGATTCACGAAATCTAATATCAAAATAGTGAATATGACGTATTGTTATTGTGAGTTTGTAGTTTAACGTTCCAGTGCCCTAGTATTTATATTGCGTAATTGGTTTGAGGTCAGGCTGCCATTGTCAATGTCAGGTCCAAGGTGTTTGCAATTGCATTTGTCAACTATGATTGCTAAATTGCATTCAATGGTCTTCCTTCCCCGTTTCCTTGCTTCATTGATAGTGACTAGTTATATTTCAGGATCAACTAGACTTATCACTTTTACGATTATATAACTTCTAGAATTATCTATTGTTTTTTTTGGAAAAGGTTAATCCGTTTCGGTTTCACATGAAAGTATGTATTCCATATATTAAATCCGATTACCTACTATATACTACTGGGTCCAATAATTGTACTAAGTTTAACTATTGCTTGCACCTGTGTCAAGGTTAAAAGATGCCACTTGCTTTCACGCAAGTTCAAGCAATAATTTGACAAACTTTTATCGCAATAGGATAAATGTAACGATAGCGTATAAAATAAGAACACACATACATTTGTTATTGTATAACAGAACATGTAAATTGTAAGTTTACAAAAACGTGCATAATCACAATGAAATCGGGCGAAGATAGTGTGAATTATCGAAATATTGCCTCCAGGTCACGAAGGTCAATATTCAACATAAACTGCACGAACTTTTAATAATAAAAATACATTAAAATATCCATTACTGCCTACATACAGCCTCTCGTTAAGATAACGCCGAATAAGGACACAGTGTAGTATACAATTTACTGTGTGTCAGCTAAAAGGTGCCTTCCGGGTTGAAAGTTGCTTTTGGCCCAAGGTCTGCGGCTGAGCCTCAGAGGGCACTGCTCCAGTCTGAGCTTACGTCACCCGCTCGAGCGACCTTACTCAGAGCCTGAGTTTATAGCAACTGTAAGTGAGCGAGAAATATTTTTTTCACCGTTTTGTTTTCACATGGTCCATGTAAAGTTACAGAGACAGCCGGTTTAGTCATCTGCCGATTGGATGCAGCATACTGATTTATTTGCTTAGCGCACGTCATTATAACTTCATCTCGCTTGATAGTTAGCTGAAGGTGCTTCAAGAGACCACAAATATAGATACCATCTGTGACCAAGTAAAAAACGCTGTCAGTTTGAACTCGATACTTACATTTTCACGCCCCTTTTTAAGGACCCAGGATTATAAGAAGACGGAAATAATCGTCTGAGTTTTATACTACATTTAATTGATATCAATTTCTAGCACTTCATATCAATTTATATTTCTACAAGCTTCTGCAAGATTCTGCAATTACTATACCTCCATATATATATTAGAATATATTGAGGGAATTATTCTTGATGTATTCTAAGATACTTTATATATAGCGGCAGGTGTACACACAACTGGTAGAGCCCTGGGTGCACCTGTTAGCTATGTACATCTTGTATGTTCGTAGGATTCATTACTTTTTATGGATATAAAAATGCAATGCACGTAGTAACACACTGTCGGATTATATTAGCGGGTAAATGCTAGTTATTTTTACTACGAGCAAATTTGTTCTACAAAACGAATTCAAGCTTTAACCGGGGAAGACCCGGCGATACTTGTTTTGATATGTTTTTATTCGGCTTCACTTGTTTTGATCATGTTTTCACGACTTTAGTCGGCGACACTTGTTTTGATTATGACTTTAGTCGGCGACACTTGTTTTGATTTTATCTTTATTCGGCGACACTTTTCTTTATTATGTTTTTATTCGATTACACTTGCTTTGATTTTGTCTTTATACGGCGACACTTTTGTCCAAGTTGGAAACCTAGTAGAAGACCTATTGGTGAGCGGTTAACGTGTATTAGTACTGATTAAGAATCAAACCCGCAGCCAACCCCAACCACACAATTGTGGTCGAAAGCTCTACCGCTACGCTATGCCTACAGGTCTTCATGATATCTCTGAAAGATACATCCTATATGAAGTAGGTTAATAAATAAAAAAGGTGGTTTGGACAGCCTGGATGCGGAAGGCGGAGAATCGGCAAACATGGCGCACATTAGGAGAGGTATATGTCCTACAATGGACTGCAGTAGGGTAATTAATAATAATAAATCATAATCAACACAACATCGCTTAATTTAACAGTTGTGTTGTCAAATCAAAATGCCCTAGTTAAAAAAAGTTCTATTAAAAACAAACTATTTTGTCCTCCACTGTTCCGTACGTTTCCACTACTTAAAAATAAAAATATTTACACTGCTCTTGTGTCGTGGTCTGGGCGTGATGTCGCCGAGTGCATTCTGTCTGCCTTACCTGGCTAGCTTCCAATCACATGGCCCTATATTATAATATAATTGGTGACTATACTAGCCAAGGCATATACAAACATATATTCACTCCTGTAAATACCCGAATTTTCAGAATCAACTGATTTTTGGTTCCACGTTATAGGGGACGAGATTTGTTATGGGCTGTCTGGGGAGAAACACCCTATCCTTTAGTTGCTTTCTAAGACACCTTCAGGGAGAGATGGGCTGGTTCTATGCTACTCTACCGGGAATCAACACGGCAAATAACTAACCAAGATAAAATGTCCTGCTATTATTGTATCCACAATGCTGTAAAGATATAAAGAGAACGCATCGAGATTACCTACTGACTCATTTGTGGATTAAATTCTTACTAAAAGAGTAGTATTTGGCAGCAGCTTTTTAAGGTAAAATATTACAAACCATTATGAGTGTTGTTTACGGGAGAAAAAGTACATAGTCATTTGAAGACTTCTCGCGACTTCTTCTATTAACAGATTCTGCCTGCTGCTCCTTCAGTGGCAATTGACCCTTATAGTTGTTCTCTTGATAATTATGACTAATCTCATTGCTGTTTTGTGTGAAAAATGGCGTAATACGCCTCTGCTCAAATGTGAGTGTATAAACAAAACTTATTCGATAGGTAAAATCTCAAATCAACTAAAGCACTTCCGTTTAAAATTCGAATTAGTTCTTTATTTGAAAGTCCTCCCGCGTGCCACCTTCACCTTGCCATAGAGAAAACCAAATCAAAAACTACAGAGGAGGAAAATTCCAAAAAGTTTCCATACGCTCAGTGTTGTAGCGGCGTGGACCTTGGCGCTGTACTTACGAATTGAATCGGCCTCAGTCGAGGTCAGACCGCCTTCCGCCAACCAGACCGTTGTTTGTTCTAACAGTGAATTATGCTGCTTAAATGTATCTATATTGGCGCCCTTGTGGATCGCGATTTTGCTAATGTGGCGATAAAAATCAATGGAATCATTGGAATTTGAGAGGCTTCGGTAATGGAATGGCTATTAGTAAAATATGAGTACATACATCTGTAGAATTATTTCAAGTTTCACGGAATAATAATTATGCTTGTACGTAATCGTAGGCAAGGTAATATACGAAAATGGTGGAAATAAATAAAACTGCTCGGCATTTCACTATAGATAATTTCGTTGTCCATAGGCCACAGTAACCACTTTCCATCAAGTATCTACCACAAAAAAGATATTTATATCCCTGAAAAGGCAGGTAAAATTGTCCTCTAATTTTTACCCGAGGGGAGAGGGAGCATCTTGAACTGGGCATTTTTTCCGTAATGTTAGAATTCTTTAGCCAAATTACTAAATTGCATAAAAAGCGGACTAATGTCACTCTCGGTATGTTGCTCCCCCGTGGTGTAGCGACAGAGCGTTCGACTGCTACATCGGAGGCCGTGGGTTCGATGCCCGCTCAGTTTAAATATTTTGTATGCATGAGTATTTCACTTTGTATTGGTTTGGGTGTTTCTATTTATAATATGAATTACAAAGAAGCATCCTAGAACGTTTAACACAAGCTGGGTCTAGATGGCGCAGTGTAGAGTATCCAAGACTATTTTTTTTTTTTAACTCTCGCGTTCACGGGAATTAACGCGATCATGGGGTAGGTCAGGCAATCAAAGGTATGTAAGTAACTATACCATGATCGCGTTAATTCCCGTTTTCTAAATTATATGTTTATTAAATACTTTAGTTACATACAAACGTATGTAATGACATTTATAATATTGCAACTACACTAAATAGGCGTGATTATGCTATTTTTTTCACTACTGGAATTGACCTGCTGACAATGTTATTTATAAACGTTAGTAAGCTACATGCTACATGAGTGTGTTATTGTAATAAAATTAATTATACATTAAAATGGAGGTCATACATTGCTAATTAGTTAAATGATTGTATAAGAATTAAATGTGTGTGAAGTTGCAAACAAGCAAACAAACATAATAGTTAAACTAGCTTATGTAATGGTATTTAAAAAGCGGATATTTTTTTCAAAATTATATGTAGAATATTCATGCATACAAATATTTACACTGCGCAGGAACCGAACCTGCGCCCGCTTGAACCCTCCACCGCTGCACCACAAATGCCATCAATAATAAAAATATACAATAAAAAAATCTTAATGCGTAGAGTATCCTTTCGATGCTGCAGCGTCAAGTCAAGGTTACCATATTATGGAACTCCCCAATAAAACTGTACATCAAATTTCAAACCAATCGACACAAGGGAAGTTAGGAGGATCGCTTTGTTAATTAGGAAAGAACTGATAATCCGCAAAGGCCCGACCTAATCTTCATAATTTATGATAAAGTAACATCTTAATGACGGCAGATTTATAACACAAAATCACAATAAAATAGGTCCACTCCTTTTTTTTACCACTACTAATACTTACTACTAATATTACCTCTAACCCCTCCAACTAAGCTAAATTGCTTGTGCTAGGAGTGGGTTCACGTCGGTAGTGTAATGGCCAGGATTCGAACCCGGGACCTCTCGATCGTAAGGCCGACCCCTTAACCACTAAGCTACCGACGCTTCATTCCTTTAGAAGTTATATCTTAAAGACAGATACACAAAGTACCTGTTGGAATAAAACTACGTTTTCACGTCGCGATTTATATGTTATTATTTACATTTAAACCGACGTTTTGGCTACTCTTCAATAGCCATGTTCACGTGTTCCTTAAAAAGTAAAAAGTGGTTTTATTTCAATTCAAAGAATGATATTCGCGTATCTAAACTTTAGAGAATATCATAAGGTATATATGAACAGGTCAAATATACAATTATGTTAACATGAATTAATAATAATGTTAGCAAACAAGTAAAACTTATAACATAAAATATTTAGTCGGAGGTTAAAGTATACATATAATATATTCGTAGGATATCATCAGAGTGCTAAATATCAAACGTCACAGTTATAACCCTCAGATCTCAATTTGTATATCAATATCTACCGTAAAGAATCATCTTAATCTGGTAAACTTGAAACCAATCGATAGTTATGCTATCTCGAATAAGCATTAAGATCAGTGATCTAGGAGGCTGTGCTTCATCTTCATCATTTATAGATTCAGGAAGACGGTAAGTCGCATGTCGCTTTATTACAGTTGGCTATACGCCAAACTAATCTGAATTTTGTGCGATCATCACTTCTATTTAATTCCATTTATTTACGTTTTCTCGTATCACATCCATTTATGTTATTCTCGCGTTAGTGCCAGCAGCATCAATGTAGAAGAAACTAAAGGTGTAGATCAGGATTGTAACAAAGTACTTGCCCACCTTATGGCGCTTTATGAGGCAAAGTGGAAGCACATTGTATATTTTAAAAGAAAGAGGTGGGACATAATTGTCTACTCAGTCGTATAGTTGCCGGGGTAAACTTCGTGAACAAACGCTAAAAAGTACGCACATGCAGTGCACTAATTGTTCAACTAGTAAGAGGAGCGATCAACCAATGACGCGAGCCCAACAAACTGTAACAAAATCAACTCCCAGAATTTTGAGCGGTAGGTGCTTATCATTGTGCCCGAAAAAGTTAGAAGGTATCGAATTAAATAGAAAAAAATTTGGTTGCCTGTAAAGTCGGTATACGGGCGAAAGTTTTACGTGACAACGACTTTGAGTGGTAAAATAATTTTAATGTGAATATTCATTCGTATAGTAGGAAGAAGGATGAAATAATAGTAACAATTTAAAAATGTCTGTCTCTCTCGCTCTTAGGCGGGCTAACCATGCCCGAGTGGAAGGGACGCGTGCCTCTCACTCGCTCTCATTGTGAGCGCATAACGTGAGCGGAGCGTAACGCAGTTTCTTGAAGTGTCACCCGGCAAACCAATTTATAAGACGTTGTCACGTCAAAATTTAATCGATCTAGGCGGGGTTCCAACCCACGATCTTTGCCTTACTGTGGCAATGCTTTAACCACTAAGCTACCAGACTTAGCCCTAACCAATTCAAATTTCTCCTTCTATATCCGTCTTTGAGGCGACATACAGTGGGGTGTGTCTCCGATATTTTAACGAAGTATCGGAACCAATAAATGATTTGATGAAACCCCGCCTATATAGATTCATTTTTTTCTATTTAAATGCCTAAAAATGTAATTCAAATATTAGTAGGTATTGTTGATTTTTTTGCTTTTATGTGATTTTATTTTCCGATCACAATCTTTGCTGTTAATTTTTCGATAAATTTGGCCACTCGATATTTCTTTTTCATGAACATATTTTCTCAATTTCTCCATATTTTCCAAGTAATCTCACGAGTTCCTAGACTTCCTAGACTTAGATATGATATAATAAAGTTCCACTTACCATTGAGGAACAAGGTGGTGTATCGTGGTACTGGAAGGTAGATGTGAACACATCGGTTCGGGAGTCCGTTCGCGTCATGCAACACGCTGTACCGTTCTGAAACAAACAAAAGATAATTTTAATACTTCGTTAGGAAAATATTTTTCAATTACTCTCGCCCTTCCATCCCTAAAGGAGTTGGCAGTAGTGTATCAAATAAGCACATTTCGCTATCTTTATTTTTAATGGTGGTACACACATCATCCTCACAACGATTTCTTAGTTGCGGCCAAAGTTTATCCTGTTTGTCCCGAGGTTCTCTTGTTTTTGTGGTGGGATTTTCGTGAAGCTACTACCGTCTGACGCCCCTCCCGAGGAGGGCCAGACCGAGAAGTATGGTCCTGGGTCAGCCGGGGTGCGAGGGATATCGTGAGACAACCTCACCTTCAGCCTAGCACAACGACCCACAGACGGCGTGCGGTTTAGTCGGTTCGAGTCCGACATAACCTCCACCCTCCGGGGTATCCTTCGTCAGTGAAGAACCCTGTGAGCAGAGCCTGTACCAGAGCCACATCCGTTGTTTAGTAGGTATAGTATACTGACATGAAACTTACACGAAATAAATGAAATTTGTAACTTTTCAATTATCGCTGTGAGAACTCATAGTTTTATATGCTAACTCGGAACTTATCGCGTTTTTTCTTTTGGAAACTTACAACTGATACCCACATTTCACCAATCAATGTATTCGATCCCACGTAATAGGGCGTGAGCCTATTGCCGTATTCCGGACACTATTTTTGACTCGAGCCATGCTTCTGAGGCGGAGTTTGGGCTGTATAAATCTATCTGATCTTAAACTATATATAAAAGGTATAAATGATTTTTGAAGCAAAGTTATAATTTGTTCACAGATTATAACTCGCAAAGACAGGGGTATCAGAGGAGTTCTACACGCCACGGTGGTGGCGTTTGATAAGCAATGGAACATGGCCCTTACTGACATCATAGAAGTCTGGAAGAAGAAAAGTGTCAAGAAGAGGAAAATACCTCCAGCATTGGGTGAGGCATATTACTTCATAAGGGGACGCTGAAAGAATTGGTTGAGTTTTGCACAGCACGATCGTATCTTTTAATTTTGTTATGTTCACATCACTGTAACACTAATTGAAAAATAGTTTATGCAAAAAGCACTAAACAAAACCATTTTTTGGGTTAAAAAACTACAAAATAGCGTTAATAGTTGCGTGGTGTCCGTATTCTTGATATAAAAAAATAGTGAAATCAAAAAGTATCAACACGGACAATATAGCCCAAATACATTTGTCCGAAATGTCGCCTAACCGTATAAAGCTATAGATATTAAAATTAATCCCTATTACCCATGGCCACGCCATCACGCGTGAACGGCTATAGGGATGGTTCTTACGCAGAGAAAAATGTAAAAAAAGGGTTAGGCCGTGATGGGAACGGGAACAGAATTCCACGCGGGCAAAGCCGCGGGCATCAGCTAGTTGATAATAAAAAAATAACTACAAGTAGTATTTTTTAGAAATAGAAAATTCTTAATAGACCTGCTGGGCTTCTCCTTCTCTGTCTGAATTGCTTAAAGAATGGCAAAAATATAACATACTTTTGTACTCAGGTACACCAGTCCCAAAAGGTTCAGCTGGGAAGATATCTAAAGTGCCAGAGGTATTGGAGACACCTATTGGTAACGGCGTATGGGAATGCTCGAGGCACGTGTCACAGATGATGGTGAGAGGCGAGCACATTGTTCTAGTCAACGTAGTGGAGCGATGACCTCTTGGAATAATCTGCTCGCCTGGTACTTCTTCGTCTTTTTTTGTTGACGTTTTTGTAATAAGTAAATACGTACGTATATGCGTCTGCGTCCGTGAAACCTGGCGCGATGACACATGCTAATATTATTAATGCGAAATTAATTGTCTATCTGTGTCTATTACGCTTTCACGCCTAAACCACTGAACCGATTTTGTTGAAATTTGGTACAGGATAGATGGATTAGACCTTGAGAAAGGACTTGGGCTATGTTTGATCTCGATAACTGACATCTACGCAAGCGGAGTCGCGGGGAACAGATAGAACAAGCATAATAGAAAAGGTTCTAATTAGAACAGAACTAATGAGTAATCAAAGATGGTACAGTAGTTAATCGATTTTAAGTATGCTTTCAATTTCGGTAAAATTCCTCGTACTTTAAGCTGAAAGAATAACAACTTACAAGCATACATAGTTGAAGGTCTTGTTATTTATAGAATAAATTGTGCCTTTTGAAGTAATTATATTACTTATGTTATTGTTGAAAGAAAAAAAGATCTTATATGAAAATGTTTGCCTAATAATAATATGACTTTATTGCTTGTTCTCTAGTATTAAAAGTTCCCTGGTAAAGTGAATCTCAAATTGTATTTCGAAACAATACTTACTTGCACTTATTATCTGTTAAGTATATAATATACTAACCAATAGTTATTTTAAGCCTGAATACTAAGCATAATGTTTATCATAATGTACAAATAGTAGGTTTTAGAGAGTATAGTAATAAAATAAAACTGATTAAAATGATGTACAGAACATAATTTTATACTGTCACGAAGTCAAAAGTGTACCGCGTGTGACAGAAGTCATAATGTACGTGCTCATTGATAAATAGATGTACAAATTGACAAAGGACTCTTAGAATAAGTACAGTTTTACATTAAAAAAAAGTGCAACTGTATCTCCTTTGTCGACCGACCGTACCTAGTTTGAAATACATCTATAATACTAGGTATTATATGTTCTAAGCGACTGATTGGTTTTATCTTGTAAATAAACCTAAATTATGTCCAAATTAGTTCTTTTTCTCATCCCTTTTCTTCTAAATAAATAGTAACATGTAAATTATACTTTTCATGCTCCATAAACTATTTTGATCCGTTCCAAGTTTAGTAATTTTCATTCACACAATATTATCAATAAAATAAAAGGAATAAACATTTTGAATTCCACAACAAACTTATTTTAGTCCGTCGAAAAAGTTTGTATTATAATAACAATAAGAAGTTTCCACAGCGGCATTCTCAGGCGTTTCTTATATCTCAGTATTGTCACCTAAAAAAATAAAATAAATCTGGACAATGCCTTGTTTTGGGGAACTTTTTTTTTCAAGTGATACGCCCGTGTGAATGAATGCTGTTGAAATTACTATTTACTAATTAGTCACTATTTGGCAGTTTCTTTTTTTAAACTTGTAGATTATAAAACTGACTGTGCTCGCAGTTATTGCAGCTTGATGTCATCTGTCATAATGATGTCAAAATTTTTAACAATGACTGGTATAAATACTGTTAGATCTCAGACCAAAAGAATAATTTAGACGGAACGAATACTGTCGAGAGTAATACTGGAGTTAGTACCATTTAGTTATACATACTAACGTGTTTTAAAGGCACGTATACTTAATTTTTAATTATATTGATTTACAAATAAACTCCGTTTTTTATTACTTTGGTGTTTTATTTCAATTTAGAGTTAAGCACCAATTTTTAGTGGTTCTTCCTGTCGTAACAAGACTATGTTGGTATGAAATGGTGGTAGGAATTTGATGGCATATTTCGGCCGGGTTGGTACCACCGTGCACGATCGCGTAAATCCCTCCATAGTAATCTAATCTCGGTTGGATTGCGTTCAGGGGTCAGCGCGTGCATAACTGGGCAGGGGGGATTGTGGTCGCAGCACTATTGGGACCGGGTGGGTGTCACGCGGTGCGCAGACGACAATCCTCTTTTGATGAGGCCGTCAAGCTGAGTGCCACAATTGTTAACGTGGTACGTGTATGTAATGGTGACCCTTTTTCCTGAGACTTTACCTTCAACGTACCATCAGGCGAGGAGAACCCAAATTGACAAATCCTAACTATAAATTAAATATCAACTAAAGAAATATTATTAGGAACCTTTCAAGTATGAGGTTTGAGATACATTCCATTACGTTAATGAATTATTTTGATAACACTCTTCATAATAAACATCTATAACGAACATGATCAACTTAATGTACATTATCATCTTTTAGTAAACACATACAGATATTATACAATACCCAAACTATAATAGACATATCTATGCATACAAAGATTTGCACCTTATGAGAATCAAAACCGTTACCTCTAAAGTTGTCGCCACGATTGACCTGTGCCGATAGTATAGAAATAATAACCAATATACAGTCTAAATCACAAAAAATAGTCTATAACAGGGTTTCCGACAGCTCATAACAGTACATTAGGTACAAATAGGTTACTCGCTGTCAAGAAATCAGCCAAGTGAAGCACGCAGGACATGTTGTATGCAAATGTGTTCGTCAGGAGCATGAGGTGAGTTCATACTAGCAGAAAACGGTAAATTGTGGTGAGAATGTCTATTTGTTAGTTAGTGTGCTTGTAGAATAACTGACCTGAATTACATGGATGGCTAAATATAAGTAAGAAAATGATAATATGTTAAAATGATAATTTTAATATCATTTTGACCTTAAATTTCAGTAGATACCACTCTACTAACTCACATAATATCGGAAAATCGATTGCCGACATGGTTTTACCACTGAATGTTTGCAACTATTTGCAATTTTGGTATTCAGATAATTTTGAGTACTTTTCTAGACAAAATCATTCTTATGCTGACTGTATAAAGCGCTTGGATATCGTGGGTAGTTGAATAAATAAAATTTGTAAAATTTGTTTTTGATTGAAAAGACGATTTTTTCCGTGGCTGTCTCTAAGACAGGCGACTAGACAGTAAACAAACAAGTCTTCAGGCTTTCACGGCCGGCATTGCATGTAGAATATACTGCTTCCGGGCTGTCTGGCCGTGGTCGATGTGAAACTTGCGTTCCAGACGTTTCGTCGATCACTGCGGTCGACATCTTCAGTGGCGCAGGGCCGGGCGACGACGACTTCGGAGACCTTGAAACGTCTGGAACGCAAGTTTCACATCGACCACGGCCAGACAGCCCGGAAGCAGTAGGTATATTCTACAGTAAACATGCAAATAAATATTATAGAATCTAGAACATTCTGTATAGCGCTACCTAGAACCAAAGAAAACAGATTTGTCTAGCTTGTAATATGAGCTCTAGAATGCGTATAAACATAGGTACTTAGATACCTACTATTTCCTGGCGGTTTACTTTTAGGCAAGCAAGCTTAATCTTTGACAACATCATCACTTATTAACAGGTGAGATAGAGGTCAAAATCGTGCCTATTGAGTATAAAAAACATACCTAATCTAATGCAAACATACATATCCATACATGCAAACATCTGTACTAAGCGGGAATCGAACCCGTGACCTCACAATTAGCGGTCACCACGCTTCACAAGTCATCCCAGGAGTACCAGGTTCCCATAAGTTCATAGGATGTATAACTGTAGTTCGCGGCTCGCATCCTTGGTTGCGACACGGAAGCGTAACGCGCACGCATTGTGGCCAACAAATGCAACAATAGTTTTCCCATTTTCCCGCGCGCCCGGCCGGTGACCGCGGTGCGTTCATTCACCCCGGGACGACGAGCTTTTCTTGCGCATACGCCGCCCAAACACCGGGATCTATAACTTTATACGAGTTTTAAGGTTTTTGTGATAGATTCAGTGTAGTTTATTGGAATGGTATATTTAAAACGATATCTGACATATGGATTACAAAATTATTTATTTTCTTTCGCCATTTAGTGAAAGGCTTGTATAATGATATTTGTGTGTGAATAATATGCGCCAGCTTATTGATGAAATTACAATCCATTTTATGAATACATCCAAATTATAATTATAATTTGTTTGGCGTTGGACATGAAAACTAATGAACAAAAATGTTGATTACAGATGAATACGATTTTTTTATTAAAGCAGTTAAATCAGATTTAAAACCTTACTTAAGTTTAACCGACATCCTTGCGGGTGGAGCTAGGTCATTTTAGTAGTAATAAACATGACATTGGTGTGATATTACTTCGTTTTAAAACTACGTGTTAAAACTCACACTGAGCAGTATCGCCATTGATATTGTGGGTATAAGAAGTTGACATAAAATCTTAGTCCATTCATGCGCAATAATTTTTAGTGTTACTTACGTGCATAATAGAGTTGTGTCTTATTTATTTTTTATCATAGCAAATTCTGCTTTAAATATATTTGATTTTGAAAATTCAATTTCTTGAGCCGCCCGAAAATTCTTCGTACAAAATAGCAGCGTACTGTGACGTCACAGCGCGCTGGAGCGCAATGTCTGGAGTGCAAGAGAATATCGCATTTATGCCAGTCCACGTTGCGTTGTAATTAATAAAAATTGCAATGTAATAAGAATTCTAAAAAGTTATAAATTTTGCATTATTTCGATTGTTGTTTCATGCTATACAGATGACTGAGCAAATTTGCTCAACTTATATTAATTTCTTTTTAACATTTTGAAGTTTTCTAAGTGCCGTTTTAATGGCCTAAATATAATAAATGATTTTTGACTTCAACTTTTGACTTTTAAATACTGGGTGCTTGGCTTATTTTATTTTCGTTTTTTTTTACCATTATTCTTCATGATAAACTATGCATCTAAAATTTGTTTTTATATATGACTGGCCAGGCCAAGCTTATTAACATCACAATATGTAATCCTGTCTCAAAAATGACGTACGAGTACAAACTGTTTAAGCAGATATTTAAAAAGTAGTTGATGATAATTATTAATTGCGTTTTCGTTTTAGTGAATATTTCCTATTCCGTAAACTGGGGGTAGGGCGCGTTCCACCACCCTCACTCCACGCCTACTCAAACCTACAAATTCAAAGAAGGCATTTCTCTATTCGTGAAATTTTTATTTTTATCGGTACGTTATTTGCCAGGACATCATCTGACTTCAATTAATATGGAAATTTGAACCACAATACTTACATGCTGTTTAAGTAATAGGGGTTAAAGTATGAAATTGCCGTTTCATTGTAATAGGTACTTCGAATTGACATAGAACCTTCATGAAAAAATGTGAAAAATGGGTACCTCATGATTTGACTGATCTGCAGATAGAAATGCGTGTTGAAACTTGTGTTGCCTTGTTGAATCGATACAGAAATGAAGGAATATTGGATCGAATTGTGACATGTGATGAAAAGTGGATTCTTTACGATAACCGTAAGCGAAAAATGCAATGGCTGACCCCAGGTGAAACGCCACAACAGTGTCCTAAAGCAAAGCTTACCAATAAAAAGGTAATGGTAACTGTTTGGTGGTCTCAGCATGGTGTTATTCACTATAGCTTTCTACGATCTGGTCAAGCAATAACGGCAAATGTCTACTGTGCCGAACTCCGAACAATGATAGCAAAACTAGCAGTGAAACAGCCCCGACTCATGAATCGATCTTCACCATTATTGCTCCATGATAACGCGAGACCTCATACAGCACGAGAAACCGTTTTAACTCTACAGGAACTGCAATTAGAAACTATCCGTCACCCTCCGTATTCGCCAGACCTTGCTCCAACAGACTACCATTTTTTTCGTGATTTGGACAATTTTCTATGTGATAAAAAGTTTTCTTCTCAGGAGGCAGTACAAAATGCTTTCACACAGTTTGTCGAATCTAGATCACCAGAGTTCTATCGCAAAGGCATAAATGACCTTCCTACTAGATGGCAGCACCGTATAGATAATAATGGTAATTATTTTGATTAAATAAATACGTTAAATTAAAAAAAAAACGAATTTCAATTTGTCAGTACAAATCGGCAATTTCATACTTTAACCCCTAATATTATGTCTCAAATGTTGAGATTAATTTAAAAACCCATCAAAGGCATATCCTGCAGATGTTGCATATTAACACCTTAGTATATTTTACCAATTAAACGCCTACTTTTCGGTCGCACGTAGGGGCAAGGCTATTCCTGTCAACTGGGCACTTTCTATACAGTTTAAGTAATTATCAAGTAGAACATTTTGTGCCTTGAAGTCTAAGCGAAATTCCAACAAAGTCGGCAGCGTGAGTGTGGCACGCCAATTTTTACACTTTTAATGTTTATTTTGATACTAAAAATTGCAAAAAGTTGGTAAAACAATGTCGCCATCTAGTTGTAACTCAAGAACTAAAAAGCTGCCTGCCTGCTTTTTGAAGTTACGAGGGCAACCATTTTTTGTTCCTGAATGTGTTGTTGTAATTATTTACTTCAGTAACAAACCCCTTTTAAGGTATGAGCTGCAATAAAAGCTCGTTTAACGAATCAGCATTGACCAGCCAAAGTAAACATCTAACTTTTTACATACGGAACATATAAAACAAATGTTGTTTGCACTTCGGTCTATTTCTGCGTGTGATCGATGAGACAATGGCCGCGGGGGCGACGCACCCTGGATGCTCGCCAGCACCCACGCGAGGGTGGGAACACTGCGAACAGTGAGAGGTGACGGGTGGACTAGCTGGCATGGTTTGAAGGGGCGGAGTACGTAATTCATAGATAGAACCCTAACATCTAATGTTGTAAATGGTTTATTTATTAGTAAAGAACTTAAATTATTACAAGGTATATTTTAGGATAGAGCTAAAATAGCAAACAAGCATACCTACAGGCCATCTGATAGTAAGCGGTTACCATAGTTTAATAAAAGCTATTGTTTGTGTGTAGAAGAGAAAAATAAGAAAGTGAAATTTTAGAAGACAAGTTCCGTGGCACTAAAGGACTGTGATATTTTCAGTAAAATTCAATTAAAACTACGTATATCTGTAGGCAGAACCTAATTCTGGGTAATTTCACGCTGCCTAATTTTTTGCTAATTTCGGTGTGATGTTGCAATTTCGGTGGAAGGCCTGTAAAGCAGATTTTTGTTTCCTTCTAAATATCTAGAATACTAATGTGTTCTAAAACAACATCATTAAATTTTTTCTTCGGAAAACCTATGATTGAAAAATATCACCGAAATTAGCATAAAATTAGGCATGCGTGAAATTACCCTTCTAGAATAATTAAAAGAATAATGAATTTACGGTCGGAGAACGGTGTTCAGCTTGTAATATTATACTGATGTTGCATCATAGAGAGCTTGCTGATTGTTTATCCGCAAAAGTTATCTGTCAAGCCGTTCATAAGGCATGTAACGCACATGATGTGACTATAATCTGGTGGTTACATCATTTAACCAACCTGGTGGGGACTACCATACGTTACCCTTGTAGCCGTACAATATGGCCACATGTACGAAGATGAATCTCTTGCATTATATCTGCAATATCACAGATATGAAGACTGCCGCGGATTTTGGAGTCCCTGAAGGTTTTTCACGTGACTCTGAACATCCACCGCAGCATTTTCATTTCTGTGAAACCAGCCCCCTAGACAAGTGGCAATTCAACTTATTCCAAATCGCCTCTGTAGCAAATCGCCACAATTTTGCCAATGTCAAGTAAAATGTATTATAAAATTATTAATGAAACGCCTATGTCACGTGAACCAGAGCCACGTAAGCCACGCCAGTAAATTTGTTTCCGTGTGTCCGCCCCCCACGAGATTCAGGTGGACAATGAGGAAGTTTCAGGGGGCAAGTGGCAATTCATTAGCTGGCATGACTAGAGAGATAATGGCACTTTGACACGTTTTTAACGTTTATTACAGTTGACAACTTATGTCAGTTTCATACCTACTTTAATCTATTCTATTCTATTTTATTCTACAAACGTATTACCGTTTGCCTAGAGGAGCAGTTTTTTCCTCAAAAGCTTTAAGGAACTTCTTCACAGTGCGTGGTAGTTAACTGAAGGACTAAACACACAAATACACATCTATTTTTAAATCTAAAAGGTGAGTTAAATAAATCACTGTGACATCAACCTTCAGCACAACCTTAGGCGAAGAAAATTTAAATGGATCGCGGAAATGATTGTTATTTAACAACAAATTAATACAATAACGTTATTTATGAATGGTCGAGGACGAGTCGCAACGATAAATAAATAGCTGTTAAATAATATGTTATTCGTTATGTTTTTGGCCTTGTTTCAGGTTGATTTTGGAATTAACGACTGTATTTTTCCGATCCGATTTGTAATATGAAGTCATATCAATCGTATTTTTAACCGACTTCAAAAAATGAGCAGGTTATCTGTTCTACATGGTGCGTAGGTAAGGTAAGTTGGAATGTTTGTTTCACGTGCCATTTTGAGGTCCTATATTCGATTCCGTATCGGGCATTTTATTCATATTATTAATTATATTATTAACCTTCCGTCGCGCGTCGGTCCCTTCAGTATCGCATACTCCATTTGAAACAAACCGTTTACAAGATTTTAATTACGCGCTTGGCTTGAATATCGTTTGAGTGAAGTCATCTGCACACGTCGGCAACGCAAAATAGAAAGAAAGGAAAGGCATATGACCCACGGTAATGGAAGTGATAATACCAATTTTCTGTTTTTGTGATTGCATTCCTGTGACCATACTAATAATATTGTAAATACAAAGTAACTGTCTGTCTGCCTGTTTGTTACGCTTTCACGCGTAAACCACTGAACCGATCTTGATGAAATTTCGTACAGGGATGGATGGACTGGGCTTGAGAAAGGACAATGGCTACATTTTATTGCGAAATGAAGAACAGGTTAAAGGGGTTCAAATATTGTAATTTAAAATTTATAGTTACCCCTGTGTACGTGGAGGCGCCGCGCGCCGCCTTGGCCTGCTCTCGTCACCCGTCAACCCAAGCCCGCGCTCGTGGGAGATGCAGGTCGTTCTGCGACCTCTAACGCCCGAGTTGCCTTCGATTGTCGCAGACTGTGCTGGCTGTGAGCTCCTCCGTTCCCATCCCGCCTTCTCCTTCTCGAGCATTATTACTTGCTCTCAGAAGGAGGCGGCGGCAGCCCACACACTGGCGCAGCGTACCATCGCCGTGAGCAAGGCGGCGAACGAGAGAACTGCCACTCACAGAGCCGCTACTAGCCCCAACCCCAACCTGGGGTTGAGCAGGCCTCGATTAGAGCTTGGAAAAGGACAAAGGCTATGTTTGTTCGCGGTAACCGACATCCACGTGAGTGTAACCGCGGGCAACTGCTAGTAAGATATAAAATTATATCAAGTGATTTCGGACCAGAATGAGACGAAATTCTTAGCTTACCATGGCTTCACCGTGCAGCTGACGGGTCCATCGTGTCCCACAGAGAGAGATCGAAACAGACCCTTGTGACTCGGGCTGTAGGTTTAAGAGCCTTTCCACACCACGCTTTTTTACGCGCTAAGTACATGCGTTTTTGATAACCGCATCCTCTGCTCGTTTTCAACGCGTTAACAAACGTAATGTGCAAATGTAACACGTTATATCAGTCTTGCGTTTGCTGAGCGAGGTTAGTAGAAATCGTCGTGTGCAAAGGCCCTCAGGGGTCCCTTCGAGACGTACTACTTAACAACCACTATTGGCATGTTGTGTACCGGATATCATGTATAAGTGTACGTATGTGTATGTGTGTGTGTGTGTGTGTGTGTGTATGGGCAGGTATATGCGTATATGCATATATATGTATGTATATGTGTGTATATGTCCATATAAGTAATATTTTTGTTATATTATTGTTATAATATAATTGTCGCTTCGGCGTAGCTTCATTGCATGTGGGTTCGGCTTAGACAGTGCGGCGTCCGTGTGTCACTGCCCCATCGGGTTCCAGTTGAAAACCAGCGCCAGGTTTCTACCCGGCACATGCTGAACTGGACACCCATTTGGTGCACTTGTAGGTTGCACTGTTATTGGTTGTGCGCATGCTGTGTTTGGAGTTTGGAGGCATGTTTATTACTGATGAGTGGACATGCTTCCAATACTTCCAATGTAGTTGATGTATAATTTCTGTATTGTGTGACCACATTGCACTAAATAAATGTTTCTTTCTTTCTTTCTTTCTTTCTTTTCAGATATTCCCGAATAATATAAGCACGTAGTAACAAGAATATAGTGCAAACTTTCACCGGTGCACGGTGCTCCGATGCGTTAGGCGAGGGTGTATAAATAGTGCCGTTGCGTAACGCGGCCGATGCACCGCGCGCCGGCGCGTGCCACCGAGACGGTTAAACTGAGATTAAGATTAACTGAACTTTTTGAAGTGAAAACTTCTTTAGCGGCGTTGGATGGGTAAAAAATGTTAAACTCGCGTCAGGATTACTTGACCTTTGAACCGTAACCGACGACTGACGTCATACAACATTACAACAGCTACAGATCGTTTATTTTGTTAAATGCGTTAAGAAGCTTCGTAGATTCGCGGTAAACGCTTCGACTATAAGTCCTTATGGTTTCAGATACTACCGGGTTCGAACCTGAGCATCTGACACTTTTTGTGATGATTTTTTTCTTTTTGTAATTTATTACTTTTGTTTTTTTTTTGCAATTTATTACTTTTTGTGATTTTTTTTTCTTCAATATTCATTAATTTCTTCTGACAGAAAATTAGTGATAGGTTCTATGATTGGCGCTATATTGTAGGTATGATATGGTGTATTTTTTTTATCTTTTTCTCTGTATATAACGAAGAAAGAAAGAAAGAAAATGTTTTCACTTCCGCTGGCACTCCCGGAGTGCAACCCGTCTTTTTTACATAACCTGTATGAAAAACAATTTGTCATGTACCTAACAGTGGTAAATCTTTTGACGGTAACGGGGATTTTTTTCTATAGTCCAAACCTCTACTAAAAATTAATAGTAAAAAAACTCACGGGAATACACTACTAATATATTAAAAACGCGAAAATTTGTAACTATGGATGAATGGATGAATGTTTGACACTCTTTCACGTAAAAACAACTGAATGGACTTTAATGAAACTTTACAATGATATAGCTAATACATCAGAATAACACATAGGCTATAATTTATAACGGTAACCGATATTATAGCGATAACCGACATCCACGCGAGCGAAGCCGCGGGCAAAAGCTAATTTACCATGTATTTTGTAACTTTTTGTAACAGCGCCGAAATATTGGAAACTCGGTAGTTACAAAAACATGGTTAAATATCCCGGTTAGTGCTACTAATAATTTAAATGACCACATCAATCTCAAACATACTCAAAACATTCTGAAAAGCTTCATATTTTTGAGGTAAAGTAAAAAAATAAAACTTTATTCATAACGTATGTAGTCAACATATATTGATGAAGGAAAGCGTGATTAACTTGTAGTATTTTACTTCTAGACGGATTTTTATGTAATTTTATTTGTTATTATGACGTCACTAAATAAGTATGATATTCTCTAAATCCAGAATTTGTATTATAATTTTTTTTTTATCATTTCGCGCTTATAACTAACTTAACAACCCAAAATATTCAACCCCGAGCACCTCGCAATATTTTTCTTCGAATATTTTTTAACAACGTCTACGAATTACATTTCACGTCTCTTTTCTATTGGGGTAGCTATAGACCACATTCTTCTTGCTAAATACACCGTATATTTAAATTAGTCGACCAATAAACACCATTACGTCACAGTACATAGCTATAATATATCATTTTGATACGCGCCAACAATGTCAGCATATCTTTACACCTTTAAAACGAGTCTGCATTGTATATAGTCATAGTAAACGTATTGACATTACTTTAAGGCGAACTGGTCGGCAAGGCAACGCTTCCGCCTACTGCGGGCATATTATATTTAAAATTATGTATGTACGTATGTATGTACCCGTCCAATGTCGCCCAGTGTTATTTTTTTCCAACCTCGGTAATGTTAAGTATCTATATACTAATTATATAGCTGGGCAGTCGGTTTGTTTGTTCAAACGCACTAATCTATAAACCCAAACGAAGTTAATTAAAAAATATTTTTGCATTTAACAGCCCAGATTTTGAGAAAGGTTATTTAATATTACGCTACCATTCCTAACAACTGAGTTATGAATACTAATGAGGAAAAGATTCAATGATTATTCAAGTCATCAATAAAAAAGTAAAACAAATTTTCAATAATGATTATGGTCGAAATTCGACCAATGCGAAGACCATTGGTCGAATACTTACGGTAATAATAATTGCTCATTTAGAGCGGCATTGTGTGATCAGATTGTGAACAACAGATAAATAATTAATCTGCTGTTTGCAATCATCTTTTAAAACTTTCTCTTGACTCATCATAACATAACAATGTTTTTTTTAATTAAAAAAGTATCTATTTTGTTTACAAGTACGCGTTACGAGAGACTCGCTCTTTCGTACGATAATAACGTTTAGAAACAACAAAAGAAAGATTAGAATGTGAATAAGATTTTATGATATAAAACTGTGTGTGTGTGTGTGTGTGTATATATATATATTCACACACTGGATATATTAAGGCGTGTGTGTTGTGTGTATGTTAGTGTCTATGTATTTGTGCAAAAGAAATAAAATTGCAAAATTAAAACATAGACATCGCACAAGTATCGAGTGATCGAATTTAGATGACTGATGTTGATTTATTTTATACCTAGCTGAATAAGTTATGCAATTTTAATGATCATAAATAATTAAAACACATGTATAAAATATAGTGACAGTTAATATTAATGTAGATATCATAAGTATGCTATAAACACATTGATATTAATTGTCACAGACATTTACGTTTACTACAGACATTTTCACTTTTCAGTGGGATATAGCGAAATGCAAACGTAAGTGTGACATCATAGGTTATTACAAATATGGCAACCATCTTTGAATGCACCAGTCAACCTTCCCTGTCAATCTTTTAATTATTACATTATAACATTTAGCATTTAAATAATGTATTGATGTATGCAATATAAATAAACATAAATAATAATCAAAAATACTAAAGTGACATCAAATGTCAATGTTGACTTCCTATGTGACACATAATCGAATAAATGACAATGCATGACTATTTACATTATTGGAGTGCCAATCCCAGTTGCATCCTAAGTTTTGGAAGCGTAGATCCTCTTTGGTCCTCTCTCCTACTCCTGTTTTTACGGGAGTGACTGCAACCTAACCTCCAACCCCAAGAGGAAAATCATCACTAGAACCTATGATACCGATGTTTTGATGCAAAAGTCAAACTCCTTCCTCATTCAATTAAAAAAAAAAGAATTAAGCAATTTAAGTGAACATTAATAATAAACAGAAATTAATAAAATAATATGACATAAAATGTAAATTTTGACTTCCTGCGTGATACACGAGACGGGAGATTACATGATGTCATAAACTGCCATGAAATATGATATTGATCTTTTCTGCTAAGCTTTGTTATTTTATTTTAATTTATTCGTGCAATAGAGATTCTAAAACAATCAACAATATTCATGCAATACAAAAATTAAGTAAATGTTGAATTCCATTATTTTTTTCAATTGTATTCTAATATTATTAATACAATAAGCAGACAAAATAAAATAATTTATCTCGATGCGGATACACAGATGTGATCATATAGATAAATGTATAATGTTAATCATTAGATATGATTTTAATACGTTTTTAAATATCTTTAATAAGTATTTTATAACAGAGGAACAAATAATCATAAATAATAGGATCAAAAGTCAAACCACTCTCGCTAAACGCTTAACCGTAGTTAAATCAGTAACGGTGCGGTTGCGCATCCGCCGCTCCTCACTTTACTCTTTTTGTATTCGTTCTTGCAGCTAACTTGGGATTGGCTTGACCCATTTACCGCAAATAGATGCAGCCGGGACTCGAACGAGCTCCGAACGACACGTGGCTGAGATTAAGGCACCCGTTTGAAATACACGATTCTTAATGACTCAGGGCCCGTAGTTTGTAAGGAATTTTCATAGGGATTTCAAATCGATGTTCTTAAGATAAAATTGGAATTCCGCTATCGGAATTTGGAATAAACGTGGCTTAAAAATTGGGATGACGTGCCTAGATCGATGGACTGACGAGAAGAAGACAGAAGCCAGTAGGTACTGAGGGAATGTGAATAGTAGATGCAATTGATTGTGATAGATTGTATATTTTTGAACAACTAAGCGCAGACAAACGATTCTCGCGTGTTGCACTTGCACTGGGGGTAGGAGAAGAAAAGATAAGAGATGAATATAGAAAGAAGACGGATGGATTAGCACGTAAAGCTTAGGTTTCATGAATGGAATGAACGGCAGAATACTATCAGTAATCGACTTTTTTCCTCTTTTTACGAGTACAATTCCGGAGCGTGGAAGGCATCTATTGACGCTGTTTGGGACCAGCATTTTAAGATCAATAGCATCTGGAATAGTTGTTCGTATCTTCTGGACTTCTCAGCTTTTTACCACCTAGAGTGATGCTGTCCATTGACAGACTAACTATGTATTTTAAACTTGGAGACTAGTGTTTCTTTATAATAGCGTATTTTGACAAAACCTGTTGCTGCTGCAACATGAATGCTTAGTCCACATAATAACTTTGTATGAAGAAAGCTAAAATGAATATTAATAGCCATATTGTGTGACTATTCAGCTCAAAAGATATTTCTCTCCACAGCGCAGTTATTGTTGTCAGTACTTTACTGCAAGTTTTAGAAAGCTTCAGCGAGACCGTTTAGCCGGTATTGTTTATTTATTATTTTATACAATGTTTATTTATTATACTATGACGTGACAGCAGTATTTATTGTGATTAACTAATAATTCACAGTCTATTTATTGTAAGTACAGAGTAATAATCTTTAGCTTTTAGATAATAATGTTTTTGTATATGTAGATACGTACGTAGATAAATTATTTGCGGAAGAAAGCCTAGTAAAAAGTGTCTAGGTGTAAACGAACGAAAACGTCGGCAACCTTCTCTTCTATTTGTAAACTAATTTTGTTTTATATTTAGTTTAGATATTTCGAGCTTCAGTATCAAACAAAAAAAATCTGCAACAAATGAGACCAACCGATAAATGTTTTTGACAAATTTACAATACCCCAATTTACAATATGTCCCTTTTAATATGTCCCAAGCACTATTAATGTTAAAATCCCGCACATTACGTGTTTCTATAATTACGTAAAAGCAATGTTTAACGCTAATCTAAAGACGTCAATTACGAAAGAGGTATAATTGCCACTTTTACTTGGAGGAGGAAATATAAACGTTAGATTATGCCAGCTCGTATTACATTCACCGCAGCTTGACAATTATGTGAGAATTTCATAAAACAAAAGTGAATTGTAACGCTGTGTGCACCTTGCACAAACAAATACAATATGATGCTTAAGTCAATTTTTTTCATAAGTATTTTAGATATTTCTCTGTAACTATGTAACACGAAGGTATTTCCGTCTAATTGAGCAGTCCGACTGGGGAAGCACCTCCGCCCTACAGAATACCGCGGCCTTAATAACCTCGTGTTGTGTTTCTGCGGTGAGTAGGGTAGCCAGAGCTCACTGGAGAGTTTTTGTGCTGTCAGTGGGAAGACCAAAGGCTTGTCCTGGTTTATCTTCTACACTGACGGCACAGAAGCTCTCTGTTCTGACAGGGTCGGCAGCGCGAGTGTGACGCCCCTGGTGTTCACACGTCCATAGGCCACAGTGACCACTTTCCATCAGGTGGGCCGTGTCGGACTTTTTAAGTTACATATGCCCGTTACGAATGTTAGATATGTTTGTATGGCAACTGAGAATGACGGCTTTCACACTATCCGATATCCAACATCCGATATCGGAGGAAGTCAAATGTATGACATATGTATCTGTCTTTCACATTGTCCGGCCCGATATCGGTTATAGGAGCCGACACTACTGTGTTGGCCCGATTTTGGATCGCAAAGAGTCTAAAATAGCGACTGTAAGCAATTTTCGACCTTAATTACGTGACTATTCGCTTTAATAGATGATGTTGATCACGATTATAAGAAAAAAAAACTCGATACTATGTCATGTCAATAAGGTCGGAAATTGCTTGCCATTTTTTTTTCTTTTCATTTAATCCCTAACATCCCTAACTGGTCTGTGCTTTCGAGCAAATAGCCGTATCGGACCGATTTTATCGGATATATGTGAAAACAGTATTATGTGCTCTCTGAGGCACGGTGTTAGGTGGTGGAAATTAGAATTTTTACATGGTAACAAGTAAACCCCTTTCATTGAAGTTTACTTTCAATGTTTATAATAAGTTTCACGTATTAAATTAAGAAAAAGTGTTATTTTCAATGTTTTGTCAAAATTGGGTCCGCGACCAATATTTTTAATGAGTAATATAATTTTATTGGTAAAATTTATTAACGATAATATTAAGCAAAGAAAACTTTCTAGCGCCCAACTTTCATAATTCAACAAAAACCTAGACCCAATGGCAGGCGGTGCGCCGCCCGTAGCTCGACGCATACTGTGGAGAATTTCGATTATCGAAAATAACATTTCACTTTTCATCCAAAAGAAGCAGCTAAAACAGCAGTCTCCATAATTATTGCTCACTAACTCATGTTTGTCAATCATTGATCCTATTTTAGTCCATAGCTGGACATACAGTCTGCCAGTGCTCGGTGTATAGAATGTATAGAGCATATAGCGCTGAGTCTGATCTCGGTGGCACCTGACGCCTTTTTCTTGGAACCTGATGTCCACTTATAGTTGTCTGACCCTCAACCCTAGAAGGATTCAGTAACTGTACCAGCTTGCATGCGAGGATTACTAAGGTCCTGAAGATATTAATGGAATTCGAGCTAAGACCAATCCCATTTCTAAGTACAATTTAACCCTAACTTAAATACAACTTTCAAGACTTACTAAGTTGGTCACATTCCCAGGTGAGCCTACAAACTCGAGGTATACCTTAGGACACATATTTTGGACCTAAATCGCGAGACAAACGAGGCTATGGCACGCGCGGTTTGTTTTGTAATAATTTATGCTTGGTGAATTTGAGCTCGTCCACGGCCGAAGCACCCCGTGTTATCCTCAAGAGACACTCAAGAAACTGTTCATATCGAGCACATTTTATGTCCAAGAATAGGTATGTCCCAAAGTATACCAATATAAATCCTATTGCGAATGGAGACCCATATTTCATCACCAATAGAAATTGATACAGTACAGAGCTGTATTCAGGATACGAATCTACCCGCAGATGTTGCTCAATCTAGTCTGAATCTACCCGCAATTGTATATCAAATCTAAATCGCTGCATTGTGCACTTCGGCTAACGTCGCTGCGCGTGAGCAGCGCGCCTCGTGACAGAAAGCCTTGCTTTCACTCGCGCTTCCTACTGCGATTGATATACAACACGACACCGCGATTATACGCTATTTGTTGTGTTTTTACGCGAAATTACGCCTATTTATCATAAGTTTTTAATTGATGATGTAATTATCGCGATTATTATACGTGAAGACCAATTCTCTTAATCAAAAGATGCTCAAATTTCGTCTCGATCTAATCTCAAACTCCCAAATGTCAAAAATGATAAGCCAAATAAAAATAATAAGGGCCAATTCACACAGTTAATGATTTTGTCCAAAATTAAACTTCGATCGTTATTAGAATCGAATTTTAATAAAAACATATCATATCAATCTATCATGAAAATAAAAAAAAAACATTTTTGTCATTTCATTTGATTTTGAAAGATCGAAACTGAAAGAAATCGAACAATCGAATTGATATTTTTTTTGAAAAATTTGCCATTCTGATTGGAGCTTATTCGATGTTATTGTGACGTATGATACTTTTTGTTTCATCAATCGATCGACTGTGAGCGGCTGTAACTATAGGGTCTCATTCATGAGAGAGGGTATCCCTGAACCCTGAATAACGCTTTTTTAGCAGTAGACCGGTTAATACTTTGGTAGACCCGCTGAGTTTCTTGCCGGAATATTCTCAGGTCGGGGCCGCGTTTCGAACCGGTGGTCCATTTGCTAAACTAGTCTAGATATTTTTTAACTTGACGTTTTGTAGGTGCCGTTTTAATGGTCTATACAGAATAAATGATTTTTGACTTTGACCGCTTAATTAACCTACTGTAACTCTTCAGTAGTTGTCAATAGAGTCTTTTCTTCATACTAGCGTTAAGCCCATTCGCCTTCGAAGCAAAAGAATCATACTAATGTAAAAATCAATCATTTATTTTAGAGTAAATTATCATTTTTGTGTACTTATTAGGGTGTTAATTTTTAAAAGGTATCCAATGGAAAAAACAAGGCTTTCCTCGATCTAGCTTGTTATGTCGCATCCGATTGAGGAGCCAGCAGAAATCGGCTAATAGGGATGACGCCTCGCCACTGGTTTTTGTTTAATGAAGTTTGAGTGAGCTTTTTGGTTAGAAAATTCATAACATGTCTCGCAACGTGGTCTGTAAGGTAGCAATAAAACTACTATTATTATAAGTTTTCAGGCTTTCATGGCCGGCGTTGTATGTAGAATATATAGTCGGCCGTGGTCCATGTGAAACTTGCATTCCAAACGTTTCATCGATCACTGCGGTCGACATCTTCAGTGGCGCAGGTCCGGGCGACGACGAGTTCGGAGACCTTGCCTCGTCGGCGGCTTCGCTGCGACTGATCAGTCGCAGCAGAAATGCAAGTTTCAGATGGACCACGGCCAAACAGCCCGGAAGCAGTATATTCTACTACTATTATTATTTGCAGAAATACTAGTAACGTACTAGGTAATATTAATTATTTTGTGGCAATAGGAACGATGCCTATTACGTGTCATAGAAAATTAAAACTAGTGAAATATGAGTAGGCACACTATTAACTTATACCACAGTACCTACCACGGTATTACGTACTCGTTTGGTTAAAACTATAAACGTAAGAATATAATTATTGTGGATAGTGTAAGATGACTAAGATTGCATCACACATTCATTTTATATTCTTTAGCGTATAAAACATCCATACTAATATTATAAATGCGAAAGTAACTCTGTCTGTCTGTCTGTTTGTTACGCTTTCACGCCTAAACCGCAAAACCGATTTTGATGAAATTTGGTGTAGGGGTAGATTAGACCTTGAGAAATGACATAGGCTATGTTTGGTCTCGATAACCGACATCCGCGCGGGCGGAGCCGCGGGCAAAAGCTAGTATTTTATATTGTGGCGTTTTAGATTATAAATATAAAATAGATTTTAATTAACCGTATTATTTATTTAAGACTGGTGTTTTTCAATTTAACTAAAGCACTAAGCAGACATCTATAGCGGTCTTTGCGGATAGTTGAAGCCTTCAAAAATCCAACTAGTAGAACTTTGAAAGCGTCTTGGTTGTGGAGGTCAGATGGCAGTCATTTCACGGAAAATATCGAATTTCACTCGCATCACAGTTAGGCTGGAAAGCCGATCTCAACGGAGTCGGGAAAAGGTTCAGAGAGAGAGAGCGATAATGATTTTGCAAACAAATGCTCGTAGGTATATAGACTTTCTTTGAAGTCTAATAATACATACGTAATAAAGTTAGGTATTTGAACTAAACGTGAACAACAAAAATACAAAAGGGCTCGCATGAATCGGCGAGAGCAAAGCCAGCAGATAGACGAGTCGCATTCCTAGATGAATTACCACTAGTTAACATCTAAACTGTTGCGGGTTCGAGCAAACCCATCAAAGGCCATTTCTCCGAGCTGCACACGTTATCTGCAATCTGCAATGCACAACTCAGTGTTATAAAGACGAGAACGCGCGCGTAACAACAGACGGGCGTTAGAGACTCGCATGCGCCGGCGCAGTGAAAGTACTTTCGCGCGCTCGTTGCCCCGGTCGTCGAACTTCGTGGAGACCGCGCTATAGGAAGAAACGGGACAGATATAGTTTTCTGAGGAAAGCCGTGAAAAGCGGCGGGGTGTGCGAAAGTGCGCGATCAGGAAATCGCTGCGCGCTCGTAAATGCCCAAGTTAAATGATTTTTATGAGCTCACCTTTACGATGTCAATAAAAGCTTTGTTGTACGTGCACTATTATTCGCTGTGGCGGCGGTGAACTCGATATTTTTCAGGAATTTTCCGCATTTAGTTTTCGGTTTTACGTGACGGACCTTGAAGGGGCATAAAAAAGGTTATTGTGTTTACAATGCTCCCCTGTTTATGTAGATATTGAAAACGTCATCGAAGTGCAGAAATAAAGTTCTTTGAAACTGTAAAATATTATGTTTTATTTTCACACAACTGCTTAGATATCCTCAAAAAATATAAGCAGATGTTATCACATTTCGACAAATTTTTTTTTTGTTTAAACGAATATTAGCAACCGAAATTATCGAAATTACTAATATTCCCTCTAACCCCTCCAACTAAGCTAAATTGCTTGTGCTAGGAGTGGGTTCACGTCGGTAGTGTAATGGCCAGGATTCGAACCCGGGACCTCTCGATCGTAAGGCCGACTCCTTAACCACTTATTCGGTCCAACATAATACGGAGTTTAAGTCAGTAACACAATATGTCTTGCAGAATAACTAATATAACTCTAAATGGCCTGTATCCTACAATGGTTCTAAATTCTGAATATAGATTTATCTGAGTACTAATTGTATAGACAATCTGTCAAATCTGTCTCAACAATTTGTCCTCAGGTAGATCAAAATTCAGGACTGAGGCCCATTTTCTAAAATGTCACTCAGCTGATTCTCAACTTAACTGAGGATAAATTGTATAGACAATCTGCTAGACAACCTTTCAAATTTGACAATATGTGTATTCAATCTTAATTCAAATTCAAATTCAAATCCAGATAAATTGAGGTTCAACGGAGTGGCATTCTATAATACGGGCCTGAGTGTACTTCTAAAATGGACCGTAATTGTTATTTACAGTTCTATAAGAATAATTCTATCATCTAGTCACCTTATACGAAACTCACGAAAAGAGATAGAATGGCTCTTGTACCTATTGCCCTTCGCAGAAATGCACCGTATTGTACTTTTTAATTTTACTCAAATGTAAGATCTATGCTTTAAGTTTTTTTGCTACACTAACATCGAAAGTGCGCATAAGCTACGGTATACGCTTGTCATTATAAGAGCTATATTTTATTCGGCCATCTTATAACGACTATCAATGAAAATAAAACAGTCATCGCACATAAAGATTCACTTTCTTCGGTGATTACATCGCGTTCTAAAAATAAAAAAGCTACTGAGAATGTATTGATCGGACATGTTAACAAGTTCACAGATGATATATTGTGCATATTGATGGTGGCAACACCTGTTCTATTTTATTATATAATTGTACACTCATATCGGTATCCTATTAATATAATTGTTTTGAAGTATAGATGGATGGATGATTGTTACTCATTCACCCAAAAACTACAGAATGGATTAAAAAAATTAATAAAAATATAGTTTATACATCAGAATAATTCATAGGCTTTATAACGATAACCGATAATAAAGCGTGCAAAGGTTAATCTTTTATATTTTTATCGAATTTACATACATTTACAGGCGTGATGTAAATCTCCGTAGGGATAGGCAAAGGTGTATGAACACCCACATTTCACAATTGATATTTATTTCTTTATTTGTCCATGTCCAACAGTGGACCTGCGATACACTAATTTATTGATTGATATTTATTTATTTACATTATGTATGTTGTTTTAAGTAAATAAATATTGTTCTTTATTTATAATTGAAGTTTAATCAAAGATTCTTAACACACGCTTCTTTTTAAAAAAAAAATTGTCAGTACAAGATAGATGCAAAGAGTAGGTACTAAATGCATTTTGATACGATTATTTTTATTAAGGTCTTCGACAGACTTAAATCATACGTATGTTTGATCGAAATTAATTAATTAAAACCGGAGGTATGCTAATTTCTCGCGGACAGAGCCATTTCCATCAGCTACTTGAGTATAAATTGATTATAGCAAAATTGTAAAATGAAACCATTGTGTTCTATTCACGCATTGAAAATTAATTTATACAAATGCATTCTCTAACAACACTTCTGGTAGTTAATCACTTTTTGCTGGAAAACTATCTCCATGCAAGCCAGTTACTTCGTGATTTCTGGCATTAAACCACGGACAGATCTTATCAGAACCTACCGATGTGTGGTCCAAGCCACAAGAGACAGCGGTATACCATAATTTGACACTTAGACGTATTACTAATCATTTCCTCATACATAAACTTATCCCAGTGGGTTATCAAATCAACTATTATGATAATTATGACCCGGAAGACAGAATTTAACCTTAAATGTTATATCTAAAAGTATGTAACGAGGATAAATTACATCTCTTTGTGTCGCTTTATGACGGAAGTCGGCGATTTACGCGTTTGTGCTTACCTACGATTAAATATAGTGCTTATTAAATCAATCCTTATAACTTGATCTAAGTATAAAATTAAGTAAGTATTGAGGCAAGTAAATTGTACATCTATCTATATTATCGCAAATTATATATACATATACAGTGCTTTATCTTACTATTAATCTACCCATCAATATAAAAATATATACTGAAAGATTCTTTTTTTCAGGAAGAAGACTGTTTTAACTTTTTAGCCGCGTGATTACCGGCAGAGTAGAATTTGGGTTACCCGATCTCTTTCCATGCGGTGTCGTACCAGGCTACTAAAGATAGGGCTGTTTAATATCAGACAGATATAACAGGCCAGACTCAGCCTCAGATGCATGGCTCGAGGCAACAATAGTGCTCAGAATACGGTAATAGGCTCACCGAACCCGATTAGGACCGTATAAAATGACAAACGGCACATGTTTTCCGCTACTTCTTGCGCTATTATCACCTCAGCTTATAACTTGCACCATGCAATGACTCGCACACTCACACTCAGTTAATTGTTGCCGCGAGAGAGAAAGTTTATACGCGAATTACTTAGTTTTGTTTTCGTTCTCATCTACGTACTAAGACTTCACTAACTCGCTTTTAGTATGTAGAAATGATAAGGTTGTATCTTGTAATATTAGTTTCCAATTGCAGGCCTCTCGCAATGTGTTTTTTTGAAGTGAAAACTTCTTTAGCGGCGTTGGATGGGTAAAAAATATTAAACTTGCGTCAGGATCGCTTGACCTTTGAACCGTAACCGACGACTGACGTCATACAACATTAGCAAAAGATTGTTTATTTTGTCAAGTACGACATGGAGCTTCGTAGCTAAGCCGTAAACGCTTCGACTGCGAGTCCTTATGGTTTCAGATGTCACCGGGTTCGAACCTGGGCTTCTGACACTTTTTGTGATATTTTTTTCTTTTTGTAATTTATTACTTTTTGTGATTATTTTTTCTTTTTGTAATTTATTAATTTCTTCTCACAGAAAATTAGTGATAGGTTCTATGATTTCTGATATTATAGGTATGGTATGGTATGGTATGGTATGTTCTTTTCATCTTTTTCTCTGTATATTACGAAGAAAGAAAGAAAGAATAAGCTTTCACTTCTGCCGGCACTCCCGGAGTGCAACCCGTCTTTTTTTTTATACAACTGAGTTGGCAGGCAAGCACTCGGCCTGATGGAAAGTGGTCACCATGGTCTATGAACGTGTGCAACACCAGGGGACTCGTGCTGCTGACAGAAAACTGTAAGCACAGAGAGTTTCTGTACAGTGAGTGTACAAGAAAAAGTAGGAATACCCTTTGGTCTTTTCACTGACAGCACAAAAACTCTCCATCCCATAGCACCAAATCCTTCACCTTCCAATCTATCTCATTTACGTTTTTTGGCCATCAGACCATCTAGTAACAACACCAACTCATTGTAGAGATACCTTGAATGAAGTGTTCACAAGGCTAATTCTTTATTGAGTGTAACTTCTTCATCCCAGCGTTAATTCCAGTTGCATCCGAAGCTATCAACTTGGAGTCTGGGGTCTGCTTTTACCAGTCCAACTGCGGATTTGGCTAAATTACGACATTTTCCGTGAAGTACCTGCCACCTGACCTCCACAACCCAAAGGCGATGTCGAAGCATTGCAGTTAAACCAGTTGTTGGACTTTTGAGGGCTCTAATTACCCGTAACGACTGCCATAGATGTTTGTATGGCAACCGGGACCGACGGCTTAACGTGCTCTCCGAAGTACAACCAGACCAATGGAAATACCCATTATTCATGCATACAAATATTTGCATTGTGCGCCCTGAGCACCTGCCTCTCTTGCGTAGCGGTCGCTTTCAATACCGCTACGCCAAGGAGGTTGAGATTATATCGAAACAGAATTTTGAACATCTCTATATTAGGAGAATTGGCCTTTTGACGTATCTAGGTAATATTATAAAGCTGAAGAGTTGGTTTGTTTGGTTGAAGCGCTAATCTCAGGAACTGCTGCATCGAATTGAAAAAAGCTTTCCGTGTTGTAGAGTCCATCCGTAGTAATCACGGGACTCATGGTGGCTGATCAGTATTCATAAATTTTATCAATGCCCATACATTGTTTGAAAACTAATATGGTTATATGTAGGTACTAGCTTTTGCCCGCGGCTCCGCCCGCGTGGATGTCGGTTATCGCGACCAAACATAGCCTGTCCCTTCTCAAGGTCTAATCTACCCTTATACTAAATTTCATCAAAGGAGGTTCAGTGGTTTAGGCGTGAACGACGGACAATCAAACACACTCACACTTCCCATAAATTATATTAGTACGGATATTGCTTTATGAGATGAACCGGGCAAACAGGGCTGATTACCTAGTATTTGTTTATTTAAAACTGTACCTAGTGGTCTCTCAATGTACCACCTTGAATGAAATGTCTTGCTGTTTAATATTCAGCGTACCACCGCGGCGTAGTACTACGTTGTAAGTAGGCACTACGGATCGATAGCGTGGCCTCAAGGCCGGGAGTACGCGCCTCGTACCATTTCGTGACGGGGCGGTGGAAAAATAGTAGCTGTACTATCCCTAAGTATTGTTAGACATCATACGTTGCACCTGATTGAATGTGGTTACCGTGGCCTATGAATGTATGCAACACCAGGGGCGTTACACTCGCACTGCCGACCCAGAAGAAACCTTCTAATGCCCTTCTAGGAGATATAGAAGATTATAGTCGCTTGGTAAAACCACAGCAGGGAGTTCATTTCACCTTTGTGGCGTAGCGGTAGTAAACGCGATCGTTAAGCAGGAGGAGCGGGTACAATCCCCGCTTAATGCAAATATTTGTATGCATGAGTATGGGTATTTGCATTGGTCTAGTCGTGCACGTTAATCCGTCGGTCCCGGTTGCCATATGAACATCTATGGCAGTCGTTACGGGTAGTTGGTGTCCTATCCAACAACTGATCTAACTGCCATGCTTCGATATCACCTTTGGGTTATGGAGATCAGATGGCAGTCGCATCACAGAAAATATCGAAGTTCAGCCAAATTTTTTTATTTTTATTTTTTATTTTATAGCTTAGGATTCCTTATAATGTCCATTCAAGTCAATCCTTTCCTCTCCGTTTTATGCAATTGACTGTAATTTCAAATATGTACGTATGATGATCGAAAGTCAGAGGTTCGTGACCGGGTATGAACTTGAGTCGAACGTGTAAAGCGAATGTACCCCGTTCGGCCATCATCGCTCGGCTAAAAATGAAAATGTACTCATATAAACAGACATACGGTTCACCAAAGTTCATTTAGACCGGCGACCTTGTCCTATAACGCTATTGTTAGAGTTACTATACTATACTATACGAGTTCATACTATTGATCCGATTGTCGTTGCCACAAACTTCTATTGTTTGTTTATTGCTAGACGTTTAGTAATTCGCGCCATTTTGAATTTGTGGCTGTCACTTTGTAAAGGCAAGAAGATGATCTTTTTAACTTTTATCTTGGTTTGAGCAAACGACTGATAAAATACATAAACCAATATATTTGAATTTGAGGTATAGATACATTTTTAGTAGATGTAGATATTTTTGTAATTGTAAAAAAATTGGGTATTTGACTGACTATTCAAATTGTTTACTTTTTACTAAACGTCAAAACGGTAAAATAAAAGGAAATCTGTTTGATATGTTTTTGTGGCGTAAAAATGTTTAATAGCCAAATCATTTACTATTATGGGTTGAGTGGTTTATCAAAAATAAAGAAAAACGATAAAATAACAAGCGACCCAACTGGTATCACTTTCTTACCATTCTTAATTTAATAACTACAGCAAAATAATTTATTTTAATTACAGAAAAATACCCAAGCTATGGGTAGGGACCTTATCTTGTTGCCTTTAAAGACAGTGTTTTTGCCATATAAAAATAATGCTTATTTGTTACAAGTATACATGCGCCATGACGTTAAGTTGAGGATACCAGCCCGTGTTACCATACCATACCATACCATACAAGTATACATCGATACATCACATAGATGTCATATTACTCATTTTATTATTTTCACGCGTCAATGTATCAGTTGCAACCACAAGTCATCGTTTTCGTGCATAATCTGTGATCACAACTGGCGCGCTCATTCATTCATTCAATTTCATCAAATTAAACCGGAGACTTTTTTGCTCATCCATTCGCTGTGTTTTTTTTCTTTTCTGCATTATTCATTGACGAATACAAAGGTAGGTTAGGCAATATCACTCTCAATATAGTAGATAGTCACCACATTATACACAAGGTGTAAATAATATGGTGGCTGTGAATGAAGCGAAAATTACCAATATATTATGTACCCAGTAAAATAGTGACCCATGACCGTTGTGAGGTGAGCCCTTATCCGGTATGACTAACCATAACGTGCTTGGAGCACGCATATTTGTATTAACCAATACAATATTAAGGTGTGTTTTGGTGTACTTTTTTTACAGAACAACTTTACAGGGCAGTAATTAGACACATGTTGACATTGCCATATAGAACTGATGTCATATGAAATGGTGCGATGTTGTTGCTCATGTACGAAAAACTCGCGCGGTAATACAAATTTCTTTACAGCAATATTAACAAAATTGCAGCGATGAATTTTAGCACAGAGATACGTAGATTAAATCTTGGGAAAAGACTAGGTGGAACTATTGTGTAATACACTTACAGACCTCATGTCATTTTCGCAACATATAAGCCAAACCATGAACTATCCACTCGCTCTTTGCCTTCATAATAACCCATATAATTAATACAAATGTTTGTAAGAGGTAGAACCTCTCCATTGTTATCAAGACAACCGTAAAATTGTCTGTTTTGTCTGTTATTTTAAGCTCTAACCTGCACCGGCAGACTAGTGCGTGGGAAGGAGCGGAAAATTTCCCATAAGAAAATGGCGCATTGCAGAAAGGAGTTTCGCATTGCGTTGGTGTTCATTTTGGAACATTTCAGTGAATGCCTTTGAGGATAACTGCGTAGGTAATTATTTTTTTTAAAGAATATCACATTCCGATATTAGAATTTGTAGAAAATTGTTCATGTTGATGGATGAAATGAATGTACGAATGATACTCATGTCTGTTCTTAGTGATGTACTCACTACAAAAATACCTATATTGATTTTTTAATGAACTTAAATCGATTGTGCTTGTACTATCGTATTTTTGTATTATTAAAGTGTTTACCAGAATTAATCGATTTGAAAAAATCGTGTAAGCTATTTACGAACTGAATCATAGATAACTCAAAGTGTTTAGGCATTTTAAAGATTGCTCATAATAAAAAAATGCATTGAATGTTATCTTTTCGTAGCTGATGAAAAAAATACTTCGATAAAATATACCTAATTACAAGTATTAAAAGTGGTTACAACTCGCATTTTATTCCGTTCCGGGAGCCTATTCTTATTATTTTCTAAATGGGACGCCGCCGCCGCTGCCGCTCTTTGTAACCAGGAGGACCACTGGTAGAATTCCCATTGTCCCATTTTTCCCTCTGCTCCCGATTAATCGGAGCTCGCGCTCAGACTGTACGTCTGACAACACCTCAACCTCATAGCTAACTTATGTCACAACAGCACAAGATCCACTAAACTGATAAATGGCGTTTCCATGTCCATTCAATTACGATACGCATCTACACTTTTAGATCGTGTATCTCAATTGATTCTATTTACTCTACAAGTGTATTGAATGTCATACCGCCTCGGGTGTGTTTCGTTGTGATTACAAAATAGGTCGATGAGGAAAGTGATTGACTGATACCCCCACTGCTTACCCCCATTCCCCCTCTTTTACAGGGTGTCTATATAGCCTGCTTCCTGCTAATATTATAAATGTGAAAATGTGTGCAGATGTTTGAATATTTGTTATTCAATCACGATCTAACAGCTAAATGGATCTGGCTGGAATTTGGTACAGGGGTAGAATATGGTCTGGAATAACACAGGCTACTTTTTAACCCAGGAATAAGTTCGTATGGGTAGCAGGACTTAAATTTCACGCTGGAAAAAAGCGACATAATAATTTCTTTTTTAGACATTTTAGTTAAGACAGCCTCCGTGGCGTAGCTATATTTAACGCGGCCGCTGCACAGAAGGCGCGGGTTCGATCCCTGCTCAATGCAATTATTTGTATGCATGAATATGGATATTTGCATTGGTTTGTTCGTGCCTCGGAGGCCACGATAAGCCATCGGTCCCGGTTGCCAAGGGCACGCCGTGATTGCGGCGGTAAGGCCCATCATGGGGGAGTGGCTAGAGAGGCCACACGGTAGCCTCTCGTACCGTCAGACGCAGATTATCACCGGGCACGGTAGCTTCGGGCGGTATCTGCATCTGATGGGTATAGAGCCAACGCCCGAGTGCCATCACTGTGACGCGAGCGTGGACTCGGGGCTGCACACGCTCACCGAGTGCCCGGCATTTGAGACGCCGAGGCGGGAGCTTGTGGCGGCCCTGGGGGTGAGAGTGCTCACGCTCTCCACCCTGCTCGCGGCGATGGTCCGCTGCGCGGATGCGTGGGCGGCCAGCGCCTCCTTCTGCGAGCAGGTCATGCTCGCGAAGGAGACAGCAGAGCGGGCGCGGCGCGATGAGCGAGAAAGGCTTGCTGACATCGCTGCACGCGCCCGAGGGCGGCTCGGGCGTCGGAGGGCGCAAACTGACCTCCGCCCCCCATGAGCGCGGGCCTGAGGGTGACAGGCAGCTCCACGGCACTAGCAGAAGCAGGCCACGGCGGCGGCGCGCATCGTAGGACGATGCGCGTCCCCCCACACCGCGGTTGAGTCGGGGACCGCGTGGTCCCCACCTCCCGAGGAGGGCCAGACCGAGAGGGATGGCCCTGGGTCAACCGGGGTGCGAGGGATATGTCGTATGACAACCTCACCTTCGGCCTAGCACTACGACCCAGAGACGGCGTGCGGTTTAGTCGGTTTGAGTCCGACATAACCTCCCCCTCCGGCTCCGAAGGGGTGGGTTTCCGCGGGGATTTCCCGCACGTAAAAAAAAGGTCCCGGTTGCCATACGAACTATTAGTGTTAAGCAAAATATAGTATATTTTTAATAAACCTATTATTTGTGAGTGTATCCAAAGTTACAAAAGAATATTATTAAAAAAATATTTTGGTGAATTAAATCTTTTTTTGTTTGGTGGGGCTTGTTTTACGTGAGGCTTGAGCTACCCACCCGCCCCATAGCGCTTTCTTGTGCAATGTGTTCAAATAAGTGCTAAAATACAGACTGTTTTAAAGAAAAAAATATTTCCGAAGACCCAAGGAGGTTCAGGCAGCTTCCGACAGCATAACAGCACATATACGAATATACGTATCGAAAATCATATCCTAGGATCGCGGCAAATACAAAGATATAGTGTCTATTGTTAAATTATTAAATTTAAAAAGTCAGCATTTTATTTATACCACTTAAGTGGCACAGAAGCACACGGCCCACCTGATGAGAAGCGGTTACCGTGGCCTTCGGACGTCCGCGACTCGTGCTGCTGACCCTGTGAGAATCTTCTGAGGTCCTTCTTTAAGAACCCCATATTGTAGTCGCTTGGGAAAATCACAGCAGAGAAATGAACCTACAGCCTATGCGAAATTGGGTTGAAGTTCCTTTCATACCTGACTCTGCTTACTGTGCTAGGATGCATTCCTGGCATGTGGTGAGCGGCGCGGTGATAGATGCATTCGCATAGCATGGGTACTAATTACTGCAAAATATCGCTTCTACGTACTCTAATAGGGTAGCAACGGGAAGGTAAGTAGGTATATCCTTATACATTTAATATTTTCGAACAAAACAAATTCTATAATTGTACGATTCCGTACTTCTACAATGTCATTGTTTCAGTTTGTTTTCTTAAAAACAAAGTTATTATAGACTATTGTTTAAAAAACTTCGTTCCAAAAAGTTTTTATTTCAAGGGTCTCCTCTTAAAAACGTTTGACTTTTTTGGTTTGTTAAAAACGTGATATTTCGGAAAGTGGAGTGGTTATTTGAGAAGCCGCGTGATGAAGGGTGTAGGTTCTAAATATATTTGTATAAATTCGATCAGGACCACCCCCGTCCTATGGCTTAAGGAAAAACATGAGGGGTACGTGGGTGGTGGACGGGTGGTAACAAAAAATAAACAAACTACCTGTTTCCGTATTTTATTTTTGAGCTCGTCGATGCTTAGGTAAGGTACTTAGCTAAGTTGAGAAAACAAGATAAATAGAGGTGAAAAAAATGTTTTTCTTTACCTATACATAAATAGTTTTAAAAACACACGCGTATTCATTTAATTTTTTTAACCGAATTCAAAAAAGTGGACGTTCTTAAGTGATATTTATGTCTAATGTAAATTTTAACACGTTTCGTATATGTACTAAGTTTCCCGTCCTACAATTTATTGATGCCAAGCATACCGACGTAGACTCATAGGCTAATTAATAAAGTAATCATTTAAATACCTGCCACTGTGCTACTATTAAGAAATCCAAGCAGAAAAGCGCACATACCCAACCCCTTATACCTTAATCATTCTAGCTAGATTCATTGTTTTTTTTCATACCAATTAGGTGGCACAGCGTCCATACGGAGCATACAGATAGGACATGTCGAACATGTTTGACGTACCGAGTGTTCTATGTTCGTTAGTGAACCAATTTGTATCCACAAAAACGACGCATATACCAAGAGGGCCTCATCAAATCGAAGACTTTGTCGCATATCATAAAAACAATTCACCAACTTATTTATGCGCTTTTGACATATTTAGATAACATCTGTTACTTAGATATATTTGTTAAATGTTACCGATATGATCAGTACACGAAAATGTCGGCATTATCTATTCTAGACGTTTATCGTTTGTACTCTACTAATGAATAAATAAATAAATAAATAAATTTCGATAAATACTGGTGCATACCACCACTTTTTTGGAGCCCTGTGTACTTTTTACATTTTGTAGAAATTATGATGTTTTATTGTGTTTCAAGACAAGTATTTTGCGAATGTGGTCTTACAATATTATGACAGTTTGGAATATAGTTTTTTGCGAATATGGTGTTTTTGAGAATGTGATATAAATTGTTATATTTACTTTTTTAAAGAATATTAGCAACCGAAATTATCGAAATTACTAATATTCCTTCTAACCCCTCCAACCAAGCTAAATTTATTGTGCTAGGAGTGGGTTCACGTCGGTAGTGTAATGGCCAGGATTCGAACACGGGACCTCTCGAGCGTAAGGCCGACACCTTAACCACTAAACTACCGACGCTTCAAAAAATTATTTCCCTATTACGTAAGCCCGAAAGCCCTTGTTGGTGTTAATACACCTCTGCTTACCAATTCAGGGATTTACGAGAATATGTATGTTTGTATGTTATTTATAACATGTTTACTTATTCTTATAATTCCTGCTCCTTGAAGCGGTATCTAATGAGGCCGTCAAACTGAAGGCCACTGTTATGGTATTATTGATATCTGTGACCTTCAATCCTGAAACATAGCCTTTATCAGGTGAGGTGGCGTCTTGTTGACGTGTCCTATACAAAAAGAAAAACAAAATATAGGTAGAACAGCTCAATAGATGATAAACAAGCTTGGAAGTAACTGTTTGATCTAATTTGTTACACAAACAAAACATGGAAACATGAATATAAACTAAAGATACGTCATGAAGGAACATGGCGGCTTTCAAAAATGGCGCGAACATTAAATCTAAAAAAAATAACCTATTACTTATAAATTATACGTCAATATTAATAATTTATATGAATTATTATATTAATTAATTGCGAATTAATAATTATGGTCGTCTTTTTTCTTAGCGCACTGTCACGTCGCTGATTAGTGCATGAAATGATGGTCAAAATCATCATTGTTTTGTCGCCATTTTAGAATCCGGATAACATATCTAGAGTTTATAGTAGGTACATCATTGTAGTAAATATATTTGTGAATAGACTTCATCCCACGCACACTCAAGCTGTAGAATGAACTCCCTGCTGTTGTTTTCCCAAGCAGATACACTATGGGGTTCTTCAAGAAGGGCATTAGAAGGTTTCTTCAGGGTCGGCAGCGGGAGTGTAACACCCCTGGTGTTACATACGTTCATAGGCCACGGTAACCATCCATCCATCAGGTGGACTGTGTGCTTGTCTGCCACCTCAATGGTTATAAAAAAGAAGGTTTATTCTCACCAGGCAAGCAAAACTTAGAAGTGGGTTCACATTAATTGTATACTGAATAGGATGAGAATCAAAATCTTTTAATTGCTCTTAAAGGTCGATGTTTTAACCTCGCCGCACCATCTCAAGTATAAAAGTTAGTGTTTCTATATTATAATAAAATTCTAAAACAATGAACGGAAAAGATAAAAATACTATAAGAAGAAATAATAACGAAAAAAAATAAAAATAATTAAAAGGAGGTTTTAAGGCTCTACGGATTGAATGCATCGTTTCCTGTGCCGCCCCCGGCATCATGTAGCGTTGCCTAGCAACCGATACTACCGCCACCATCTTGAATTATTCGTATTATTATATGGTTTCTGATTTTATGAATATATAATTTGAATGGAGAGATTGAAGCTGGGTAATTGGAATCCATGTTTACCAATTAAATATTTATCATGTAATTTCATATAATGATAAATGTATAGATATAGAAATATTACTATTATATTGGCGGGAAATGTACCATGGATCGCCATAGAGTATATTCGAATTCACATTAAGATTTTTTTTTATACCACTTAGGTGGCAAACACACGCCCACCTGATGGAAAGTGGTTACCGTGGCCGGTGGCCTATGGACGTGTGCAATTCTCGTTTGGTTAAACAGCTACCTATCTGGTATGTTTCCAGAATCTGTTATTATTACTATTGTGATTTAATAAATGATTACCACATTAACTACTCGACTCAAGAATTGACCCCTAAACCCTATGATCGCGTGAAAATACAAATATATGTACAGAACATATAAATCATAATTAAATAAATAAACGACAGACGTGTAAAAATATATGGTGCGAACTATTTACATATTTGTTTCCGTTATCACAAGCAGCCAGGCCTCGTAGAAAGCGCCTACGAGGCCTCGTAGCAAGATCCTACGAGGCCGAGCTGAGCTGCTACAAGAGAGCTACGTCACGTCGCGTCGTCGTAGCCAAAATAATAATTGTGATTGTTATTATGTAGATTATAGATAAAAGTTTATAGATAAAAGTTTTCTATTACTATTATTTATCTTGAAGACACGATAGTCCATCCTAATTATGAACGATACAGTGATGTGATGTGAATGAAGAAGATTTTTTTAAATCCGTTTTTCTCTCCTACCAGCACAATAATTTTTTCGTCTGTACTTACTGCTATTGGCGTAAGGCTTTAATTTATAGGCATTGTAGCATCACAGAAAGGACTTAACCTACAAAACATCTATATTGTTATGAAACTCCGAAACTGCGCAAATTCTTTGTTCTACTAAAATCTTAGAGTGAAATAAACCTAAATATAGCTAATACAACTAAACACAATTAGTTAGTAGAAATTACTGTATTAAAATTTCATCTAGCTTTGAACATTTTTTGTCGGAACAAATCATTTTAAATTTACAAAAATATCTTATATCCAGATCCTTAATTATCTGTCGCCTCTGTCAAATTCAAAATCAGAATTCTGTGTGGCCAGAGTTAAAAGACAATAAATCGTTTTGACGTTTCACTAAATCTTTGAACTCCTTTGAAATTCGTCGACCGTGTAAAAAATTAGTTATTTATTTATAACTTTCACATGGTGTCAACTTGTGATCCGCGTGATTAGAAAATAGTATTTGAATAAGAATGTACAGATTATATAACAGTAATATTCATACATAATTTAAAATTAAATTAATAAGCAATAAAGTAATCTATAGATGATTCTATTCTACTCCCCATTAACATTATAAAAGTGTCATTTTAGAAATTTCTTTGGATGTTCTTTTTTATAAATATAATATATATTATATTATTATTATATAGCCTTTCAATTAACTGCCTAGGCCCTTTGTTGAACGGCGCCGTCCAACTAGTCGCCTGACGTATACGCCTGTCGTATGTTTGTATGTAATTTTCTGTTTTAACTCGGGGTGGTGCCCCATCTTAAAAATGGCCTAAGCTTTAGCCAGCCAGGTTATTAAATGTTGTAATAAACGTTACGGCTGAATATTGTTCCGGCCGTTCATTGAATGATTAGGCTAGATACAATATATGTAGTACACGGCAATTGGACTTCACCTCGCCCGATGGTAAGCTAAAGGCAAAGTCTCGTAAAGAGGGTCAACATTACAAACACGTACCAGGTTAAATATGGTAACAATGATGGCACTCAGCTTTTCGGTCTCATCAGATGCTTTTTCTCGACCCGCTTAAAGGACCCGGGACTGTAGGAAGATGAAAGTCTTTTTGAAGTGAAAACTTCTTTAGCGGCGTTGGATGGGTAAAAAGTGTTATACTCGCGTCAGGATCACTTGACCTTTGAGCCGTAACCGACGACTGTCGTCATACAACATTAGATAGAGATTGTTTATTTTGTTAGGTACGCTAAGAAGCTTCGTAGTTTAGCGGTAAGCGCTTCGACTGTAAGTCCTTATGGTTACAGATAGTACCGGGTTCGAACCTGGGCTTCTGACACTTCTTCTGACACTTTTTTCTTTTTGTAATTTATTACTTTTTGTGATTATTTTTTCTTTTTGTAATTTATTACTTTTTGTGATTATTTTTTCTTTTTGTAATTTATTACTTTTTGTGATTATTTTTTCTTTTTGTAATTCATTAATTTCTTCTGATAGAAAATTAGTGATAGGTTCTATGATTTTCGCTATATTATAGGTATGGTATGTTCTTTTTATCTGTATATTAACGAAGAAAAAAAGATCGAAAATGTTTTCACTTCTGCCGGCACGCCCGGAGTGCAACCCGTTTTTTTTATAGAGGACACGTCAATAGGACTTCTCCTCGCTTGACGTTAGGCTGAAGGAATCTTGTCTCATCAGGAAATAGGGTCACTGTTACAGACACCAACTATGGTGTAATGGCCATTTCAAATACATTTTGAACGGCTGTCATTAATAATACCAACTTCAAATAAAACTTTATAATCATTATCAGCTATAGAGAGGGCTATGCTCGGTATTTTCCTACATGATCGCGGCAGAAATGATGATATCTGTAGGAGAACAAAAGTATCCGACATAGCCCAGTGGATAAGCTTGTTGAGGTGGCAGTGGGCAGGACACATAGCGCACAAAACAGATGGCGGATGGAGCAAAAAAGTTCTGGAATGGCGACCGCGTACGGGTAAACGTAGTGTAGGATGCCCAACGGCCAGGTGGAAGGACGACCTCATCAAGGTCGCCGGAAAGCGCTGGAAGCGGGTTGCTTTAGATCGGTCTTTCTGGAAGTCTATAGGAGAGGCCTATGTTCAACAGTGTGTGTTCTATGTGTGGCTGATATAATGATGAATATAATGAATCATTATATTTATATTGGATTACAAAGGGATTTGTGTAGTTGGTAGTATGATTGCATTTGACTGTATTATGTTGATGAGTTGATGTCCAGTTTTAGGAGCTCCTGGTACGGGCTCCGATCGTTTAAGAGTGACATCTGTACCTTACACATGTAATCCTGTATAGAGTAAGAGTGGGTGAATAAGGGGTGAATTCTCTTAGTTATTTTTTTCATACCAGTTTATTACTTTTCCCACCGCAACACTTCCGCTGCCGACCTTGTTGAAACAGAGAGTTTCTGTGCTGTCAGTGTAAAACACAAAGCAGGACAAGTCTATGGTCTTCCCACTGACAGCACAAAAACTCTCCATTGAGCTCTGGCTACCCTACTCACCGTCGGGAACACAACACGAGGTTATTATGGCCGCGGTATTCTGTGGGGCGGAGGTACCGTTGTTATCTATGGTTGTCAGTATTTTGACGGCTCCATCTCCATTCCAGTGTTACTATGCAATGTTATGTAAGATAAAAACATTACATCTGATGCTTTCTGTATAGAAAGCGAGAATTTAAATACGTTCAACGGTATACCGTTTCTAATGAATTACTTTCGTTTTCGTTCGAATCGAGTTTAATATGATGTACGTTATTATGTATTTATGCGGTTTCTTCTATTTATGAAGTTATTAGAATAAATAATATATTTATTATTTAACAATTTAATATTTCATTTAACAATGCGATGAATATTTATTTTGTTTACCGATAATACTAGCTGCTAGCAAGCTATTTGAGGAGTTCTGGCGGGAAAGCGAGAAAGAGCGCATCGCGGTATTTATAATTTTTTATGTATAAAAATAGTAGATTTTTAAACATAACGTCTTAAACAGCTCACAATAGTGTAAGAAAGTGGCATATTATAGTGAATTGTGACTTTTCATGTTAGTTCAAAATCTCGCTAGGAAGATTTTAGTAAAGTACCCACAACCTTACTGAGGTGGCATTCATCATTTATCGTCGTCATCATCAACAGCATCAACTGATTATCATACTCATCCTCATCACAAAATGAAAATGCAAACAAATAAAGACATGGCTTAAAGGTCTTGTAACCAAGCAAAAAATACTCTTTAAAAAAGTTGAATGATATTAGAATGCGTGGAATACAGAATACTGAGAACGTTTCCGTAATTCTTAAGCTATTCCCGGGATAAGGTAGCCTATGCCTATGCCTTTATTGTATCTGTGGGCGACATTTCAGCCAAATTCATCCAAGCATCTTTGTGTAATTGTGTAACAGACATACTTTCGTATTAAATATTAGATAAGATGCATTAACACCTATACCTACATTTAAAATAGAACAGGCAGAACATTTTTTACCATTTGCAATCAACCATAAAGGCAATAGCCTCGCCCCCGTAATTAATAAACCTCTGCCTAACCGGGGATATAAGGTGTGAAATATTCACACCTTAAAATCAAAATGTATGTATGAAGAATTTTTTAACTTATTCCTGTTAACTGTTACACCCTACACATTATGTTCATACAATATTCAGGGCAGCTCCATTTTGCATTCCTTCAATTTATTCATAAGCAAACTAATAAAATTCGTAAATAATCATGTTAACATATTTATAAATTATGTATCTAAACATTTATAAATCAAACCAATACGTTCATATGTCACACATGGTGTATAGGAAAACGCCCATTGCCACGGCAATATGACGTAACTCACCACGCATCGCAGACAGACCTCAAACTTATGCAACAACTGAGACCTTACGATACGAGTCACCAGGGCGATACGAACCTGTTACGTTCTATATTACCACAGGTACCTTGACATCTGTCAAAATGGAGACATAATTCAACGGTTTAGGTTGTATGGCATTTCAATGGGGAATTACTACTATTAATTTTAAGTTATATACAAGATTGGCAATACTAAATTTTAATTAAATAGTAGATATACCCCGAATGTTACTATAATAAACTCAAAATTATGTGATTTTCTTTTTATTGGCTTTTTTGTAAACTATACAACGGATTTTGACACAGTTTTCAGTGTCATTTAAAAATATATTTTTACAGATTTCTCTTCTTGTTTTATATGTAAAATAAACTTTTGAAATTCCGCCAGTGGAAATTCGGAACGAGTCACTAGTAATCATATGAAAGAGTTTGATATATATCTAAATAACCTATTGAATGGAAAAAAAAACATGAATTCTTATCGGTATAACACACGAGTGACGTTAAAGTACAACACGTGTGTGACCTACTTCTACAAATAGGTACATAGATAGGAAGGTAACTAATCGTCTAACAATACAGCGTATTTTATGTCTATTGAGTTAGTTTTACATTAGTATTTTTCTGCTTTAAATGTTTATTAGAATGAAAACGATTTCCTTTTATGTTTTAGAACGAATTATTTCATCTGTGGTGTATGTTTTTTTTCTTCAATAAACAAATCCAGCCAGCATTCTAAAACCATTCCAAATTCAAATTGCACATTGTAATGACAAAATATTGTCAAATGAGTCAAAGCAGTGCGGTGTTTTATTTTTAAACTGGCAACGCGCGACCTCTGCGCATGAATGTAGTGCCAATGTCACAGTAACTGGGTCTATGTCAGCGAGCGTGGCCTCACCGCCGCGGGGATATATCTGCACGTTTTGTGGCCTTATTTGGCGCTTTCGACGGGGTCATTAGGTTTTTGGTGATCGCATTCTGTTATACTCCTGTGGTCACGTGAGAAAAACCACGTGGTTTCATAATCTTTTGATATAAAATCCCGCCATGCGACACGCACTTCGCGTTTGATGGTTTTTTTTTTGTTTTTAATATTTATGGTTATAGCGGTAACAGAAATACATTATCTGTGGAAATTTAAAAAAAAAAAGAAATTTTTTTCTTTGGAAACTGTCTAGCTATGACGGTTCATGAGATACAACCTGATGATAGACAGGCAGATAGTGGGGTCTTAGTAATACGGTTCCTTTTTAAGGAACCCTTAACTCTATAGTAAGGTGGTTTGGCAGTTTTTTCATACTATAAGACCTTATAAAGGCCTTCCAACTACGGTAGGCCTTCCGACATTCAAAATACAGCCAATGAAAAATATCCTGTTGATGGATAAATTCACTGTAATTATGATAATTTATGTTTAATGATCATTGTAATGAACTCAACCATATATGGATAATTAATTTAATTTTTTGTTATAATCAAAATTTGCTTGCCACATACTGCGGCTTGACATGTTGTACTGTTATAATACTTAGGTATTTACTAGAATCTCTGTAACCATGTTTATGAGCAAATAAATTCTATTTCTATACCTATGTTTGACCCCAATTAGCGAAAATTAGGTGCTAATCTGATGAAATACGGGCGCTCGTATGTTTATTTATGTTTTTAAATTCAAGTTTATCGCGAATCAATAATGAGAAGACAATAGGTACCGCTCAAGGCGCCATTTGTCACAGACAATAGTGAATCATGGTTCTATAGTAACGTACCAGTACTATAAATAATAAATGAGTAAAGCATCTATTAACAGGAGTATATATAATACATTTTTGCTGTGTTGGTTCCCGGTAGAATAGAATGAGTGAAGTAAAAGGCGTAAGGGATAGAACTGTTCTCCATTCATTTTCGTTCATTCATTAAAAGTACAGGCCAAGACAAACTACCCGCAAAAGGACAATAGGCTCGCTCCCAATTGGTCGTAATTACGTAGGACTGAAAATCATAGTTGGTGAAATATGGGTGTTGATACACCTCTGCCTACCCCTTCGGGGATTTATTATAAGCGTGGGATTTATGGGCAAGTTAAGGTAAGACGTAACCGTGTAATAATATGAATATTAGTTATATGTTACTTGCTTAGGACGTGAAGGTCGGTTATAAACTGGATTGAATTCAAGTCTTCAGGCTTTCACGGCCGGCGTTGCATGTAGAATATACTGCTTCCGGGCTGGCCCTGCGCCACTGAAGATGTCGACCGCAGTGATCGACGAAACGTCTGGAACGCAAGTTTCACATGGACCACGGCCAACCAGCCCGGAAGCAGTATATTCTACATGGATTGAATTCGTTCCGAATATGAGTTTTTTTTTTTCATTTGAACGATGACTTAATACTACTATGAATAACATATTATTTTCTGGCAACACAGTAAAAAAAAATGAAATGCGTTCGAAAAAAATTAATTTCAGAAAATAAACGCAGATTTATTTTTTGTAGCTTACGGTTTGTTTTGTTTCTTGAAACTTCATTTAATTTACTTCTACTTTCCTTAATACACCATACCATTGAATATAAAGAGATAATACACCTATGACTTAAAAAGATAACTCTCGCAATGCAGAATTTCTATAGAAAACACACTCACTACCTCGATGCTGTTAAGACTTAGAATTTGATACAAACATAGGTGTTCTTCCATCAATCCTGGGTTTTGCAAGCTAGACCTAACAAATATGAAAGGAAATGAAAACCTGGAAGGACCCAGAGCTCCGAGTTCATCCCGGTATCCAATGCTAACAGGGAAATACGTCTTCATGATGATGATGAGACAAGTGGATATTCGCTAGCCGGCGTTTGGCAAAAGTATGGGATTTGACGTTTATGACATGCGTTGATGATTGTCATATACATCAAATCCCATACATTCGTCATTCTATTCTATCAATCGCCGGCTAACGAATTGCCACATGACTAGAGGCGCAGAACAGCTCCGGAACAGTTGTTAGAATATCTCCCAATATCATAGGTTCAAAATCCAGCTATACATTAATTTTTACCATTTAAAACTTACAAAAATTCTTTTTAATACACCTTGTATCTAGTTTATCTAAAAACTAGACCATATCTTTGATTTTTATCACATTACTGTCCATCCTAAAGTTGCCTAGACGAAATCGCTTCCAGCGATAAGGACGCCCATTGTACCTACATTAAATTGTATGCTACCTACTAGTTCTAATGTAAATCTATTAGTGTACGACAAAGAATTATTTATCTATTTATCTATCTAAAAACTATTCACCGCGGTAGTCTAGTGGTATGGGTAATGGACTGCTGAGAGGAGGTCTCGGGTTCGATCCCAGATTTTACTATGGCACACACCAATGACATTTTGATGCTTTTCAAAGTTATGTGTGTATTTATCGCAGGTTTATAAGTGTCCGGTTAATGGCAATAGGCTCGCCACCTATTACTTTGGGACTTAAAAACAAACAACTGGCGAAATGTGGGAGCGCTAGCACCTCTGCCTACCCCTTCGGGGATAAAGGCGTGAGTTTATGTATGTAAAAACAATATAAGTGAACTTGGCTAAAACATGGCACAAGAACCATGCCGTTCACCTGTATTCTTTTCCTTTCATGTACCTTCCCCCCCACTCTCCCCACTTTTACCCCCAAAACGTGGGATAATAATATTTATCTTCGTTTACATCTGAACGAGTGCTTAGCGAACTGGGACATGATAATGCGTATAAAATCAAGTAGTAAGAGTTTACGTCCCTTTACTCCCTTTTAATTTCGTAGTTCACTTATCTAAATTATTTGGTTATATTCTTGCTCATTTAGGCGTAGAATAAAATTTACATGTGATTATAAAACGGTCACGATGATGAGGAAAGAATAAAATTATCACTAACCCATCTTATTCGAAGGGTGTCTTAAGAGGCGCCAATGGAAAAATACGCAGACGAAATCACTGCGAGAAAAGGAACACTCGAAATAAAACCCTGTACCAACCCACCTGGCCAGCGTGGAAACAGCCTACTGTTGGCCTACTGTTGGCCTACCAAAGCCTCCCAACATTAAGAGAGGCCTGTTCAGCAAAAGACTGCGTTAGACTAATTGGTTCATTGCTATAAAACCAGAAGCCAGAAGGTACAAAAGGAGGTGGATGGACTGTGTTTTTTTTTTTTTTTTTTTTTACGTGCGGGAAATCCCCACGGATACCCGCCCCTCCGGAGCCGGAGGGGTAGGTTATGTCGGACTCGAACCGACTAAACCGCACGCCGTCTGTGGGTCGTGGTGCTAGGCCGAAGGTGAGGTTGTCTTGCGACATATCCCTCGCACCCCGGCTGACCCAGGGCCATCCCTTTCGGTCTGGCCCTCCTCGGGAGGTGGGGACCACGCCGTCCCCGACTCAATCGCGGTGTGGGGAGACGCGCATCGTCCTACGATGCGCGCCGCCGCCGTGGCCTGCTTCTGCTAGGGTGACGGGTGGCTCCACCCGTCACCCTCAGGCCCGCGCTCGTGGGGGGCGGAGGTCGCCGCGCCGCGCCCGCTCTGCTGTCTCCTTCGCGAGCATGACCTGCTCGCAGAAAGAGGCGCTGGCCGCCCACGCATCCGCGCAGCGGACCATCGCCGCGAGCAGGGTGGAGAGCGTGAGCACTCTCACCCCCAGGGCCTGCACAAGCTCCCGCCTCGGCGTCTCAAACGCCGGAAACTCGGTGAGCGTGTGCAGCCCCGAGTCCACGCTCGCGTCGCAGTGATGGCATTCGGGCGTTGGCTCAATACCCATCAGATGCAGATACCGCCCGAAGTAACCGTGCCCGGTTATCATCTGCGTCTGACGGTACGAGAGGCTCCCGTGTGGCCTCTCTAGCCACTCCCCCATGATGGGTCTTACCGCCGCAATCACGGCGTGCCCTGCGCGTGGTTGCCCAAGTCGTCGCTCCCACTCGGCCACCATGACCTGGTGGAGCCGGGATGAAAGACGATATGGTTATGAAGGGAATGAATGTTGAGATGACTGCAACTAGAGATGAATGGAAAATTACACATGTTGCGCTGAGCCCAAATAAATTTGGGATAAGTGCAGGAGGATGATATGAATCCTCTACTCAAATCGAATTAAATAGAAAAAAAAATCGGCCCAGGCGGAGTTTAAACCGCTTGAATTTTTAATTGAACATTGATGAATATGGAATCTTGAATCTTGAATCTTAAGTCTTGAATCTTAAGTCTTGAATCTTAAGTCTTGAATCTTAAGTCTTGAATCTTAAGTCTTGAATCTTCTATTTAAATAGATTTGAATATTTAGCATGAAAAATGCTTGAAAATTTAATTAAACTAATATTACTTTTATGCTTTGTGATACTGTTGGAAGTTGATACAAATATTTCTCATTGAAATAAAAACACATAAAACTATGTGACAACTACCATCTTTATTCTTTTTTTTTTCTTTTTCTTCTGGCTTCTTGCTACGCATTTAGACACTATCAAGTAATAGAATATAAGTATAACCGCGCAGAATGTTATCAAAATTCCCATTCAAATGTCACTTTCTCGTGACAATGACGATGAGTGATGATTGCTGCCTCGGTAGGTAAAGTTTTGAGTCCTTACTAGAAGCTCCCTTGGGAGATATGAAACCAACTCGAAAAGTTCAAATTCACTGTAGTATGCCACTTTCCTACACTAGTCTTGCCCAAAACGTTATGAGGAACAATCTACCATTTTTATAAAATAAAATAATGATGCTATAGCGTGTGCATCAAAAAACCACTACCATATTAATTCGCCTCGCGTAAATAATAAAAGAATACCGAATAAATCGCTATAATGTATTTTTATTCGATGAATAAAATTCGCTCAACTCGGTGTCACAGCGAGTCGATATTTATACGTGTAGTCTGAACGAATTTACAAGGGCTGCTTATTCTCAATTAACTTAGAATTATGGATTAGGGTGTTAACATTAGGTTACAGCACTATATTAGTAGATTAGGGCAGAAGCCATCGAAAATAATAAAAAGTGTAGTATAGTATAGATGAAACTTATTAGAAAATAGAGCGTACATGTGATGATAGTTGTCAGTGTGTATAAATAAATTAATAAACATATTCACATTGTATTGCACAGTCAGCATTAAATTGATCTCAACATTCTCAACTAACAAAGTACTTAAAATGATCTTAAAACCTACTAATGATGTTAATAACAAACTGTTTTATTAATTCAAATCGTTTTATCGTCCTATAGCCTCCATGGTGTAGCGGTAGTAAACGCGGCCGCTATGCAGGAGGCGCGGGTTCGATCCCCGTTTCGTGCGAATATTTGTATGCATGAATATGGGTATTTGTATTGGTCTGATCATACCTCGGAGAGCACGTTAAGCCGTCGGTCCCGGTTGTCATACAAACATATATGGCAGTCGTTACGAGTAGTTGGAGCCCTCAAAAATCCAACAACTGGTCTAGCTGCCATGCTTCGATATCGCCTTTGGGTTGTGGAGATCAGATAGCAGTCGCTTCACGAAAAACATCGAAGTTTAACCAAATCCGCACCTAGACTTGTAAAAAGCGGACCCCAGACTCCAAGTTGAAAAGCTTCGGATACGACTGGAATTAACGCTAGGATGAAGATAAAGAAGTCTTATCGTCGTAACTAAAGTTGTGACCAAATATCAGTACAAAGGATCATTCTGATTACTTAGTTAGTGAAGATCGTTCTCTGTCTGTACAAACTGAGCGTCAAAAATATATGATGCTACCTGAGGCTACCTCGGCTTCGCCCGTGGCATACTTCAACCCTGTAGCACCCCTAAGCCATGCGTCACTCAATTGTTTTGCCTTCCCGGAACCTCTCCACTAACACTTGAACTTTATGATATGGTGTTAAAGTTCAAATTGATGTTTAAGTATTATTACCAATCATTTGTATGGGAGTACAGAGAAGTGTTGTTTCTAGACATTTTCACGCAACTTTTTAAATTTTCTAAGAAAATTGACCTACTGCAAGGAATATTCTAAAAAAAGAGATAGTGAAATCGGTTCATCCGTTAGCGAGATTTACGCTCAGCAACACATTTAGCGATTTATTATATGAATTATCAAATAGGAGACTTATTGTACCCAAAAGGACAAGGTAAGTAAATTTCTCTGTCTATCACTTTGTGTATACCTAAATATACAAACGTGAATACATTACATTATATGAAATCATTGCAATTATATGTAATCGCACACATTTCGCAAATTAAACATATAATAAGAAATGCAATTATATCGCTAAAATTTCACAAAGCTGACGCGGCAGTTCACTATATTACATTTAATTTGCAACTATATTGTGAAATAGTTACTAAGTCAATGCTAAGGTCAATGCAGTATGCTAATCTAAGTTCGAGTTTTGATTGACGATGATTTCATATGCTAGGCAGGATACGACGGTATTTCCGTCCCAATTAAGCAGTCCAACTGGGGAAGTGGAGGTACTACCTACGCCCTACAGAATACCGCGGCCATAATAACCTCGTGTTGTGTTTCCGGCATTGAGTAGGGTAGCCAGAGCTCACTGGAGAGTTTTTGTGCTGTCGGTGGGAAGACCAAAGGCTTTATCTTTTACACTGATGGCACAGAAACTCTCTATTTTTACAGGGTTAGTAACACGAGATGCACACGTCAGTAGGACACGGTAACCACTTTCCATCAGGTGGGTCGTGTGCTTGTCTGCCACTTAAGTGGAATAAATGTTCCACAGACTTCCCTTTTAAAACATTTTCACCCTTCGCCACTAAAATACCATGATATGGGCAGATGCAGGTTTTTTTTTTATATAACAATATTAGCAACCGAAATTTTCGAAATTACTAATATTCCCTCTAACCCCTCCATCTAAGCTAAATTGCTTGTGCTAGGAGTGGGTTTTCTTTTATATAGGACACGTCAATTTGACTTTATCTCGCCTGATGGTAAGCTGAAGGCAAAGTCTTAGGAAAGAAGGCCACCATTATATACACGTGCCATGTTAACATAGTAATGAAAGTACTAATATTCCCTCTAACTCCTCCAACTAAGGTAAATTACAGCAGTGTGTTCACGTCGGTAGTGCAAAGACCAGGTGCATTCGAACCCGGCACCTCTCGATCGTAATACCGACTCCTTAACAACCAAGCTACCGAAGCTTCTTTTAGAGACCTCTAACTATTTTAAACTCAATTTTTAATACGATCAACACGTTTTATGAAGATAAACACTAGATATAAAGTACTTGCGTAGATAGTTAGTTATGTTCTCGTGACGATTGGCCCTGGCGGTAACCTTGTCGCCGTCTCGCTCGCACGCGTTCCTACCACGTTTTCCCATCTCTCTCTAGCTGAATGTTTTGCTGTCTCGACTACCGGATTCCGTGCGCATGCGATTGAAATGATTTGTTATTTATTTTAGTTTGATTAAAGGGCAAAATCGTTGGGCAAATTTAGAAAGAGATGTATTGTTACTTACTAATTCTACAAGCTATGTACGCGTATGATCTCAAATTTTGGGCCTCATCTATAAAAGAGGTCCTAAAATGAAGGACGTACGGGTGATTTTAAGCGTCGGTAGCTTAGTGGTTAAGGAGTCGGCCTTACGATCGAGAGGTCCCGGGTTCGAATCCTGGCCATTACACTACCGACGTGAACCCACTCCTAGCACAAGTAATTAAGCTTAGTTGGAGGGGTTAGAGGGAATATAAGTAGTTTCGGTTGTAAATATTCTTTTTTTTTAATAGGGGCTCAAATTGGAACGTCGTAAAAAAGGCACACATTGGAAGAGGCCTGTGTCCAGCAGTTGATTAAATGATTGAAGGGTATACAGCCTAAATGAAAATGCCCGTATGAGCCTAGATTACACCAATGAAAACTAACCATCACCTAGACAGGGGTGCTGGTTGGGTAACCTCCACGTCGGCTTCTCCGTTTCTTCCCCCTTTGGACCGCGGTCCTGGGGAGCGGAAGCGGGAGGGCTGGTGCACCCTGGACAACGGCTAACAGACTCCTACGTTGGGAGTTCTGTTGGCCGTTGACGAATAACCCAACGGCTGACCTCACGAGGAGGTCGTGGGATGGCGGGCCTGCAAGGCCCGCGGGATGGGGTCCGTAGGACACCCTTTCACTCCAACAGCCCTTTTAAGGGCTAGCTGACCCCATTGCACGAGGGGGGGTCGGCCCACTGCTCGCGCAGGGGCTGACGGGCATTCGTGCCTCCGTCGGCGTTGGGAGAGTTGGCTACTCCCCCGCATCGCGTAACCTCCGAGATATCGACAACGACCTGAGTACTAGCCACACTCGGGAACGCCGATATTCCGGAGGCCGCGGGGCTTGCCTTAATTGGCCGGCCCACGACAAGGAAAAGTCTGAAAACCCGACAGCGAAGTCGCTTAAAACCTGTGGATACCTGGGGACCTCCACAGTATATACCCCGCTTCCTGGAATGGCCGTCACCCAGGAAGTGTCCTTAGTACGGTTCTACTCGTGGGACATCATGGAAGCTCTATTAAACACAAAACCCAAAACCCAACCCAGTGAAACAGTCTGCGCGGAGGTCGCGCAGCACCACGACGCGGAGGTCGCGTCCCAGGCAGTGTCGGAGAACTTCGACACCGCCGACAGCCGGGACAGAAGCCCGGTGGGTCTAAGGACCCGAAGATCGAAATGGCGTAAAAGGAGCGCCAAAGTCAAAAATAAAGTCCTTTCGTTCGCGAGCGCTTCCCTGTCACTCCGCGTGCGGGACTGGCGTGTCGCCGTGGAGGTGGAGACACTATCGGATCACCGATACGTTCGGTTCGATGTCTCCCCTCCTGCGGGTGATGCGCCGGTCATATCGGCCCAACGCGAGCCGCGCTGGGTGTTGGGGCGACTGAATCGGGAGGACCTCCTGGAGGCCGCCATCGTACAGGCCTGGGCCATTGCGCCGGACAGGCCTGTCGACATAGACGATGAAGCGGCCTGGTTCCGGGAGGCCATGACACGGGTCTGCGATGCGGGTATGCCTAGGGCTCCAGCCTATAATCCGAGGCGTCGGGTCTACTGGTGGAATGCGGAGATCGCGAGGCTGCGTCAAGCCTGCGTGATCACGCACCGCCGGTGGGCTCGACTCCGTAGGAGGCGTAGCCGTACCGCAGATTCGGAGCCCCGACTGGCGGAGCTTCACGAGGGATACAGGGAGGCCCGGAATGCCCTCCGAGCGGAGATCAAGCGGTCTAAGGCCGCTTGTTACCGGGAGCTCCTGGAGACGCTGGAGCGGGACCCATGGGGGCGGCCTTACCTTATGGTAAGAGAAAAGCTGCGCCCCCGGGCCCCTCCGCTGACCCAGGTGCTCGAACCGGCTCTGCTCGGAGGAGTGGTGGAATCCCTGTTCCCGGCGCGAGCGGAACATGTTCCGCCGCAGATGGCTCCGCCGCCTCGGTCACCTACGGCACCCAGTACGGCGCCCAGTGCGGTGATTGACGACGACGTGCCCGAGGTCACTTGGGTAGAACTAGAGCTGGCGGTGCGAAGGCTGAGAGCCAAGAAAAACACCGCCCCGGGACCCGACGGCATTCCAGGCCGCGCGTGGGTCCTAGCTCTAGGGGAAGACGGTCTCGAACCCCGACTGAGAGGGTTCCTCAGCGCATGTTTGGAGCGGGGCCAGTTTCCGAAGATGTGGAGGACGGGGAAACTGGTCCTCATCCGCAAGAAGGGACGCCCGGCGGACGAGCCGTCCGGGTACCGGCCCATAGTGCTGCTCGACGAGGTGGGCAAGCTCTTCGAAAGAGTAATTGCCAAGCGCCTCGTCGAGCATCTCTCTAGAGTGGGGCCGGACCTGGCGAATACCCAGTTTGGGTTCCGCCGGTGGCGTTCCACTGTGGATGCCATCATGCGTGTGAGGACTCTGGCGGAGGATGCGGTTGCCCGGGGCGAGGTGATGTTGGCGGTGTCCTTGGACATCTCCAACGCCTTCAACACCTTGCCCTGGAGTTGCATCAGGGAGGCACTCGTGTACCACGGTGTGCCTCTCTACCTCCGCCGCATAGTCGGGGCTTACCTGACGGAGAGAGCCGTCGTCTACCCAAGTTCGACCGGAGTCGGTAGGCGTGAGATGTCGTGCGGTGTTCCACAGGGATCGGTCCTGGGGCCGTTACTGTGGAACATCGGTTACGACTGGGTGCTTCGCGGTGACTTCGCGTACGGTGCCACCGTCACGTGTTATGCGGACGACACGCTGGTGACGGTGAGCGGGGCTACGCACCGCGAGGCAACCCTGAGGGCCACGACCGCGGTTGGCCAAGTCGTCGAGCGGATCCGGCGGCTGGGTCTCGAGGTGGCTCTGCACAAGTCCGAGGCCATGTTCTTTCATGGTCCTCGGCGCAGGCCAGGCCCGGGAGCCAGCCTTACAGTGGGAGGCACTCCCATCGACATCAAGCCCCAGCTGAAATACCTGGGGCTCGTGCTTGACGGTCGATGGGACTTCGGACAACATCTCCGAAGCCTGCGCCCCAAGTTGGTCACCACGGCGAATGCCCTGAGTCGGCTGTTGCCCAACTTGAAGGGCCCAGGGGCCTCCTGCAGGAGACTCTACGCGGGTGTCGTGCGGTCCATGGCCCTATATGGGTGCCCCGTGTGGGCGGACACCCTGGGGGCCAGATTCCTGCCTCTGCTCCGTACGGCGCAGAGGACGATGGCCTCCAGGGCCATCAGGGGATACCGCACGATATCCTTCGAAGCGGCGAGTCTCCTGGCCGGATCGCCACCGTGGATCCTGGAAGCGAGGGCCCTTTCGGCACTATACCAGTTCCGAAAGGAGGCGCGGGAGCGGGGATTCGATCCCGAGCCCGAGGACATTCGGGCCGAGAAATCCCGGCTCCACCAGGTCATGGTGGCCGAGTGGGAGCGACGACTTGGGCAACCACGCGCAGGGCACGCCGTCATTGCGGCGGTAAGGCCCATCATGGGGGAGTGGCTAGAGAGGCCACACGGGAGCCTCTCGTACCGTCAGACGCAGATGATAACCGGGCACGGTTACTTCGGGCGGTATCTGCATCTGATGGGTATTGAGCCAACGCCCGAGTGCCATCACTGCGACGCGAGCGTGGACTCGGGGCTGCACACGCTCACCGAGTGTCCGGCGTTTGAGACGCCGAGGCGGGAGCTTGTGCAGGCCCTGGGGGTGAGAGTGCTCACGCTCTCCACCCTGCTCGCGGCGATGGTCCGCTGCGCGGATGCGTGGGCGGCCAGCGCCTCTTTCTGCGAGCAGGTCATGCTCGCGAAGGAGACAGCAGAGCGGGCGCGGCGCGGTGAGCGAGAAAGACTCGCTGACATCGCTGCTCGCGCCCGAAGGCGGCTCGGGCGTCGGAGGGCGCTTACAGACCTCCGCCCCCCATGAGCGCGGGCCTGAGGGTGACGGGTGGAGCCACCCGTCACCCTAGCAGAAGCAGGCCACGGCGGCGGCGCGCATCGTAGGACGATGCGCGCCTCCCCACACCGGGGTTGAGTCGGGGACGGCGTGGTCCCCACCTCCCGAGGAGGGCCAGACCGAAAGGGATGGCCCTGGGTCAGCCGGGGTGCGAGGGATATGTCGCAAGACAACCTCACCTTCGGCCTAGCACCACGACCCACAGACGGCGTGCGGTTTAGTCGGTTCGAGTCCGACATAACCTACCCCTCCGGCTTCGGAGGGGCGGGTATCCGTGGGGATATCCCGCACGTAAAAAAAAAAAAAAAAAACCATCACCTAGGCAAAGTCATAGTATTAGGTAGGTACCTCTACTTTTTATTTTTATAATATTCCTATTCAAACAAAAATACAGTTGGCAATTGTAAAAAGTCCTTAGTCGAATTTAAACAGACAAACCAAGTGCATGCTAGTATGTTATAAGATAATACGATAAACAATTTTCCTTGAAAGGAAAGTAAAGCTCAATGGTGGGCAATGTTGTACATGGCGGGCAGTGTTGTACATGGCGGGCAATGTTGTACATGGTGGGCAATGTTGTACATGGCGGACAATGATGTACATGGCGGGCAATGTTGACTTTCAGTTGCCATTTATAAACTCTTTACAATAACATTTATTCAGTTTACTTGACGTGTGATTTTCCTTTACAATAAACATTGCCCAGTCTAAAAATTGTGAAAGTATGCACTTAAAAAGCTAGAATAAAAATTATTAAAAATAAAAACCCGACTGATGCTGATAAGATCGAAACAAGCTTTATAGCAGGCGGTACTCATTAATTTTCATCTGGTTTGAGATTTGCAAACCGGTACCGCCTGCAATAAAGCTAGTTCCGATCTTCAGTATCGGATTCTTTAATTTTTAATAATTTATTTTATTTTATGCATTTAAGTTATGACATATATATATTACAATCGTCTTCTAAATTCCTTCATTTTGATACCCCACTTGATAAATTGAAGCGATTTTTTTTTACCACATACATTTTGGCGCCAAAAACCAAGATAAAGCCTTTGTTCATATTTCATGCACCCAAGTACACTTAAGCAATAAATACCTTCCATTTGAGATATAAATCATTGACATCCGTACAGTGGTTCAGAAGATATGAGGTAATAAAGAATATTACCAACATACATACAAGATACGCGCGAAAAACATAACCCTTGTTGGCAGTCGGTTAAAAATAGCAAAACATTTCATAGTTACCTTACGAGTGACAATAGCGAAGGATTGCTAATAGTCTGCTACCTGACCTAATCTCATGAATAATTAATAATAATAGTAGATTGTTCAACAAGGGACTAAAACAAGCCATAATGACACGAGATGTTTTAGCCACCCGAGCGAAGCGAGGGTGGCTAATAGTTCGAGTGTCATTATGGTTGTTTAGTCCCACGTTAAACACTTTACTTTTCACTTTGAATGCGAGGAAAAAAAGCGACGTTTTATACAAAATTATAATATTTAAAAAAAAAGAAGGCAAATATCTTTTTCAACCTAAATATAATAATTTATCATATCGATAACGGGGTAAAGCCTCCGTGGCGTGGCGGAAGTGAACGCGGTCGCTACGCAGGAGGCGCGGGTTCGATCCCCGCTCAGTGCAAATATTTGTATGCATGGATATGGGTATTTGCATTGGTCTGGGTGTTTCTATGTATAATATGTATGCATTTACAAAAAATATATCTAAGTATGTTTATCCGTATTCTAGATTCCATAATACAAGGTAGTAAAGCTATGCTTACCATGGATCTAGATAGCGTTGTGTGAAATTTTGTGGAATATTTATTTATTTTTACTTATTTATAATAACAAAGTTTCTAAATTGCACAATTAATTGGTGTTAGTAATTGGTGATTACAACGCAAGCTTATTAAGAATAATCTATTCAAAATTCAAATTGCAAAGAAATTTGTCCCGCGGTTTTTTTTTGTTATGTGATGTACGGTTTATATGCTTGCATATATATTTAGCCAACAGATTCAAACTTGAAAAATAATTTAAAACTAACTGGAAATGGATAATATAAAATGAACTTATCCTTAATACTTACATAATAATTAATTAAATTAATATCATTAATCGTGGTTCACGAAATTAAATGCGATTATTTGATTTTTTCAAATGTCATTTTGAGGTTATTTCTATACACAATCAATAAAAAGGTGATAATCCTCCCATTCACAAACACCGTGATTGGCTGTTTAGGAGTTATCAAAGTAAATTAAAAAAAAAATACTTTAGTCCCTAGGGATTAATAAGGAACTTTAGTCCCGATATGCAGGGACTAAAGTAACATTTTAAGAGCATGAGAAGTGAAAAAGTTATTTATTGCAATCAGTTTGTAGCTACAATACCTATAATTCATTTATAGTTTCAGACATAAACTCGATACAATGTTAGATAGACTCGTGGCTGCATGGTAATCGAGGAGGTTCATACATGTAAGGTTAACCAATACTAGCCACGATCGTTCTTGGTTGCATATTATAAAATCAAAACTTTCTCGAGAAAATTTCAAAAGAGCAATAAACGAAATAACAAAATTTAAATGAGCAAATGCTTTATTTAGAAAAATTCTAAAATACCAATGTATGTGACATCAAATGGTGACTTATCAAAAGTTGCTAGACGCAATTTTAATTTATCAAATCATAAATAAAATAAAAATGGATTCATTCAGCATGGTCATAAAATAAATAACCACGAAGGTCTTAAACTTTCTAAAAAGCCTTCTTACCTAACCTATCCAAGTCGGATTGTACAGCTTTTTATAAAAACAAATATTGTAATCCATTTTGACCTTTGAACGATTTGGTCAATAGTGTAATAAATATTTTAAACATTGATATTCCAGACTTTGGTCAGCTGAACTTTTGATCAAATGAACATCGTTATTTTAAACTGTGTTGATTTGTACGTTGTTCTTTTGTAATATGCTCGAGAAAGTTTTGATTTTCTAATATGCAACCCCGTTCTTAATACACTGAGATCCCTCCGTGCGTTGGAAAGCTTGACAAACCGTCGGTTCCAGTCATACAAACTACTGCGGCTTTCGTTACGGGAAGTAGTTCAATAGCTGGTCTAACTACAGAATTAGACCGTTATGGTTAGAGATGAAGGAACTAATAGTACACCTAAATTAAAACAATGACTTTGCCCACATTGTGTTTGGGTTGCCTTGGTGTAAACTAACCTGGGCTCGGGGAGGGCCAGATTACCCGAGGAAGGCCAGACCCCGAGGAGGGCCAGACCCCGAGGAGGGCCAGACCTCCGAGGAGGGCCAGTCCGAGAGGGCTGGCCCTGGGCCAGCCGGGGTGTGAGAGATATGTCGCATGGCAACCTCACCTTCGGCCTAGTACTACGACCCAGAGACGGCGTGCGGTTTAGTCGGTTCGAGTCCGACATAACCTCCCTCTCCGGCTCCGGAGAGGGGGGTTTCCCGCACGTATAAAATAAAAAAATGTGTAAAATAATAATTATATGGACGTACTATTTCCATTTTGGCTACTTACCTTTGCGAATTATACAAGTATAAAAGAAATTAATCTTTTTTTATGACTCGATTACGACAGGAAAAATATTGAAACGGTCTAGGCGGGGTTTGAACCCGCGATCTTTGTATTACAGGGGCGATGCTTTGACCACTAAGCTACCAGAGCATGACCGGACAATCCAAAATGTATCCGTCTTTGAGGCGACGGTGGAAGGTCTATCGATCGCGGATTCGAACCCCGCCTAGACCAATTCAATATTTTTTCTATCTTAATCGATTAGAAACTAATGTGTTAGGAAATAAACTACCACCAATTGAATTGTGTTCAAACCCGTGCAGTCATTACATACACACATTAACATCATATTTATAATATTCATGAAAAGTTGACTAAGTAAATATCTAATTATCATATAAATAGTACATATATACAAACATACATATTATGATGCCTTTATCCCCGGAAGGGTTAGGCAGAGTGGAATTAACACCCACATTTCACCAATCTGTATTCGTTCCCACGTAATAGGGGGTGAGCCTAATGCCGTATTCCGGGCACTGTTGTTGACTCGAGCCATGCATCTGAGGCTGAGTCTGGGCTGTACATATCTGTCCGATGTTAACGTTAATCAGCCCTATCCCTTAGTCGCCTTGTACGGCACCACATGGGAAGAGAAGGGGTGGGCTTATAAATAGTACAATGATATAATAGGGATAGTATCTTTCTATAGTACTAGTGTAGTAGTAGTCTGCATTTGTAAAGTAAATTATTGTAATATAAATGCAAAATATACGAGTAGGTGCAAGGAAAACTTCCAAAAAATTACTATTCAATCGGCCTCACCTTTTGACATACAGATTTAACATACTATTTCTACTTATCTACAATGTATATATTTATAAAATGTATGTTACTATCGTATATTTTGCTTACTAAATGTTTACACACACATATTTTTATTTTCTTACGTAATGCGTGAGTTTTACCGGGTTAGTTAACTAAAACTATTGTTTCTATTTTTTGAAGTGAAAACTTCTTTAGCGGCGTTGGATGGGTGAAAAGTGTTAAACTCGCGTCAGGATCGCTTGACCTTTGGACCGTATCCGACGACTGACGTCATAAAACATTAGCTATAGACTGTCTGTTTTACAAGATACGATAAATAGCATCGTAGTCGACTTTAAGGCCTTATGGTTTCAGATAGTACCGGGTTCAAATCTGGCATTTTTCTGATATTATTTTTTTTTGTAATTTACTACTTTTTGTGATAAATTTTTCTTTTTGTAATTTATTACTTTTTGTGATTATTTTTTCTGTTTGTAATTTATTAATTTCTTCTGAAAGAAAATTAGCAGAAAATTAGTGATATATATTATTTGTATGGTATGGTATGGTATGGTATGGTATGGTATGTTCTTTTTATCTTTTTCTATGTAAATAACGAAGAAAGAAAGAAAGAAAATGTTTTCACTTCTGCCGGCACTCCCAGAGTGCAACCCGTCTCTTTTTTATACCACTTAGATGGCAGACAAGCATACGGCCTATCTGATGGAAAATGGGTACCGTGGCCTATGGACGTGTGAAACGCCAGGGGCGTCACATGCGCGTTACCGACCCTGTTAGAACAGAGAGTTTCTGTGCCGTCAGTGTAGAAGATAAAGCAGGACAAGTCTTTGGTCTTCCCACTGACAGCACAATACCTTTCCAGTTAGCTCAAACTCAAATTCTGATACTAAGCTGGACATAGGTCTCTCTTAATGTATACGATTCACCTTCCATTTCTCGATTTGCGGTCTCTATAACAATTCAACATACTCATCCTGCGAGCTATTTCGGTAAGTTAGAATGTCATTTTTAAGCATTCTGCATGATATATATTTAAATCGATTAAGATAGGAAAAATATTGAATCGGTCTAGACGGGGTTTAAACCCGCAATCTTCCTTCCACCGCCACGTAACGTCACATCGATTTTCCACCGAAAAATTGTGGTCGGTCAAAGCATTGCCCCTGTGAGGCAAACTTTGCGGGTTCAAACCCCGCCTAAACCAATTGAAAAAGTTTTCCTTCTTAATCGATATGTCAGTAAGTTTTCATAAATATAATAGCGAGTGACATTTCTGAATAAATATACGTTTCCAAAGGCGATAATTTTTTTAAACTTAGACGGCTAGTTACAGCAACTTTGTTTTATTTTAATGAAATTTAACGCAATTTGTATACTTGATGGTCGCGGGTTTAAGTCCCGTCTTGAGCTTTCTATTTTTCCAATCCAAATTGATTATTTATATAATAATAGATTTTGCGCGCGGCTCCACCCGCATGGATGTCGGTTATCGCGACCAAACATAGCCTATGTCCTTTCTCAAGGTCCAATCTACCCCTATACCAAATTTCATCAAAATCGGTTCAGTGATTTAGCCGTGAAAGACGGACAAACAGACTCACACACACACTTTGCTATTTATCATAATTAGTATGGATTTTACCAAATATACTATGAAGCAGTACAGCCCCTCTAAACAAGTGGCAATTCGCTAGCCGGCGTTTGGTGGGATAGAATGACAAATATATGGGATTTGACGTATATGACAGTCGTTAACGCATGTCAAATACGTCAAATCCCATACATTCGTCATTCTATTCTATCAAACGCCGGTGAGCGAATTACCACTTGTCTAGAGGGGCAGGTAAAGCTCGTGTAATTTTATTACCAACAACTTTGCACCAACATTGTATTCGGGCAAAGTATAATTTATGATAGGCTGTATATCCTAAAAACATGTCGAGTGCTCCAATTAGATGGGAGTAAAACGTATCCTGCTAATATTAGAAACGCGAAAGCTTGTGAGTATGAATGAATGAAACTTTACAATAATATAAAATATTTATAACTATAACCGATATTTTAGCGATATCCGGCATCCACGCGGGCGGAGCTTCAGCAAAAGTAAGTTTTACAAATAATATTGTAACATACGAGCTGCGGTTTTTTAGACACATTATCTTCTCGGAATATGTAAACTTCTATCTTTTTATTCTTTTACTTTTGGTTGTGAGTCAAGTTAAGTGCTGAAACGCGGCCATACAGAGAGCCAATGATACATCCTTTTCGGTCCGGCCCAGTAACCTGCTTCTCTCATTACCATATTATTATGCAGGTAATCATTAATTGCAGCTGAAATTTACATATCTATCGTATTGATAACGACGCACTTTTGTTTTTTTACAAATATGTTATCAAACAGCATAAGTTGTAATGTTATTCAAAAAAGGTACTATGTCTAAAACTCTTATCATTCATAAAACAATTGCCAGGCCTCGCCAGGGGTAGACGAGCGAGCGTCCACGCCTAGCGAGGATTGTCTCGCAATTAAATATTGATAGTGTCGGTTTAAAAAGGATTTTAAAACAATAACATAAGGGATAAGTTAATATATCACTTGCAAATCTCGTATGATACAATCGTATTCGAGAATTGAGTGTTTTCCTGTGTGTGAACATTTTGATATGGCGATAATCGCTTATGATTATCGCACCGAAACCGTGCGAGATACTCGCACCGTCTAATTGACGCCGTCGATCGTCCTACGATTATCGTATCATACTAGTAACGACTGACTAGTCAAATTAGTTACTTTTTACTAACCGTCAAAACGGTACCTTATAAGAAAAATTGTATGAAAAATTTATTTGTGACGTCATAATATTTAATACGCTAATCATTCACTATTATAGGTTAGGTAGATGTTTAAAAATAAATAAAAACGATAAAATAAGAATCGACGCAACAGTTATCACTATTTTACCATAGTTAATTTGATAAGTTCAGCTAAATATATTTTTTTAACAGGCAAAATACCCTATTTATGCGAACACAGACAGACAGAGTTACTTTCGCATTTCGTATCGAGAGCAACGGGACACATTGAAAGAGGATTATATCCAGCGGTGGACTGTTGCGAGGCTTGTTGATTGATAAATTCTCTCACTTCTCTCTTCATCCCAGCGTTAATCCCAGTCGTATCCGAAGCTATCAACTTGGAGTCTGGGGTCCGCTTTTACCAATCTAACTGCGGATTTGGCTGAACTTCGACATTTTCCGTGAAGCGACAGCCATCTGACCTCCACAACCAAAGGCCATATCGAAGCATTGTAGCTAGACCAGTTGTTGGATTTTTGAGGGCTCCAACTACCCGTAAAGACTGCCATAGATGTTCGTATAGCAACCGAGACCGACAGATCAACGTTCTCTCCGAGGCACGACCAGAGCAATGCAAATACCCATATTCATGGATACAAATTTTTGCATTGAGCGGGAATCGAACCCGCGCCTTCTGCGTAATGGTCGCGTTCACTACCGCTACGCCACTGAGGCTGATAATAATTAAATTATGAGCAGACATAAGAAATACTTTTAAAAAGGTTAGATTTAATTTCAAGAGAGAAAGCTCGTAAAATGTGTAAAAATAAAATCAGATGGTGAAAACTGTTGTCTGTACCTATCCTGAAGAGAAAATTGAAACTATTGAAAGAAAGAAATATCCAAATAAAACAGGCAAATATTTACACTGAATGGGATTCGAACCGGCGCGGGGCCCCTTGCGTTGCAGTCTGACGCTCTGCTTCTACGCAACGAACTTCATCATACATCGGTTATTTTACTAACATTGTGCCACCTGACAGCATCCTATTCCATCACTAATGACGACACAGGCGCATTATACATTTTTACAGTAAATATTTAAAGTTATCTGTCACAAACGGAGGTCGAACCTTGCTCCAATTTGGACATGCTGGTAGATAGCATAATAATTGGTTGACCCAATTTCGCCTGTCACCATGAAAAGTAGTTTTGGCATATTGTAAATAAGTTTTCTGGTTGATACGACAAGTACAGTTGACGATAAAAATAGCTTAACAATGACTAATGCATTAATTTTTTATACCACTTAGATGTCAGGCAGACAAGCACACGGCCCACCTGATGACAAGTGGTTACCGATAGCCTATGCGTGTGTGCAACACCAGGGGCGTCATACTCGCGCTGCAGACCCTGTAGAAACCTTTTAATGCCCTTCTTGAAGAACCCCATATTGTAGTCGCTTGGGAAAACCACAGCGGGAAATTCATTCCACAACCTGAGCGTGCGTGGGATGAAGTTCCTTTCAAACCTTACGGGGCGCACCGTTTCCGGTCACAATGCGTGAGGATGATTTACCTGCCTATGGTGAGTGGTGCGATGATAGCTTGTAGCAGTGGGCATCATGTCAAACAGTTCATCTGAGCACAAACCATTGTATAGACGGTAGACCACACGCAGTGAGGCGAAGTCCCTCCTAAGGCTAAGCGAGTAAGGGCGATACGAACCTCAACGCCCGTCTTTGCACCGAGTCGAAGGGGTCAAGCTGGTAATTGTTCAACTTATACCACCACTTTTTTGTTATTACTTGTTATAACCATCATTATCGTCTAAGCCTTGTTCCTGGTTGCATTCGAGGCTTCCACCTCGCCTCTTCTTGCACACACCGAAAAAAGTCCGCCCCAGAATTTCGTCTCTCAATCAAAGTGTATCAGCTATTTTGCTGCCTCCAAAACCAACCTGTACAACTCCAAGTTCCACAAAACCGATAACTACTTACACAATACATCTCTGCCTACCCCTCTAAAGGTATACTATCGTAATTACATGTAAATATAATCGATTAACTGGCATTATTAGCAATCGCACACTATATCTAGGGCGATGTCGCAATGTCGCGTATTGTTTAAAAGCAAGACGCCGAAATGCGCAGACGCAGCGAGTCCAATGGCGCAATTCGCGCCCTAAATTATAATGTTCTGCAAGTGCAGCATTGTACCGCTTTTGATTTAGTATATTGTATATTAATATTATATAATTATTTACAAATACGTGTGACGGTAGTGAATTCGATTGCTACGCAGGAGGTGCGAGGTTCGATTCCCAGTCGGTGCAAATATTTGTATGCATTAATATATATTTTCATTGGTAGTAGTGTAGTGGTTAAGAATCGGGTTCTACCGGGTTCAAATCCTAGTCATTACACTAGTTTTTTTTTTAACATGCGGGAAATTCCCACGCATACCGTCCCCTCTGAAGCCGGAGGGGGGGTTATGTCGGACTCGAACCGACTAAACCGCACGCCGTCTGTGGCTCGCAATGCAAGGCTGAAGGTGACGTAGCTATAGAGCATATCCCTCTCATCCCGGCTGACCCAGGGTCAGTGACGTGACGTGGATCCCCTCACATCTATCATTGATGCTTGCTAGATGATGATAGAATTAGAGATCAATGCTAGAACTAAAAATTATCATTAATAGGTATACAGGGCTCCTATACAGTAACCACTTACCATCAAGTGACTTGTTCTTATTTACTACTTAAGTCGCATAATAACGTATGGTCGACACGGTTACTGGTAATAAAACAAAGACATACCTTAAGACTTGTGGTATCGAACGGCAGCAAGTTCAATATTTGGTGGCACTTGCTACCAGGAAGTCAGGAAAATGAAGGAGATCCTTACCCTGGAAAAGAAAAGAAATTTGTGAGATTTTTTTTCAGTGAATAATGTACATCTTCATCTTAGAAAACCTTTTTTTTATGTGCGGGAAATCCCCTCGTTATGTCGGACTCGAATCGACTGAACCGCACCCCGTCTGTGGGTCGTAGTGCTATTAGAAATTGCTGAACTATAACACAATCTTAAAAAAGGAAAAAAAAATTATAATCTTTCCTATTTTAGTTTTAAGAATAAATCATTATAAAAATGCGTCCATATCGTGGTCATTTTTGGAAAAAAAAAAACATTTTTTTTAAATAGGTATTTTCAGGTCTTTACAGAAGTCAGTGGCTATTTCCAGAATGAGACATTTACACACTAAACTATAAAAAATGTACTGGAAAATAGATTAAAAATAATGAGTGTAGGATTGACACATGTATGGGGTTTATGATATTAATAACAGTCGGCGAGGTATTTCAGTCCTATACATTAATCAATCTATTTTATACTATTCTACAAACTTATTGCAATTTATCTTGAAAGGCTGAGGTAATTATAAAGAATTAGCATTTGCCCGCGGCTCCGCCGGCGTGGATGTGGGTTATCGCGACCAAACATAGCCTATGTCCTTTCAAACTAATGAATAATAAAAATAAAAAAAAGCGCTAACTGCTATGCTACGAAGCTATTTATCGTATTTTGCAAAAAAGACAGTCTGTAGCTAATATTGTATGACGTCAGTCGTCGGTTACGGTTCAAAGGTCAAGCGATCCTGACGCGAGTTCAACAGTTTTTACCCATCCAACGCCGCTAAAGAAGTTTACACTTCAAAAACTATGGTTTAGGCGTGGAAGACAGACAAACATACACACACTAACACACACACTTTCTCATATATAATATTAGCACAGATATTAATATGATAATGTAAGATAGGAGCGGTTAAATCAGTTCTTAATATATCGTTTTTAATTATCCACCGAATCACTTTTAAACATTTATCGGAAAAATTAGAATATGAGCAGATGCAAGAAAAATGCTAATGTTACAAATTGTATGTCCTTGACTCAGTAACTAAATGCAGAACGATAAATTTTGCATAAAGCGTATTATTCTATCGTATTTACAAATACAAATGTATAATTATTTTCTTTTGTATTTTGTAATTTTCTTCTTTTCATCAAAATACACAATTAGTTACCTATAACTATTTGTGTATTTTGAGTTTGACCCTTTTTATTATCGTGCGGGAAATCTCCACGGATACCACCCCCGCTGGCGCCGGAGGGGGAGGTTATGTCGGACTCGAACCGACTAAACCGCACGCCGTCTGCGGGTCGCAGTGCAAGGCCGAAGTTGAGGTAGCAATAGTACATATCCCTCGCAATGTATTTTGACCCTAGACACTTCACAAAATGTGATCTATTTGCGCAGCATATAACTTTTGAGGTAAGCATGGGGTGCTAAGATGGCGGAGGAGCTCAAATCCACCAATAAAAAAATTGATTATATGAAACTAATTTGCACGCGGCAGGACCTAGTTTCTCTTGCGACTTGAAATCAAGATTATATCCACGTTACGATAAGACTTGCATATAATGTTGTTTATCTACTATATAAAAATAAGTCGGGTTTTCCTTCCTGACGCTATAACTCCAGAACGCACGAACCGATTTCCACGGTTTTGCATTCGTTGGAAAGGTCTCGGGCTCCGTGAGGTTTATAGCAAAGAAAATTCAGGACAACAGACATCCACGCCGGCGGAGCCGCGGGCAACAGCTAGTCTATAATAAAATGATATACTACTACTGAATAAAAACGTTCCTAGTATTAAGACATTGTAGGAGGTAGGACACGACGGTATTTCCGTCCAATTGAACAATCCGACTGGGGAAGTACCCCTACAGAATACCGCGGTCATATTAACCTCGTGTTGTGTTCCCGGCGGTGAGTAGGGTAGCCAGAGCTCACTGGAGAGTTTTTGTGCTGTCAGTGGGAAGACCAAAGGCTTGTCCTGCTTTATCTTCTGCACTGACGGCACAGAAACACTCTGCGTTTACAGGGTCGGCAGCGCGAGTGTGACGCCCCTGGTGTTGCACACATCCATAGGCCACGGTAACCACTTTCCATCACATGGGCCGGTGCTCGTCTACCACCTAAGTGTTATATATAAAAAGACACGTGGCCTGAAGGTGAAACGCAATGCAGGTGTTTTAATTAAAAAGGTTAATATGACGACAAATATAACGAATCTCAAAACGATTCATCAATATCATCTCATCTGTCTAATGCCAAAACAAAGTCTATAATTGTTAAAATGTTGCCATTACCGAGTACTAAAATAGCGTGTTGATATTCCAGATTCTTAATCTGTGGAACAGGTAGGTAGGTTGGGCGCCAACGCCAGCAGAGTCACATGTCATAGCAGTGATTTGGTTTTTGTGATTCATTTAACGGCCATAGATACAAGTTCTTAAAGTTTATCTTAAGGCGTCATTTAGACGGTGCGACTTTATCGCCTCGAATATACGATTCTCGAAAAGAAAGGAAAAGTTACCTCATCAAAAACTCTAAGCATTCGCAAGATTGCCGGCGAAGATTGCCTCGCCATTTGGTGTCAGTCTAAAAATAATTTTAACACAATATAATAAGGCATAGTTGATTATGTCACTTGCAAATCTCGTATTATGATACAATCGTATTCGAGAATTGAGCGTTTTCCTATGTGTAAACATTTTGATAGGGCGATTATCGCATACCTCGCACCGAAACTAAAAATGACGCCGTATGCGATATCACTAGCAATAATCGTTCTACGATTATCATCGTATCAAACTAGTAACGACTGACTAGTCAAATAACTTACTTTTTACTAACTGTCAAAACGGTAAGTTATAAGGAAAATTGTATGAAAATAATATTTGTGACGTCATAATATTTAATAGTCCAATCATTTACTATTATAGGTTGGGTCGATAATTAACAATAAATAAAAACGATAAAATTTACCATTCTTAATTTAATAAGTTCAGCAAATTTTTGACGTGACGTCTTATAAATTGTTTTGCCGGGTGACACTTCAAGAAACTGCGTTACGCTCCGCTCACGTTATGCGCTCACAATGAGAGCGAGTGAGAGGCACGCGTCCCTTCCACTCGGGCATGGTTAGCCCGCCTAAGAGCGAGAGAGAAAGACATTTTTAAATTGTTACTATTATTTCATCCTTCTTCCTACTATACGAATGAACATTCACATTAAAATTATTTTACCACTCAAAGTCGTTGTCACGTAAAACTTTCGCCCGTATACCGACTTTACAGGCAACCAAATTTTTTTTTTTAAACAGAAACTGTTTAAATGTTTTATTACTTACTTTACTTAGTTTCTGCAAATGTTTATACGATGCAACTTTTATTTCTCCTTTCGAGAACCGCATGTTCGAGGTGAGAAACTCGCCTAGTCTAAATGACGCTTAACTTAGTTACAATCGAGTCTTAAGAAATTGGTATTAGACACAAGTAAAGTAGTTTAGTCAGATCAGGAATTTAAGATATAACGTCTTAGACAACGCACATAAGAAAGAGGCATATTACAGTGAATTGTGATTTTAAGTGTTGCTTTTAAAACTCCTTAGAGGCCTCTAGTAAAGCCTCCATTACTTTACTGGAGTGTAACACAAATAAGACTTGACTTCTAATGCCTAGATACCTTTTTTTTTTACGTGCGGGAAATCCCCCCGGATACCCACCCCTCCGGAGCCGGAGGGGTAGGTTATGTCGGACTCGAACCGACTAAACCGCACGCCGTCTCTGGGTCGTAGTGCTAGGCCGAAGGTGAGGTTGTCATGCGACATATCCCTCGCACCCCGGCTGACCCAGGGCCATCCCTCTCGGTGTGGCCCTCCTCGGGAAGGGGGGGACCACGCGGTCCCCGGCTCAACCCCGGTGTGGGGAGGCCGCCGTGGAATTCCTAGATACCAGGTCATAAAAAAGTAAAAAAATCGATAGCAGGTGTCCCATAGATAAAATTTAAGTTTTATATTGTTAAACATTTAACCTACTTTAAACACTCCGTTCCATTTTCAAATTTAGAATATGACATCTACAAAAATATTTTTATGTTCGTTCTAATAACCTTGATTTTGCCACTACATCTTCTTTATTTAAAACTAGCTCTCTCGCTCTGGCTTTGTACGTGGCATGCTTCCAAACCCGTGTCATACCTTTAAACCATATATGCTCGCAAATTAATAATTTTCAAATAACGTATGGGAATCCGCTAGAATTATTGACATTTATGATTACTTCTCCGCTTCCTTACATAGTAGCGTGATGTTATAGCCAGTCATTTACAGATACTGTTTTTTATAGCACTTAAGTGACAAACAGATAAATACGTAGTTCACCTGATAGGAAGTGCCTACCGTGGCCTATCGACGTGTGCAACACCACAGTCACACTCATGCCGACCCTAAAAATCCTAGTTTGTTTTTCCAAATGGTCCAATAGTTTTTTATTCTATTCAATATAACAAACCAAAGTTCCTATTAATAATATTACTATAGAAGATGAAAAATAATTCGCATGGAGATGTCAACATTGCGAAAAAAAAATTGACCTTAGACTAAGGTGGTATGGTGAGCAAACGCCGCCACACCGCCACTAAAACCTTCGTGGAACATTTAAACTTAACCTAGTGATCATGACATACTTTTAGTGATTACGTATGGCCGTGTGTGCTCATGAGCACAATTCGTACACGAATATTAGCCCGCTTTTTAAATTTAAGTAAAAAAATATAGGTTACTTTTGTAGGTTAAATGGATGACCTTATTTTTTTAGAATTAATATTCAAATAAATATTTGTTGAGTATTATAATACGAACTAAGTATATTTTTATTTAACTTCCTGGTTTATAATTAGGTATTTTACTTAGAAAGTATATCTTAGCCAAGTACAAGGCTGTCATGGCGGACTCGTTTTTCGAAACATACAACTTTTTTAAATGAAGTTTTAGACTTAAGTTATTGATTTCCAATCAGAATCAGAATACTACTTATTATAAAAAAATACATATAATAAATACATAATAAAGGTATATAACAAAGGTATTTTAAAATAACTCAATAAAAATAATAATGTTTAAATTGATTCGGCGAAGGCGGAAAGAGCGGTTGCCAGATAGAGGCAAGGCCAGACATCAAGGCCCCGAAAAGGAGCAATTACATACAAATTTAGACTTTAAGCCTTACCTGTAGAGTTTTTAATTGAATAACAAGTGTATGTAATGCAAGACAATAAGTTGGGTGTTTTTAATGCAACATTTTTCAGTAATAGGTTGAGATCAAGGTTGTGTGATGTAGATGTTGTATGTACTTGTATGTATGTACCTACTATGTATGGTGAGGCCGCGAGGAGTGTGCGTTACCGAGTGGGGGGAGGGGGGATTGAACTGAGTGGCTGGTGATTTCCCAGAGTTTGCGGAGTCATATCTAGTTGGCATATATTTTACCTGTGACTAATAGAACTTTAGACTTTGGAAATAAAGCAATTTTTTTAAAATGATTTTGTTTCCTGTAGTGTATTCAAGATTAAATTATATATTCTGTCCTATATAATATTAAAATAATATAGCAAAATTATTTATAACCTATAATATCGGCGACAAAAGCGTGTGCCAAATTTTTATTTTTTGAATTTTACGAGCCTTAATTCATAAAAAATCAACAATTTATGAATTAGGAACATAACATTTTGTCTATAGTGTATATTGTGGTTTCTTTATGAACAATGCTTCCTACAACAAAGGAACTTCAAAATAGAATAATGCTTTATACTAAATATGTAAATTTATTACGTACCTACACTACATTGTATGAATAGTCTTTACTTACATAAAATTATAAGACAAAAGATACGATATTGGTATTATGTTAAAAGAACAATAATAGTAGTTGATTGAATTTGTTGAAACTTCTTGATGGACTTCATTTTACTATTTTTATATATAATGAAACACACTTTACCAGTTCCACACAATTATATTTAATTTTGTCACTGTATAATGGTAAAGGTTTACCTGAAGATGAGTTAATCGAAACATGTCGTATTCAAAAAAATCAAATATTAGCATTATACAGTGACAAAATTAAATATAATTGTGTGGAACTGGTAAAGTGTGTTTCAATATATATAAAAATAGAACAATAATAGGTTCACTTTAGATATAGTGTATTTCAAAAGTAATTTTGTAATAAATTCTTTTTTATGTTATATCTAAATTCACCATTCTTAGGGTTACACATAGAAGCTGGTTTGCCCGCTTCGACCAGCCAGCGATCGGCTTTTGTTTAAACCAGTATAGTATGTATAAATGAGCTTGCATGGTGAACAGTATTGTCGGCTAGGTCGCGCTGGCTAACCTGCGTGTCTATGTTAGCACCCCCTTAAACATAAATACTCAAATCTACACCATTCAGGAAAATAAATAACCACGATGCTTCGTTTTCCGCGTTGGCACCAAAACACTCATGAACCATGCCTACATTACGAATTTTGAAAAAGGAACCTGTTTCTCCCAAAGACAAACAAGTACTTTTTGATTGTGCGTGACATTGGCGACGCCTGTCTGTAAAAAGACATAGAGTAGCTACTCTATATGCTAAAGTGGGTCATGGATGTCCCCGAATTCATTTCACAGACATTAATGATTGAATGGTTTTAGCAGTGACGAATTAAGAAACATGAGCGACAGAGACAGAACATAGCTACTTGCGATGGAACCTTGATTTGTTATAAGAGTTTAGGTAGCTTGTAATATAATTTTATTATTATACTATACTGACCCGGTATGTTTGATCAGACTTGATTGACAGAACTGAAAGTCATTGTAAAACTGATCCAGTTTTTTTTTTTTCAAACAATTTATTTACTGTCAAAAATATGTAAGTATTGTGAGTAATTCATGAAATCAACATGATTAGAATAATAAACAACTTAATAAATATAGAAATTATTAAAGAGTAGCACCATGATAAATAAATAATAACTCCTTGGTTGATCCTTGCCACATCTAATGTCGGCATTCTAGAGCCGGGCAGGGTGGAGAAAAATTATGCTAATTTTTTGTCTATGGCTGAAGACTGAACAAGTTATGAGACATATTTATTACCAGACGTCAGATTTGAGACGCGGTTAGCGATAAAACGTCTTATCTCTCAAATTTTCCGTAACTATTTAAGCGATAACGTTTTTTTACTGGTATGTAGTCAGTACAGTTAGTACAGTACGTACTGACTACAGATCAATGACGTCACAATGCAATATCTATATAATTAGTTGTTTTAATTTACATCGACAACAAACGAAACTCCATTAGGAAGTGAATTATCGGAGCTATCTGTATAACAGCTGCGATGCGCGCAGCTAGAGCCACTATCAAACTAGGCCAAGGCTATCCAGACAAGCGCGGATGTACGCGGTCCAACCTAACTTGACCTCCAAGATAGCACTACCGAACCCCTCTCAGATCATAATGACGTATGCATCCGCGGGGGGAGAGAGATCTAAAAATGGCGGTTGCGCATCACGTCATTTTTGCACCGATTATTGCCGAAAATTGCCGAAGGTTGACGAACGAATGCGATATATCGACTGACGTTTTGTTTTTATTATCGAATACATTAGCTAAGGAATTACTATTTTTTTATTTGTTTCGCTATAATGACGTCCGTACGGCCAGTAATTGAAACGTATACGAGTACAGGCATTTTCATCATTTGACTTCCAAAATAGTTTGAATTTACAAGCAAATAAAACAGTGTTAGACAGACCTTTCGAATAATTTACTTACCCATAATAAAAATAAGTCTGCCGGCTATATACCTTCTGAAAAACTATTTCTGTGCAAATGACTCTTAATATAAAGCAAATGCTTAGTAGCAAAAACTGTAATATCATTTATCTTCTACCTGTCCATGTCTCAATTATTTCGGGTCGGCGCAATATGTCATTCCCCGCCATAGGTACATTCCTGTCAGATGTCATTGCCTCTGTCACGCCTTTCTTTACCATAATACTCCTTCACACAATCCATCCACCTTTTGTTGGGCCTACCTCTGCCCCTAAAGCCCTATATATTTATACTTTCTACAAAATTACTTGCAAAACTGCAATATCATTATCAATTTAAATATGGATACATACCATTACAATCTGTAATGATTGGCCCTTTATGCTTCGTACTTAGATAAATATTAAGGTACTTAATTTTGAGGTATGTTCGAGTTGACCTCGTAAAACCTGCTCCAATGTAATTGTATTCAAAATGGTCAGAAGGTACTGAGACCAGCAGGCTGGTATGAAAGGTTTAAGACAGTTGAGGAAGCTTGTGAAGCATATAATAGCCGTACCAAGGAGGACGGAATATGATTAATTCCTTCTCCATTAATTGTACCAATAATTGGGTATTTGCGTGTTGTTAAAAAAAATGCTTGAGAACTTATAACATCAACAATAGTAAAAGAGTGGTAACAGTTTTGTCGGTTCTTATTTTATCGTGTTTATTTATTTTCAATCATGCACCCAACCTATAATAGTAAATGATTTGACTATTATATACTATGACGTCACAAATAAATTTTTCGTACAAGTTTCCTCATAAGTTAAGAGCAATAAATGATTTACTTACTTACTTACCGTAAATAGTAACGTAGTAGTGACTAGTCAGTCAAATACCTAATTTCTTAAATTGAAGGATGGTCCCGCTGTCACTTCAATATTGAAAGAAAAAAAAGAAAGAAAGAAAAATGCGTTTATTCAAGCTAACTGCAGCACACAAAACAAATCACATAACAAAATACCTATTGATGACAAAAAAACATTTTAAATAGTGTTACTTGTAATACATTTTTTAAAATATAAAATGATGTTTGAACTACCAATAAGTAATTACTCAAGTAACTAAGTACAGTCATTACAAAAAAACCATCCCTACATTAATTATTTGCTTTTGCAATTGGCAACATTGACCATTTTTTTGTGAAATTATGATTATGCTAAATTGATTGAATACGAATAAAAAGATAAGTATGCATTTTACAGTGATTATCGTAGTTCTGGTTTAAGCCATTTCTCGTAATTGTTGGTAGGTACATCTGTAACGAGTAACGACATAACCAAAGGATGGACCCGAAAAAAAAAATGTGTTTTTTTATCAGTTCGATGTAGAGCAAGCACACTGTCACTATGTAAATTATAATTAGATGACTTTCATGGGACTAATTAAGTAAAAGAAAACACAAACTTCGGTCCACACGGTAGTGACAGCGACTCGCAATAATTTCAGTGGTTCATTTAATTTTTATATTAAAATAAATGCTAATTTTCGCGTTCACATGCTGATTTAAACATCACTAGCGAGTTGGTGTCGCTGCCGTGTGAACCTAGCTTAGGACTTTATAATAACAATAACAGTCATTTAAAATTCCGACACGTGCCATATAAACGCCTCATTATGGCACATTATCTCCTTTAATATAAGGTATTTATTTAAAGAATTTTAATCAATTTATTCTTGCCGGCTATCGAAGGGTTGGTACCTAATTCTTGACATACACCCTATACTCCCATTTTTTACACAATTTATACAATTATTGTATATTGCAATTCAATTACCTAGGCTAGGCTTCTTAAAATATGTACACTTGAAATATTTTCCTAAAGTTGTACCATACCTTTTTTTTTTACGTGCGGTAGATCCCCGCGGATACTCACTCCCCCGGAGTCGGAGGCGGAGGTTATGTCGGACTCGAACCGACTAAACCCTACGCCGTCTCTGGGTCGTAGTGCTAGGCCGAAGGTGAGGTTGTCATGCGACATATCCCTCGCACCCCGGCTGACCCAGAGTTGTACCATACCATACCCATGCAAAGTAGTGTATTAAAGTAGACCGTATTTACTTAAACATAAAAAATGGGACTGATCCGATCCTGCGTCGTGCCTTGGAGAGCATGTTAAGCCGTCGGTCCCGGTTGCCATACGAATATCTATGGCAGTCGTTAGTTGAGCAGTGTAGTTGGAGCCCTCAAAAGTTCAACAACTGGTCTAACTGCAATGCTTCGATATCGCCTTTGGGTTGTGCATGTCAGATAGCAATCGCTTCACGGAAAATATCGAAGTTTAGCCAAATCCGCAGTTAGACTGGTAAAAAGCGGACCCCAGACTCCAAGTTGAAAGTTTCGCATCCGACTAGGATTAACGCTAGAAAGTAGAAGAAGACTAATCCCATGCAGGACCAATCAGGTACTAAATGTGTGTATAAATTGTTTTGTGAAGTCACTACATAGTATAAAACAAAGTCGCTTTCTCTGTCCCTATATCCCTTTGTATGCTTAAATCTTTAAAACTACGCAACGGATTTTGATGCGGTTTTTTTAAATAGATAGAGTGATTCAAGAGGAATGTTTATATGTATAATACATATTTAATATAGTAGAGGGTGCAGCGGGAACGGGATCTGACGCCACGCGGGCAGTAAAATATTGGCGGTACAAAGTTATTAATAAAGAAATAAACAAGTGAATAATCTATTAAATTAGCAAAAAAATATGCTACATGAATTATTTTGAAATATTGAAAAAAAAATAAAAAGCAAACACGCTACATAATTATTGTGTTACGGTACTTACCTATTATTATCATAATTTATCGTACTTCTTAGTTTGTTTCTACCAACCAATGAAATACAGACTATAAATATAAAATAGAACAGTGTTTTTTATTCTGTCCACAGCTCATAAAAAACCCTTTACGACTAAGAGTTGATAGAAAAAAGGCTTTTTTTTCAATTTGGATATGGCGGCCATAAAATTATGCCATAAATAGTATACGCAATGTCCGTCAACCCTTTCAAAATACGGTATAGTTGACAATAGGTCGTAAAACAAATTTCTTTAGACTTTCTTTTAATTGTGGTACTGTTTTGACTTTTTAGAAAATTCTTTTGTAACACCACATTTTGTTGTAGTTATTGTAAAGTATTGTTTTTTAATAAAAAATATTTTAAACTGATTCTAGCTAACAGTACGTAAAGCGTTTAACATTAACTGTCATGTCGTCGCTTTTGTATTTTTGTAAACGATTCATATATTGGAATATAATTGGGGAATAACAAATATTATTGAGTAAAACACTAATTCTGTTACCTCACTCCGCAGGCATCTACCACCAGGATAAAAAATCTCTGTGCTAGCCTAGATTATTATTGATCTCAATTTCATATTTCATCCAGATCTATTATGGCGCGAATATTTAAACATTCAACCATTCATCTAAAAAGGAAAGGTAGGTATATGCATCCGCCTGCGTGGATGTCGGTTATCGCAACCAAATATAGCGTATGTCCTTTCTCAAGGTCTAATCTATCTCTATACCAAATTTCATCAAAATTGGTTAAGTGGTTTAGCCGTGAAAGCGTCACATACAGACAGACAGACAAAGTTACTTTCGCATTTATAATATTAGTATGGATTTTTCAAGATTATCCAATGTCATGAAAATATTAAAAAAAAAAAACAATCTTTGTCAAAACATTAGCATCTTAAAGGTAAAGTTCCTCATACTGTTAACCTGTTTTTTTTTCTCATACCACTTAGGTGGTAGACAATCATACGGTCCACCTGATGGGAAGTGGTTACCGTGGCCTATGAACGTGTGCAACACCATCACAATCGTGCTGCTGTTTTTTTTAAACTGAAGATATACCTCGCCCCAACTTTATGGCGGCTCGGTTAATAGGTACGAGTGCTAGTTCAAGCCAATAACGAGTCAAAAGCCGATTGGCATGAATCAGCACTCATACAAACTTCCGAGTAGCCATTAAGATTGGTCCAAGGTATACTCAGGAGTTGTTGCCAAGGAGATAACCTCGTCCCTGACACATTTCATCCATAGAAATCCGCGAGTCAGGAATTAGCAACGATTTACAACATTGTTTTTTGTTTCGGCGATAAAAGTTGGTATTCAGAGCGAGCCAGGGTCACCGTGTTAATTCAAACCTCAAGTATTTCTAACCGACTGCCAAGGAAGGGTTATTTATATTGTACTCTTGTTGTTATAAATTTGATACATTCATTTACCTGCAAGCTGGTACAGTTTAGATTAACAAACGAGACTTGAGAGTATAAGTCTTCAGGCTTTCACGGCCGGCGTTGCATGTAGAATATACTGCTTCCGGGCTGTTTGGCCGTGGTCTATGTGAAACTTGCGTTCCAGACGTTTCGTCGATCACTGCGGTCGACATCTTCAGAGGCGCAGGGCTTGAGAGATCTGTACTCCTAGCACGAACAACTATCGTACTCGAATCGTAAACGTAGTGAGAGAATGAAGCATGGCGATTGGCCGGCTTCACATACACACAGGTTGACAGTAGGCTGGCGGCCAATCACAGTGCTCCATTGACTCAATACGTTTACTGTACGATTACTATAGTTGTTCATGCTAGGGGTACTGATGAAGGTAATCGCTCTCGTCATAGTCGAAAAAGTCGATGAAAACCGCGGATACATCTTAATATATGTACCTCATCATCATATTTGCTTCAGATTTATGCTTTTTCGGACTAGTTCAGCAGCAGCAAGTATGATGATGTAGTATACGAGTTCCACAGGATGCTGATTCTATAATTCGACGCGAAGGACCAAAATATGTACCAGATTTTGATAGTCGGTACTTGAAATTGTGCTGAACTAGTTTTTGTATTTTATTATATATTTTTAGCATTTTGAAATGAAATATGCGTAACGTTTAAAACCAATATAGCAAGTGTATTTACCGTTGAGCTTTTACATAGATCAAGGATAGGGGGTAAGGTACAAAGTTCAACCAATACCGAGCGTTTATCGCGTCATATTCCAATGATTTGATTGGTAGAAAAACAGTGATGCCAGCTTAACATAGGATGGCGTGAACAATCATCATCATCATATCAGCCATACACAGTCCACTGCTGAACATAGGCCTCTCCCATATTCCGTTTGGGGTGGTAGCCGAATCTCTGCCGGGGATTCTTCGCACCCCCTATCCCGCCGTCACCATGACCGCTACCGGAGCCAGGAATAGCGGGGCTGCCGGGGACTAGGGGCCTGGTCTTTTTTTGTCCGCTTGGCAAACGGGTTGGCGAGCGCGGTATCTAATATATAAAATTCTCGTGTCACAGTTTTCGTTGCCATACTCCTCCGAAACGGCTTGACCGATTATCATGAAATTTTGTGGGCATATCGGGTAGGTCTGAGAATCGGCCAACATCTATTTTTCATACCCCGATTCGCGATAACCGACATCCACGTGGGCGGAGCCGCGGGCGACAGCTAGTTATATATAAGGATGCATCACAAAAGACGCCGCTACCCATCCTTTGGTGTTCCCTTAGTCGCCTCTTACGACATCCACGAGAAGAGATGGAGTGGTCCTATTCTATGCTGGGAACCACACAGCAAATGCTTACTGTCCTGTACCTATTGACCTGATATTATTAACACTAAAATGTTCAAAAGCAATATATTTCGCGACCATGATTCTAGACAATACCATAGATTAAATAAATAGTTGCTGTAATACTACAGAAGGTATGGATATATATTATATTGGTGGTAGAAATTTGAATGCACAAATTTGTCAGAATGTTCGACCGGGTAGTGGGGCCGGTGGGTGTCACGCGGTGCTGCGACGACAATCCTCTTTTGATGAGGCCGTCAAGCTGAGTGCCACCACTGTTAACATGGTACGTGTATGTAATGATAACCCTCTTTCCTGAGACTTTGCCTGCAGCTGACCATCAGGCGAGGTGAAGGCGAGTGAAGATGTGTACTATATAAAAAAAAAGACGGGCTGCACTACGGGAGTGCCGGCAGAAGTCAAAACTTTTCTTTCTTTCTTTCTTCGTTATAGAGAGCAGAGATAGAAAGAACATACCATACCATACCTAGAGTATAGCGCCAATCATAAAACCTATCTATCATTAATTTTCTGCAAATTTTCTGTTAAAAGAAAAAATAATCACAAAAGTAATAAATTACAAAAAGAAAAAATAATCACAAAAAGTGTCAGATGCCCAGGTTCGAACCCGGTACTATCTGAAACCATAAGGAGTTACAGTCGAAGCGCTTACCGCTAAGCTACGAAGCTTCTTAGCGTACCTAGTAAAATAAACACTTTGTAGTTAAGAATGTTGTATTGTAGTAGCGAATATAATCAACAACCATAGGACGGATTTAAACAACTTACAGAAAGCCATATCAGGAGAGTAGTATAGGGTACTACTTCTCATTCCGATATTCTTGGATTCGTATCATATAAGTCCCAAGGTATGATGACGTATTTAATCACTATCAGCAAACAGTAACGGTTCACTTATGTGTGGAATAGTATTAGATGATACAACAACATTAGCTGATAGTGTATCGGACTATCGGCCACTATCGGATTGATAAGACCACTAATAGCCCTTATAAAGGGCATTTTAAACATTCTACAAGCAAGGTGTTTATGAAATTTGAAAACGCATTTTTCTACTTCACGCTTCGATTAATTGAAATTTTCTAGAATATATTACACCTGGCACCCCCCTGGGTGTTAGACTCAAGAAAAGCTGAGTTGTCTTCGTAGAGAACGTGCCAATAATCTCACTAAGCCGGAGCCCGCGCTCGGGTGGGCGTCGGGGCTGCCGCGCCATTAGATACTTTTTATTATTAATTATAATTTATAACTACTCATCGTAAGAAACATTGTGTGGTTATGAATTGGTGTTAAGGAGCTCGTCCACCTCTGTATCCTTTGAGTGTCCTCAAAAGTACCCCAAAAACGCGTACCTACTACGCATAAAGAGTACATTCTATGACTTGACTTGCGGTTAAGATATCTGCCGGAAGTATATTTTTATAAATTATTTAAACTCAAAACATCATTTATTCTGTATAGACCGTTAAACAACACTAACAAAACGTCAAATTTAAAAAATAATTCTAAACTAATTTAGCGAATGGACCACTGGTTTTAAACGCGTCCCCGACCTGAGAAGACTCCGGCAAGAAACTCAGCGGGTATTTTTTTTTTTTTGTCTATTTCCAAACGTTTATTTAGTCTACTTATCTAAATACAATTAAGCCTTATGTAGCATAGTTGAGCTTGTTTATCATCAAAATATTGTTGGAGTTGGGTGATTTTGCGATTATTTTATTGTGTATATTATACAGACATATTTATATAACTATGATACGGAGGGGGGGTAACCGTGGGGATTTCCCGCACGTAAAAAAAAAAGGAGCGTGTAGTGGAAATGAGAATGTTACGAGTAAGATGCATGTAATAGTGACGAGAATAGATGTAAGGTATGAATATGTATTAGGAAGTACGAAAGTGACAGCGGTAACCGGAAAGACGAAAGGAATTCGTTTACGGTAAGTATATGGTATGGGTATGTTTTAAGAAGGGATGTCAGATCAAAGAGTAGTGAGTATGAAATAGGAGAACTGAAGAAAGATGAGCGGGTTGTGTGAAAAGGTGATGTCTCCTGGAAATATTCGGTGTCGCTAGAAGAACATCCCGGGGATGTCCTACATACCAGCTTAGAGATAGAGCTTTTTTTATACATCTAAGGTGGCAGACAAGCTCACGGCCCACCTGATGGAAAGTGGTTACCGTGGCCTGTGGACGTGTGCAAAACCAGGGGAGTCACACTCGTGCTGCCGACCCTGTAAATACAGAGAGATTTTGTGCCGTCAGTGTAGAAAACAAACCAGGAATAGCCTTTGGTCTTTCCACTAACAGGGCAAAAACTCTCCAGTGAGCTTCTTCTTATCTATCTTTATATCCTATCCAACTAGTCCTACTTACCTGCTAGTAATACCTACTTAAGAGGTTTGGATTTTTGTTCTGGCTTTGATTTGGCTAATATATGGTACAAGGATAAATTTTAGTCTGGAATAACACAGGACTTTTCATGGATTCCATAGTTGTAGAAACTACACGCGGGCGAAGCCGCGGCAACAGCTAGCAATAAAATATATTATGAACCTTGAAAAAGTCCCTGATTGACAGCACTAGGGTGGCTCGCTTACATGGGAGTCAATAAAGGTAGCTTGATTCCATGTGCGTATCACTTGATTATACAGGGTGTAATCGTTAAGTGTGTCCAGGCGATTAATCCGTAACTATTACAGATATCAAAAAACTTTAAACTGATATCGAAAGCACGTTACCTAATGAGTAAAATGACATCAATAACTTTTTAAAAATCTAACGAGAAGTATCTAACATTTTGACATTAAACACTCCCATACATTTAGTATGAGATTAGTAGAAAGATTTAAGTTTCCTTATTTTAAGTGATCTAGTACCCATTTTACCTTAATCATATTTTATGATTACGTATAATATGACAATGATGATTTTCAAGTAGATACACGTGTAAATTAATTATCTTACCACTTCAAATTAGTAGGGGAAGGCCGGGGAAACACGAACGCTGGGTAATCGCGAACGCAGCGATTACACTATGTTAGAAAGAGATAACCTTATTTTACTCATCACCATCTTAAAAATCACGCCATTAGTAGTGCCAAGTGATCAGCAGAACGTGGCGGGTGCACACAACAGTCAAGGTAAAATTAAATCGAATATTTACTTATTTGCGTTACAATTTTTATATAAATGAAATACGGTGTAACTCATAAAGTAATAATAGTTCTAACATGACATTTATATGCATAAATAATTAGTAATTGAAGATTCTATTACGATTATTACACGCGGCCGGGCAATAATAACCTAAAATTATAAAATATTTTTTTGTGTTATTACCTTAGAGGGAATTGGCGAACGAATTGAGTGGGTCAATTACGAATGTTCGGCATTGCCCCATACTAGAAGGAAAATTGGTTCTTTCACTTGTAAAGTTAGTGTTGTTTCTATTTAATTAACATTAGGGGACATCCTCCATTTTATGTGTCATTTGTTTTAGATTAGATGCCACGGAATTACAAAAGGAAAACGGAAACGGAATATAACGTTGAAGATCTTAAAAGAGCCATTGATGATGTTAAGAATAAGAAGTTAAGCTTTTTTTAAGGGTTAAGCGTCTTAACATTCTTGGACTTAACATTGTATGGACCTATCAAGACTGCTTATAATCGGGAGTGCCAATATTATGGCAGAAAATCCTGGACGTGCAATTACACAATATGAAGTTGTATAACTATTCACCAGAGCTTACAATCGAACGTAGGAGGACGAACGAAAATAAATACTATTATTGCATTTCTTGCAATGAAAAATACGACGATAGCCCACCTGGTGAGAAATGTATCCAGTGCTACGTTTTTGAAAATTGGGCCCATGATAAGTGTACAGACGGACAATCGTCTTCGCTTGGATACTGTTGTGATCTTTGCCGGCCAATACGATCTCAAGTTTAATTTTAATCGCGACTAATCTGTCATACGTCATCTCATTCTTAGACTAGTCTGGGTCAATTACGAACGATCTTAATTGCCCCACTAGGTGTCCGTGATTGCCCGACCAGTGTCGGGTAAACACGAACACTAAGGGTTTTGTTTTTCTTATAATAGTTGATTATATAAAGACAAATTTATAATGTTGTTTGTATTAATCTAAAGTATGATAGTTTATCTTTCAGTAGAAGCTATTAAAGTTAACCTACATATAATATCTTTCGATTTATTTCAAAACTCCCTTAGGTGTTCGTAATTACCCTGCCTTCCCCTAATAAACCGTGTTTCAATATCGCATTTAGTAATTTCAGCTAACTGAAAAGCAACACACTACAAAAAAAAGATACTCTTTGGTGTTCGTTCTAAATTCAAAACTTTTATCTCGGGTTGTTGCTCTCGCCAATTTATCGTTGTTTTTTTTTTAATTTGCGTTAATAATCGTGATTGTTTCATTTATATGATTGCAAAATGGCATATTCCAGAAGAGAAAATAGAGATATGCTAAAAATTGACTACAAATATGATTGTAACAAAAGAGCGGCCATTATCGCCTACAGAAGAGAGTACCCAGATAGAGAAGTCCCTTCTGGTGCGTACCTAAAACCTTTCTACTAATCTCATACTAAATGTATGGGAGTGTTTAATGTGAAAATGTTAGATACCCCTCGTTTGATTTTTAATAAGTTATTGATGCCATTTTACTCATACTTTCGATATCAGTTTAAAGATTTTTGATATCTGTTATAGTTACGGAAAAATCGCCTGGACACACTTAACGATTACACCCTGTATAGGCTGTCGCTGCCCTCTCCTGGACTTAGCCCTCTCCTAATATACGCCATAGAACTTGATTTTCCGCTTCCGTATACATGAGTGGCGAAAAAATAGTCATTATTTGACAGAAATACAACGTGTTAAGCGTAAAACTGAGCGTGCAATAAAACATTTTAGCAATAAAATCGTAGGCGGCAGAAAACATGTTTCTCCCAACATGAGTGGGATGAAACAGGGAAATTTGGATGTCACATACTTGTAAAGGTGCATGCCACCAAAACATTTCAATATATAATATAATTATATAGAAAGCCCAATTGCCAGAAACGACAACCCAACTCAACTGGCGCAGAATTGTGAGGAGACCCGACCCAAAATGATGGGATCAGGAGCAGAAGAAGGAGATAAGATACGATAAGATAAGATATTCTTTATTGTGTAAAAGGTATTACATGTTTTAAATATAATGCACAATAGGCCGCCTTATCGCTAACAGCGATTTCTCCCAGGCAATCTTTTTAAGATATAATATATATATATATAAAAGATTCCAGATTGCTTGCAATGTAAAAACGTTATAAGAAATTTCTTATATTCTATGTATTCAAAATTTGTCACCATCTGTCAAATTCAAATGAAATTATAAGCGTTGGCCCGCAAGGTGCGATGTGGGCCCATATTTTGGTCAGTCGATGTCCACGCATAACAGGACATTACAGGAGGCTCTTATGCAGGTGGAGGGCTAACCCCGTCCTAAATACTTTAGAAACTCTACATGCCATAACCTAACACTCTCTAACTCTTTCAATTTCACTCTCTAACTCTGAAATACTCGTATATTATAGCCTGGCCGTGACACTTCGTTAGTAAGACCAATGTCAAGGATGTCAATATGGGACGATGTAAATAAAATGGTATATATATTTGGAATTATTTAACGGAAAAAGCCTTTTCTCAAATCAGTTCGGGATCGGCTTTCAGTATAAATACGAAACAAGACAGATTTCGATATTTTCCAAAATACGATTGCCGTCTCAGCTCTAAAACGCACTGGCAACATCGAAGTTCTATAGTCAGACCGATAATTGAACTTTTAAGGGTTCCAACTACCCGTAACGAATGCTACAGATGTTCGTATGGCAACCGGAACCAACAGGGACGCCTGTAAGTATCGCTTGCATACAACATAACATGTTGTATGAGGTACAAAAGCGATACTCAACAAATCCTTTGGACAATTTCTTTACTATTTACAAACTAACTAAACTTTGTGAACTAATAAAAACGTTTTCAAGAAGCCTCGGTTTTTCAATGAATACCGCTCAAGTATATTAGCAGACGCTTTTTCTCTCCAAAATAGACATCTGCAATCTTATCTGTCGGCGCAGGGCGTAGTATTTACATACTGAAAAATTGCGTGCACACAAACACTACAGACAACGACTAAAGGCCAGGCCTCGATTCTGCTAAAGCCAAACCACTGTCATAGCACATACACTGCAATAAATAGCATAAAATTTCTTTTCATTTCCGTAGACTTAAAGTCCAAAATTAAATTAAAAGAGTTTCATTACTCTTTTTCATTTACTCCACAAAAAGCCATTTAGTTTTTGAACCCTAACGACATAACTTTAAAGTCTAAAATTAGATGGATTTTTACCAGTGTGCATGTTATGACAGTGGTTTTACTTTAACAGAATCGAGGACCAGATATCCGCGCCATTTTTACGCGCATGCGTGGCTCGAACTGCGCGCGCGCACATCAAAGCGCTATGTATGTCAAGGAGACAAGTGTATTGGAGAAAAATTCGCGAACCTTGAAGCGTTAGATTAGAATTAGGACTGTCCGAGTTTATTTATTTTATTAGTCTTGGTTAAAAAAAGAACGAACTGATGTGGGTGACTGAAATAGGTGGCTATGGAAGGTCAGGTAGTAGGAGCCTTGATGGACGCATGAGTGCTTGTGCTGACGGTTATTGCAAGTGATATATTTGATTTGATTGAGTCATTGATGGTAGAATAAATATTTTTTGGAACAACTTCGGTGGTCTTATAGTATAGGTTTGCTCTTTGGTATGTCTCCATGCGATCAAGTTGGATACAAGCTGAGAATGATTGGGAAAGAATCTCATGCCGGTACATCGGTAAAGGGGCAGGTATCAATCAATTAGCGTGAGCCCACTGCTGCACATAGACCTCTCGAGTCATGGTTCCTGATCCTCTACACCCAATCTATCCCACCCAACTCAATCACCAGTCTTTCTGGACGAGGGTCGTCTCACCTTCCGTTAGGCTTCTCACCATATCTACTCTACGACTCGTTTGCTATAAGGTAAGGTAGAGCTAAACTGCTGCTGCAGCTAAACACAAATTACAGAAGACAAAAACGTGCTGACTATTAATTTTCTAAAGGTAAACTCACTATAGTTGACCCGTGACTCGAACCTACAATGTCACGATCGCACGTAAGCCTAGGTCATGTCACGACACCAACAAACCAATTTACTATTCACTATTGTACAATAAGTTTTTACCACGTAACGTAATTATAATGTCACCTGGCACGCGTTCTAAATACAAAATTCTAAGAACACAGATAATAAATTTTCATTCAATATTCATTAATTACCACAGATATTCTACTAATATTCGAGTGTGTAATCCCATCCCCTACCAAGAATAATGTTCTAGAAAAGAAGGGTTATAATCAGATATCAGACTTTCCAGTGTTTCTACCAATCCTTTTCTGTCACTCAGAACGATGATTTACTTGAGTAAAAAAGAGCACAAGAAGTGAACGCCTTGTAGTTCACATTTAAACCCTTATAGTAACCTCTTAAAAGAAAACTTGTGAATATCATATTGGTAAAGTAATTAGGTGTAACATGTGTTTGAGTCACCACTGCCATTCACAAACATCCTCGCGTATCAGACTACTGATAACTCAGATATACTGATAATGGACACAAATATTGTAATCTATGATCATTTTAAAATAATGACCCTGAGTTTTTTGTTCTTTACTTTTTTCGTAGTCTATGATAAGGCACTGTGAAGTTCGTATTGCAATTTGCATTCAAATATTACTTCCATTTTTATTACTATAATTAAATACTTTTTTCTCACACACGTAGATGTAATTGTGTAAACAAAGAAACACTTAGGGCCAAAAAATACAATTTCTTGCACACAAATATTTGTACTGCGGAAATCAGTACAAATATTTGTGTGCAGTCGAATGCTTTATGGCTACGTGACGCAAGTACTTTATACAAACATCATTTTATTGGCAGGTACATGTTATTATTCAAAAATAATAATCGTTTACAAATATGTCAGCTCGAAGCAACTTCTGTCGTTACCTGTTAATAATTATATTGCAGTATTTTGCCATTTATTTTCACAATATTAGCGCCAATATAGAAAGCGCGCCTCGGTCGTCCCAGTGAGTTTGATTTGTGAAAATGTTTCATACATGATTTATGAACGCATTAATTGCTTGCGGTGTTAATCAATAATAAAGTTATGACAGACTTAATTGATGTTTCACTATCAATATACATATTAATGGCGGTTTCAATGAGTTCAAACGTGGTCGAAGTAAACTCACCATAGAGTTTAATTACGTAACTTTTTAAGAAGCTTTTAAACTATTTTGTTTTCCATTTCGATAAAATTCGAAATTAGAATTCGCTGCAGCGCTGAATTATTAAATCAACGTCTATACACTCTTTGATAAGGATTCAAACAAGCAGCGCTATATTATTTGTAAGGTGTAGTTTTCCCGCTTAAAGTTATATAAATTTCCATATTTTCTGTGTGTTTCTTTCAATGCAGTGAAATGGTTAGAAAATTTTATATATACAATATCTTGTATTTGAATTGTATTTTTTTGAGTTGAATTGCAATACTCAGAGATACAATACGAACCATCTTTGTCATTTCTTTACTTTTAGTGCCAAATTCCATTGAGTAGATTATTTATAAACTAACTTTTTATTATGTTTATTTATATCTAGAGATGGGCCGAGTACTCGGTTGCTACTCGGTACTCGGCGTACTCGGCGGGTTTTTTGATACTCGTACTCGGCCGAATAACTCGGTTTTAATGCCGAGTATACTCGGTTTAGGTAAAGCAATATATTTAGGTTGTTGACGTTGACGCAAATAGCTCACAATTTTGAGATATTTCCAGCATGTTGGCTTCTGCTGTTGTGTTTTTATTTTTGTTTTTTTTTTGTTTCGTGTTCCATCTCTTTTTCTATTTTCTAGATTTTTATAAATTTAATATCTTTCTATTTATTATTCATGTCGCATGCCCTCCACATAGGAGCCAGTTGAAAACTAGCGTCAGGCACTTGTGACTAATACCATGCAGTTGTGCCTGATACCATGCAGAACTGACCCTTTTTTTGGTGTAAAAGAACAATTGTGCCTGATTAACTTGTTTGCGTGTGTCAGTACACAATTAATTGTGTAATCGGTGCTGCACTAAAATAAAAGGTTTTTCTTTTTTTTCTTCTTTCAAAGTTTCATTTTCCAAACCTTTAAACTCTTCTGTGTGCTTTATTTTAACATGGCTTAACATTGCTGTCGTAGAAGCCTTCCGTCCAATACAGCTACGTGAAATCAGAGAATTGCATAAGGTGCATTTCACTTTCGTTTTATCTTCTTCAATTTCGTCGTAAAACGTCCAAATTCGGAATCTTTTATGTGAAGTCATCACAATCAATTGTTAATTAACAAACTTTTTCAATTATTTATTTACTATGACGTGCAACGCGACGTATTTGTTTGTAAACTAGCAAGCGACTGATAGATGAAAGGCGGGGGCGGGGTGAGGGGTGTTTCAACGCGAGCCGGCCGCTCGTGCCGCGCGAATCTGTTTGTTCTTGTTTACGCGCCCGAAACGGGGATTTGATTGAACCGAGTTACTCGGCCGAGTACTCGGTAGGAAAAAAATTGAACCGAGTAAAACTCGGTACTCGTTACTCGGCAAAAGTGCTACTCGGCGCATCTCTATTTATATCTATGCATGATTTTGTATGAAAAATTCCGGCTGGTCATGCTCGCTAACGTCCGTACTGTCGGAACGTACGTAAGTATTATATTTATAACTTATGGGATTCGCTAGATAAAAACTTTAACCCATCATGTGTCCATTGAACTCTGCGCTATGGAAAATAAAATCTATATTACTCTGGATAAATATAAACCGTTGAACTATTGGAGTCACTACTAGCACGTGTCTGCGGTTCTGCCCGTTCCCGTGATTCATAAGACCAGAGTTCCCGATACATATACTCACGCCTGTAAGTCCCCGAAGGGGTAAGCAGAGGTGTTTTAACACCCACATTTCGCCAACTATGATTTTCAGTCCTACGTAATAGGGGTGAGCCTATTGCCGTCAAATGGGTATTAGTTATGAGCAGTATGTTTATTATCAGATGGAGATCTGTCCCTTAGTTGCCTGCTATGACACCGACAAGAAGAGATGGGGGCCTTATTCTAGTCCACTTTTCTAGAACCAACCCGATAGTTTTTTTCTTTTATTATTATTTTGTCATTTACCTAACTAAATTATACCATATCATTTTAAATTCCATTAAACTTATCACTATCCTAGTAGAATTCTAGTAAAGAAGAGAAATACAATGAAATTTAGCGAAAGTGAGTCCTTGATAAACTTTCATCCGCAAGAATCTGCGTTGGATCTGTATTTCTTCTTCTTGAAGAATATTCACGCCTTCTTGTGCTTATCCAATATTGATTTCAATTGAGTATTTGACTGACTAGTCAAATTAGTAACTTTTTACTAAACGTCAAAACGGCAAGTTATAAGGAAAATGTATGAAAAAAATATTGTGACGTCATAATGTTCAATAGTCAAATCATTTACTATTAAAGGTTGCATGGATGATTAAAAATAAATAAGAACGCTAAATTAAGAACCGACGCTACTGTTTTCACTCATTTACTATTCTTAATTTAATAAGTTCAGCTAATTAATTTATTTTAACTACAGGAAAATACCCAATTGTCGCGTCAGGATTTCAAGCGGTATAATCTCTGCTTTGCCTTTTTCATTCATCTTCATTTATTCTTCCTGGACATACAATTCGGTCTTACAATTTGAATTTAATTTTGAAGCATTTTTCATGCGAAATATTCAAATCGATTTAAATAGAAAAAAAAAGAGTCTTGAATGAGAAATTTGGATTGGTTAGGGCGATGTCTGGTAGCTTAATGGTCAAAGCATTGCCCCTGTAAGGCAAAGATCGCGGTTTTAAGCCCCGCCTAGACCTATTCATTTTTTTCTATTACAATCGATCGGTCTTACAGTTCATTGATGTGTTAGATCTTCTTCTTCCCTTAATTCCGTCCACACCCAGCCTTATGTCTTCCTTTTGGCAATAATGTCATACCTAGATATCATCCGAACAATTATTTCTTGTCAAGTTTTTGATTGGGTCTATTATCAAACTTCTTATAATTTAACGGTGTTCATTTAAAAGGAAAATTAATAACAAAATTATACGAATTGATTTCCGAGAATACCAATAAATGATGTGTCAGATAAATTGAAATATCTCACGGTTTAATTTTCACAAGATTAAGTTCAGTACCTAATGTGATCTTTCAGGCGTGAAAATAATCACTCAGAATATTTTTATCGAGTCAATTTATTATTCTAAATCATGATTTAAGTATTAAGTTTAAATTAGATGAGATGATTTTTTATTTGCATCCAGCTTTTTTTTTAAAATCAGTAGAGTGACTAACCTTTAAAAAATGTGAAGTACCTACCAAGTGAAATAATTACCTGATGACGATGAAGACGGCAGTACTTTTTGAAAAAAATATGTACATTTAGCGCGAAATACCCACCATTTTGATTTTCAAACTTCAATTTGCACTTTTTAAATATAACATGGTAAAATGACAGTTGTGTGCTTTGGCCAACATTGATGATACTATGTAAAGGAGAGCTAGCGAGAAGTGGAAGGAATTTTAGGGTGAAATAGTAAAAAAATAAGTAAATTGTAGAGCTATTTCTTTAAGTATTCTGAAATTATTGATAGCTGCCACCGATGACCATTCGCTAAATATAGTCATAACAGATAAGGAATCGTCTAAACATCTCATTAAATATTAAAATTTGCTTCATCGACGTAATCGCGGTGACGTCCATTTAAAATAATACTTTCTCTCTCGGCGCGCGCTTCGCGTCGCGTGCGCGTCTACGCGGAAGCTTGCGCGCGCACTGATTTATGCCCTATCTCATAAATGACACTAAAATGTTCGACTATTATTTATTACCTGCCCTTTCTATTGCTTTGTGGATTTTGAAATTTAAGCAATACAATTTATTATAGAAGGGATGGCAAAGGTGTATAGCCAGCTCTTGATAGTTGACGTCACAAAATTAACACTGTTCACTTAAGTTTTCGTTATTCCTTTTTAAAGAAAAGAAAAAAAACTATAATAAAACAAACCAACCACTAGTTCTTAAAAAAAAAAACATTCAAACACCATTTGACGTTTGACCGGTAGAGCCATTCCACATGGCTATCTCTTTCTCTAACACGCAAGATGACATTAGTTAAAAGAACACAATAATCTGTACATAATTCATTCTAAGACATTATAAAAGTTTTAAATCATTCTACAAGATCGCGTGTCATCTCCATCATTAAGATTCGGCACTACTGCATCAATTACTGTGACATTCGAACTAAGTCTTACGCCTCACAGTTTTAGATGAAAATTCGGCTGGCAAAAAATATATGTACTTTCAAACACTGCATGTACGATGGGATCACATGCTCTTTGGGAACGGAGAAATGACTTTCTCTTGTTAACAATAACTTTTATTTTTTAATTTAGTTAGCTCATCTATTGCGAAATGAGAGCTTGTAACACGAACGTTATCGTGACGATTCTAAAAGAAATCTTTTATTGTTAATGGGTAACATCGAATTGCGTGTATCTACGCTACGCTTGCAACACTAGAGGTCTCCTCGTACGTTACCACTTGCCAGTAACCAATCCTCCTAATAAAAAGTTGTACAAACTACAGTCTGGAACTAATCTCAATCTCCCAAATATCACAAACGAACAAGATTTCAAAGAAAACAGCGCCAATTCTTGTAATGACAATTTTTTCTAAATTAGGGCCCGAGCGTACCTAAACGAAAATTGTGCTAAGAAAAAACCATTTTTGACATTTTATTTGATTTTGACAGACTGAGACATAATTTTGAAGATTTTTCCCTACTGATATAATATCTAACAGTGATAACTATACTCTGTCCATCCGTTTATTTTCTTTTTGACAGCTCCAACACAATGGTAGATATAACTTTGTTCTAGCGTCAATACCTGAAACTCCAAAAAATTAGCGCCATTCATTGACAAGCTCACGCCAGACAGAAAGCAATTTTAGGGATGGAGTTAGTCGATTGACTGTGTTTTTATTATAATTACTTGAAAATGTTACAATCGAAATCTACTACAAGAACATTTTTTTTTAATTACTGCGTTACTGCCGGTTTTTTTATTAACATCTCGTCACACGGGCACCATGAAAGGATTTATCAAAGGTGCGTTGTTGTCTTTTAAATCGAAAACCACCACAGGTATATTCCACAATGTGAATTAGGTATGTTTTGGAGATTAGAGTGTGCGTTACGGCCCACAATCAGTTTATGATAAATGTATAAAATGTACAGACACGAAATACCTGTTTTATAGATATATAGATATAGATTTTAGATAAAACTACATAAAATCATGAAATCATCCGCATTTATTGATCGAGGTTAAGTTTTAAATTATTGTGCAATCATTACTTCCATGATTCCATCTATCAAAAAGAAAATTAAGGAATGGACAGAGTATAGTTACAAGATATTGTAACAGGTATTTCTTCGTCGTTAATGCGAGTATATTATATCCTTGCACCATCATGTTTTAATTATTCCGAGAATGTGCAGATTATACCTGCGGAAGCAGGAAGATTGTAAACGGTGAACAGTTAAATATGGTTTACGAGAGGCCACAGACTGCAGTGCACTGATGCTGCCAAGGAAATTCATAGGGCTGGCTCAAACTGCAACTTGGTATTACCTACATAAAAATGTAAAAAAAAACGATCAATCATAAATACCACAGATTATAACTCAAAGGTACAGATTATAAAATACTCAAGAGGAATTTTCCTTAAAACCTTGCTAGTGTAAAAACTCTTTTCATTCATTCATTCATTCATCCAAAGTCTGCACACTGCTTCCTTCCACGATATGGTTTGGCAATAGTTTTGTTTTTATAAGGGCGACCGAGCGACGTCCGACTTCACAACTCCGAGAGAAAAGCTTGTACCAGAGTCTCGACCGATCGTCAACAGATGTTTATCGGCTTACAGATGAGGTTTTCTTTGATCGCGAAAGTGTTGTAGTCCCTATTACGTAATAACTTCTATTAAGTATACGCTTCTATATGCATTTTCGAGCACGGTACATTCCTTTTTTTTTTTATTCTGTGCAGCAAGATGGTGAGTGATTATATTTTTCATTGAGAAACCAGTCTAAAAGTAAACGTCAGTTAGTATCATATCGAGTTGCAATTTCACTATGGCAACACCATCTCTTCAAGAATTATCCGGCTCTTACAAAACGATCTATACCGAATTATGTCATACACATTTGAAATGTATTCGATATTTAGCACAAGACGGACTAACATCGAATACAAGCTACAACTACTGGTTTGCCTTGTCTGAATCTCGACGTGAACATGCTAAATGCGCTTTATATCTAGTTTATTGCTCGGCCGATGCATTACCAAGTATTTATTACTTTCCAGTAGTTTATGGGACGGTTAGTACTTACCTAAAGGCGCTTTTACGTGTATTGGAGTCCTAAAGTTAAAATAAATAATTTATCTGTGGTTGTTATAAAAGATGGTTATAGAACGTTACAATTGCGTACAAGTTTTTTTTTAATAATTCGTCTGATTGTTATAATAAAACATTTCTGATTGTTTTTAAATCAAGTAGCCACACATTATAACTTATTCTCAACATGATCGATATTACACTGTATATGGTAGATATTAATGTCTATTGCAAAGTATCACAAATATCTTCGATTTTTTGAAGAAATTTGAAAACCAATAATGCAATGTCTTGAGAAAACCATGTTTATCAACGATATGAGAATTAGCGGGACGAAATTTCTGTTGAACTGTGATGTGATGGATAAACGATTTCGTGCTTCAATAGAGAAGGAGTTGGAGACCGATGTTCGAGACGAGAGACCAATGACCAAGACGAGACACCAATGACCGAAACAGGAGACCGATTTGCTGTATTGCATACCGACAATACGACACAAGACAGCAAGATCGAATTCTCGATCAGTATTGTAGAGTAGGCGATAGAATAATTGATTTCTGGAATATTAAATACGCCATGCCTGTGGTGACCTGTCTGATGATAGAAAGTAGAATCTTCTAAAGTAATACTTACACATTTATATCAGACATTGTTTGATTAGGTCAGAAAATATTGAAACGGACTTTCTAAAGTATGTTATTTTAACAGTATATCTAAGGTATATTGAATTAATATAGCATTATACGATTTATATTTTTTTAATGGTGTATTCATCACGTACGAGTAATTTATTTTATTACGAGTATTACTTATAGCTCAAGAATTCGCAACATATACTTGAACTTGATAAGATAGTCATGAACATTACAAATTGAAAATCTGTTATTTGGACGATTATTTTTAAGTTTCTATCTTGATTTACTAGACCGATATTTCAGTCGCTATTTAGAAGCAATAACCTATGCAAAATGATCTGACTTTAGCAAAAAAACCGCTACTAATAAATGCATAATTCCGTGTTACATCAGCCATCCATAATAAGTAACCGGTAATCATTTTATTCTTTCTGTAGTCTAGGAATAGTTGCACTTGACTGCACTCCATATCGTCAAGTTACGTTGGCAAAACACTGCCAGAGATAGCTGCAAGGTTATAAGATAAGCTATCGGCACTGAATTGTGATTTTATAAAATGTAATTATAGATTATTTGTTGTGACTTGTTGTAGTTTGACTGACTGACATTAGAATTGGAATAGTCTAGAATAGATAGTCTCAAAATTTTAAATAAGAAGACTTCTTTATTTGAAAATTATAACAAATAACGTCAATATTTTGTGTACGTTAGAGTTAAGCGACACTAGTCTCCATACTATTGCAAAGTATCTACTAGCAAGTATTTTCCGCAATTTCTTGCAGAGGAACTGTTTCCACTGACTGCAATTACTCTATTATGCAGGTTACAAACGACTTGTATTATACAGTAATTGCAGTCAATGGATACAGTTCCGCTGCAAGAAATTGCGGAAAATATTTGCCAGTGTACACTCTGCGTAAGGGTATTTCTCTTAGATTTATTATCTCAAAAGTAAATTATTTTTCAGTATGATGAGAAAGGTGTATCATTATCTTCTACACTAAAATAACAGTATTCGATATTTACTTAATATTAGTTTACAATACGCAAATTATTATAGGAAACCCGTTCCTTTTAAAAGATTGCTAGCGACTTCCTAAATATCCTTAAGTTACTTTAGCATAAATTCTACGTACCTACCTAATAAATTTTCCGTAAAAAATATCGTATATAAGACAATGAAAACCTTATCATAAACCTTTTTGTGATTTCGTACAAGTAGAGAAACAGTAATGTAAAAGTGTCTTTATTTTATCCTATGTAATGATGATAAAACGTTATTAAAAGAGGCTTGTTTTTGTTAATTTAAAAATCCATGTAAAAATATTTGCTTTTAAATTTCGTGCTTTAATCTTTACGTTTTTCGCATACCTCGATAGTTATGGCTTATAATATTCGAATGCGTCACTGCGCCATTAAAAATGTTAAAATAATTTAAATTTCGAACATTGTGGGTTAATCCACAGATTACATTTTCTTGTCGTCATCTGCTTGCCCTTGTTCCAATTTTTTGCGATCGTTGCAAAAATGTCTCTTCCATACTTTCCTGCTCTCAGTCAATATTTTCCTCGCCATCTCCTCCTTCTTTAAACCTCTTTCTGCTTCTAAAGCCTTGTATATACCTAAACGGTATCATCGAAATATAAATTACTTACTTTTTCTTCTTGGATGGCATTTTATCGACCGCAGATATCCGATTATCGACACATTTTATTCCATTTTCCTACGAGGATCCTTTCCTACGATTCCACTTTCTTCGAAAATTTACCAATTTCAGAAAAGAAAAAACTACCGCGATACGTCGTTTTCCGCATTGGCGCCAAAATGCAAGTTAATAGACGTAAACTTTTTAAAATTAATTTAACGCGTCTGACACGATTGTGTTGACAGCCCTAAAATATTATTTTATTATTATTTAGCAGGAAGGCAGTGGTGGTCGACTGATAGTGCCTGACGAGACCACTTTCAGTTGCCAACTGTATTTGGACTTCAATCAAATTGCGATGGTTTGTTTTTTGCTGATCTTGGTGTTTTTCGAGTACCAGGGCGACATAACTTACCACGAGTTATAACATCTTGACTACAAAGTCGTATTATGATCAGATATTAAGAGCAAATCAAACGTTCTTATTTTCTTAATTGTAATACTGTCCGAAGAAAAGGTGTGTGCCAAATATCAGAACAATCGAACAGCAGGCAGGGAGGGGGGAGGGGGAAGCAAGGAATTAACATAATTTTGAGTACTTTGTTCATCCATATCAATTTGATGCAGAGTGTACAAACTTGTGTCTATGAATACTTCATACATTCGCTAAAAGATACAACATATCTAATTCGATCACACCGCAATCGCCTTGTAAGTCTTAATGCCTTTTTGAGTTCAAAAATTATAATCAAATAAGTATACTTCAATGTAACAATGTTCGCCTTTTGTTTGTTAATATTTCATTCAGCTGAACCTTGAGTAAAATTCGTAAATTTTGTGAATCATCGTTCAGATGGAGTGTTCTTTGTTGGTTTTATTGCGCAATGCGTTCAAGAAAATGCTAAAAATATTAGGTCTGAAATTATCCTAGTGTCGTTTTTATGGATATACTGCTAGACAAACAGTTCAAAACAATGATAATGTTATATTTCTGGTGTGGAATTGTCATCGAATAGGGTGGGATGTCATTGCACAGGTACATCTCGAAAAAAAACTCTTATAGCGAGATTCATTCTCTTAGGTGATATTATCGACTACTACTGGATATTATCGTAACCAAATCCAGCGTATTTTTGTTATTCTTATTATTCTTAATAGATATTTCTTTATTAATAACTTCTGCATAGACCAGCCGCAATTTTTCCAGCGTCAAGTGATTAAAAAATATAATTAATTGATACTTATCTTTTTTTTTTAATTTATTACGACTCTTACGTAAGATGTTCATCTTGTAACTAAACAAGGACTCTACGAAAAAGAGACCAGGCGGTCATAAATTGATAATTTAAACTAACCAACAAATACAATCAGCGGTGTAAAAACTATAGCGCCATTTAACTCGATAGTTACGCCATCTATCGAGGACCGAATAATTTTTATCTTACTCTGCCGATTTTAAAGTTACGGCGAAGTTTAATGCATGAAAAGAATAGGTAGGTAGGTTGGTACTATCGCTTTACTTACCTGCCAACCTTCGCGACTGACCTTAGCTCAACAAAGAAACTATATAATAGTAATTAAACCTATTTTAACATGTTCTGGTAACATTTATAGTAAAGACATTCACTTTCAATAACCATTTATATAAATAGACATTACAGAAAAAAATTACAGCCAATGTTTTCATTGGAATCATTTTTATTACTGCGCAATACTTAGATAATACGCAAGGCCAGGTATTACAGGTGCCTTGGTTAGATCAGAATCCTCATGGTTATAAAAAATATTGCCTAGTCATTTATAAAAAATGACGAATGAAATGAAAAAAAAAACGAATTATAAAAAAAAAAAAATTTAGTTTTTTATTATTATTATTGATGTTTACTGTGTCTAACTATAAAATTATTCAGATTATCTCATGGATCTCGTGTATATTATAAAGATAAGAAAAATACTAAGTTACTAAACGAAATCGAAAGCGAATTTAACATTATGATTCTTTGCAAAATTAACTCGTTTTACGATTTTAAATGCGAAGATTTGCATCGTTTAACTAGTTTTTAAAGTTTGCTGTGTTTTATTTATAAGTAATGGTGGAAAGTTTGGATCTTGAAATGCGTGCGCGACTTTCGTGTGACGCCTTTGCTACGCATTCGAAATCACACTCCGATTTATCTATGTTTATGCTCGAACCTATTGTTATTTTACGCTGTAATATCATTATACATTGTAAACTTCCGTAAATGAAGTATCTAATAGGCAACACAAGGTTAGTTTACAAGGCCTTTACAAGAATAACGCTATACAAACGTATTTTTTTCTACACCTTCAAATTCTGGATGACCTTGCAAATTTTCTAGTGATGCATAAAGGTTTTATGATTTTTATAAAGTTGGTACGAAAAAGAAATAACAACTTGTTTATGGTTGTTATAATTATTTTTAAACCAAGACATGGGTGACGGCTCTGAAAATTAACGTCTTATTTCTAAGGGAATTTAAATTAAGTTAAACATGAGCATTTTAAAGTCAAAAAGACACAGACCTCCAAATTAAACATTAACGTTGTTAGTTTTATATGAAATTACGTTGCATTACGTCATATTTTGTTTTCGTGTTCACGGCCGGTATAAATATTTTATGATAATTATTTTGGTTCATTTTCCTGACAATAAAGCATTGCCCTTTCAAAAAACTAATGTTTAAAACAGCGTTGTTTGTGGAAAATTCAAATAAAGAATGAAAGTAAACGTGGTCTCGGCTCCGTGCGAATTCACCAAGTATCCGATGCGGTATTATTTTAAAAGCATAAGTGTTTTTAAAACTTAACAGTCTTGTGTTCATTTTTATACCGAAGTTTATTTTATCACTTTACATAATTAGAGCTTGTATTCATTTGATTATTATTTTAGTCGAGTGGTCCTTATCTACTGAATTTGTTTAAACGTCTTTGTAAACCATTTTTCGCCAAGAGTTTTGATATTTTTGACAATATTTTTAACAAAGAAAGGATCGTAACTCAAGTAATTCTCTTAAATAAACGTCAAACAACAGATAAGTACTCACCAAGTCCAAAACGCAATCCAAAGGTTCACTGATCCGTCCACATGCACACAATAAAAATATTACAAATAATCAGTTAGATCCAAAAGGAAAATATAAAGGTACTCCTTGTAATCACTGGCAACACTCCTGTCACTGTCAGACAATTTTTTAAGAACACACACTTTTGATATTCAAAATATAGTTCCACACCGAAGGTTGGTCGTAACGTGTTCGGGGAGATCGGGTCTGTCCGGAGCGCGCACGTACGTCCTCTCAGTGCGGCGGCCCACGAGTCACTGAACTGCTGCACAACCGCGCCCCCGTCAGCCGGTGGATGCTCGCGTATATTTTTACGACTTCTCTGACTGTGTGTTATCATTGTCAAACCCTGAAATGGTTGTGGATTTAAGAAATTAGGTCAAACGGTTAGTGCGCAGAGCAGCGATTCCCTCAACTAAACGGTTTTTTTTGTTTTTTTAAGCATGTCACGACAATTTCTCGCTGGATATGATACGTAGGAACAAACGTATTACGTGCTACTAAGGTAGCAAATAAACTCCTGATAATCAGTGAGGTGATATTTAGAAAAGAAAAAGAAGAGTAGGTAGAGCTATTATCCAAGACAAGATTGAAACTACGAAAGCCACTTTCTGGAGGTATAGGTGTCCTATGACATTTGAAGATAAGAAGTAATCTTATCCAGGATATCTCTGTACTGCTATTTCCATCTATGTATCTCTATATTGTACCTAAATAAATCCAGGTAGCTTAATATGCATAGCACTACCCCGTCCCAACTACAAATTCGTATCCATAGGCTCTACCATTTAGACTTTCCATTTCAGCTCTACCTAAATCGAAATATGTCTGCTAAATGAAACGCTACTTCCTATGAGAAATTTATCAAATGGATACTTTAGTTTTGAGTTTATGTGGCAAGTGTTCAGACAACTGCAGGTGGTTAGAAAAAAACAAGTAAAGAAAACTCTACAAGAAGCGTCATAATCTGACAATGGTTCGGCGATGAATCCACTGGTCTTCTAAAAAAGTCGTAGATACGTCCACTTTAAAATAATATTAATATAATATGTTCAAGCTGACTATTCGTCTCGAAGAAAAAATTGTGATTGGATTTTGAATGTTTCAATTCACATAACAGAAGGTTGCAACGACTCTACATAAGGTCCCGAATTCAAAGTCCGAGTTGAGCAAATTATTATAATTTTAAAAGCGTTCTCAATATTTAATTTTTAAAGGAGTACTATTAACTGAAATCATTAATATTTTTGTTAACTCCTCTAGCTAAGCTAAATTACTTGTGCTTGGAGTGAGTCCACTTATGTTATATATTTTCCAGAATTCGAATATCATGTCCACTAAATATTTCTTTTTCAAATTCAATTTTTTTTTTGTTTTTTTTTTTTTTCAAAAAATCGTTCATTCCATAAAAATATTAAATTTGTTTGGAATCGTTGTTCCCCTACCGTGCAGTGCGTGACATGGCAACTACTGAGAAACACTGCCAAAAAAACTCAGTAGGAATCCTTTTTTAAAAAAAAACGTCATCATGTATGTACAATCATTTTCTTGTGTTGACTTAGAGCTACTTAATCCCAAGCATTTTTGTCATTCAAATAGTCTGAAATGTTATAATATGCTCTGCTACACAATTTGTCCATAATTGTTGTTTTAAATTTATTTATGGACAATGTTCTAATTTCATTGGGAAGTTTATTGTAGAATCTAATACATTGCCCCATAAAAGAGTTGCTTATTTTTTGGAGATGACTTAAAATGTGGCATTAAACCCACTTCTGCGCACCCTTCTTCGACACATAAGCGTGAATATACCAAAATAATCTCGCGTATTCATCGTCTGAGTGCAACCTTCACTGCTCTTACGCAGCACTTTCGAATACGTCACGACACGTCGAATGATATTGTTTAATGTACGGAACGTAACAACAGCCAATCACCCAATTAAATCCACAAGTGATTCACGAGAGAACCGCTCACAAAAACACACGATTTGGGGGGAAAAACTGAACAAAAAAAACGGTTTTTTATATTACGCTAACTGTACCAAGCATGGTGGGGTATACACCTGAGGGAACCATCCTGAGACCCGATACCCAGGGTCATTTTCGCCGGCGAGTGATATACCTTGAAGCAAATGCTTTAGACAGTCTTACTCCCCAGGATCTAAAAACCCTATTAGGATGTAGACGGTATTCCCGTTTAATTGAGCAGTCCGAAAGGGGAAGTACCTCCGCCCTACAGAAAAAAGCGGCTATAATAACCTCGTGTTGTGTTTCCAGCGGTGAGTAGAGTAGCCAGAGTTCACTGAAGAGGTTTTGTGCTGTCAGTTGGAAGACCTAAGCCTATTCCTGCTTTGTCTTCTACACTGACGGCATAAAAACTCTCTGTGTTTACAGGATCAGCAGTACGAGTGTGACTCCCCTGGTGTTGACACATCCATAGGCCACGGTAACCACTTAACATCAGGTGGGCCGTGTGCTTGTCTGCCACCGGTACCCGAAACGACGCGCAGTTTTAGTCGCTTGAGTCCGAAGTAACGAGCCCCACCGAAGTAACCATTTTACCAAAATTTTTGAGGCCCAAATCAATCTAATCGCATGTTAGTGTGCTAGACAAGCAGATCAGCTCTTTCATCTCAGGTTTGGAAGATCAAGTGGCCGATAGCCCGCAGAGCAATTATAACAATAAGCGGGTGGAAGACTCCAGTGCAACTTTAGACGCAACTGCGAAATCGCATCTCTGTATGTGCGGGGTGATGACCAGCTGTCACTGTTGCTCTGCCTTGCATTACTGAAATATCCTTAAACTTTACAGAAATTTTCTCGTTTTTTTTTCGTCCATCCTTTTTAATACCACTTAGGTGAACAGGAGGTTGAGGAGGTGGAACACCAGAGGCTTACACTCGTGCTGTAGTTGCTTGGGAAAAGCACAGCAGACAGATCATTCCTTGGCCCATCGTCACTGTGCTCGAACTACTCGTCTCTAAACATCCCTTTTAATATCTTGGTCACTAGATCATCAGTACAATTATAGTTTTTATTACTTTATATTAAACTCATGAGTGGGTGTTCACCTTGACATTATTTGTTCCAGAATTCAGGAAAAAAGTCGTTTAATTTGCACTGAATTTCGTTTATTTTGTATTTCGCTCAGGCTTGATAAATGCTGAAATTTTAGTTTCTCTACATGGTGCTGTTTAGATTTTTTGTACAACGACAGACGGATTTTCCAGTTCCCGACGTTTCAAATACTTTTCAGTAGTCATAGTCATGGGGAGACTAAAGTAACCTAGGGAACATTTTAAATTTTTGGTTTTACTATATTTAGCAGTTATCTAAGTACGACAAAATGAGCTCAAGTATGTGCTGTGTTTTTTCTGGTAAGTTAAATGTCGGGAACAGTGCAGATAATAAAATAACACGCATAAACATTCGACAGTATATTATTAATACAAGTTAGTCTATATCACTTCTAATTCAAAAAACTGCATTTAATTCAGACAACAATAAATAATTGAAACCGTCAAAACTATTTATTGTTCATACTTTAATCTGAAACCAATTAAGAACAAGCCGATTCGTAGCGAGGACATCCGAGTTGCAGCGAAGTTGATCGAAGGCCTCCGATCGTTGCCGAATACGCACGAAGTTTGGCGGAGTGAGCCGATCGTTCGCGGCCGCCAGCGAGGCCGCGGCCGTAGCGCGGGAAGCGCGTCACTTCAAGGTGAGTTCTTTTCCCGCCAAACTGCGTCACACTGAGTTTGTATTGTAATAGTGATATATTAATTAAAAATACTACAATATTAAACAATTTGTTTGTTGTAATGTTCTTGGATGCATAAGATTTCGGGGTAACGATGCTAATGACAAGGTTACGCGTGCAAGAGCAGTGCGCAGTTGTAACATTAAAATATCCTTACATACTCGCAAACAATGAGTTTTCAAACTACCTCCAGAAGATCGTAAGTTGAAAACCTTGTAGTTTTAACCGACTGCTACGAAATCAAAGAAGGAAGGTTAATACTTATATTTGATCTGTATGTCTGTAATGTCTTTCATTTTTTTTTTCATTTTAAATTTAAGAGCCTCGCTCTTGTCTGTGGAGTAACTTCCATTCATTCCTATCCATCGCTCTATTCTTGACTTCCTGATACGACATGACGTTAACCTTCTCCTTCTCTATATTTTTATAATTATGAGGTACTTGTTGTAAGCGCTGAGGCATAATATTTCCCTGTGGCGTTTCGACACTAGGTGTCGCTCGCATTGAGTAAAGAGTCTATTCTTCAATTTTCCTTCATTTCCTATAGTCTCTACGGAGTTCCAAGATCCACATTGGTTCAGTTCTGATGTTTTTATGGTAAGCATGACCTAAATCGACATCTAGGACTATCTCTAGGTAAAAGATTACCCTGGAATAAATTGGAATATAGAAATCTTAACGAACAACATATTTCAGATGCGTGGATTTAGTATCATTGTGTGTTCTGAAGTCATTTACATCATGAGCCTTTGAAATTACGTAGAGACACTGTTCTCTGTGACCATATTTTAACGCTGCTGTTATGGCAAATATTCTGGTGAGCTCTTTTCGTTAGGCCCACCCTCTCCTTGCCTATACTGCCGGATCTATAAATATTTGCACTGTACGGGAATCGAATTTGCTACCTCCAACGTAGCAGTTGAACGCTCTACTGCTACGCCACTTACGCACATGCAAAATTATTAAATTAATCTCAGAATTCTCGCCACTTTCTCATTTTTTCGAGGTAGTTTTGGCTAGTCGTCTTTTTTTCTTTTCTTCTGGTCAAATAGCAATACTTCAATTTCGTCAATGGGTTGTGTAAATCAGATGACAGTCGCTTCACGGAAAATTATCGGAATTCAGCCGGGTCACATTTAGACTGGAAAAACCAAACTCCAGATTTCGAAGGTGAATACCTCAGATGCAACCGGAATTAACATTGGGAAGCCGATGATGTAAAATACATAAGTCTGGTATCAATCAATCAATTAGCCCACTGCAGTCCACTGCTGGACATAGGCCTCTCCCAATGTGCGCCATTTCGTACGATCCTCTGCCTTCCGCATTCAGCCACCTTTTTCAGGCCATTGTTCCATCTGGCTAGGGAGCGTCCTACCGACAGTTTGCCTTTGCGGTCTCCACACTAGGACTCGTCAGCTCCGATGGCCATCGGTCCTTCGACAAACGTGGCCAGCCCATTGCCACTTCAGCTTGCTTATTCTTTGAGTTATGTCGGTAGCTTTGGTTCTTTATCGAATGAACTCGTTTCGAATCCTTGCAGAGAAACTCCAAGCAAGTTTAAGCAAGTCACAGTAGGTACCATAGATTTGATACCACAACAGCCTTCGTGTCTACCTTCAAACTAAATCTTAACATGAAGATGAGACAGAGCAATCGAAATTCTTCCCTAATCTGTCGTCGGTCACGCATTAGTATCTGAACATTGAACCATGATTTATAATACTCTAGCGAGATGATCACACGTGTAAATCAAATATAGTTGGTAGTTTTGGTATTTTAATGGATAATTTTAATGAACACCTCTAATGTATGGCTCTGAAGCAGGGCAGCTGCTAAAGCGGCACAAACTGGAACTGCTTGTTACAGGAATTAATACACTGCGGTGGATGCACGGAGTCACATCTAAGGATCGCATGAGGAACATTTGCATCCATAGCAACATTTATATCGTGACAACACAGACGAAAGTATCTGGCCATACCATCTCCGCCAGGTCCCAGAAGCAAGGATATAGACCCTAGAAGTACGATAGCCTGACGTAGAAATCACTACCATGGATGCCCAAGAAAGTCAAAATAAAGATGCCAATAGAAGACAAAAAAAGCTTTAGCTTCTACACTGACGGCACAGAAACTCTCTCTACTAACAGGGTTGGCAGCGCGAGTGTGACTCCCCTGGTGTTGCACACGTCCACATGCCACGGGAACCACTTTCCATCAGGTGGGCCATGTACTTGTAAACCTAAGTGGTATAAAACGAAGGAAAATATGATGAAAAGTAGGTAGTAAGCCCAGTGCTCCAAATTGCAAGCTTGGAATCGATAATAGGTAACTCTAAAATGAGTTAAAAAGAAAAAATATTAATAATGAGTACTGTTCTGCTATTCAAATAAATACATATGCCGCGCTTATATGTCACCCCGCATACGGTGCAGAATATTCCTTCAAGAACTAAGCGGTTCGCTGACTCTTACCTTTGTCGCACCATTAAGACCTGGAACTCCTTGCCACCTCACTTGCCGTCAAACTGAGCACCACCATTGTTAACATGGTACGTGTTTGTAATGGTGACCCTCTTTCCTGAGACTTTGCCTTCAGCTTACCATCAGGCGAGGTGAAGTCAAATTGACATCCATAATTCCATAATAATATTATAAATGCGAAAGTAACTCTCTGTCTGTCTGTCTGTATGTTACGCTTTCACGGCTAAACCACTGAACCGATTTTAATGAAATTTGGTGTAGAGGTAGATTAAACCTTGAAAAAGGACATAAGCTATGTTTGGTTGCGATAACCGACATCCACGCGGACGGAGCCGCGGGCAAAAGCTAGTATTCTATATAAAAAAAAAACTTTTTGGGTGCCCAATAGTAAATCAACCCGTAAGGGCACTCAAGTAACGCACACTTGCCAATTTAATGGCATGACGAAAGTTTACCGCACCAAAGCCTCGGGAAAGGTCGCTCTTAAGGCTGCCAGCTGCCCAGTGCCCTGAGGCCAAGTGTAAGTGCGATTGTGTTATGGGTGCGTACAATTATGACATGATTGATTTCGGGAAGTGCCTTGACAGTTAGCATCAGATCAATCTTGACTAACAAAGTAATCAAAATGGTGACCTATAATTTTGAGTCAAGTCGAACTGTTTTATTGATTTATATTGTATTATTATCCGAACTAAAGGCGTGTATCAAATATCGGAATTTTCAGTCGAAAGGAAGGTGTATATTTGTTGCTGACTGTACAGTGGAGCTTAGACGAGAGAAAAAAAAGACGGGTTGCACTCTGGGAGTGCCGGCAGAAGTGAAAACATTTTCTTTTTTTCTTTCTTCGTTATATACATAGAAAAAGATAAAAAACAACGTACCATACCATACCTATAATATAGCGCTAATCATAGAACCTATCACTTATTTTCTGCTAATTTTCTGTCAGAAGAAATTAATAAATTATGAAAAGAAAAGATAATCACAAAAAGTAATAAATTACAGAAAGAAAAAATAATCATAAAAAGTAATAAATTACAAAAAGAAAAAATAATCACAAAATGTTTCAGAAGGCCAGGTGGTTTGAACCCGATACTATCTGAAACTATAAGGACTCACAGTCGAAGTGCTTACCGTTTAAGCTACGACGCCATCTATCGTAACTTACAAAATAGATAGTCTGTACCTAATTTTGTATGACGTCAGTCGTCGGTTACGGTTCAAAGGTCAACTAATCCTGACGCTTCCTTAACATTTTACACCCATCCAACGGCAACGCCGCTAAAAAGTTTTCACTTCAAAAATAATTGAAAACGCGACCAGTACCTCACAGAGGGAATGTTTTGACCAACTGAGCTTCATGCATACGTCGTGGATGTTCTTATTTCTTCTATACATTCATTTCGGGGCGTTGGTGGAGACATCTAACGATATTCTTACGAGCTTTCGGAAAAAAATAATGATATAAAACACAGCTACAGTCTATCATTGCACCGCTTGCCATAGGTAGGGAATTCATCCTCACACATTGCGACTGCAAACAGTGCGCACCGTGCGGTTTGAAAGGAACTTCATCCCACGCACGTTCCAGTTGTGGAATGAACTTGCTGCTTTGGTTTCCCAAGTGACTACAATATGGGGTTATTTTAGAAGGGCATTAGAAGGTTTCTTCAGGGTCGGCAGCGCGAGTGTAACGCCCCGGGTTGCATACGTCCATAGGCCACGGTAACCACTTTCCATCAGGTGGGTCGTGAACATGTCTGCCCACCTAAGTGGTATAAAATATTAAAAAAACTAGCAAAAATAAGCATGCTAATTAAACAGACCTTTGCTACTATACCAAAACATTGCAAGCAATATTTTTTTAATTTAATTGCATTTCGCTTGACGTGAAGTCAGATTAACCAGAGGACTCTTTTTATACCACTGAGGTGGCAATCAAGCACACTGCCCACCTGATGGAAAGTGGTTACGTGTGCAACAAAAGAGGAGTCACACTCGTGCTGCTAACCCTGTAAACACAATGAGTTTCTGAGGATTCTAATCAGAGGATTGGGAGCACCGGATTAGAATTCCACAAGCAACATCTGTTTTAACATAAAATGTATAAGGTACTATCCCGGCAGTTAAGTAATGGCAATAAAAATCTTTATAAACTTTTTATTTATTTATTAAAATACACGCTAACAACAATCTTTACGGGTGAATTAAATTTTGAAGCAATTATTACGCTAACTTTTCAAATCGATTAAGATATGAAAAAGTGAATAACTCAGGCGGGACCCGAAACCACGATCTTTCACTTAAAGGGGGAAAGCTCTGACCACTGAGCCACCGAGCTACGCCTGAAGCTATCCAAATTCTCCTATCCTAAGACGGTAGCTTTTAGGGCGACGACGGTGGGAGCCATCTAAAGACACTCGTACGAACTTCGAAGTCGAGTTCCGAGTCCCGACTTTTTCCTATCTTTACATGTGTCGTAACCTAATATTAACTAACTAATTAATACAATCACATCACAATAAAATCAATACGCATTATTTTCCGAAAACTGAGAATAAGCAACCCTTGTGAATTTGTTATTATTTATTCTGTCCTGCTACCTACTGGCACCGGGTTTGATTCCCAGATGATTTTTTTCAAATTCTCATTAACCACGAGGTTTGAGAAAGAGCCTGCTGTACGTAATAGGTATTACATGTAATTGGAAGCATTTAGCGAAGTTTGTGTAATACCTACAAAAGTTTTAATCCCTTCCGGGAAATTGTAAAATAAGTAGTATGTAAAATATAGACAGTTATTTTAATTCTTAATTTAAATACATACGTGAAGATGTCATTGAGTCTTAATGTCAGGGGATTATAATATTGTACAGCAATATAATTTTTTTTTAAATCTAGTATGCAAATGAATGTCTTGGGGGATTATAATATTGTACAGCAATCATTTTTTTAATCTATAAGTATGCAATGCAATGCAAATGAATGTCTTGGGTGCTACCGGTATTGATGCTTGGATGAAGAGGCTGGAGGGTCACAACACTAAGATAAGTATTATCCTCCAGGCATTTTACCAACCTAGATAGTTGGGGTTGATTTTCAGTCTTACCACGAAACAGCTGAGCTTCAATAATTGCCACAAAGGGACTGCCATCTGCCCTTCCCAACCTGCCAGTCTCCTCCGTCATTTGGGTATTTTCTTGTAGTTATTACAAATTATTTAACTGAGCTTATTAAATTAAGAATGGTGAAAGAGCGGTTAAAGTTGCGTCAGTTCTTGTTTTATCTTTTTTATTTAACACTACATAGTATAAAACAAAGTCGCTTTCACTGTCCCTATATCCCTTTGTATGCTTAAATCTTTAAAACTACGCAACGGATTTTGATGCGGTATTTTTTAATAGATAGAGTGATTTAAGAGCAAGGTTTATATGTATAATATATGTTTAATATAGTATAGGGTGTAGCGGGAACGGGATCTGACGCCACGCGGGCGGAAAAATATTAGGGGTTAAAGTATGAAATTGCCGATTTGTACTGACAAATTGAAATTCGTTTTTTTTTTAATTTAACGTATTTATTTAATCAAAATAATTACCATTATTATCTATACATTGCTGCCATCTAGTAGGAAGGTCATTTATGCCTTTGCGATAGAACTCTGGTGATCTAGATTCGACAAACTGTGTGAAAGCATTTTGTACTGCCTCCTGAGAAGAAAACTTTTTATCACATAGAAAATTGTCCAAATCACGAAAAAAATGGTAGTCTGTTGGAGCAAGGTCTGGCGAATACGGAGGGTGACGGATAGTTTCTAATTGCAGTTCCTGTAGAGTTAAAACGATTTCTCGTGCTGTATGAGGTCTCGCGTTATCATGGAGCAATAATGGTGAAGATCGATTCATGAGTCGGGGCTGTTTCACTGCTAGTTTTGTTATCATTGTTCGGAGTTCGGCACAGTAGACATCTGCCGTTATTGCTTGACCAGTGGGGTGAGCACGAATAATTTGCGAAAAAGTAATCGTATCGTTAACGTAAAAAAATGTTTGACATTTGTACAGCGCCCCTACCATGCGTAAAAGTTACTAAATTTGGTAGCACGAATCACTTTCGTAATATTAATGTATCGAACTATTCGACGCTCATTCGATACGTGACATCTTATGAGTAAAATTGGTAGCATGAATTTTTTTTTGACAAACGGTAATGTAAATTGCGAACTCTGGCTATCGAGTTTTACGAATCTTTTGTCATTGAATTTTTTACGGTGACAAAAGTTTCGTAACCTTATAAACCACAATAAAATTATTATATTAAGTATTAAGTGCTTATTTTTTGATTAACAATACAATCCAAGACCACCGCTTCACCAAAATAGTAATAAGGGTTATATTTTTGCTGCAAGTTTAAGTCTTGAAAATGAGAGAATTCAACTTGGAGAATCAAGGTAGGTAAGTAAATTTTGTTCTAATTAAATCTATATAATAAATAATAAATGGAAGTCATTTTGATATTTTTACGCCCAATAAAGATAAAAAAATGAAAGGGAAGCTAGTCCACAATTTGAAATAATGAACAACTGTGATTATGATTAGCATCAAATATATAATACTAGCTTCTTGTTGTGGGAAAACTAATAACTTCCATAACTTATATACTATTGTAACTGAAGGTTGCAGGTGCTTTTATCACAGATTTAGCAACAACTGGGAAGGACGATTAATATGTGTTACTAAATACAATGAATAAACTAAACGCATAATTTAAATGTTTAATATTGATTAACAATAAAAATAAATGATAAAAAATTAAAACATTCTCTTCTTTCTTCATGTTCCTATGTACAGTCTTTTCTTTAGTCATGAGGCATTGTGACATTGACTTTAACCGCTAGCGGAGGACTACGATCCTGGTAGGCGGTGAGATTGGATACTCCTTTTATAGCCTCAGCAGTAGATGATTTCGGTTTTCGGAGGCTGCGTGGCGGAGACGTACGATGAAGCCGTGGATATTTCGTGTGCGTTTTGGGATTAACTGTTTGAGTTTCACAATGGTCAACACTTATTCTTCTTTTTTGATTGTTGTATGTATATTTATTGTTTTATATCCATCTGTCATGTCACAAATGTTCGTATTGTATGTTTAAAAAAATTTTAGCTGTTATTGCAAAATTCATTGTAATTTTCTTTACGCTCGTATTTATTTGCTTTCAATATCACAGTCTTCTCCATCCTAGCGTTAATTCCAGTCGCATCCGAAGCTTTCAACTTGGGAGTCCGCTTTACCAGTCTAACTGCGGATTTGTCTGACCTTCGATATTTTCCGTGAAACGACTGACAAACACACAAGGCGATATCGAAGCATTGCTATCAACATCCCAGTATAACTGTATATTTCAATTCTTTGTATATTTTTCATAAACAAACTTATTATAAGTATTATGTTCTTATTTACTAACTTTGACAGGAGGGTATCTCAAGTGAATATGCGTTATGTCAATTTGATTGGAACCATGTTGTTCAGAAACCAAAGAAAATGTTTCAAAATGAATATATTTTTATTAATTTTTTTTCGAAGCTTCTGCTTTTCCTTATTTTCCACACCTTATTTTAGAACTTTCCTTTGTTTATAAGACTTATTTTGCCTTATTTGCTTATAAATAGGACATTTAGTGAAAAATAACAAAAACGGCGTTACTTCATTTACTTTTCGAACGCATTGTTCATTCAATACCAAGTTTATTTCGTTCCCAATGTCTCTTCTCTATTTACCTTAGGATGACGTCACGACGTTAATCGTATCGAGGTCTCGATACCTTATGATTTGTGTTCGTGCTGTCTTCTAACGTAATACTCTGTTATCGTATCGAGGTGTCGATACCGTCACGTTACGAATTCGAATATTATTCGTGCTCGGGGTACAGATCGTAGAAAGCTATAGTGAATAACACCATGCTGAGACCACCAAACAGTTACCATTACCTTTTTATTGGTAAGCTTTGCTTTAGGACACTGTTGTGGCGTTTCACCTGGGGTCAGCCATTGCATTTTTCGCTTACGGTTATCGTAAAGAATCCACTTTTCATCACATGTCACAATTCGATCCAATATTCCTTCATTTCTGTATCGATTCAACAAGGCAACACAAGCTTCAACACGCATTTCTTTCTGCAGATCAATCAAATCATGAGGTACCCATTTTTCTCATTTTTTTTATTTTATTGATTTGACGCAAATGAGTCAATATTGTTGGTAAGGTAACGTTAAACCATGCAGCTAATTCCTGGGTAGTTTGGCTCGGATCGGCTTCCACCATGTCTTTCAATTCATTGTTATTCACCTGTGTGGACGGCCTTCCTCGTGGTTCGTTCTTCAAATCAAAGTTTCCATCACGAAAGCGTTTAAACCAAAATCGCACGGTGCGTTCATTAGCAGTCCCCTCTCAAAACGCAACATTGATATTGCGAGCTGTTTCTGCCGCGTTAGTTCCGCGTCGGAACTCGTATTCAAAAATCACTCGAATTTTCGAAGTATCCATCTTTCTTGTCTAAGCTGAATAAAAAAAACAACTGAAAGTCGATAATCAAATGTTGCACATTTTTAAATGAAGAACTACATAGGTACCATGTGGAAAAAGTTTCACTCAAAAATCTCAAACCATGAAGGTTCTATGTCAATTCGAAGTACCTATTACAATGAAACGGCAATTTCATACTTTAACCCCTATTATTGGCGGTACGAAGTTCGCCGGGTCAGCTAGTTTCTAATAATCCACTCAACCTATAGTAGTCAGTGATTTAACTATTGAATTTTCTTACAGTTTCCTTACAACTCACCGTTTTGTCATATAGAAAAAGATAAGGCGGTACACGACGGTATTTCCGGCCAATTGAGCAGTCCGACTGGGGAAGTACCTCCGCCCTACAGAATACCGCGGCCGGCGGCGGTGAGTAGGATAGCCAGAACTCACTGGGGAGTTTTTTTGCTGTTAGTGGGAAGACCTTTGTCTTCTGCACTGAAACTCTCCGTGTTTACAGGGTCGGCAGCACGAGTGTGACTCCAACTGCAAGTGCATACTTCCAAAGGCCACGGTACCCACTTTCCATCAGGTGGTGCTTGTCTGCCACCTGTTGTATATATTTTTTTTAACTAATCTGACTAGGTAGTCAAATACCAAATTAGCAGGCGTACTGGTTTGCTGGCGAGTTTAACCTTGGATGTTGGAGTACTTGATGGGGTCACATGGAGTTCCAAGTACATTGTAAGTGTATGGTACATCTATCATGAAATTTTGAAGCATTTGTTAAGCTTTCGTTGCCTGAGAGCGACACTTTTGGACTATCGAGTTGAATTCGCATAAAGTTGCATTTCATAAAAGTTGAATTCCCGGAATGTTGAATCCCATAAACTTGAGTTCTCAATAAGAATAAAGTTGAATTAGGTACCAAAATGTTTAATTAGCATAATTTTGAACTGTTGTTGAAGGTTTGATTGCCTAACGGCCTATTCCCAGTATTATTCTCGTCTAGTTTTAATAGTAGTACTATTGGGAAAATTAATCCCAGTAGACTTACTGCTAGTAAGACTTATCTGGTGTCTTAGAAGAATTTCGACGTGTAGGTAGTTATTCTGAACAAAGTATTCCTCCTGAAAAGGAATGGTCGGCAGTACAAGTCCCTGGATGGTATGGTATCACGGGCTGGTATCCGCAACTCCACGTCATGGCGCGGTTTTTGCGTGAAGTCCCTGGATGTTGTCTTAATACCACAGAAACCTAAAGCGTACTTACGCTTGAGTACATTGTCACCAAATTTGCCGCCTAATATGTGGAGTGCGGCTCCGCCCGCGTGCATGTCGTGATGTGTTTTGTTTTGATACTTTTTGAAACTCCAATACATCGTTACTCACGAAGAATGTAGCTTTCTAAGGGTGAAATAATTTTTAATATCAGCTCAGTAGTTTCCTTAGCCTTCTTCATCATCCTAGCGTTAATCCCAATCGCATCCAAAGCTTTTCAACTTGGACTCTGGGGTCCGCTTTTTACCAGTCTAGCTGTGGATTTGGTTAAACTTCGATATTTTCCGTGAAGCCATCTGACCTCCACAACCCAAAGGCGAAAAACCCAACAACTGGTCTAGCTGCAATGCTTCGATTGCAGCTAGACCAGTAACTACCCGTAACGACTGCCATAGATGTTTGTATGACAACCGGGATCGACGGTTTAACGTGCTCTCCGGGGTACGACCAGACCAATGCAAATATCCACATACATGCATACAAATATATTATTGCACTGAGCGGGGATCGAACCCGCGCCTCTTGCGTAGCGGCCGCGTTCACTACCGCTACGCCACGGATCTAGTCTAAGCTTTCTTAGCCTATTTATTATTATTATTATTTATAACAACCTTTCCTCTTTATAATATGTATTAGTATGGTTCATACTAACACATTTACGACTAAACCATGGCGAGAGACTAGTTGCAAAACTCGCTAGTTGGCGGCTGTAAGGTACACCGTGACCGCAGCGCGGGCGCGGAGATCTGTCGCATTTCTCCTTCTCACGGTGAGCTGCGCCGGCGCACAACGAGCCAACATTACGTCATTACAAACAGAGGGTATTTTGAAATTAAGCGTCGGTAGCTTAGTGTTTAAAGCGTCGGCCTTACGATCCAGAGGTCCTGGGTTCGAATCCTGGCCTTTACACTACCGACGTGAACTCACTCTTAGCGCAAGCAATTTAGCTAAATTGGAGAGTTTAAAAGGAATATTAGTGATGTCGGTTGCTAATATTCTTCTTCAAAAAAAAATCTTTTAAGTGTAAGTATTCATAAACTTGTACTTACCATGTTGGTACCCGGTGGAATAGGGTCAACCCAGTGTCGTAGAAGGCGACCAAGGGATACGGTTGTTTTCCATCTGACAGGAAACATAAGAATAAGAATAAGAAACGTTTATTTTCTCACCACATATTTAGAATATACAATTTTGTCGACTTAATCAATATAGGTATGCATAGTTTTCCTATGTGGGAGACTGGTGCCTAAACTAGGAAGAATCCTGTATTTCAGGCCACCAGTACCCACCCATTAGACTTCTAGTCCTGTACAATGTATGATATTCGTGAGTGACTAGTAAGCTGCTAAGTATGACAGCACTATATAAAGCGATCTAGATTTAAGTACAACAATATAAATTATTCGTTATAAAGGTAATGTCAGGTTTAGTAGATATTTGTCTAAAAGTGAGTGGATGTGCTTGTTTGTGTGTGTTGCGTGTGTGTGAGAGAGAGAGTGTGTTTGGACGGTTTCCGGAATTTTAGACGGGGACTGATAGGAGATATTCGGTATTGTAACATACAACATGTACAACCTACATACAATATTCTCTTGCACTATGAAGTGGAACCGAAAATCATGATTAGTGAAATGTGAGTGTTAATACACCTCTGCTTACAATTTGCAATAAGCGGGCACGCTCCCTCAGAGTTAGCAGAAGAACGCTCTACCGCTACACAGCCGATCCGATTGTTTGTTTTCTAGGTATGTGCTGCCGTAACGGTAATCTGCTTCAAGCACGAATGATATTTGAATTCGCGTATCCCGAGAACGGAGCAATGCTATTGGCCGCCTGCCTACTGTGAACCAATCACAGCCCTCCATTCTTTTGATACGTTAACGTTACGAATTCGAGCGTTATTCGTGCTCAGGGTACAGATTCCGATGAAACTTTCTGAAGAGCATGTTAGGCCGTTGGTTCGAGTTGTTATACGCACACTTATGACAATCGTTATATAGGGTAAATGGGTGAAATGTCCATATAGATGAGTTGACCATCCGTCCGGTCAATGGCGTCCCACTGGCAATAGTGAAAGCAGTATATTATTTCTTAATTGATTTGTGATTAAGAAATGTATGATTCAGTTCACAATATTTTTATCCATGAAATGTAAAGAAGCTTTAATAGAGTGCATTGCTCCTATAAATGTCTTCGTTGTACGGTCAGGTGCAGAAGAACTTCATCAAAATATTTAGTTTTTCGTCCCATAGCTAGTTTAGAAGTTTCGTTTTTACTTTGTTTTTAACACTGAAGTTTGGTAGAATGATTGGATCAACAACACGGTGACCTTATGATAATATTAGCTTTTACCCGCAGTTCCGCCCGCATGGATGTCGGTTATCGCAACCAAACATAGACTATGTCCTTTCTCAAGGTCTAATCTACCCCTATACCAAATTTCATCAAAATCAGTTCAGTGGTTTGGCCATGAAAGACGGACAAACAGACACACACATAGACTTTCCCAGTTACAATATTAATATGGATTTTTATTGTTACCTAACTGTTCGCGCCTACGTGGAATTTAGATCCTTTGCTTGCAACCCATGCGAACCTTGCTGGATTAAAAAGAAGCTTATAAGTTAATCCAGACTTTTTATGACTATGATCTATCCCTATACCAAATTTCATCCATTTACACTCAGCGGTTAGAGTGTGATTAAGTGACAAACATTTTCACATACTTTCACATTTTAATATTAGTACGATAGTAAGTATAGTATATCATAAGGTTAGTATAATTTAAAAAGCTAATGTCTCTTCTGGAAAATGCATGCTATACATTTTAACCCCAAAAACAAACCACAAATCTAACACGAAGTATCACAATGTAATTCAAATGATAAAATTCGAATTTATGCGAACAATATATCCCTATACCTACAATAAGCTGCTTGTTCAGTTGTCCACGCTTTCATTATGTCTACAATCTAGTTACTTTCACTGCAGATACCCGCTTCCCCGCCACCCTGTGAGATCTGTCCTAGTGACGTAACAGATGAAAAACCAGCTGTTTGTCTATGGTGCCAATATGGCCGAATTAGAAACAAAAACATGTCCTCTGTCTTGTTTACAGTCACAGTAAAATGCGTTGTGACGTAATCAAGATGGCCGCATTATGCTGATTTTTCTTTTTATTATGAAAACTGATTGCCTGTTAGTGAATAGCCATAATGTAGGTGATTATCGTAATTTTTGCAATTCAAATGCAGCTTACTACTTACTACATATAGCTGCCTCTTTCATACGTCTCTGTCGTACTATGTTCAATGGCCGTTCAATGAACTGCCTGAATGGTCATCAGCCATTTAATTAAACAGTTAAAAAAATGACTTATTTCTACATGATTATAAAAAAAATAATCTAACCTAACCTAACCAAGTTGGATTGCGCAGCTATCATAATAAACCTATCATTAATTTTCTGAGAATACACCTCTGTTTACCCCCGCGGGGATTTACAGGTGTAAGGATATGTGTGTATGTTTAAATTTTCTATCTTATTTCCAGGTAGTGCCCCATCTTACGATTGGCCTCAGCATAAGCCAGCCAGGTTATGAAATGATGTAATAAATGAGACGGCTGAATATAATTCAGGCGGGTAATGGAATGGCGCCGTTTAGTTAATCTTTTTTCTTTCAATAAAGAATATTAGCAACAGAAATTATCGAAATTACTAATATTCCCTCTAACCCCTCCAACTAAGCTAAATTGCTTGTGCTAGGAGTGGGTTCACGTCGGTAGTGTTGTGACCAGGATTCGAACGCGGGACCTCTCGATCATAAGGTCGCCACTTAACCACTAAGCTACAAACGCCTTTAATTGGACGGCTGATTAGGCTAGTTAGTGGCGACATATACACCGTCATAATGTCAAAAACATTGTTACTGTCTGTAATTTCGTTTCTTTTTTTTATTCAAACTAACTTTTAAAATCTCGCGTTCCATGATATACAATAAAGATAATAGGAATTAATGCGATCACAGCACAGGTACCTACATACCTTTGATTGCCTGACGTTTCGACCAAGGTACCCCGACCGTGGTCAGAAGCTGACTGGCTCAACGGTGCACGTCCGCCGCGCTCCGTCTTTGAGTCCGTGAGATAGTAGGTTCTTCAGCTACCCGCACATTTTCAGTACTTTCTTTTCGCCATGTACCGTCACATACAACACTCACAGTGTCCCTATTCTGTAAGCAAACTGTCCGGTGTCTATCCGACTGCGCAGAAAAGCGAGGGTGCATGTTTTTTATCACTGTATTCTATGTTGCTGATAATTTGCCTTGTCACTATGTGAAATGTGCAAAGTGGAGCATTTATGTTGATGTAGCAAGCCATTTTTTAGTAAGTAAGTAAGTAAGTAAATTATACCACTGAGACTTCTAACTGTTTAATTAAATGGCTTGGCAAGTAGTTAAACGTCATCGTTCCAAGCTATTTGCCTAGCCGTTTAATTAAATGGCTGAACACCATTCAGACCGTTAATTGAATGGCGCCGTTTAGTTAACTGCCTAGGCAGTTAATTGGACGGCTGATTAAGCCAGTTGGCGGCAACAGATGTACATATTACAAGAGCCACTCCATATCATACTGTGCATGGGATCCAGGGCTCGCTCCTAGAACCTGCCAAAGTGCTATTGAATTTTTCCGTTGAAGCATTCTCAATAGTAACACATTGTCTGGAATCATGCCCAGCAGACGGACAATTGGCTCACCCCCAAACACGTGGGCTCACTAATATATACTTACACCTCTGCTCACTCCTTTAAGGATATACATACATGAAATATGAAATATATAAAACTCCCTACATAGAACCCCTTCAAGACTTAAATTGAAAATCCTTCAAACCCCATCATTCACAGTTTAATAACTGTCATTAGAAAAGTGCGAGGGAAACTGCTTTTTATACAAGAATGTACGCATTAAAATCTAATCTGCATACACTTTTCATGATCTATGCACAAAAACACTAACAATTACGCACACATGCGCAGGCGCATCGCGATTGCGAGAAAAGATGCGCGTGTGTGCGTGCCGCAAGAGTAAACTTATGTAACAGCCAGCGAGAGTGCATTCACTCTGCGGACCGTGGGGGGAGCCCGAGGAGTTACAGGCGGGCGGGAGGGGGGGGGGGGGGCGAGAGAGAAATGCATCGGTGCAGCGCACGCGCACCGTGATATAATACGTGACGGATTTTGTCCGAGATTCGCGAGACTCTAATGATACAAGCTGATTGCAATACTGATATTTGTTTTATGTTAGAAATATGTTGTTAGTGCTTAGATTGGTTGAGAAATTGTGTTGTTTAGTACGAAGTTAGTAGATAGGTACGAGTATACTGTCTATTTGATAGAGAACGGTTATCAATTTATCATAGTTTAAAATGAATGTTTTAAAACTAGTAAAAATAAAGTCAAAATTAATTTAAAACATCGTGCCAAAGTTTATTTTAAACAATGTAAGCAATGTAAACAAATTTATAATATTCCATCTAAACCCTCAAGCTAGTTGCTTGTGTTGACATCGGTAGTGTACTGGCCAAAATATGAATTCCGGACCCCTCGATAGTAATGCTGACTCCTTAACCATTGTCAATGCTCATACTAGCTAGGTAATCCTACAATATCATAATTATGAAAGTATCTGAAGACTTCTGGATGTCTTCTACTTAATCATGCCTAAACAAATGAACGGTTCTGGTTGAAAATGGTAAGAACGATAGACTAAAGTCTAAAATAACACAGGGTCGGCAGTACGAGTGTGACGCCCCTGATATTGCATACGTCCATGGGCCACTGTAACCACTTTTCATCATGTGGACCGTGTGCTTGTCTGCCACCTGAGTGATATAAAAACAAGGTTCCTATATAACCCTGAAATAGCTTCCTATACTTTGCAGAAACGCATTAAGAACTCCACGCGTGCCATGAATAGCAGCTAGTGTTATATAAATTATCAGGAACAAGGAATATTACAAAAAAAAAATCGTTACAGCTATTTTTCAAATAATTGTAGCGTTTTAGGGAATTTCTGGACTGTTGTTTTGGCAACACTACACTTCCCTACCTTTATCACAAGGCCAGTTTTCTTAATAAAAAGAATTTCAAATGCAGTCTCGATCTACGTTCAATCTTCTAAACGTCAAAACTTAAAAAATATATTTCAATGTTCACCAATTTTTCCTCGATCTAATGTTAAAATAAAATCAATTGAGATGTCAATGTTCATTCTTAAAAATTGTAGGTATAACGAGAATACCGTTTCTGACATTTAACTTATTTTGTCGGAACGAGGCTAAATTTTGAAAATCTTTTTATTTGCCTTTTGCAAAACGTTTCAGCGAATACACTACCAATGATTTGTTGAAACAGATATAATTTCCGTTGAATAAATTCGAGGACAACACTGGCATGGTACGTGTTCCTGCTTAAAATTCAGACTAGGGACAGTTCGGCTGGAGTATGGCAAAATACGGTACATTTTATTGTAAACTACAACGTGGTTAATGTAAGGAAATAAACAGTTATTTAAATCATAGCGAAACAAACGTGATTCATTGCAGAAGAACGAATGATTTCATTGAAGTACTGGAATATATTATGTGGCAACTGAGAAATGTAGGTATATTCACTTTTATTTTTTGAATTATGAAACTCTAGTAATAGATTTGTATTAAAAAAAAAAATTGAATCGGTTTAGGCGAGGTTTGAACCCGCGATCTTTGCCTTACAGGGGCAATGCTTTGACCGCTAAGCCACCAGACCTCGCCCTAACCAATTCAAATTTCTCCTTCCAATCTGTCTTTAAGGCGACAGTGGAGTGCATCTAACGATATTCTTACGAACTAGGTATCGGAACGAATGAATGATATTTCAATCATTTAAAAAAATAAATTATTGACTGCTATTAGTTCTGCCCCTGTAAGGCAAAAATCACGGGTTTAAACACCGCCTAGCTAGACAAATTCATTTTTTGTCCCCCTATTACGTGGGACCGAATACCTACGCTGATTGGTGAAATGTGGGTGTCAATTTACCTTTGCCTGACCCCTTATATAAATGTATTTATGTAATTACTTGCAAACTCCTTAAGTCTAATTTTCGTTCTAATTCTCTACTTATCAGATGGCATTCCGTAACCGTATGGTGCATCTCGCTTCCCCGGCCTCAAGAGGAAAATCGGCGCCAGAGCCTCCCTTAATTAGCAGGGGCACCGGTTAGCAGGTAAAGTTGGCTTGGGGCCCAAAGTTCTTAATGGGCCTTGTATCGGCTTTTTTATACCGCTTAGGTGGCAAACAAGCACAAGACCCACCTGAAGGAAATTACTTACCGTGGCTTATGGTATGCAACAGGGGCATAACAGTTGTGCTTCCGACCCTGTGGAAACCTTCGAATGCCCTTCTTGAAGATCCCCATATTGGAGGCGCTTGCGAAAACCGAAGCAGGGAGTTCATTCCACAGCTTAAGCTGGATGAAGTTCCTTTCATAACGCATAGTACGCACCGTTTGCGGTCGCCAGGTGTGAGGATGAACTCCCTGCCTATGGGAGCGGTGCGATGATAGAATGTAGCTGTGGGCATCATGTCGAACAATTCATCTCAGCGCAAACCATTGTACCTATAGACGGTAGAACACACACAGCACGGCAAAGTCCCTCCTAAGGCTAAGCGATTCCACATCGCTAGCGAGTAAGGGACTATCAACGAGCCTCACGCCCGTCTTTGCACCGAGTCGAAGGGGTCAAGCTGGTACTTTTTCGACTTAGGTATAACCCTACTTTTTCCACTACATACTCTCTCTGACTGCCATAAATAAACACATTCGGCCTATAAGTGCTTATATGTGCATAACTGTCCCCTATCATAGATTATGCAATCAAATTTGAGAGTGATGCGTCGTGACATCACGCAATATGTGGTTGTTAACTACACATATGATCGCATGTGTGTTTTATCGCTGGCCATTTTATATTCTTTGAGGAATGTGAGTGAAAACTGAATATTTAGTGCCTAATCACGCAGGCAGTGGGTTTTTCTCGTTTCATAAAACTACTTTTGATCCTATGAAATAATCACGAGCTCCTTCTTTTTCTTTTAATGTGTCGATGGCGTTTGAATTCTTAAATTATGCTTTCTCAGTGTGCTGCTATCTGGATGGCGTTCTCGAAGGTGCTCGGGAGTTCCTCCGGTGTACATTATGTGGTATACCACAGCCCCCACAATTCAAGACGAGCTTATTATCGTACTTTTTTGTCTCCGTGTGGCTCTGGCTATTTAAATTCACTAGCCCCGTTTTAATGACGTACAAAATAATATAACTCTATTTGGCATTTTACAATGTACTTATGCAGTAGGAGGTATTGTCGTCCAATTGAGCAGTCCGACTGGGGAAGTACCTCCACGCTACAGTATACCGCGACCATGATAACCTCGTGTTGTGTTCCCGGCTGTGAGTAGGGTAGCCAGAGCTTACTAAAAAGTCTTTTTGATGTCAGTGCGAAGACCAAAGCTTATTCTGCTTTATCTTTTACACTGACAGCACAGAAACTCTCTGTTCTAATAGGGTTGGCAGCAAATTGTTCAAAATTCACACTTATGACGTACATCGTCAAATAAAAATTACGCTATAAAACCTAAGCAGCTCTCAATTTTGAAGTGAAAACTTCTATAGCGGCGTTGGATGAGTAAAAAGTGATAAGCTCGCGTCAGGATTACTTGACCTTTGAACCGTAACCAACGACTGACATCATACAACATTACAACAGCTACAGATTGTTTATTTTGTTAGATGCGTTAAGAAGCTTCGTGGCTTCGCGGTAAACGCTTCGACTATGAGTCCTTATGGTTTCAGATACTACCGGGTTCGAACCAAGCGGGCAGACCAAAGCTTGTCCTGCTTTACCTTCTACACTGACGGCACAGAAACTCTCTGTTCTAACAGGGTCGGCAGCACGAGTGTGACTTCCCTAGTGTTGCACACGTCCATAGGCCACGGTAACCACTTTCCACTTCCACTCTGCCACCTAATTGGTATTAAAAAATGCATAGCAATTACCACTGTCAGCGATGTAACGGCCCTTGTTGGGTCTTCGGTAACCAAGCCACGGGGTCCCCACTACGAACAAATTTTATTAGTGACTAATATAATATTCTAGATGGCGTTATGTGTAACAATTTAACATAAAATTCTAAATGAACAAGAATTGAATCCTATAAATATTATTTTTTCATAAAACTTTAATATTTGTTCCTCATAAACAAAAAATAATGAACTTTTAAACATAATTTCGACAATTTGTTATAATTATGCAGCGCACTTCGCGTCTTTTATCGGTACTATAATGATACTGCCGATACTGTGCACTAGGTTACACACAATAGATGGCGTGTTATTCAATTATCTATATTTCACGGCTGTTACTCAAACAAAAAACATATCGAACGAGATTTACTGCAATTAACAATTGATTAGTTTCTTCTTTAATTATTTTAGGAGTATGATTAAAACTAACAATTAAAAAGTTACTTCTGTTCTGTATTTTTTTAATGTACCACCTTTATTGTTGAAGAAAACCGCTGTTTTTATAATCTACGAAATTTCGTAGGTATCGCCCTTTGTTCCGAACATACAACGCCGTCAACTTGAGTGTTAGGGTTGTCACTTTGTCAATGAAAATTAAACAATCCTATAAAACGTTTAGAATGCTTATTTATTTTTAACCCCCCACGCGAAAAGGATAAATCATAATAATATTATTTGTTTAAAATTAAAAAATTATAATAACCCTCCCGTGTTCTAGGGTACATTTTTGTTCACATATTAGTACTTGGGTGAACAAAAGCAGAACGTTGGATTTTTGGCGCCAAAACGTATTTTGTCAAGTTATGTTTTCACTCTAACTTATCAATAAGGTTATTAAAATAAGGGGAAATTAGAAGGCACTTGCACAATACCTTCTGAGGGTGTCAAAACTGTCAAACTAGGGACAACATTTTGTAATGGCGGTCACTATTTTATGAATTGCACCCCTGCTTACCATTAAGCGGGGAGCAGTCAATTTGGTAACCGAAATATTTAAAGCAATTTAAACAAATTAAGAAAAATAACGCTCCTGGGGCGCGCGCGTTGTGTAGGTAATAATAGGTTAGGTAGGTAGTACTAGATAGGTAGGTAGTACCTGCTTCTTACCTATTAGAAATAACAAGGGCTTTTAAACATGCTGAGTACGGATTTGAAAAAAAATTGATATTTGGAATATTTCTCGCATATTTCTACTGAAATAATAACGGTAGGTACTTACTTTCTGCCTCATTTTTTAAAGACTACCTATCTACTGGGGTACTTTCTGAGTTGGTGTAGTGTAAATAATGAATTTATATAATTTTGTCACAGGCATTTCTCAAGTTTCCACTGGAGTTAGAACTTTTAAAATTACTTTTTCAATCGGTAAGTACCGGGTTTTGGAGCTTAGGCTCCCGGTGGCCGACGCCCGACTGAGACTCCGTATCCAAATTAGTATTCTTTCTACTTTTGCACAACCCTGGGTGACCGTTCTTAACATTTGAAGTTTCAAGCGATATTAGCCAGGTCGGTTTAAGGATGGGTGACCGTGAAAATAACAATAAGGTAGGTAGGGATCTACCTAATACCACAGAATAATAATACCTTTTAGTTAAACGGCTTTATTAATTGAAAGTATGACATCTCAGGCAGGTATATTGTCGTCCGAAAAGACACAGGCCTTCCTACTTACCTACCTACTTATCAAATTTAATATCAGATCAATTACTCAACAGGAATAGGGTAACAGTTAAACCTAAGTACATAAAGCGAACTTAATAAAATGTATCTACATCAAGGTAGTCAGTAGTAGTACCTACCGCACATACAACGACACACGGCGACGAGCCAAGCGAGCGGATGATATACCTACCTATAACGAGCTCCTATGAGACAACTTTCTCGCTCGCACATACGGCCGCTCGCTTGATCGATTCATCCTATCTCGCTCTGTCTGTGCCGCCAGCGCAACAATAGTCTCTGTGGCTGCCAGCCGGTGCAATTTAAATTTCTACACGAATATCTATGGCAATCGTTAAAGGAAGTTGGAGCCCTTCGAAGACCGATGTCAAATCTCTCATAGGATTGGTGACTTGTGACCATTCCTCAATTAAAGAATTTTTGTTGAAAGATTCCATTAGCTCTTCTCTTGGGTAGGGCAGTAGGGGTAGGACCCGTAGGTCAGACGGTAGTCGGTCAGGTAAAATTTAAGGAGTCCGAGTCATTTTGAGTTATTGCACACCCCCACTGATAAACGGATGGGACTCTGGTGCAAGCTTTCTTCATGAGGATAGTAGGTCAAACGGCAGTCGCTAATGTAAAAGTCAAGGGGCTGAGTCATTTTGAGCTATTCGTACCACCCACTGATTAAGGGGTGTGGCTCTGGTGCAAATTGGCTTCTTGAGGATAGTAGGTCAAACGGCAGTCGCTCATGTAAAAGTCAAGGGGCTGAGTCATTTTGACCTATTCGTACACCCATTGATTAATACATGCGACTCTGACGCAATTTTTCTTCTTGAGGATAGTAGGTCAAACGGCAGTCGCTCATGTAAAAGTCAAGGGGCTGAGTCATTTTGACCTATTCGTACAACCATTGATTAATGCATGCGACTCTGGTGCAAATTGGCTTCTTGAGGATAGTAGGTCAAACGGCAGTAGCTCATGTAAAAGTCAAGGGGCTGAGTCATTTTGACCTATTCGTACACCCATTAATTAATGCATGCGACTCTGACACAATTTTTCTTCTTGAGGATAGTAGGTCAAACGGCAGTCGCTCATGTAAAAGTCAAGGGGCTGAGTCATTTTGACCTATTCGTACACCTATTGATTAATGCATGCGACTCTGACGCAATTTTTCTTCTTGAGGATAGTAGGTCAACGGTAGTCGCTCATGTAAAAATCAAGGGGCTGAGTCATTTTGAGCTATTCCTACCACCCACTGATTAATGGATGCGACTCTAGTGCGATTTTGCTTCTTGAGGATAGTAAGTCAAACGGTAGTCGCTCATGTAAAAGTCAAGGGGCTGAGGCATTTTGTTTTGAGTCGTTCGTCGTGCCGGAACAAAATGGCGAGAGTAGGGACCTAGTCATATTTATTCGTGTTTATAGGTGCATAGACACCTACATACGATATTTACATATTCTTGTCCCATTCTAGGTATGCCGACATCCCACGTCGTTCATAAGTACTTATGTAAGGCGGGAGTGCTTATGTCGTACTCGACAAATACGCGGTGCATCCGCGACGGCTTAGTCGGTTCGAGTTTGAGTCCGACATGTCCACCGACCACCGCGCCGTGCCGCCGCGCCAGCCGCCGGTGATAACAGGTATGTTGAACTCGACTGGATATACCTACTCTGGTATGAGGTGTGTGTTTTTAATCGGTTCGAGTTCAACATAACCACCAAAAATGACACCAAATTCGTACTCAGCACACCTACTCAAAAACAAGTTAGACCACACCCGTATTGCAATTTTGTATAAATTGGACTTTGATTATCATCTAATTCATACGCAGCATACAAGAAATGTGAAGTAGTAACCCGATTGCAAGTTTGAAGATGCGATCTATATTATTTTACCTCTTTGGTAATTTATATTATTACTAGCTGTCGCCCGTGGCTCCGCCCGCGTGGATGTCCGTTATCGCGGACTGGGGTATGAAAAATAAATAGTAGCCGATTCTCAGACTTCGGCCGAGCCGTTTCGGAGGAGTATGGGAACGAACATTGTGACACGAGAACATTAGATTAATTATTTATACTTCTTGACAAAATATACTTAGTACACCACCATCTAGAAGCTATTACTGCGAAATGTAGACTGAACTGGCGAAAAATAATATTTAAAAATAATGCGCAAAATAGCCCGAGTTATGATGGTCTCATTTTTTTGTATGGAATGGGGTATATGTACTTTAGTATTATGTTATCTGTGCCCATATTGCAATTTTCTACCTACAGCGCGGCGGCCATATTGGAGGCCAAAAATGACGTCAAATTCGAACTCAGCATACTCGAAAACTCATTAAACCATACCCATATTGTAATTTGTCTAGGACACCGCGGCGGCTATATTGGATCCCAAAAATGACATCAAATTCACACTCAGCACACTCGAAAACCTATTAAACCATACCCATATTGCAATTTTTTACCGACAGCGCGGCGGCCATATTGAAGGCCAAAACTGACGTCAAATTCGAACTCAGCATACTTGAAAACCCATAAGACCATACCCATATTGCAATTTAGCTAGGACACCGTGGCAGCCATTTTGAATTCCAAAAATGACATCAAATTCACACTCAGCATACTGAAAGACCTATTAAACCATACCCATATTGCAATTTTCTACCTACAGCGCGGCGGCCATATTGGAGGCCAAAACTGACGTCAAATTCGAACTCAGCATACTCGAAAACCCATTAGACCATACCCATATTGCAATTTAGTTAGGACACCGTGGCGGCCATTTTGAATTCCAAAAATGACATCAAATTCACACTCGGCATACTCAAAAACCTATTAAACCATACCCATATTGCAATTTTCTACCTACAGCGCGGCGGCCATATTGGAGACCAAAACTCAGCATACTCGAAAACTCATTAGACCAAACCCACATTCCAATTTATCTAGATCACCGCGGCGGCCATATTGGATCCCAAAAATGACATCAAATTCATACTCAGCATACTCAAAAAACTAATAAACCGTACCCATATTGCAATTTAGCTAGAACACCGTGGCGTCCATTATGGATTCCAAAAATGACATCTAATTCGTACTCAACACACTCAAGAACCCTCTTATCTGGCAAACGAGGGTATTACCCTTTTTTTCTTGCGAAGATCCGCTGTGGAAAAAGCCCGATTGCGAGTTTGGAGATGCAGTCGATACTCACATCACTTACAGTCAATCTTCTTAAATAAATAGTAGTAATAATGTGCCTACCTATGTGTATTCATATTGTCATTTATGTATGTCACTTCTTATCGTTGAGAATATAGTTACACAATTTTACCAAACAATAAAATTGATATTATGCTCCCTTCGCCTCGTCCGGGAAGAAGATGAGAGAGCGTCGTTTGTTTTGCTGTGAATAACTGTTTTTCCTCCTTTTTTTAATAAAAGTACTCCATAACAATAATTTTTAGTGCATTGTTTAGACTTGCAAAACACATTTTAGGTTATTTTTGTAGCTGTCACCTGTCAGTCGCGCGCTATAACAAGAATTATATAAAAGCAGTGGTGAAGCGTGCGGTGCCTCATGGTGTCTCATCTTCACCAGGCAGAAATTAAGTACCCGGACGAGGCTTCTGGAGCATAATATCAATTTTATTGTTTGGTAAAATTGTGTAATTATGCTCCCTTCGCCTCGTCCGGGAACAAGATGAGATATGTTTGTTTTCGACTGGTGACAGTGGGTAGGTACTTTTTAGAAAAGGTATACTTCTAAACAATACCATCCACTTGTATGTATGAAATAAACAAATGAAAGTATGGTTATTAGAGGTATGTATTTAAATCACAAGCGTAAGTATATTACACTGAAATAAAAAGATCTCATTTAGGTATCTGAAACTTTGAAATTGAACTTTTACGATTAATCAGCCTTTTATTAAATATTCTCAATTCTAAATATAAAGATTACAAAATAACAACTAGGTCTTCTTTATCTTATAAACTAAGAGTCATCTTTTCTAATTAAAACAAAATAAAAAACAGTAATCCTCTTACAAAATTAGAACCAATAAATAAAAATATTTTGTTCATAAGGTCACAAACTAAATAGGTTTAAAAAGCCTTGAAAGTGACTGATTATTACTTTCTCTAATTTCTTTCTTATAAAATCTAAGAAAAGTGTTTGATTGTTTCCAATTTCCTTTCTGTAAGATTTCATCAATTGGCATATTCTGAATCCAATTGAGGGAAGCAACTGCTGCCCTTGAGCTTCCAGGAGTAGCGTCTATATTGGCATTAGATAGTACAGATTTTACCCATGCTGCTATTATGGTTCTAGAAGCTGGTTTTAGCTCTCCACAAGTAGAAAGAAACAATTCCTTAAAATTGCCTCGTTTATTTTGAGTTAAATTCACTACTGTCTTAACCCAAAACACCGGGCATATATTTGTTGAGTCTGGGTTAACACACAATTTCCAACCTGATTGTTGATGACCAAGGGAGTCTGTTTTCGACCCAAACTTAGGCCATAAAATTATGTGTTCACCGTTATCAACAAAGCTATCTTGGTCTATACATAATAATGTTAAATCATGCACTCTTCTGCCAGATGACAGTAGTAGTATAGTGGCACAGCGGCGATTAGCTTCAAAAAGAGAAATATCTTGTAGGGTATTTTCTAATAACCACTGTGTTAATTTTCTAGGATCCCATGTAGGACAATTTGGTTTTTGGGGTGTTTGTAATTTAATAGATTTAATGACTTGTTTAATCACCAGGTCATCACTAAGTTTCAATTTGAGATGTGGCTCGCAAAAAGTTGAAATAACTGATTTGTGAAGCATTATTGATTTGAGTGATAATTTTACGTTTAAATGTAAATGAGCTAAAAATCTAGCCACATCTGAAGGGTTAGGCTTTATGGTGTCAATATTATTATGCCTATTTTTTTTTTTTTTTTTTTACGTGCGGGAAATCCCCGCGGATACCCGCCCCTCCGGAGCCGGAGGGGTGGGTTATGTCGGACTCGAACCGACTAAACCGCACGCCGTCTGTGGGTCGTGGTGCTAGGCCGAAGGTGAGGTTGTCTTGCGACATATCCCTCGCACCCCGGCTGACCCAATATTATTATGCCTAGACCAATCATACCATCGTTTCCATGCTGGTCTGTACACTGCCAAAGTTGATGGACGCCAGCTACGAGATAAGAGTTCAATTTCACTCCGTGACCAGCCTGTCAGCAGTTCTTCCCACCCCGTACCAACCAAGCTTCCAATGTTAGAGCTCCTACCTCCGGGGGTGGTTTGTTGGTTGTCATGTCCAGTAGAACCTTCGGGAGGTTGGAGATTGTTATGGGCTCTAGCACTGCTCTCCTTCGTAGGTCTGCTGTCCAAAAAGACATTTTCCACTGAGGGACAATCAGAATGTATTTTCCTCGTGCCGTGTTCACGTGATTTAGAACTCGAGGAATTAAGCACGGTGGAGGAAACACCCATGCTAGAGGAAAGTTCCATTGGCGACTGAAAGCGTTGTGGAATTCTGCCTTCTTGTCGAGGACATCCAGTGTACAGTACCTTGATGTTATGTGTGCTGTCTTTGAAGCAAACAGATCTATTATTGGGTGTCCCATTTTGCGGTAGATCTGAGTTCTTGCGTTTCGTGTTAAATGCCATTCTGGGAGTTTCCGTCCTCGTGACAAATGGTCGGCAATCGCGTTGAGACGGCCTGGCAGGTGTTGGGTTATAAGAGTCACTTTGTTTGTGTGGGTTAGCTGTAGAATTTGACGAGCCTCGTCTAGCAGGGCTCTTGATCTCGTCCCGCCTTGATTTTTCAGATATGACAATGCTGTCACATTGTCTGACTGGATGATCAGTGTCTTGTATCGAAGTTGACTTAGATTGAGTGAAATTGCTTTGTATATGGCATGTAACTCTTTTCGATTGCAATGCCATGTTTCTTGAGATGGTCTCCACTTGCCTGACAGCTTTTTGTCGTTCAAGATCGCCCCCCATCCGTGATCTGCTGCATCGGTCACTAAAAAGTTTGATATCTGTGGGTAATGGATTGGTGATTGATCGAATACCGCTTTTTCCCACCAAATTAGTTCCTGAAGGACTGGCAGGGGTATCTGTACTCGCCTCTTCGGATTTTTTGATAGATCTTGTCTCAAATGTATTTGGATCAGTCGGCAATGCAACCTTCCCAGTGGAGTGACGAAGCAAGCGAAATTTAGGCAACCCAGTAAAACCTGTGCCTGTCGCAACGACCATTTCTTCATTGTTAATGCTTGATCTATCACACAGCAAATTTTCTTCTGTTTTTTGATAGGAAGAGATTTTTTGTTGTTGTGTAGGTCCCAAAAGATTCCCAAAAATTCCAGAGCTTTGCATGGTTTTGTGATAGATTTTTCCATGTTTACTGTCCAGCCTAGTGTTTTTAGTAATTTTAAGGTTATTTGTACATGTTGTAACAGAGTTGACTGACACTGGGCTGCAACTAGGAAATCGTCTAGGTATACTACAACACGTATTTCCTGTTTTCTCAACTGTTCGACGACCCAGTTGGTCAGGGATGCAAAAATTTTTGGCGCACAGGAAAGGCCGAATGGTAGGCACGACATTTGGTACAAAGACCCGTTGTACATAACCCGTAGAAATCTGCGGTGCACTGGTGAAATCGGAACGTGGAAGTACGCCTGCGAAAGATCTATTTTCGCAACCCAGTCTTCCGGTTGTAAAAAGTTGGGAATTGACATGTGGGAAATAAGTCGAAATTTCATTGGGGTTATGAATCGATTCAGGCCTTTTAGGTTTAGAATAGGTCGTAGGGACCCATCTGACTTGGGCACTAGAAACATTGGAGAGAGGAAGCTTGCTGAAACACTGTCGACTTTCTCTAAAATGCCAAGTTTCAACATCTTCTTTATTTCGGTTGACATTTCCGGGGATACAGGAGTGGCCAACTTTAGTGATGTTCTCAAATTGTTTTTGTAAAGAACAAGTGGGGGTTTCTGGCAAAAAGAAATTTTCGTGCCTCTTATTATTTTTAGACAGAAAGCTGGTGCCCCAAGCATCTGCCATGCCTGATGGTAGTTTAATAGGCATCCCCCGTAAAACGACTTTGTCCAGTTCGAGTCATTTATATCTTTTTTGTTTTGGCTCGTGGAATGTGGATCGAGCTGTACTATCATATTTTCTCTTTCGTGAAGATTCATGGCCCGCCGGGCCATCATTTCTTTTTTGCTTCGAGCTTCGTCCATCGTGAAAAAACTGCTGAGAATTACCACCTGATGCATATGGTTTGTTGTTATAGTACTTAGTCTGTTTTTGATTGTACTTCTTTGTTCGAGAACGATCGTTTTCTCGAGTAGACCAGGTTTTATAATTTTTGTTAAATAATTTTGTAGTACCGCCATGATCAATGATAATTTTTTCAAGCTGAGTATTTTCAAATAAATATGTATCTGACGGTGGTAAATCTTTAAGTTTTTCCACAACAATAGAGTTTAAACAGTGGCTTATTATACTGTTCCTTCTGTGTTGTACAATACTCGCCCTTCTACCGCAAGAAATTTGTAAAATGTCATTGTTTGCTTTGTTGAAGCTATCATTTTCAATAAATAGATTTTTAATTTTGTCGGTGACGGTACTTGCGGTTAACTCCGTGCCAGAATGGGCCCAATCAACTACAGCCTGTAATCGACTCATCAAGTCATTTCTCTGAATAATGGCGGCATGCGTAATAGCAGCTAACGTGTGCTCAAATTCCAACAAAAAGGGAGGAGACGTGTCTGCAGGTTTCAAAACAGCATTAGTTTTGAGGGCACAAAAACCAGGCGTAAATAAGTGAGCCTTTTGAGTCTCATTAAATGGTATGTTTGCCCAATCTGGGCAGTTGAATTTTTGAAGCTCTGAGATTAGTTGTAATTCTGCAGGCAAAACCGGTTTAATTTTGGGTACCTTTTTATCCAAAGATGGAAAGGTATTCTGAATATTATGATCCGTTAGAACTATATCTGTGCCAACATATGCGTCATTTGACGTTTCAATTTTAGACGCCCCAATCTGGGGGTCCAAGTTATGATCTGGTTCAGTCTGAACAGATACATAATTATACACAGGTAGACCGTTTTGAACTTCTACATAATGGTACGTCTCATCCGCTGTTTGTTGCGCCGCAAGAGGTTCATTTACCAAGGTATATTCTTGAAACTGCACTGGCCCAGGCAATTCATTTAAACAATACCCGCTGGTGCTGGGTTGTGCTTGCATTTGCATAGCCTCCGCTGGAGGTTCCTTGTCCGTTGAATGTTGATTTTGAACAAAACTATTCAAAGAATTAATATGATTAAGGATAGCATTTAGAGCTGAATTTTCCTTACCTTGGTTACGGCGACGATGGCGCCTTCTATTATATTTGTATTGAGGAGAAGATCCAGAGTTCTCTGAATCAGAACTTTCTGAAGACGAACTCATCTCGACGAAATCCAACGACGCAATGTGAGGCACCGCACGCTTCACCACTGCTTTTATATAATTCTTGTTATAGCGCGCGACTGACAGGTGACAGCTACAAAAATAACCTAAAATGTGTTTTGCAAGTCTAAACAATGCACTAAAAATTATTGTTATGGAGTACTTTTATTAAAAAAAGGAGGAAAAACAGTTATTCACAGCAAAACAAACGACGCTCTCTCATCTTCTTCCCGGACGAGGCGAAGGGAGCATAATACACCACCATCTAGCAGCTACTACTGTAAAACGTAAGCTGAACCACGGGCTATATTGTTGACATCTAGTAGCGAATATTAATATTTAAATTTAGCCCGTAAAATAGCCCGAGTTATGATGGCCTCATTTTTTTGTATGGGATGAGGTATCTGTACTTTAGTATTATGTTATCTGTGACCAAGCCAATCTCCTTACTAGCCGGTACCATGTCTAAACGTGCTCATTGACGGACGGAGCTCTTGCCTTCCTCGTGGTAAAAGTCGCTCCTATAAAAGTCAAGATGAATCCCTAAAATCCATGCCTTGTTTCGAACGGGGCTGGTGCTTTTATCATTATAATGATCATATTTCAAAGTGGAATACTTGATTAAAATAGGCAAATATTTCGGTAGACGCCTGTCGCCTTAAAGACAGAAAAAGAAGAAATTTTGATTGGTTCGGGCGCGGTCTGGTAATTTAGTAGTCAAAGCATTACCTCTGTAAGGCAACGAGCGCGAGTTCCCCGCTTAAACTGATTCCATTATTTTTTCTATTTTAATCGATTTGAATAGCAAAATTCTTTAAAATTTCATTCAAAAAGTGAAATAAGTAACTATCAATTTCGTGAGATCGCAGGTAAATATTTCTTCAGCTTGAAGTGTCCAGGGCTGCCACTGGCTCTGGTCATCAGCCCGCAGCCCTGAGTGCAGTTTGCCATAAGAAAGCCGTGCCGAGGCCACCGGCCGCGATCGTAACTTCCGCGAACTACAGCGTGTGACAATTTTATTATAACACTAGTTAAGCCTGTGAATTTATCCCCGTATTGATTTATTTTCTTGCGATGTACCCCATTTTTTCTGAATTAAGTAAGTAAAGTATTTATTTTTCGACATAATATACATTATATTATAGATAACATTGGCAGGGTACATAGTTCGTACTATTCATATTTATTTTATTGTAAGTGACTGGTGCCTAAGCTAGACTCCAAGCCTGTTTCAGGTCACCAGGTCCCCTCTTCCAGAATATGTTTAATCGTTTTGTACCATTTATATATGTTGCGGCCAACTACCTTAATCCGTAATATTAAACGGCTGATTAAGTTTGTTGGCACAGATATTAACATACAGTGGGTTTCTTAAATTACGCTTAATTTCTAATATTAGCCATCTACAAAAAAAAACTAGTCAATATCAGCGTAACCTTTACATATATATATCAGGTAGAAAAAACATTCAAGAGTTGGTTTAGTTAGGTCGAACGCTATATCCCTTACTTATAACTAAAAGGGATGATACAGGGTTTCAAAATGGCTGAATTATAAATCGGGTAACATATTTGATACAAAAAAAATAAATAATTGTAATATAACATTCGAAGGAACGATGGCTGTTGGAGCAAACGAGTCCTGCCCCTCTAGACAAATGGTAATTCATGATGGAATTGAATGACGAATGTATGGGATTTGACGTATTTGACAGTCGTTAACGCATGTCATAAACGTCAAATCCAATACATTCGTAATTACATTCGATAAAACGAATTGTCAGTTCTGTAGAGGGGCTGGAGTGGAGATTGCGAGAATGCGAACAGAAGATAGGGCGTCCTTTAGCCGGGTGGACGATCTAAAAAGCTTACTGGGATAGACTGAATGCAGAAGGTGAAGAATCGGCAGAAATGGCGCACTTTGATAGAGGCCTATATCCATCAGTGGACTGCAATAGGTTAATGGATTGATTGAATACAAAATTCTGGAGTTTAACAGATTCAGCTACTGTCTCACACATCCGGAATCATCATCATCCTTGCGTTAGTCTCGGTCCTTAACCTCGGAGTCCTAGGTCCGCTATTCTAATGCAAATCGTCTGCACTACGAATTTTTCCGTGGAGCGATTGACTTCTGAACTCCACCTGGGGTTGGCAGTATGTGTGTCATGACCTTGGTATTACATAGGTCCATAGGCCACGGTAACCACTTTCCATCAAGTGGGCCGTGTGCTTGCCTGAATGGTAACTTTAGAAGTTACTTTACGTAGCTCTCATAAATATAATAATATTAAGCATACTAGCTGTTGCCCGCGGCTCCGCCCGCGTGGATGTCGGTTATCGCTTAGTGTTGATTCGACGCTTTTGAGCTTTAAATTCGCCTCTCTACTCAACTTTGTCCCCGACTATTTACTCACCTCTGTTCTCAACTTTGTACTCGCCTCTATATTCGACTCTCTACTCGACTTTCTACTCGCCTCTATACTTGAATTTATACTCGACTCTCTACTGACTTCTCTGTTACCCTCTCTACTTGACTTTGTACTCTTCTCTATACTCGCCTTTAAATTAGCCTCTCTACTTGCCCATCCATTCGATTCTCTTTTCGCCTCTCTACTTGACTCTCCCCACTCGCCTATCTACTCGCACTTCTACTCAACTCTCTATTCAATCTCTACTCGCCACTACATTCATCTTTCCACTCGCCTCCCTATTCGCCTCTCTATTCAACCCTTGACTGCATTATATTTGATTCTATACTCGTCTCTCCACTGGCTCTCTAGTCGCATATCTACTCGTCTCTGTAGTCGAGTCTACTCGACTTTCGATCTTTACACGCCTATCCACTATCCCTATAACAATCTCTACTCGTCTCTCCACTTGCTTCTATATTTGGTTCGCTACTCGACTATGTCCGTTCCGAAGCTCTAATTCACCTTTGTACCAAATTTCATGAGGACATCTTAAAAGAAATTCTTACTATTTATGCAATATTCATCCTTTTTGTGCCATTGAAAAATTAGAAACTTTAATCCCATAGCCCTATTCCCCTTCCCCTTCCTCCCTCCCCCTTCTATCCCTTTTTTCGCGATAAGGGGTAGTCTATGTCCATTTCCAAGCTCTAATCCATCTCTATACCAATTTCATCAAGATATTTTCAAAATTATCAAACTTACATACCCTAGCCCTATTCCACCCCTTCAACTCCCTTTTTCGCAATAAAAGGTAGCCTATGTCCATTTTCGAGTTCTAATCCATCTCTGTACCAAATTTCACCAGGATATCTTCAAAAATGACAAACTTTCATACTAACTATCTAGTCCTTATCCCCCTTTACCACATTATTCGCGATAAAAGGTAGCATATGTCCGTTACCAAGCTGTAATTAATCTCTGTACCAAATATATCATCAGGATGTCTTCAAAACTGGCAAACTTTCATCCCCTATAACCCCCCCCCCCCCCCCTCTCAACCTCGTCTTTCGCGACAAAAGGTAGCCTATGTTCGTTCTCAAGCTCTAAACTATCTCTGTACCAATTTTCATCAGGAAATCTTCAAAAATTCCAAACTTTCATCCCAAAGCCCTAGTCGCCCCCCTTCTATCCCCCTTTTTGCGATAAAAGGTAGTCTATGGCCGTTCCCAAGCTCTATACTATCTCTGTACCAAATTTCATCAGGAAATCTTCTAAATCGATAAACTTTTATCCCAACGCCCTGATCCCCCCCCCCTTCTTCCCCCCTTTTCGCGATAATAGGTAGTTTATGTCCGTTCCCAAGCTCTAAACTATGTCTGTACCAAATTTCATCAAGAAATCTTCAAAAATGACAAACTTTCATACCAAGGCCTTAGTCCGCCCCCCTTCTATCCCCCTTTTCGCGATAAAAGGTAGCCTATATCCGTTTCCAGGCTCTAAACTATCTCTGTACCAAATTTCATCAGGCAATCTTCTAAATCGATAAACTTTTATCCCAAAGCCCTGATCCCCCCCTTCTTCCCCCCTTTTCGCGATAAAAGGTAGTTTATGTCCGTTCCCAAGCTCTAAACTATGTCTGTACCAAATTTAATCAAGAAATCTTCAAAAATGACAAACTTTCATACCAAGGCCTTAGACCGCCCCCCTTCTATCCCCCTTTTCGCGATAAAAGGTAGCCTATATCCGTTTCCAGGCTCTAAACTATCTCTGTACCAAATTTCATCAGGAAATCTTAAAAAATGACAAACTTTCATCCCAAGGCCCTAGTCCCCCCCCCCATTGTACCCCCCTTTTCGCGATAAAAGGTAGCCTATGTCCGTTCCCAAGCTCTAATCTACCTCTGTACCAAATTTCATTAACATATCTTCAGAAATGACAAACTTTCATAAAAACTTTCATCCCCTATTTCCCCTCCTTAAACCCCTTTTCTCGTGATAAAAGGTAGCCTTTGTCTGTTCTCAAGCTCTAATATACCTCTGTACCAAATTTCATCAAGATCGGTTCAGTGGTTTAGGCGTGAAAGCGTAACATACAGACAGACAGACAGACAGAGTTACTTTCGCATTTATAATATTAGTATGGATAATTAAAATGCATACGTTATAAGTCTATGATGTTAAGTTCATGTGAGATACGCGCGTTCTCTGAAATTCTACTACCTATGTGTTATAAAAAAAATCCTCAAATTGATCTGAAAAATTGTAATCTAATTTATGCAGAATGTGTGTGGATCATGATGAGTTTATTTACATTCTACCAACGTTTTTAATTCAGGTTATGAATTCAGATAGATATTCCGAACGTATGAGTCTAGCCCGTGGTCTAGCCTAACACAATAAGCTCTCTAGCCTAGCAACTAGTATCATCCTGTACAAACGCGCTTTTGTATCGATGTGTGCGTGCGCCGCAAGCACATAAATACACACTCACTTTCACTAGGCGAACTATTCTTAGGCGGCGTTCACAATGATGATACTAAGTTGTTAATTTTCATTGTGGCAACATCGTTTAGCTACCTTCAGACGATTATGTGAGCTCCCAGCGGTCACTGTTCGGTAAACGATTAGTGGGTTAACATTTGGATGGGTGGTATTTTATCTGAGTGCTTCTGTGCTTCGGAGAACATGCTAACAGTCGATGCCGGCTGTCACATATGAGTGATTCTGCTATTATTTTTTTCATAGCAAGTCCACTACGGTACCACAGACACTGTAACAAATGCCATTTAACTTTATACTTTACTTTTGTACTTTTAAAGTCTAAAATTAAATGACAATCTTGTAAAGTGAATGAAAAATGTTATAGACTCTTTCTCTTTTCATTTTGGACTTTTATAATTCTAACATAATGTCTAAAATTTAATGACATTTTATGCAATATGAGCAGTATGTTGTATCATAAAGTTAGCAGAATCAGGGGGCTACTGAACAACTCAGTCAGCTATTGTCCACTAACCATAACTCAGGCTAGGAAGACGACGGTCAATCGAGTTTTGATTTTACGAGAGCAACTGCCGTGTGCCCTTATAACCCCAAGAGGAAAGCCCGCACCCCGTTCTTTAACAGGTGCATCAACTTTTTCAGGCGAGGTTTGATTTGGGCTTCGAAGGTGTTCTTAGAACCCTGCACACTCCGGTTTTGACTATCAGTGGAGTATTCAAAATAAATCTAATCTTGACCAAGTGGTGCTAGATATATTAAAGCCTACAAATATTTGGGTACGTATTACAATGCCGAAAGTTCTTAATACCTACATCCGAAAACGTCGAAAATCCGAATACCGAACGTATGAAATACCTATACCCGATATACCGAAGCTCAATAATATGTCTAATTTCAAATAAGAGAAAGTTCTAAATCCCGAAAGTTCCAAAGCCCGATAGTTCCAAATCACGAAAGATTTATATCCCGACGGTTCATACACTTACAGTTGGTATACTGAAGTTCAAAATCCCGAAAGTAAGATTAACCGTGCGGTAGGCAGTTGTGTTTATTTTTGTACAATGTGGATAGATTTCATTTTTAAATAACTTCTTCTTTTCACTTCATTCACGTTAGTTCATTCGTAATTATCGTAACACCCCGACTTAGAGTGCCCCGACTCGGATAGATTAGGTTAGAAGCGATTAGCGTAGCGGAGCGGAGCTCCCGCGTTAGCCTTCGTGGTTACTTTTTTTTAAACCACCCAGAAATAGGAGCACCGTGGATATTGAGTGGTATGTCAAACGATTTTATATTATATATCATCTATTACTTATCCATTTGAAATTTATCTTTTAATTATCGGGTTTTAAAACTTTCGATCATATAAACGGTCGGTATTTTAATATTCGGCATTTTAGTATTAGGCGTTCCGATTATAGGCCTTATAAGATTCAGTATTTTGAATTTTCGGTATTTAGAACTTTCGATCATATAAATATTTGGGATTTTGAAAATTTTCAAATTCGGCATTGTAATACGTACCCAAATATTTGCACTAAACGAGAATCGAACCCGCTACCTCTGACATTGCAGACTAACACTCCACTGCTACGTATAGTATAGGTTGATAAACAAAAAATAAAGTTAAATGTAACAAAAAAAATCCAGAAAAACTACCAACAATTTTTGAATTACGCCTCAGATGTTATCGAAATGGTTCCTTCCTGAAAAAGATTATAATGAAGTAATTTATAGCGAGTCTAACTCCTAACTAAAGCGAAGATCTTATCTGAATAATTTATGTTCAGATTTTTAAAATTATTATAAGTTTTAAGTTTTTCATTAAAGGAATTGGACTGCTTCTGAATTTCTAACACAAAGCCATATAATTTTAGTACGAAACAGAAGTGTTATATAAGATCACCAAAGAACCACTGTCCTTAACAAATAAAGATTGAAGGCAGTTTTCTTTAGTTTGGTTTTGTTTTCTTTAGGTCGGTTTTCTTCAGGTCAGTTTTGTTTAGGTCAGTTTTGTTTAGGTCAGTTTTGTTTAGGTCAGTTTCCTTTAGGACAGTTTTCTTTAGGTATGTTTTCTTTTCTTTTTCAGTTCTTTAGGTTTTTAGGTCGATCTAATCTCACCTCTCAAATGTTAAAAACAACCATCCCTAGCTGCATGGCGCATACTACTCGCACAAAAACCTTAAAGTTTAAGCTAGTTGTCGTAGTTTAATTCAGTTGTGAAAGGTTGTGAACATTTTTAAATAAATTAATAAATAAAAGTCAATTTTCTTTTTTGAAAATTGTGACAAACATAAAGATTTTTTGACACTGCATTTGATTTTGATAGTTCAAGACTGAATTTGTATTGGATTCTGCCATTGGTGACGAAACACGTTTTTGAATAATTCGAAATATACAATAAGTATAAACTTTTATAAGGCCGTAGGACAGTGGTACAGTTTAGAAATGGCAACACGAAATTACGTCATTCCTGCTATTTATGCGACCCAATAAATCCAAACCTGAATGTTTCATATTCCTTTAATAAGGCCGATTATTCTGGAGCATCGAACCTGAATTTCCATACGCTCCAAAAAGATTATAATAACGGTATAGACAGACAACGTGACAATTGTCCTTGTATCACTTTTAAATCTATTGTTTTCGCTGCATCTGTCAAATATTTGCACAGACCACAGACTGCCGACGAATGCAGACTTTAGAACAAACTTTTTTTAGACAGACGCTGTTGATGTATACTCAAGTGTTTATCGAACGAATTATTATGTTTTTCGGTAATGGAAAGTTTTGGCGCGAACGCGCGAATGCACCCTGCATCACGGTTTTTTTTTATATAGGACACGTCAGTTTGACTTTACCTTGCCTGATGGTAAGCTGAAGGTAAAGTCTCAGGAGAGAGGGCCACCATTATACACGCGTGCCATGTTAACAATGGTGGCACTCAGCTTGACGGCCTCATCAGATGCTTTTTCACGCCCCGCTCAAAGGACCCGGGACTGTAGGAAGAGGGAAACACGTGAGCTGGTTTTTGAAGGAATGTTCTGCACCGTATGCGGGTGACATCTAAGTCCTGCACGTGTCGTCCTGTATAGGAAAGGAGAGGGTGGGACTAATATTATTTTATTTTCCGAAATTGTTGTGTATTCATGTTTTTATATAGGCTTATAGGTCTTGTTACCAAGCCATAAATATTCTTTAAAAAAAACGGTAATGGAATTATGCCAATCCGGTAGCAAACTATCATAAGACTTAACAAATTCTAACCCTAACTAGAAAACAGCTCTTCGTAGCTGACTATAGTACCTTCGTAGAGAACCATCAGGGTGCCACACTGAACAGCTGCCTTGTTATAAGACGTTACCGTATTAAACAACCCTAGGGGGTGTATGGGCCTTACGAAGGTCCCCAACCACACCAGCAAGCCGGTATCCCTGCTGGTTAACGAACGAGCCACTGGAAGGCTTTCCATTCAGGGATGCGGGCCAAACAGCACGCACATATTGTAAGAACGTTTCTAACAATCGAAAGAACTCGACAGCTGAACCTGCGGTGACATTTTAATTATTTCAAATGCAAATTTGAACCTCGCGTGATGGTAAGCTGAAGGCAGTCTCAAGAAAGAGGGTCACCATTATATACACGTACCATGTTAACAATAATGGCACTCAGCTTGACGGCCTCATCAAAAAGGGTTATGTTTTTCGCGCGTATCTTGTATGCTTGTACGTATGTTTATAATAAACATACATAAAATAAATAGCATAACCTATAATGTCTACTGAACCACCGTATGGATTTCAATGATTCATTTCTCAAATTAAAGGTATTATTGTTCTTGGGTACATAAAACATGAACAAAAGCTATATGTTAGTTTTTTGGAGCCAATATGTATGAGGTAAAAAAAACACTCATATTTATTATTATTTATCAAAATAAATTAAATTAAAAGACGATTACAAAAAAATATATGCCATAACCAAAAAGTATAAAATAAAATAAATTATAAAAATTAAAAACCCGGCTGATGCTGAAAAGATCGAAACAAGCTTTATAGCAGGCGGTACCTATTTGCAAATCTCAAACCCGAGGAAAATTAATGGATACCGCCTGCTATAAAGCTTGTTTCGATCTTTTCAGCATCAGCCGGGTTTTTTTCTAGAAGTTATTGTCACTTATTATTAATCTACACAATTAAATCGTAAAATATTAGAAACAAGTCGGCCAGTGTGAACTCGGTCCACTGCAGTATTAGAAAGGTTCGTGAGTGCGCCTAGTGCAGTGTGCAGTGTGCATGCAAGATTCTGTAGCGCGCGTGTGTGCGTCTAATACATTGCTTAGATTATATCATACAGTGGCTTATTAGACACACAACTATTTTTTTAAATAACAATACATATATAAACTTATTATATTTGTGCATCTATAGAGAGAGAGTACATAAGATCATTTGAAGCGGTCTGCCCCTCTAGACAAGTGGCAATTCGCTAGCTGGCGTTTGGTGGGATAGAATGTCAAATATATGGGATTTGACTTAAATGACAGTCGTTAACGCATGTCAAATACGTCAAATCATCAAACGCCGGTGAGCGAATTGCTACTTGTCTAGAGCGGCAGAACGCATCGATCAATGGTCGGCAGCGCGATGGAGCGTAATACTGTGTCCTAGAAAGGATATCCCATAGAACCCGACCAGCTCTGCCATCACAACATAGCTGCTTCCCTGACGAGCCTGATGCTTCTGTTAGCTTGGGCCACGCTCATAGAAAACGTAAATCGTTTTGCGACCTCCTCCGCACGATAATCTTCATACAAATTTTAAGTAAGTCTATTAAAATGAACACACTGTCAATGTAAATTTCAAACGCATTTTTATATATTTAGAGTACAAAATATGAATTACCATCGCTTGATGGTAAGCTGAAGTGAAAGTTCAGAAAAGAGGTTCATCATTATCGATGTTGAAAATGCAAAAAACACAGGCACAAAACGATGACTCTAAACTAGGCTATGCCCGCGGCTTTACTTGACGAATTAGTGATCTTATTCCTACGACTCATAGGTACCTAGTCTCATTCCCGATAGTTTTCCACCTGTATGCAAATTTACAGCTACATTCATGCAACAGTTTGAGTGTGACTGAATAACAAACAAATAGAGTACCTTTTCTTTTTAATTAGGAAAAAAAATATTGCTTTTTTACCTAATTAAAATGAATAGGTACTTAGTACAACCGATATTTCTAATCGATAGTGGCCAAGATTCGAAGCTCTCCATAGTGGTGTAATGTAACTTAGGTGAACTGTCAACAGCCGTAGTTATAAGTTTGAATTTAATGTCGATATCATAGCATTAGAAATCGTGATAGCATTTTCTAATATTGTTTACCACTTTCGGCATAGACGACATCAAAACAATATGACAGGTCCGACATAAATCAAAAGCATGCCAGGGGGTGCTCTGTCCTGGCGTGCGTGCACCACGCGGCTAGAGGATTGGCCGTAGGGGGGAAAGAGGGTTGCGTTCGGCACAATGCGCGCGCGCAAAGACGTTCGTTGCTCCCGCACAGGTCATCGACTCTTTCACCGGTGGCGCTGCGCACGCGACCCGCCACTTTCGCGTCGGCGCGATAACATTGCCAGACGGACTTCGTCGATTTGAAACGAGACCGTCTTATACACTTTTGATTTGTTAGACAGAGACCGGTGATAAATTACTGATGAATGTGAAGAAAAATGTGTTTAATTATCGAAAGCATGGCGTGCGAGCATGCTTATAGCTTTTATTAATTGTTTAGATTACGTAATGACATATCTAATGAGCACTTTTTGATTATTGGTACTAGTGGTTAGGAAACTGCTATAACGATAATTATGAAAATCATTATAGATAGATACATAACTTTTTTTTAAACTTTTTTATAATGAGTTCCTTAACGTTTCATTGAGGTTGTATTGTTGTAATTGATAGTAGCATAATGGTAGCTTGAAACTTGATAAGATGGCGACAATTGAAAAGACTTAGGCTTTGACGCTGGCCTCGATATGGAGAGGTTAGCGGCAGGCGCTCCCACAAAAGTCAAATACGCCAAATCAAGAAAAAGACTCCAAACTTTGAATGCAGCCGGGACTAGCCCATAATGATGATGAATAATCCATACTAATATTATAAATGAGCAGCGTGTGTGTGTGTGTGTGTTTGTTTGTCCGTCTTTCACGCCTAAACCACTGAACCCATTTTGATAAAATTTGGTAAAGGGATAGATTAGACCTTGAGAAAGGACATAGGCTATGTTTGGTCGCGATAACCGACATCCACGCGGGCGGAGTCACGGGCAAAAGCTAGTAGAAAATAAAGCCTTAATAGCAAAATACTCGCTGGGATTTTTACCATGTTTTTTAGTTCTATCGAATATCTAATATTTCGGCGTTTTGTTGCACCTGTTATGATCACTGATGTATTAAAACAAAACCTTAGAAGAAACAAAAGAACTCAAGACCAAGGAAGTAGAAGATGGACTGTCGTCGACTGCCTATATACCCAGAGGAAAATAGGCGTGAACATACTTAAAGCCTAGTGTAAAAGTTTAAAAACCTACTTTGTATTCCGAAGAACAAAATGGGATTCCCTAATGGCATGTTCTAACAGGGTCGGCAGCACGAGTGTAACGCCCCTGGTGTTGCGCATAATCATAGGCCACGGTAACTACTTTCCATCAGGTGGGCTGCGAACTTGTCACCTATGTACTATAAAAAAAAAGGAAAAAGCTCAATTCATTGGGTAATTTCACGCATGCCTAATTTTTTGCTAATTTCAGTGTGATGTTGCAATTTCGGTGGAAGGCATGCAAAGCAGTTTTTTGTTTCCTTTTAAATATCTAGAATACTAATGTGTTCTAAAACAACATCATTAAATTTTTTCATCGGAAAACCTATGATTGAAAAGTAGCACCGAAATTAGCATAAAATTAGGCATGCGTGAAATTACCCCATTTACGATTCTTGATTTTTTTATATAACCAAAACTATATTTTTAATCTCTATATGCGAAACATATCCTAAAAGGGTTAGACAATATTGATTGAAGATAGCTTTTGGAATCTGTAAAAATTATACTTTTATTTAAATGAACTATCTTTTTTATTGACAAACACAAAATATAATTACATTTAAAACTAGCAGCTATTATTAAAATAATGTAAAATAAATAAATATTAACATACATAATGCGTCGTGGAATTCCTCCGCATCATCACCGACCGGTAACGTTCCCAGAAGGCTGGCAGCATTGCCACGTTGGATGGCAATGCTTATCCTCTGTGCAAGATAATAACCAGCCTTCTGGTCACGCGTGGCGTCGATCAGCCGCTTTGCCAATTCTTTGGAAAGAAAACGGGCACTTGGACCCCATGTCCCCAATGTTTCAACTCTAAACGGCTTCAAAACATAATCCTAAAATGGACATACAATCCGTTTCACAGTCCGTCTCGAATTTCTTTGTTTAAAAAGAAAATGTCGACAAAATTGCATTGTGTTACAACTTTATTATATCCTGCAGCGAATTTCAGTGCAATAACAATTTTGAATATTCTTTTCCAATTGACCGGTACAATATCTCTTATTAGTTATATCTTGATCTCAAAACTGTAATACTTCTTGGTTGTGAAGATCAGATTGAATGAAATTTTGAAGCATTTACTATGCCAACTTTTCATCGTGGGTTCGAGTCCCATCTGCATGAGCATTCACTTTTTCCTATCTTGATCGATTTGAATAGTTAGCATAGTAAATGCTTCAAAATTTCATTCAATTATTGGGGCGGAGTCATAAAAAAAAGCAATGTTTAAAAAATTATTGCAACATCATTCATTGTTTCCGATATTTCGTATGAATGTCGGTAGATGGCTCCCACTGTCGCCCTAAGACGGTAGTATAGGAGAATTTGAATAGCTTCAGGTGTGGCTCGGTGGCTCAGTGGTCAGAGCATTCCCCCTGTAAGGGAAAGATCGTGGGTTCGAGTCCCACCTGAGCATTCACTTTTTCTTATCTTAATCGATATGAAGCTCAGTCAGTCACGTCACGGATAATATCGAAGATTAGCCAAACTCATGGTTAGACTGGAAAAAGCAGAACCTAGACTCTGAGGTGACAGCTTCGGAGGCGACTGGCATTACGCTAGGATGAAGAACAAATATCTTGATCCCAAATCGCAAGAGAGACGAGCATTTGACGTGCTCGGATTGGTCTCGGTTGGAATATGATCTATGGTTGGTGCATGAAATGGCCCGCAGAAGCCGCAGATGGATCATCTGTCCGGCCATCCGGCGTCCCCACAGCTAATAACGGTTGGTGTATTTGAGTTCCTCTATCGCCGTAGCAAGCCGCGCTATCCTCCAAACACACCCAAACCCAAATGCGTATTGCGCAAATAGAATATATTTTGTGACATGACTGGGGTCTGGAAGGCCGTGGCCCGCTAATTATGATCATCTTGTCTGGAGCCCAATTCTGACTAATGTTTTTTTTACCACTTAGGTGGCAGACAAGCACACGGCCCACCTGATGGAAAGTACAGTGGCGTTACACTTGTGCTACCGACCCTGTAGAAATCCCCTTGGATATCCAGGGCGCCTGCAGGGGTGGTTATGTCGGCCTCGAACCAACTAAAACTGCACGCCGTCTTAGGTTTTCAGTTGCTGCAGGTGAGATACATAACATATCTCTCGCAACCCAGCCGACTTAGGGCCGTCTCCGGTTTCGAAATGGCTCCCTCGGGTCTAAGATCCACGATTTCTCCATCTTGCTCTCGGATAGGAACAACTTCAGCAAGAGTGAAAGGCACTTATCCAGGTTTGCCCATAATATAAACCACGAGCGACCCATACACAAACTCAACTGGTCCACCAATAAAACTGTATCCAAGCAGTATTATGAATACCAGAGATACATATATACTGATATACAGGACAACATCACGTGCAGGGGCATTCGGTGGCTCTTTCCTTTGTCGCACCATTAAGACCTGGAAATCCTTGCCGGCACACGTGTTTCCTTCTTCCTACTGTCCCGGGTCCATTAAGCGGGGCGTAAAAAAGCATCTGATGAGGCCGTCAAGCTAAGTGCCACCATTGTTAACATGGTACGTGTATGTAATGGTGACCCTCTTTCCTGAGACTTTGCCTTCAGCCTACCACATCCAGGGCCCACTATCCAAGTTAACCCGTTTAATAAACCGCGAATGACCCATACACTATCTCAATTAGTCTGTCAATAGCACATTACATATCCAAGCAGTACTATGAATACCAGCAGCCAAAGTAAAACTTACCTAGCACAATATTAACACGAGCGTAGTAAAAATGCGCCGATCGGCCGCGGTCGTGCCTTTCACCGGCGCGCGCGCAGAAAGTGACAGTGTGACGCGCCGGTGACGACATCGCTGCAAGACTGTTTTACTAAATAGTAAGAACATTGTAAAGATAAATATTACTATTAGAGCTTATGTATTTGTAGTTGAAGAATTTTGGCCGTACGGATAACAGTAGGACTTCTTTCAGAAATTCTTACCTACCAAGGGCTGGGTAAAAGTCAGTGTTACATCAAACACATGTACGAAATTGTATAAGCTTTAATGTAACTTCTCCTATTGACTATCGACTCTTCATTCGTCCACTTAGTACGTTAGTACTATTAATTATTCTGTGACTTAGTGGTAAATTTTAAAAAACGGTGATATAATATTTTTGTAACAATCCCCTTCCCTCCAGCCCTCTTATTTCCTACACAGGACAACACAAGCAGGGCTTAGATGTCACCCGTATACGGTGCAGAATATTCCTTCAAGAACCAATGGTTTGGTGACTCCTTTCTTTGTCGCACCATTAAGACCTGGAACTCCTTGCCAGCTCACGTGTTTCCTTCATCCTATAATCCCGGGTACTTTAAGCGGGGCGTGAAAAAATATGTGTTGAGGCCGTCAAGCAGAGTGCCACCATTGTTAACAATGGTGACCCTCTTTCCTGAGACTTTGCCTTCAGCGTACCATCAGGCGAGGTAAAGTCAAATTGACGTATACTATATAAAAAAAAATTGTAACAAATATGAAAGTTCATGCTTTTTCCTTTAAAATTGACGGATTATCCAGTCAACCGATATTGTACAATAAGGAATGAAGTGAAGGACATCATTTTTACCTCGAGGAAACCGAAAGACCCTCGTATATCTGAGAGGAAACTTGTAACCACAAAAGTCTTTTATGCCAATAGTAAATAGTTACCTAAAAAAAATTAAATTATACATGTTTGACACAGACCTTGAGACACATAACAATAAAGCATCCTAACAAAGAGAATGGAAATGATGCTATTCTCGATAATATATTAGAAAAAAAAGAAAAGAAAAGCTATACCTATTCCTGAAACATTGAGCACAGCAATACAATTCCATGAGTTTCGATATCTTGTCGATTCAATCTTACAGGGTCGGCAGCAGTGCAGCAGTACAGCTATATCGTCTGTCTCTAATCTCAATATCTCAAATGCTAAAAACAGTTTTCACCTTACACAATTTTTAATAAAGAACATGGATATCTTGATAATTAAGAAAGAAAAGATAGAAAAAAATAAAAGATTCTTTTTGACATTTTGGAGATTGAGACCAGATCGAGACTGCATTTTTACAGATTTTTATTGGAGAATTGGCCTTAGAGTGAAGTTCGCTTGGACCCTCAAGAGCTTAGCGGGCCCCTATACCCCAATTAAGGGACCGAATCGTATATATTCCTCTCAATGCCGCCACTAAAATGTAAGATAAAACAATGGCGAAATACCACTTTGTCTATGTTAATTATGGCCAGGCAGGAATTACTTGAACAATTGCTTTGTAATGAGTATAAGTTATCCGCGTGTAACCTTCTAGGCTTCATAGACAATTGTTATTATCTAATCATCGAGGTCTATGAAGCTATGATGAAAAAATATTTGAAATTATAGTTTAAACACGTTAGATGGGGCTTGGATCATCAGTCATGAATAGGGTGTACAGCCCCTCTAGACAAGTGGCAATTCGCTAGCCGGCGTTTGATGGAATAGAATGACTAATATATGGGATTTGACGTATATGACAGTCGTTAACGCATGTAAAATACCAAACCAACCGGGCCTGCAAGTCGGTGCATCTGTTAACATCGAATATGGTTTGAGAAATGGGACGGGGGTGATTATTTCGGACTAAACCGAAATAAATCGCACGCCGTCTCGAAGTCTGAAATGTCGGTGTTTAAGGCGGACTTAAGGTATTTCCTCGCACCCTGGTTCACCCAAGACCATCGCCGGTTTTCACCCCTCAAGTGTGGATATTTCCATTTTGCCCCAGAGATGGAAGGTGGAGTAGGTACCTGGAAAGGTTCCAGGAGTTTTGAAAATTGAAGATCTTATGGATTTTGAAATGCTTTTTAGAAATTTTATGTTGCCACCAAATGATGTAAACTCTAGATGCGTTGTCGGCATTCTAAAATGATGACAAAAAATATTACTAGATGGGACTTTGGTCATCATTGTATGCACCCAATCAACGACGCGACAGTGCGCTGAGGAAAAAACACGTCTTTAATAATAAATTCGTAATAATAGTATTGGTAATTAATTAATAATGGTATAATGCATATAAATTAATAATATAGACGTTTTATTAATTATTAAGTATCTAGCTTTTTTATTATTACATGTTCGCGCCATTTTTGAAAGCCGCCATGTTCTTGCATCACGTGTCTTTAGTTTTTAATAATCATTGGTTGCCACATCATATTTCTGCGGGTGTGCTTCACGGAATACCTCCAGCAAACGGCTCTTTATTGTATTTATGATTTTTGAATTACATTGATGCTATTTTCTATATTAACTTAACCAACTTAACTAATTTAAGTTGTTATATTATTTCACGATTACTTTAAGTTTTTCTTCACTATTCAGTACTTAGTGGGCTCATGACTAGATATAGCTATGACCAAGACCTCACTGTGATCATGGCTGCTGAAAAGGCAACAGGCAACTATCAAAATAACATCCGATAAATTAATTTTATTTTTGATTCATTATTTACTTGACAGTAATTATAAATATTAAAAATTAAAATGCAATGTTTTGTACATAATTTATGAATAGAAGATTATGTTAAGAGAGAGTTGTATTAAACAAATTTTGAGAGGCTTCATGTTGTTGTGAAGACACTTAACTATAATTACTTCATTAATTATTTTAATTGGGTAAATAATTTTAATACATCATCTTAATTTAATTTGAAATTGTAATCTTTCGAATTTACGTATACGTAGTAACGTAGATGTTTTTATTTCACCGTCAATGGCCGCCAATCTTAAGGACTAAATTTCTTTGCAAAGTTTTCAAATAGTATCTTCTTAGTAAAGAAATTTACCTACATAAAAATATAATATGCATTATGTTAGTTACGTTGAACAACCCATGTACTAGGTTTATCGCCTTTAATTACGATATTTATATAGTATGTTTGATGTGATTTAAGTTTTTTGATTCCAAAGAAAATTCGATTTGAATCTACCAAAATGAAATACCTTCCCACTAAATTTATTCTAAATAAGATCTCTAGTAACATAATAACCACGCAATGTATTAAAAAGGAATCATCAAAAAGCAAATAATAAAGAAAACTGTTTCATTGCCATATTTTATTCTTAAATTCCGTGAAAAAGTTTCAGTTCGGACAGAATTTAAAAATAGAAGTGAATACGTTCAGAAACCATCAAGCAAAGGTTTGTATCGTTCGGGCGCGCTGCGCTACGTGTCGGCCTCACTTGGCGGCCACCACGTAATGCTTATAAGTATGTATTTATTTAATTTATTCCCCAACGTGTGTGTGACTGTGTGTGAGCATATTTAAGCATGCACGCTGTTGTGTGATCGTATTTAATGAATAAACTGTCGATTAATAGTTACTTGCCTGCTAGAGATAAAGTTAAAATATACTTATATCTACAACTTATGTTAAATATAGTAAAATTCTTTAAATTATTAGTTTATTTTAACAATGTTATTTTTATTAAGCATCGCTTCGTGAGAGAGACTGCTTTAGCTGACCTTAATATATAGTAGAACCTCGTTAATACGATTTTCTAGGGAGCGGACCACGGTGCACGAATATGATTAAGTAGAACTAGAATTAGATGAACTAGATGGTGACGTCACATACCAATTGAGTCGTTTTGACATATGGAAGGCTCATTTTTTTTTTTTTTATAAATAGGACACGCTCATGACTCGATTGCCTTGCAACAACTCCGCTATTATTTCCTTCTTCATGGACCGGACGAAAAACGCATCTTATGCGGGAAATCGTATTAAGCGGGAAAGGGAAAATCAGAGGTACTACACTATTATCATTAGATTTAAATCATATACTTATAAATCACGTTAAGTAAATAGTGTAAGTCATAATCATTTATTTTTATTTGACAATAACATTTCGATGCACTCGTAATTAAGTATTCGATATTCCACGTAATTTAAGTTTTGCAATGCGTTTTCACCTTTACTTAAAGAAGCTATATAGCATCTTACATTTTTAACTGCTGATAGTAAGACCTGAGCGTAAGACATAACCGGAGTAGTTTTATGTGTTATACACATTCTCAATAAGATCTTCCAATGATGAATTTTTATATGGTAGGTAGGTACCACATTGTTATCAATGTAAGAATATCCTGGAAAACCTTGGAGTATGGCGGGTTCTTTATATTCTTCCAACACGAAGTCAACCTCGCTATTCATGAAACCTGCTTTTTTGATGCAGTTTTGAATGATTTCCTTCTTAATTACTTCCCGGAAATGGCGGCGAAATGACGTACCTATTAAGCACGATGAAGAATCGGAGGTAAAATGCGCTAAGAAATGTATGAAAATATGTCGCGTATTATGCGTAAAATGGTATTAAACGTGATTTATAATAAACAGGTTCTACTGTATCTATATATATTAAATAATATGGTCAGATGGGGGATTTGTATGCGTATTCTGTATAAAATAGAAGTTCAGTTGTGTTAAACTCGTCAGTTTAATGTTAACATAACAGTAGGTACATTACTCTGTTATTAAATCTTTAAAATACTTGGCACGCCTACGTAATTTTTATATTTCATACTGTCTTCGGGTGAGTACGAATTCCAGAACTCACTTTCAACCCCATGATAGGTACTCGCATTTACCCCAATGACTAAATCCTACGTGCTTCGTACAAGATCGAAATCAAAAATCATCAAAGATCCGCACACACACCGAACTCTGTGTGTATTCCTGTTACATGTGTGAGTCTTTATTGTTTACCTTAAAATGCCTAATTACAGAAGTACACTAAGAAGGTCACGATTTGTTTCATTGTTTTATTAAACCTATACATAGATAAATAACAAAATAGATAAGGCACAGCATTGGTTTGTTCTGTGTGAAAAAGAGCCTCTACAAGGTCGGCTCGGATCTTCGTCATAGACAACGATAGCTTCGATTAAATACCAAATATTTGGCAGTTACCTACCTGTTTATACATCATTTATTATTTAACATCTCATAGGTTCCTTTCCATACTAAAAGAACGAAGGTTACTTCGACCTTGTCGACGCAAATTTATTATTTTTCGAAGTGCAATACTTACATATTAACCCATAATTTGCCTCACCGCAAATAACGCGAACGTGTTTTGTTACACTGAATTATAATAAAACTCCCTTGCTTATTATATCCCGGCATATGTCTTGACCCTATCAGGTCACAAAATGTAAGGAGGTACCTACACTAAATGCACATTTTTTAGGTGTTTTCGAGGACTTTTGACGACACCAATCATAGATTATGTCAAATCAATCTGCGCTCGTTATTCTCGCAACTTCGGGTCTAGATATATGCCGGTAACTATACTAGTTTGGTATTAAACAGTAGTAATAAAGGTTATGGGCGTTAACTAATTTTGCATTGGAAAACGAAGGTCAATTTATCATTTTAGATATTAGGTAACATTGGCTGTAGGTAACAAGCCCAACGCGGTTTCCGCGACCCAAAAAAAAGCAGCAAAGTCGAAAGTTGACAGCGCGCGAAAACGCAATCTACCTAATTCATAATCAACATTGCGATGAGCCGACGAAGTTGCGCAAATGTGCGAGTGTAAAGAGTTTTGCTCGGTGTATTATTTATTGATTGTTGAAAAACAATGGCGGGCGCTTACTGGCAGTAGTGGCAGTGAGTCAGTGGGTCAAGGGTGCACTGGCCTAGTTACGCAGTGCCGCGCGCCGAAATTCGCGGGTTTACCAGTTGCTAAGCTCACGAGTAGGGAAGGGCTAGAAACTTTGTGTTGATTTTTCGCTTACTTTAAAAAATAGTTTAATAGTTATTTATTAGACAATTAATTATATAATTAAATTAGAAAAAATATGCAACATTGAATTGTTTTTTTTAATATACCTACCAAGAAATTATTTTTTTGCAGGAATTTCTATTTTTAAATTTAATTCCACTTAAAAAGCTTCTCAATAAAAATATTAAGAAAGTAGGTACTTACATAGTAACTTGGAATTTATTATGAAATATAAAAATAAGATTAAATATTGCCTGTAAGAATCGTTTGTTATTTGTCATTGAACTAAACGTTTAATCATGCGGTATCAATACTTCATAACGAGTAATTCTATAATAATGTAGCAATTAATTTACTTCCTTAACATAAACTTTATCAATTTAACCTGCGGACCGGACTGTTTTAATGAGAATCATCATTATTTTCAACCTTCGCCAACCTCACTACCTCAGATCTACATGTGTACATACAAAACACAATAATTATGTGTATTTCAGAATGGGTCACATCACTATCACGGACCATAGTCCACGTTACATAAAGCCAAGTTTAAGGTCGCCTTAATGTAGCCTCAATGCTTCAAGCTGGTGACACAAGCGGACTGAATGCCACCCACACCACTGGCTTAACACCCGCGGCTGTTTCGTAGAACATGTCCAAATTTATACCGACTGATGCATTGAACACTACCTGTTTGAGATATCTGATAAATTAGTTTTGAACACGTCCTTGGCGGTCGTGAAAGTCCGCTATAGAATAACGTAATAATGATAATTCAAATCTTCGTGTAAAAATGTATTATTTATTTTGTATAACGCCATCTATGAGTGAGTAGAGTAACGAATTTTCTTGGTTACGAAATTGATATAACTTTACCTTAGTTACTGTATTAGCGTAGTGTTAACTGTTAAAGCTTGATAAATATGTACAACTAAAATTAATAAATTATTTAACCTTCTATAAAATGGATGAACCTGGAAAGAAAATATCAGTGCTCTGCTTAGGACCAAAAGGTTCAGGAAAAACGACATTATTAAAAAAATTGCAGAACGCTGAAGGTGTTGATAATACATTTAGTCCAGTACCTACTATTGGGACTAATCTTTACGATATTTACTATTTAAACAAACAAGGGAAGAAACAAATGCTGTCAATTCGAGAGATTGGAGGCGAGATGGCGCCACTATGGCATAATTATTTAGATGGAGTTGAAAAAGTAAGGCCGTCTTTGCCTGATGCGTGTGTATACATGCATGCGGGCACTTATTTCGTGCAAATAATATTCAGCTAATTCCGTGCAAAGAGTGCTGTACACAATGCGGACGCACGCGCATGAGGCAGCGGATAGCCTAAGCCATATCCTTTAGATATTCTGTTCTTACAGGTAATATATGTCGTCGATACATCGAATCTTTGTCAAATATCGGCAGCTGCTGTCTTGCTCTACACTTTGCTGGCCGAACCGAGACTAAAGAATGCCAAGGTATGTTATTTATGCTATTTTGTTTATTACTTATGTATACAAGCATATGACGTCATCGTGATCGTACAATTGGTTTTCCCAAAGCGAGACTTCGGGACGATCTTCAGTATCCTGGACGGTAAGAGCATCAAGTCTGTATTTCTTATGACTTCTCCTCCTACCGGGTCCAGCATGGAAGCCGCATGGCATACATTGTTACCTACTCACGCAGCCTGTTGCTGTAAAATGTGGCTAAGGCGAAATGGCGAATTTCCTGCAGTTTATCTGCAACGTCACGGACATGACGGTTTTTTCACATGATCTTCCTGCGTAACTCCACACATCCACCTAAGTATAGATTCGCATAATCCTCACGCAGCTCCCGGTTGTGTCACCTTAACACTAGCAACGCTATGTCTCATCTAATTGTTCCTTACTACTAATCCGTTTACTGAATAATCTGTAGATTTTTCCAAAAACAACTGCCATATCCGATCTTCAAACTCCTAGAGGAAAGCTTGCGCAGAACCTGATTTATTTAGCAAGTGTACAGAATAACTAACACATGAAATTAGCTTGGGCCTCTAAGGTATTGGTAGGACGCTGCACACCTAACACTATCCTATACAACCATAAAGGAAAAGCAATCTTTAAAGTAAGTACCTATACATTTTCTTCCTCAGTTCATTCTAGTCCTAAGCAAGATGGACGCGGCCTACAGACAGATGCGCAATGAAGCTCTACTCATGCTGCAATTCGCTCGCCTCAGCACGGAGCTCGGGAACGCGCCCGAACTACTGGAAGCCTCGCCTCTCACTGGCGAAGGCATTGACAAATTGAAGGCGTTCGTCTCAGATACCAAGATTGTGAAAACTTTTTAGAAAATAAACGATACCATCTATGATAGCATGATGAACTCTTTCAGTTAATTCCACCGTCCCCTTTTTATTCAAAACAACAGGTGTAGGAATGAGGTATCAACCTCCTTAAATACAGTAACTGATACGATCTCGAATTAAATAAATACTCTTTACTCCAAAGTCTCTTCGGACAAAGTCAAATCAGGCAATCATGGTATATAATCGTTCCTATAAGAGCACTGAAAAGCAGTAGGTATAAGCACAACCAAAAAGGAGAGAAATTTTTAATCTTACTTGTCAAGAACTCACGATTTTTTTTATACCACTTAGGTGGTAGACATGCGCACGGCCCCTGATGGAAAGTAGTTACTGTGGCCTATGGACGTGTGCAACACCAGGGGCGTCACACTTGCTCTGCCGACCCTGTTAGAACAGAGAGTTTCTGTACCGTCAGTGTAGAAAATAAAGCAAGACAAGCCTTTGGTCTGCGCACAGACTGCACAAAAAATTATTGTACCGACTTGCACTTTTATCAGGCTAAAAATATAATTATGATGATAATGGATTGCTATCCTTATTTTGCTTCCTAAATATTATATGGCACTATCTCCATTACACCAGATGCTTCAAATGTAACACTCGCCTTCTTATCTATTGGATCTGGAACGCTTTTTGACATTTCACTATTTATTTACTTTCTTGACAGTTGACAGATTTCCGCAACAATTTCCCATTCCCAAATCCTGATTAAAAACAAGGATTTTGAATTTCGTAATAAGTGTTTATATTAAGGTATATATAATGCATAAGTGACTTGTTAATAAATAGAAATAAAAGCAATGGATACAGCTAAATTGTGCAGAAGTTGTATGAAAGAGGTGGCGTCATGGGAAAAGGAAAACTTCGATTCTCGAGCTGTGGAAATGTTCTGTTTTTGCACCAATATGAAGGTACTAAATAATAATTGATCATTAATCATTATGCAAACGTTTAAAGTAGTGAAATATGTCGCAAAATGGTTTCTGTTCATTGAAGATTCAAATTTAACTTCGTGAAATCATTTGAAGGGCAATTGAATAAAAACGGCTTCAATTATTTATTATTATTAATGCCATAAAATAAGTTTAAAATCTGATGATGGAATGTGCAAAAAGGTTATAAAATTCTTAAATTGCTGCATATGCAAATAAAATTATGGATCATATAGGTATGGCTTTTATTCAAAATAATAATTGAAGTGGTTCTCGCAGGTGTATTTATTTTAATTCATTTTTAGATCACAAATGATGACAAATTACCAAAGCAGTTCTGCTACAATTGCATCATCAAAATAGAGTCATCATTCACCTTCATCACCGAAGCAAAGAAAGTTGACGCAGTACTAAAAAACCTCATCTCTAGAACCGACACAAGCATAATCATAAAACCGAAGACACAAAAAAATTTAGAACTCAAAATTGAATTACTCGACAGTGTAGCGACAGATATCGGAGAACAAATCTTGTATTATAATAATGATTTCCTCCCGGCGATGGATGAGGTAAATGCTGATAAATCTAAAGAGCAAGTTGATGAAAGAATCAATGAAGAGAAAGAATATAGGAATAAGGAAGGTGGAAGAAAGAAAGAGAGTGTAAGAGAAACAAAGAAATATATTTGTCCATTGTGTAGGAAAGAGTTTACATCTCAATCGTGGTTTAATAAGCATATGGACAATGAACATAATGGACCTAAGTTTGTTTGTGAACATTGTCAGAAAGGTTAGTTCCATGGCTTAAATTATTTATTGATTTATTTTAAAGTAATGATCTTTATTTTGTCAGTCTTCTTCTTTATCTTGGCGTTAATCCCAGTCGCATCCAAAGTTTTCACCTAAGAGCTGTTTCCAGTCTAATTGCAGGTTTGCAGTCACTTTTTTTTTTCTTAATGTTTAGTATCTGTAGTGGAGGTGGTGCCTTTGACTGCTACGCAGAGGGGCACGGGTTCGATTCCCGCTCCCTTATTTGCTTTGGCCTGTGTGTAACTATACCTTAGTGAGCATGTAAAGCCATTGGCCCAGGTTGTCATATAAACATTTGTGAATCTATGGCAATCATTATATAGGGAAATGGCCCATACAGAGGGGCTGATCACCCGTCTGGTTAAGGGTGTCCCCACTGGTAGTAGTAGTAGTAGTCTATTTTTTTCGGAGTAGTAGTTGTGTTTAGCAACGTCTGTCTGAAAGTAACTGCATGACTATCACATAGTACATGTTCAACAAATTTTAATACCATATATTGCAGTATTACACAAGAAAGTACGAATGCCATAATTTAAGGTCAAAGGGAAGGTCAAGGTCATTTCCGGATACCAGTGACCTTGACATTGTAATTGAACTTTCAAATTCCTTTCATTTTATAGGTGTTTAGTGATATTGAGGGTAAGGTCACTTCACGCTGATTTCTTCTTCATTCAAGCCCAATACCGGAAGCATAAACTTGTACTTTCGAGTATGGATCTTTCAACGCCAACTAGCTTAATCAGCCATTCAATTAACTGCCTAGGCTGTTAACTAAACGGCGCCATGCAATGAATGGCCTGAATGATATACAACCGTAACGTTTATTACGACATTTAATAACCTGGCTGGCTTAGGCCATTCGTAAGATGGGGCACTGCACCAACATAAGGCAGAAAACATACATACATATGCTCACACCTGCAAAATCCCCGAGGGGGTAGGCAGAGGTGTATTCATAGAAAATTAGTGATAGGTTCATTGAGAAAGTTACGCAATCCATCTTGGATAGGTAAGGTTAGAAGGTCCAATGCGGGAGTTAGGCGGAGCGGAGCTTCTGCATTAGCCTTCGTGTTAGTATTTATAACCATTCAGAAATAAGTCAGTTTTATTAAATGGCTAGGCTAGTAATTAAACGTCACCGATCCAAGCTACTTGCCTAGCCGTTTAATAAAATGGCTGAACACCATTCAGGCCGCTAATTGAACGGCGCCGTTCAGTAAAGAGCCTAGGCGGTTAATTGAACGGGTGATTATGCTAGTTGGCTGCGACAGATGAATAATTTGCTTGAGTTTTATGGGGGCATCTGCCAATTAACTCAAACCCTGAGAAGAAATACTTGACCATAGTTTTATCTATTATTCAGCATTCAAGTTTACCAGGTCCCCACCCCAAGATTGTAGTTTTTTTTAGCGGAAATTATTATGTTGGACCTACTAAAACTACAACCGCACGCTGTCTTCAGTCTCCATTAATGTGAAACTAATATATCCAGGCAAATTCAAGTCCTCTGACATGCTAGCTAGGCTTCCCCATTGAGCTTGGGAGGTCGCTCAAAAGTAAAAAAACCAATAAACATAAAAAGCAGACCGGGAAATCGCCAGGTGGATAACGAAGGAAATAAAAGTTGAATTCTTTCAGCTTTCTCCAAGAAATGGGAGTTGACACAGCATCAGGTTTGTCACACTGAGGAGCGCAAGTATTCATGTGCCGAATGCGGGAAGTGCTTCAAACGGCGCCGGCAGCTCACGATACATGCGCTCGCGCATACCGATATACGGCCCTTCGAATGTGACAAGTGTGGGATGAAGTAAGTAACAATTCGTAATCACTTTCCGAAAGTACGAATTCCTTAATTAGCGAATAGTTTAAGGTCAAAGAGAAGGTCGAGGTCGTGTTGGGTCGTGTGCTTGTCTGCCACCTCAGTTGTATAAAAAAAATCGTCTTCTTCCATCGCCGTTACAGCATTGAAATAAATAAAATAAAATAAATGTATCGTAGCCATAGTCCTTAAACAAACATGTCTTAAATGGTTTACACAATACAATGAAGTAAAGGTTATATAGGTATTACAAAAATTTAATAAACCCTGGCTCCCAAACTAGGTAATCCTGTGACTTGGGAGTCAGTGTTCTGCTGTTACTGCTATACAAAAGATGTCATTAAACATGCGTGTCTTAGTTGAACACTCTATGGCATGATGGCTATTTATCACTTTACCAACGTTATGCAAAAAAATAAATATCATGTGCGTGCGTGCGTGCGTGCGTGCGTTCGTGCGTGCGTGCGTGCGTGCGTGCGTGCGTGTGTGTGTCAGTATGCGTGCGCGCGTGTGACAGTAGTGTCAAAAGATTGGAATATTCGTCTATGAGAAATGAAATTGATCTTTGGAGCCCAGGGTCTGCTCTCCTGTGTCTCCTTTCATTCATTGATTTATTTTGAATTTAGTAATTACGCCACAATGTATAATTATTGTAGGGTAGAAATTTTTAATAACCTAGTCTACTCTGATATACTCAACCACAGATATGCTACTGTATTTGATTCAAACTTAGATTTATCGTGTGATTACACAATGTTTTTAAAGCATAGTGGTCGAATTAATAATAATGGTATGGTCACAGATAACATAATACTAAAGTACAGATACCTCATCCCATACAAAAAAATGAGGCCATCATAACTAAATTACGGGCTAAATTTAAATATTAATATTCGCCACTAGATGTCAACAATATAGCCCGAGGTTCAGCTTACGTTTTACAGTAGTAGCTACTAGATGGTGGTGTATTATATTTTCAACGATAAGAAGTGTCATACATAAATGACAATATAAATAAACATAGGTAGGCAGATTATGACTACTATTTATTTAAGAAGATTGACTGTGAGTGATGTTAGTAGAGACCGCATCTCCAAACTCGCAATCGGGCTTTTTCAAACAGCGGATCTTCGCAAGAAAAAAAGGGTAAACCCTCGTTTGCCGGATAAGAGGGTTCTTGAGTGTGTTGAGTACGAATTTGATGTCATTTTTGGAATCCATAATGGCCGCCGCGGTGTCCTAGCTAATTTGCAATATGGGTATGGTTTATTAGGTTTTTGAGTATGCTTAGTGTGAATTTAATGTCATTTTTGGGATCCAATATGGCCGCCGCTGTGACTTACATAAATTGCAATATGGGTATGGTATGGTCTAATGAGTTTTCGAGTTTGCTGAGTTTTGATCTCCAATATGGCCGCCGCGCTGTAGGTAGAAAATTGCAACATGGGTATGGTTTAATAGGTTTTTGAGTATGCTGAGTGTGAATTTGATGTCATTTTTGGAATCCAATATGGCCACCGCGGTATGGTCTAATGAGTTTTCAAATATGCTGAGTTCGAATTTGACGTCAGTTTTGGCCTCCAATATGGCCGCCGCGCTGTAGATAGAAAATTGCAATATAGGTATGGTTTAATAGGTTTTTGAGTATGCTGAGTGTGAATTTGATGTCATTTTTGGAATTCAATATGGCCGCCGCGGTGTCCTAGTTAAATTGCAATATGGGTATGGTCTTATGGGTTTTCGAGTATGCTGAGTTCGAATTTGACGTCAGTTTTGGCCTCCAATATGGCCGCCGTGCTGTCGGTAGAAAATTGCAATATGGGTATGGTTTAATAGGTTTTTGAGTGTGCTGAGTGTGAATTTGATGTCATTTTTGGGATTCAATATGGCCGCCGCGGTATCCTAGATAAATTGCAATATGGGTATGGTCTAATGAGTTTTCGAGGATACCGAGTTCGAATTTGACGTCATTTTTGGCCTCCAATAGGGCCGCCGCGCTGTAGGTAGACAATTGCAATATGGGCACAGATAACATAATACTAAAGTACAGATACCCCATTCCATACAAAAAAATGAGACCATCATAACTCGTAGAATATACTGCTTCCGGGCTGTTTGGCCGTGGTCGACCACGGCCAAACAGCCCGGAAGCAGTATATTCTACATGCAACGCCGGCCGTTAAAGCCTGAAGACTTATACATCATAACTCGGGCTAATTTGCGCATTATTTTTAAATATTATTCTTCGCCACTAGATGTCAACGAAATATCCCGAGATTCAGTCTACATTTCGCAGTAATAGCTTCTAGATGGTGGTGTACTATATTTTGTCAAGAAGTATAAATAATTAATCTAATATTCTCGTGTCACAATATTCGTTCCCATACTCCTCCGAAACGGCTCGACCGAAGTCTAAGAATCGGCTACTATTTATTTTTCATACTCCAGTCCGCGATAACGGACATCAACGCGGGCGGAGCCACGGGTAACAGCTAGTAATAATAATATATTACCAAAGAGGTAAATTAATATAGATCGCATCTTCAAACTTGCAATCGGGCTACTACTTCACACTTCTTGTATGCTGAGTATGAATTAGATGTTAATCAAAGTCCAATTTATACAAAATTGCAATACGGGTATGATCTAACTTGTTTTTGAGTAGGTGTGCTGAGTACGAATTTGGTGTCATTTTTGGTGGTTATGTTGAACTCGAACCGATTAAAAACACACACCACATGCCAGAGTAGGTATATCCAGTCGAGTTCAACATAACTGTTATCATCGGCATAGCATCGGCGGCTGACACGGTGGCACGGCGCAGTGGTGTCGGACTCGAACTCGAACCGACTAAGCCGTCTCGGATGCACCGCATATATGTCGAGTACGACATAAGCACTCCCGCCTGACATCAGTACTTATGAACGACGTGGGCCGTCGGCATACTTAGAATGGGACAAGAATATGTAAATATCGTATGTAGGTATCTATGCACCTATAAACACGAATAAATATGACTAGGTTTCTACTCTCGCCATTTTGTTCCGACACGACGAACGACTCAAAACAAATGACTCAGGCCCCATGGCTTTTACTTGTGCTGCCGCCATTTGATCTGGGCCAGTTAAATCTCAAGAAGAAAACTTGCGCCAGAGTCGCATCCTTTAATCAGTGGGTGGTACGAATAGCTCAAAATTCCTCAGCCCCTTGACTTTTACATGAGCGACTGCCGTTTCACCTACTATCCTCAAGAAGCAAAATTGCACCAGACTCGCATCCTTTAATCAGTGGGTGGTACGAATAGCTCAAAATTCCTCAGCCCCTTGACTTTTACATGAGCGACTGCCGTTTGACCTACTATCCTCAAGAAGCAAAATTGCACCAGACTCGTATCCGTTAATCAGTGGGTGGTACGAATAGCTCAAAATGACTCAGCCCCTTGACTTTTACATGCGCGACTGCCGTTTGACCTACTATCCTCAAGAAGCAAAATTGCACCAGACTCGCATCCGTTAATCAGTGGGTGGTACGAATAGCTCAAAATGACTCAGCTCCTTGACTTTTACATGAGCGACTGCCGTTTGACCTACTATCCTCAAGAAGCAAAATGTGCCAGACTCGCATCCGTTAATCAGTGGGTGGTACGAATAGCTCAAAATGACTCAGCCCCTTGACTTTTACATGAGCGACTGCCGTTTGACCTACTATGCTCAAGAAGAAAATTTGCATTAGAGTCGCATGCATTAATCAGTGGGTGTACGAATAGCTGAAAATTCCTCAGCCCCTTGACTTTTACATGAGCGACTGCCGTTTGACCTACTATCCTCAAGAAGCCAATTTGCACCAGAGCCGCATCATCCGTTAATCAGTTGGTGATACGAATAGCTCAAAATGACTCAGCTCCTTGACTTTTACATGAGCGACTGCCGTTTGACCTACTATCCTCAAGAAGCAAAATGTACCAGACTCGCATCCGTTAATCAGTGGGTGGTACGAATAGCTCAAAATGACTCAGCCCCTTGACTTTTACATGAGCGACTGCCGTTTGACCTACTATCCTCAAGAAGAAAACTTGCGTCAGAGTCGCATGCATTAATCAGTGAGTGTACGAATAGCTCAAAATGACACAGCCCCTTGACTTTTACATGAGCAACTGCCGTTTGACCTACTATCCTCAAGAAGCCAATTTGCACCAGAGCCGCATCATCCGTTAATCAGTTGGTGATACGTATAGCTCAAAATGACTAAGCTCCTTGACTTTTACATGAGCGACTGCCGTCTGACCTACTATCCTCAAGAAGCAAAATTGCACGAGAGCCGCATCCGTTAATCAGTGGGTGGTACGAATAGCTCAAAATGACTCAGCCCCTTGACTTTTACATTAGCGACTGCCGTTTGACCTACTATCCTCAAGAAGAAAGCTTGCGCTAGAGTCCCATCCGTTTATTAGTGGGGGTGTACGAATAACTCAAAATGACTCGGACTCCTTAAATTTTACCTGACCGACCACCGTCTGACCTACGGGTCCTACCCCTACTGTTAGGACAGTAGAAGAGCTAATGGAGCTAATGGAATCTTTCAACAAAAATTCTTTAATTGAGAAATGGTTACCAAGTCACCAATCCTATGAGAGATTTGACATCGGTCTTCGGATGGCTCCAACTTTCTTTAACGATTGCCATTTCGCATTTGCGATATTCGTGTAGAAATTTAAAATGCACTGGCCGGCAGCCACAGAGACTATTGTTGCGCTGGCGACACAGAGCGAGATAGGATGAATCGATCAAGCGAGCGAGAATGTCGTCTCATAGGAGCTCGTTATAGGTAGGTATATCATCCGCTCGCTTGGCTCGTCGCCGTGTGTCGTTGTATGTGCGGTAGGTACTACTACTACTGACTACCTTGATGTAGATACATTTTATTAAGTTCGCTTTATGTACTTAGGTATAAATGTTACCCTATTCCTGTTGAGTAATTGATCTGATATTAAATTTGATAGGTAGGTAACTAGGTAAGTAGGAAGGCGTGTGTCTTTTCAGATAACAATATACCTGCCTGAGATGTCATACTTTCAATTAATAAAGCCGTTTAACTAAAAGGTATTACGTAGATACCTACCTACCTTCTTGTTATTTTCACGGTCACCCATCCTTAAACCGACCTGGCTAATATCGCTTAAAACTTCAAATGTTAAGAATGGTCACCCAGGGTTGTGCAAAAGTAGAAAGAATACTAATTTGGATACGGATTCTCAGTCGGGCGTCGGCCACCGGGGGCCTAAGCTCCAAAACCCGGTACTTACCGATTGAAAAAGTAATTTTAAGAGTTCTAACTCCAGTGGAAACTGGAAAAATGCCTGTGGCAAAATTATATAAATTCATTATTTACACTACACCAACTCAGAAAGTACCCCAGTAGATAGGTAGTCTTTAAAAAAATTTGGTTGCCTGTAAAGTCGGTATACGGGCGAAAGTTTTACGTGACAACGACTTTGAGTGGTAAAATAATTTTAATGTGAATATTCATTCGTATAGTAGGAAGAAGGATGAAATAATAGTAACAATTTAAAAATGTCTGTCTTTCTCGCTCTTAGGCGGGCTAACCATGCCCGAGTGGAAGGGACGCGTGCCTCTCACTCGCTCTCATTGTGAGCGCATAACGTGAGCGGAGCGTAACGCAGTTTCTTGAAGTGTCACCCGGCAAACCAATTTATAAGACGTTGTCACGTCAAAATGAGGCAGAAAGTAGGTACCTACCGTTATTATTTCAGTAGAAATATGCGAGAAATATTCCAAATATCCATTTTTTTTTTCAAATCCGTACTCAGCATGTTTAAAAGCCCTTGTTATTTCTAATAGGTAAGAAGCAGGTACTACCTACCTATCTAGTACTACCTACCTAACCTAGTATTACTTACACAAGGCGCGCGCCACAGGAGCGTTATTTTTCTTAATTTGTTTAAATTGCTTTAAATATTTCAAATTGACTGCTCCCCGCTTAATGGTAAACTGGGGTGCAATCCATAAAATAGTGACCGCCATTACAAAATGCTGTCCCTAGTTTGACAGTTTTGACACCCTCACAAGGTATTATGCAAGTGCCTTCTAATTTTCCCTTATTTTAATAACCTTATTGATAAGTTAGAGCGAAAAAAAAAAAATGACAAAATACATTTTGGCGCCAAAAATCCAACGTTTTGCTTTTGTTCACCCAAGTACTAATATGTGAACTAACATGAACAAATATGTACCCTAGAACACTGGGGAGAGTTATTACAATTTTTTAATTTTAAACAAATAATATTATCATGACTTATCCTTTTCGCGTGGGGGGTTAAAAATAAATAAGCATTCTAAACGTTTTATAGGATTGTTTAATTTTCATTGACAAAGTGACAACCCTAACACTCAAGTTCGCGGCGTTGTATGTTCGGAACAAAGGGCGATACCTACGAAATTTCATAGATTATAAAAACAGCGGTTTTCTTCAACAATAAAGGTGGTACGTTAAAAAAATACAGAACAGAAGTAACTTTTTAATTGTTAGTTTTAATCATACTCCTAAAATAATTAAAAAAGAAACTAATCAATTGTTAATTGCAGTAAATCTCGTTCGATATGTTTTTTGTTTGAGTAACAGCCGTGAAAATATAGAGAATTGAATAACACGCCATCTATTGTGTGTAACGTAGTGCACAGTATCGGCAGTATCATTATAGTACCGATAAAAGACGGGAAGGGCGCTGCACAATTATAACAAATTGTCGAAATTAGGTTTAAAAGTTCATTATTATATGTTTATGAGGAACAAATATTAAAGTTTTATGAGAAAATAATATTTATAGGATTCAATTCTTGTTCATTTAGAATTTTATGTTAAATTGATACACATAACGCCATCTAGAATATTATATTAGTCACTAATAAAATTTGTTCGTAGTAGGGACCCAGTGGTATGGTGAATATGTTCACGAATTTAAGATTGATGGTATGTACTAGTTGTGATGTGAAATCTGACGTTCTAAACAAAGAGGACAATGTAAATATTTCAGCAAGTGACTTTCTGAGCTGTGACTCACCAAATATGTCCTATACCTCTAAAAATGAGCACCAAAATTTTTTTCGTTTATAATAAGCTGTCTATACTACACCAAAACGTCAATGGTTTGTTATCTAAAAGTGAAGTAATAACCGAACGTTTGGATGCCTTTGCAAGGAATGGGACATGTATACATGTTTTATGTTTTACTGAACATAATATGCTGTTGAGTGACGTCGACTTATTAAATATTCCGAATTATAAATTAGGTACAGCTTGCATGAGAAATAGTAGGGATGGCGGGTCTTGTATACTACTACACGGGCAAATAGGCTTCACAGAGATTGAGTCAGTAAAATCCATAAATATTTACGGTGTTTTTGAATGTTGTGCGTTAGAACTATCCGAACAAAAAATCATTATAGTGTGTGTTTACAAGGTTCCAGGCAAGTGCAAAACAGATATATTTTTTGACAAAATGACATATCTATTACGATTATTTAGCTTTATGAATGGACATAGATTGATAATTTGTGGTGATTTTAATATTGACATGTTACAAGTAACTAGGGATTCAACTGAATTTAAGCGTGTTTTGAGGGAGTTTAATCTTATGATGGAGATTAAGGAAATTACACGACCCAGCAGCGGGACTTGTCTAGATAATTTTTTACACAACATACGTGGCTGTAAATCTGAGGTGTTGGAATTAGGCGTTTCTGATCATAAAGCAGTCCTAATGAAATTCCCAGTTCAACAAACGTGTATTCTTAAGTACTATTATATAAAAAAACGTGATTATTGTAAAGAAAATATGAATATTTTTAAAAAGCATATTGAAAGTTTAAGTTTCTCATGTGTTTATGAGACTGATGACCCTAATGACAGCTTTGATTCTTTCTTTGATCTGTTCAAGTTGATTTACGATCTTTGCTTCCCGCTAGTCAGACAGAAAATATCTACGGTTTATACACCAAAGTGGATCACAAAGGGTATCAAAATATGCAGTAGAAAAAGACGAGCGTTACTCTGGAGGTACAGATTGAATAAAAATAAGGAATCAAAGATGGCTTTTAAATCTTTCTCAAAAAGGTACCAGCGGGTCATCAGGCTGACACAAAGAGCCCAAAATAGCTACTTCATTAATACAAGCATCAATAAATCTCAGGCAACTTGGAAAGTTATTAATTCTATGAAATCGGACATCCAGGATAAGTATATTAGTTCAGTCAATATGAATGACCGTTGCATAACAGACCCTAAAAGGATAGCGCAATACTTCAATGATCATTTTGTGGATGTGATTCAATCTAATAGTAAGATCTGTGACACATATACCAAGTACACTAGTAATTTACAACGCAATGAATCTTACAAATCCCTATTTATACCACCCATCATACCAAAAGACATTTTAATTGTTGTCAACAGCCTAAAAAATACAAACAGCACAGGTTATGATGATATTCGCACCAGTGTAATAAAATTAGTTGCTCCCATAATAGCGCCTGTATTATGTCACATCTTTAATAACTGTATCGAACATGGTATCTTTCCGAGAGGTTTAAAAGTTTCCATCATTAAGTCGCTGCATAAAAAAGACGACAAAACCGATGTCAACAACTATCGGCCAGTTGCACTTATACCAGTGTTTTCTAAAAGTATGGAAAAAATTATATATAACAGTGTTAATGACTTCTTTGAGAAACACAATCTTTTTTGCTACGAGCAAATGGGTTTTAGGAGACATAAAACGGTGAACATGGCCATATACAATTTCCTTGAAAAAATTCATCAATGTATGGATACTAGGAAGCCAGTTGTAGCAATGTATATGGATATGACGAGGGCATTTGATTATGTGGACCATGACGTACTTCTGCGTAAGCTTTATGACTACGGCATTAGAGGGAACGCTCATGGCCTTATTAAATCTTACTTACAAGATAGAACTCAGGTCACTCAGATAAGTCAAATCAATATAAAAACTCAAAGCGAAGTAGTATGCTCCTCTAGCCCCAGATCGATATTATACGGTGTTCCTCAAGGATCCGTCCTGGGGCCACTGCTCTTTATATGCTACATTAACGATTTTCCTAATATAATACCCCAACAAATGTCATTATTTGCTGACGACAGCGCGGTCATATTTAACACTGGTGACCATAAAGAAATTGAACATGACATTAATACAAGCCTGGTTACAATTATTGACTGGTTAAATACTAACAATTTAAAAATTAATCTAAATAAAACTAAAACTATGACATTTAAATTAAAACAAACAAATCAATTACAGTTACAGATTAATTATAAAGACTATCAAATAATGGAAACAAATAAGACAAAATGTTTAGGTTTGAATATAGATAGTGATATGTCATGGAGAACTCAAATTGACAATGTCTGTTTGAAACTCAACAGATTCTCATATGCCCTGTATAAGTTAGGTAGAATTGCAAATGAAACTGCTGTCTTAACAGCCTACCATGGCTATGTTGCCTCCACATTGCGATACGGTGTACTCTTTTGGGGTAATGCCACAAATGTCAACGACGTATTCATAGCCCAAAAGAAATGTATACGAGCCATCTGTAAAATGCATCGAACAGATACCTGTAAACCACATTTCCAAAGCCTCAATATTTTGACCCTGCCATCTCTCTACATCTATGAAGTAAATATTTTTGTAAAGTCTAATATGCATTTATTCAAGCGCGTAGAAAGTCAACGTCGCTCACAAAAATTGCATTTGGTGCCATCAAAAACGACTTTCTATTATAGAAGTGTATATGTGATGGCGCCTAAAATTTATAATAAATTACCAGATGACATTAAACATTGTAAGAATATTCTAGGATTTAAGTCAAAACTTTTTAAATTACTATGTACCAAAGCATATTATTCTGTGAATGAGTACCTAAACGATCAATTTTAATTTTAATTCTTACGGTGACTCAAATAATATTTAGGTATCTATTGACATGCTTAATATTTTGACATTTTCATTTTTTTACTTGACATCTGTATTCTGACATTATGTTTTTTTTTTTTTTGTTATTTTATGCGATTATGATCTGACCTAATTATCTTATTGGATTCTACACATGATTGTCTCTTTTATGATTTTATTTAATATTTTGTATGCCTTTGGCGGAACATAGCTGGGACTAATATTACTTATAACATCTACTCTGTAACCTATGCTTCACGAAATAAATAAATTTGAATTTGAATTTGATTTTTTTATGCCAATACGGTGGCCGAAAAACACACGGCCCAGGAACCAGGTGGAACGTGATTACCGTAGCCTATAACTATGTGCAACACCAAGGGCGTCACACTCGCCCTGCCGAACCTGTACTTAGTACATTTTAATGCCCTTTTTGAAAAACCCCATAATATAGTAGGCGCTTGAAAAAACAGCAGGGCGGTTAATTCACAGCTTGAGCGAGCTTAAGTGCGTGGTAGAGATTGCTGTTGTCTAACCACCCGATCTCGAGAGGAAAGCGTGCACCTGTAGAGTTCGTTATGTATTTGAAGTAAATGGTTATGTTTAATCCACGTTTGTTTATTTAACGTAAAAACAATTTTACAAATTGTAGTTAGCAAGCAATACTGTACCGGAAAAACGCGGTAAAACAAGATAGCTAAAAGTGAACTTGACAGTTAACGTCGAACTCTAAAAACTGCGTTCCAGATTTTAACAGCAACTGAGGCTTGTTTGTCAATCACTGGGTGTAGGTACCTAATGTTACTTACTGTTATCCGGTGAACCCACGTGGCGCAGCTAGTAAAGAATAAGAATCTTCGTTGTCGTCAATAGGAGGTAGGACACGACGGTATTTGACCAATTTCGGAAAACCATTTTAAATTATTCCTTAGCATATAATATGCACACTACATCGATATTTCAAAAAAAAATCAATGGATTTTCAAAAAAAATCGATGTTAAAGTTTAAATTTTCAATAACGCGCTAAAAACGCTGTCACCTTGTATGAAGCCGATTACGTGACGTCACACGCAAGTAAACATTTTGTATAACCTTAAAGCAGTGAATTCAAAGTAAATAATAAAGTTTTTCTTCAAACTTTGTGAATAAAATGGTGTATAAATGGTCTATAAATAATCCACAAAAACTGTTTGTTTCTGTTCTGTTCTGTTCTGTCACAAAGCCGTGTTAACTTGCGTGTGACGTCAGCAGTGCTGTGATCGATCACAGAGCGATTTCGTCACAGATAAAAATTCGAAAAATTATTAGATATTTTTAAGCGAAATTCTCAAAGAATATGCTTATTTTAGTTTAATTTATAGTTTTAAATGTCTTTTTACGCTATTATCTGATAGGATGACCATTATTTGTTGTATTTTTTTAATGTTGTCAAATAGCGTACTGAGCAATCCGACTGGGGAAGTACCTCCGTCCAACAGATTACGGCGGCCATAATCACCTCGTGTTGTGTTCTCGGCGGTGAGTAGGGTACTGAGGTCACTGGAGAGTTTTTGTGCTGACAGTTGGAAGACTAAAGGCTTGTCCTGCTTTACCTTCTACACTGACGGCACAGAAACTCTCTGTTCTAACAGGGTCGGCAGCGCGAGTGTGACGCTCCTGATAGTGCTCACGTTTATAGGCCACGGTAACCACTTTCCATCAGGTGGGCCGTATGCTTCTATGACACCTTAGTGGTATAAAAATGTTATCAAGATAATAGGTAATTAATAAATTTATAATCTTGATGTTCTATTTATTAAGTAATACTTAATAAGTATCACATTTAGTGGGAAGTCCCTATCGGTATCGGTAATCGATATAATCGGTACATACCTACTATCAGATCCGATACTGACCGAAAGTACCGGTAATAGGTACGGGTACCACAGAAATATATTAGGTAGGACTAGGGTTACCATTTAGGATTCTGAAAAGTCCTGACAAAAAGCCTGACATTTCGATAAAAGTCCGGACACTTACAGGCAGTGGCATGGTATTGCTCGGGACATAATATATAGCTAGGACCTAATGTGCTCTGAAGGCGCATTACACGTTTCTTGGTTGTCTATTGAGGATAGCAAGGCGTGCTACTGGTGTGGACGAGCTGTAATTCACCAAACATAGATTATTACAAAACAATCCGTGCGCGAATTCATTTGTCACGCGATTTAGGTCCAATATACGTGTCCCGGGGTATAGGCTAGCGCCCGTAGATTGTTTTGTAATAACCTATGCTTTACATTTGGGTTCGTCTTCCGCATCAGCACCCCGCGCTATCTTTAAAATACACCCAAAACACGTGTACTGCGCGTATAGAGCACATTTTGTGATACTCATGAGTTGCTATACTCTCGCGCAAATACAAATTTTCTACCGCTAAAAGTACGAGAATTGCTTGGACAATGCACCCCACAAAATCAAGAAGCTTTTCGAGAAGACGTGAAAATTATGTTCAGAAATTGCATTCAGTATCTTGAAAAATGGACGACACCGTTGTCTGACTTTAAAGCCTTTGACTGGATCCAGTTAAAGAAGAAAGAACTGATTGAGTTTATTAAGCTCGTGGATTCAGTTGTATATATGAAAGGCAAAGCAGTTGTTGTCGATGATGTAAAGCTGCTCGATGAAATAACTGCCGTCAATTCGTTTGTGCCAACAAAACGATGCGTTTTTCAGTATGATACTCCATAAGTGCATCCATAAGAGCTTTTAAAAATGGCAACCCATTATAAATGGTTACCATTTTTAAAAGCTTAACAATCTCCAGACTACCCGTTTTATTGAGTTTTTGCGAGTTTATTTTTGCTATCCATGCTCAAAACGCAAATGTGGAAAGAGTGTTTTCTCTAATGGGAGGTCAATGGACAAAAGAGTGAAACAGATTGACTATACCCTCAGTTAAAAATATGAGTTGCGAAGAATTCTACAAGAAAACTTTTAACGAACCCGAGTTGCTCCATAATCTAGTGTTGAAAAGTATAAACATTAATATACCTACTTACCAAAAAATTGCGTTAGATTCGTTTTTTTTTAAAGAAAGTACCTATTTTAAGTTCGAACTAGTTGATTGCTTGCAAAAAATAAAATATTTATTGTTTGATCTCTTAAGTAGATTGTTAAAGAAGATTTCATATTTTGTTTTTAGATAAATGACAAACAACTTAATAAAGATTAAATTTAATTTAATAACTCATATTCCATTTAATAAAAAGAAATCCGGACAAATTGTGTAGCCGGACAAAGTCCGGACATACGTCTAAAAGTTCGGACATGTCCGGATTAATCCGGACGGATGGTAACCCTAGGTATGACAGACTGGCCATACGCAGTGTTCAACTTCATTTCGCGCGTGGCGAACTGGCAACTTCTTAACAGTAAATTATAAATATTCAAATCAATTAAGATAGATATTTTCCTATCTTATTCAAATTGCATATATAGCATGCAAAATGCTAAAAAAATCCCGTGTAAAGAAATACTCACGAAATACCTTTATTTTTCAAAAGCACAATACGACATATTCACATTTTTAACGATGTTACCTATTACAAACGAGTCATAACAGAACGCGTTCGAAAGTTCCTGTCTCATAGGATAGGAATTGACTAAAAAGTTGCCACGCGTTCCTCGCTCACATGGCCGTTCTATCGTAATATATTTCTGTGGGTAATACCGAAGTACCAATACCTAAATACAGTAGGTTGGCACTTATATATTTATCCAACTAGGTAAATGTCATTCTAGCCAATAAACCCCAAGTAACAGTATTCCGCATCCGTACGGCTAATGAAAGTGTCAAGGGAGTATGGGCCATGAGCCTCACCCAGCCCCACCAAGATCTTTTGTTGCCATTCCAATCTTTTACTACCTTACTCACATTTTGTTTTTGTTTAATTCTACTCTAACAAATAAAAATGCTTAAAATAATACAATCGATACTTGCACCATTTTAATATTTCCAACCTCCAACACATTTTCATGTTTGTTTCTTAAAGATGGTTTTCCTGATTTTTTCCTGCCATTTTTTTCTTTTTTTTTATACCACTGAGGTGGCAGACAAGCACACGGCCTACCTGATGGAAAGTAACCACTTTGGCACGTGGCCTATGGACGTGTGCAACACCAGGGGAGTCACACTCGTGCTGCCGACCCTGTAAACACAGGAGAGTTTCTGTGCCATCGGCGTAGAAGACAAAGCGGGAATAGCCTTTGGTCTTCTCACTGATTGCACAAAAGCTCTCCAGTAAGGTCTGACTATCCTACTCACCGCCGGGAACACAACACGAGGTTATTATGACTGCTGCGGTATTCTGTAGGGCGGAGGTACCTACTTCCTTAGTCGGACAGCTCAATTGTAAAAATACCTCGATTACTCAAACACCGTTGTGCCCTAATTCAAGAAAAAAATGTAAAGAATCATCCTTATTTCCGCCACAAAAAAAATCATAAATCGAAAATAGAATCCGCTCCACGGTTCTTTCCGCCAAAACAAGCGCGCGCCAAAAAAAAAGAAATCGTAAATTTAAAAAACCAAATTCGAAAAGAATGACCTTGATAAGTCGGAGATAGAAAGAACCTTGACACAGATATACAGCGCGTAGAGCCGCCCGTGACCCAGTTACCTACTAAACTTCGGTAACCTTGACCTTGTGAGATAACGAGGTCGCTATTATATCATAAAAATCAAGGTCATTTGATAATATTTTAGGCACACTTTATATTTTTATGTAAATCCATTTTTGAGCATTAAAATTAATTGTTCAGTTTATACTTTTAATTTCAGTACTCACCTTGTGAAGAGATTATTAATCTTTATCATTGTTTTGAGGTAGGGATATTTTAAGTACCTACTGTGGCCTTCATAATACTCAAAGGATAGGACAGGGAACCCAGGGTTCGGGCGGTGACCACAATTCAATACTTTTCTTAAAGCTGGATTTTTTCAACTAAATTAGGTTTCGCGTTTTTAGTATAGTGTTATTTTGAGCTTGGTTCCTATCATTGTGAAATCCGTATTATGTAGATAACTACTGCCTGTTGCCCGCGGTTTCGCTCGTGGTATTTTGATTCTATTTCCGCAATAATTCTAATCTTCTAATATTCTCGGGATAAAAAGCCTATGTGTTATTCCAGACTGTAATTGACTTGCGTGATTTAATAAGAAACATCTTCACAAACTTCCATATTTATTATATTAGTAGGATAGTACCTACCTAGTGTTAGTAGGATGAACCATTTTCATTGTCAGGAAGTCGGTAGGGTCGAGAACCCAGCTGGGAAATCTGACCTTGGCAATTTCACCAGTTCAGTCCGCTTTCTGCAGGAATAGAAGCTGGAAAGCGGGCCCTGGGTTCCGAAGTTGGTAAGAACTTTAGACACGACACTGGGGGTAGGCAGAACGTATAATCTAATATCGAATATAATGCTATACTTACAGTATTCGCCCACATTTCGTCTCAATTCAATGTCAGCATATTAACACTGTTACTTTAGGTGTATAAGCTGCCGAAATTTAGATATTTTATACACCCTACCTACCTGTTCGAGAGTATACCTATAAACTGTATGTAATGTCAGTATATACAATGTATTTCAGGTTCAAATTCAAAACCGTTCTGAAGGCCCACCTGAGCGTCCACGATGGTGACAAACCGTTCCTCTGCTACGTCTGCGGAAGGAGTTTCGCCCAAGGTTAGCGGACTTACCTGTTTTCTATTACGCCTGATGGATATATATTTTAAGTGCAGCGCCATCTATCGGTACAGACATTAATTAAGACTTTCACGGATATTTTGATTTTAACATAAATATAAGCCCTTTTAAAGTTACAATTGAAGTTGCATTTGTCAGAGAGGATTCAATTTTCTTTTATAGATATCAAGGTCATTTTAAAGTTAAATCTAAGTTTGCGGGGTCACAAACCTTGTCCCACGGCCGCCATCTTGTAAAAAAGGGTTCAAATGGTTTTCATGGTTTATCTGACGATGCTTTATTGAGAAGAAATAGTTATCATTTTTGTTGTAAACACAATATTTTTTTACAATTTTTTCAAGTAACTTCAGACCTTGGCAATCCTGGACTGGTTCCTATCAAATATATAGAAATAGAATAGAAATAGAAATGAGTTTATTCAGTACATCATCATACACTGTAACAACAAGCATTTAGCAAACAAAACTTAAATAAGTATCATAAATATGTGCAGACGGATATACCGAAAGGGTCACCAGCTCAGCCTGTGCTGGGTATGTAAATACCACAGCGCTGGTATTCTGCTGGCACCCGCTGGCACACGGACGGGGGTACCCGATCAAAGAAAAACAATAAGAAACACATTACTTAGAAAAATATAAATACATGTAAACAGCAATATACATAAATATAGATAAGGTAGTGATATAAATAAAAATAGATGTAAACACACAATATCATCAGTCTACCTCCATTTCGCAAAGATGTAGTACAATGCAAATGATTGGATTGTCATTGGAGGAGTACAGCCAACAACCATGGTTTGACCAACCCTGAAATATCTCCATTATGTATGTAACGTGACCTATGGGAAGCATACGGTCCAAATCCACGACCAGGAAATCCACCCAAGGATTTTGATATAGGGTGTACGTGAGAATTTTCGCATGTAAAAATACAAAACCCTCAAAAGACCTAGTATATTTTTCTGTTCCCAGGAGGTAACCTATCCGTCCACATGCGCCAACACACCGGCGCCAAGCCGTTCTCGTGCACCGAGTGCGACTTTCGCACGGCCGTGGCTTCCACGCTCAAGTGCCACCTGCGGAGACACCGCCACGCCAGGACCTTTGTCTGCAAGCAGTGCGATAAGGGGTTTTATGATGCTGGGGGACTGGTGAGTGGATGGTGTTATTCTATGAAACTTTAACAATTAGCCCATTGGGAAGTTTCCTCTATACTCCATTTTGTTAGTACTAAACGTAAACAATCTTGATGATTCATTTTAATATGTTTTATTTAAAAACTGTTTATTAATATTTGTAGAATATACTGCTTCCGGGCTGTTTGGCCGTAGTCGATGTGAAACTTGCGTTCCAGACGTTTCGTCGATCACTGCGGTCGACATCTTCAGTGGCGCAGGGCCGGGCGACGACAACTTCGGAGACCTTGCCTCACCGGCGGCTGACTTGCGACTAATGCCGAACCTTGAATCACGGCTGTATTTATAGGCACGGTCGGAGCGGGGAATCGACTCATTCGATTCTGATTGGTCGAGCGCTGTGGCGCGGACGTACGCGATCCTGATTGGTTGTTTGCACTGTGATACCGAGTGGCTCTCAGTGCTGGGTACCAATCTTTTTGGAGCTGAAATCCCTCGTTTTTTCGGTTGAAGTTGTTGGGATGCTTGAATATTTCGATGGCTTCTCGAAGTATACGTGGGAAAAAATGTCTTGTGGTAGCTAGAACTTTCGTGTTCTGAAATTCGATGGTATGATTCCCATCCACTTGGGTGTGTTCTGCAACCGCTGACTTGTCGAAGTGGCAGAGGCGGCAATTCCGTTCATGTTCCGACAGGCGGGTCTTGATGCTTCTTTGGGTGGTGCCCACGTATACCGAGCCACATGAGCAGGGGATTCTGTAAACTCCAGCTGACGCTAGTGGATCACGTGGGTCCTTGACCGAACGGTGAAAATTCCGTAACCTAAAACTACATCCGGACGATCGTCTAGTCAGCTTCGACGTTGTCTCTCTGTTCACGAGAGTTCCGGTCAGGGAAGCAATGTCGCGTATCCGACCACTCTTCTCCAAGGACATCGCAGATCTGTTCGAGTTCGTGTTGACGACTTCCTACTTCCAGTGGAACAGCACGTTCTATGAGCAAGTGGACGGTTTAGCCATGGGAAACCCCATCAGTCCGGTAGTCGCGAACTTTTACATGGAATCATTTGAGGAAGACGCTCTGGATAGAGCTCCCAAGAAGCCTAAGGTCTGGTTCCGCTACGTGGACGATACCTTCGTGGTTTGGACTCATGGGGACTCGGAGCTGACTAAGTTCCTGGATCACCTAAACAGCATCCATCCGAACATCCAATTCACCATGGAAGTTGAGAAGAACGGGGAGCTACCATTCCTGGATGTCCTAGTATCCAAAAAAGAAGATGGCAGTCTTGGTCACCGAGTCTATCGAAAGCCGACACACACAGACCGTTACCTACACAAGGACTCCAACCACCATCCCAGACAAAAAATGTCAGTTATCAAGACACTGGTCCACCGAGCTAAGACCATCTGTGAACCTCAACACCTACAAAACGAGTTACGCCACTTGGACTCGGCCTTCCAGGCTAATGGATTCTCTGCACATGAGATACGGAGAGCTCTTCACCCAAAGAAAGGTTCGCAGACAAACCAGGATGAGGAAAAACCTGCTCCGATAGGGAAGGCTTTCTTGCCATACATTCGTGGCATTACAGATCGTATCGGAAGACTGCTAGAAGCTTATAACATCAAGCCGATCTTCAAGGACCCACGTGATCCACTAGCGTCAGCTGGAGTTTACAGAATCCCCTGCTCATGTGGCTCGGTATACGTGGCACCACCCAAAGAAGCATCAAGACCCGCCTGTCGGAACATGAACGGAATTGCCGCCTCTGCCACTTCGACAAGTCAGCGGTTGCAGAACACACCCAAGAGGATGGGAATCATACCATCGAATTTCAGAACACGAAAGTTCTAGCTACCACAACACATTTTTTCCCACGTATACTTCGAGAAGCCATCGAAATATTCAAGCATCCCAACAACTTCAACCGAAAAAACGAGGGATTTCAGCTCCAAAAAGATTGGTACCCAGCACTGAGAGCCACTCGGTATAACAGTGCAAACAACCAATCAGGATCGCGTACGTCCGCGCCACAGCGCTCGACCAATCAGAATCGAATGAGTCGATTCCCCGCTCCGACCGTGCCTATAAATACAGCCGTGATTCAAGGTTCGGCATTAGTCGCAAGTCAGCCGCCGGCGAGGCAAGGTCTCCGAAGTTGTCGTCGCCCGGCCCTGCGCCACTGAAGATGTCGACCGCAGTGATCGACGAAACGTCTGGAACGCAAGTTTCACATCGACCACGGCCAAACAGCCCGGAAGCAGTATATTCTACATGCAACGCCGGCCGTGAAAGCCTGAAGACTTATGTTTATTAATATTGTTGTTTAGGAACTAATTTCATAGACTAAACATCTAAATACAAAATAGTTATGGAAGTAGGGAGACCAACTCACAATTGGTACAGCTATGTCACTCTAACCCGAGGCGCGCAATTGTGGGTTGGTTCCGGTTTGGTATAAATAAAATAAATATTTCACAACATTTCACACAATGCTTTCCAGATCCATGGTAAGCTTAACTTAACTAGCTGGTGTTATGGAATTTAGAATGCGGATACTTTTATATTCATGCATCTAAATATTTACACTGAGCGGGGATCGAACCCGCATCTCCTGCGTAGCGGCCGCGTTCATTACTGCCACGCCACAAAGGCATTGGCATAACTATGGTACTCTGTCCCGCAGACGCGCAATGGGGATGCCGACTGCGCTTTTATTCCTACAGAGGGCGCCTCGTAATGGCCAATGTTAGCCGTCATCTACGTAGATTTCATTGTTTGTCTCTTCAAATCTGACAGCTATGAGTTTGTTAATGTCACGGAGCAGATCGTTACTGTCGTTTGGTCATATGCTGCTGCCATCTACAATTAGTTTTGCGTCGGCATCCCCATTGTCGCTTGGATCCCGATGCATAGGTAACTATGTCACTCTGTTACCCGGGCGCGTAGTTGTGGGTTGTTTCCCATTAGCATAACTATGTCCCTCTGTCCGCAGGCGCGTCACTCACGCACACATACTGGCGCTCGTCCGTACCAGTGCCCCGGGTGCGCGCGCGCCTTCGCCGACAGCTGGAAGCGCAAGACGCACCTCATGCGCGCGCACCGCCTCGCGCTCGCAGACATCCCGCGCATGACGAGGGACGGGGACACCGTGCCGTGAACAGTACCCACGATGCACTAGCGACGTGGCGACTCTTCTGTGGTGACGGAGATTGAATACAAGTATCACCACACCATCTCATTCGAAGGGTGTCTTAGAGGTGACTATCGAAAATCTACGTAGACGATATCATTGCGAGAGGAAGAAAACTAGAAATAAAACCCTGTACTAACCTATCTGGCCAGCGTGGCAACAGTAGTATAAAGCGTCTCAACATTAAGAGCTGCGATTGGCGAATTCCGCTAATTGATTGATTTACACTAGCGAGATGTTTATAAATGAAGCACTGAACAGAGGTGAACAGTGTCCCGAGCATGAATAATTTTTCGAATTCGTAACGCAAACGTATCCAGAAAATGGAGCAATCCGATTGGCCGCCTGCCTACTGTGAACCAATCGCAATGCTCCATTCTTTTGATACGTTTACGTTCCGAATTCGAATGCTCGGGGCACTGACGTAGGCACGCAAGCATGACAGTTCATTTGATATACCAAAGTTTTAATAAATTAGTATTTACTAAAAATGTATTGTTTTTTTTATGCCACTTAGGTGGCAGACAAGCACACGGCCCACCTGATCGGAAGTGGTTACCGTGGCCTATGGACGTTTGCAACACCAGGGGCGTCACAATCGTGCTACCGACCTTGTAGATGGGCATTTTTTTTTTACACGACCATACTCTAAGTGAGCATGTCCCAGAAGTTTACCATTAATTTTATGGAGAAATGAAGGAAAATTTATTATGACGTGGCGATAGTAAAAATATTTAATATTTAATGTATCCGAAACACATCAAATTATGTGAATAATTTATTGATGAATATGAAATTATACTAAATATAATTTTGAATACCCATGATTTTACTATGTCCCACATTGACCGGCCTAGTTTCGAGTTAAGTTTATTCATGAATTTCCTTCAGTGGCAAGGGTAAAGAAGAATGAATGGTATCGAAAAATGATAGTATTATCAGACGTAAACATAAAATAACACAACTTTAATAAAAAAAAACTATCTTTCGTAACATTATATTATGTCTCACAATTCCGGCCGTGCATGGAATTCCACTTTGTAACCGTAATTTGATAGACTTTGTCGCCAAAAAATATACCACTGGCTACAAATTTCTTTCCTGGTAACAATACTTCAGACTTCGCCATTTTGTAAAACAGTCAGAGAATGACCATTTTGACGTATTTCATGTCGAAACTTGTTTCCACTTTGTAATTGTGATTTTTACTGGTAAGTTTGGTTTTTTGTTTATAGAAATATAATAATGATAAACTACAAACGCATTATAAGCTATTAAAATAGTTGTTTTGTGTTTCATCTTTATTAAAGTTAATTTACAAGCAATCTTAGGTCGGCGATTGGAGATGCGTTACTTCCATTTTGTTTGGTTACATATAACGTGGAATAAAAATGTTACAAAATGGAAATATAAAGGCGAGTACAAATGCATGCAGGTATGTGTTTACTTATCGTTTTAGTGGATATATGATGGTACCTTGGAACAATAATTATTTTAGTACAATAATTATTGTCGGTTACTTGAGTAAATGTACTTGGGGCTCTTATTATGTTCTTTAAATTAATTAATAATTTACAAAGTGTTGGTATTTTTAGACGCTTATGTTTAACTCGCAATATTCATATTGTAACTTTGCTGAAGTCTTGCAAGTCATTTTTCGACCACTTCTGATTATCCAATTGAGCTGAAGTTTGGCATGCCACGTGACAATATAATATTATGATAACATGGAGCTAATCTGATGCTGGAGGAGGAAGGTAGCTATATAGAAACTACTCAATAAAACGACTCAACCACATCGAGTTTGGAATCGATTGCATGGTATTAACGAGTACTATTCTCCTGTATGGTAGATTTAAAGATGAATAGAGTTGATATTATGATTGATTAAATTATTCCTTCAGAATTTTATCATTTGATCATACGGGTCATTTGGGCTTAATGATTTTTTAGTTAGTATTGTTTCTTAAGTATGTTTGATTCAATAGTAATATTTATGTAATTGTTATAAAATAATTTTAGATTGAATACCTTAAGGCAGGTTTTACATAGATTGATTTTTTGAGACTGAACTGAATTAAAAGGCTGAATAAAAATAAAAGGCGTTGATTACTAAAATAGCATAGTTTCATTTTCTTTTATAAATTACCGTCGTTCATGGTTTATCCCTTCCTATTTCAGTACTGATTTGCAGTATTTTTTTATCAGGGTAATCTAAGCTTTACCTTTTCTATTTTGTAACTGAAGCTTTCCATTTTGTAATTGTCTTATGTTTTACTGTTACCATTTCTTTAAATTTAACTGATTTTGAAAGTGAATACCTTATTTTATTTTACTTTACGTTGAATTATAAAAAAACAGTTAATCATAAAAAAATAATTAACATCGTTAGATAGTTGTTACACGATATAAATCGGAAGTTAAGTTGGCAAAATTACCAAATAGTTACAAAATGGTTACATTTTTACAAAATACCAAAAATATATGGCTTAGCTTACTTATGCTGTAATATTATTTTAAAGAATATTATATTTTTAACCAAATAAACAATAAATATTTCATTAAGAATGAATATAGTATTTTGTTTATTAATTTTACTTTTAAAAGTTACAAAGTGGATGTCTAAACCACTCTCGTGTCCAAAGAAAGTATTATTATTTTCCAAAGGTGTATATTTATAGGGTACCTGTAGCTATTTTAATACACTGTCAAGAATAGCGAATCATTCTATAAATTTCGTTATGCATTACCAATTTTTTTTATTCTTTCATTCCATTTTGTAACCTGGACACGTATTAAAAAAAATGCCCAGATACCTTCTAATACCATTCTTGAAGAACCCCATATTGTAGTCGCTTCTTTACTTAATATAGGAAATTCATTCGGTTAGGTGCTTAAACTAAATGTACTTAAACAATCTTTATGTGTATTTTTAAATGTTTTATTTAAAAACTCAGCTTATTAATATTTAACTGATTAAAACCAATTTTTTAAGACTAAAATCCGAAATTAAACCACTAGTTATTCAGTTTATTTATTATTTTATTTATCTCTATCTATATATATGTCTATTTTATTTGTTTAAATATTTGTTTTATAATATGGCGCTACAAGAATGTTACTTCAGTTAAGTACCTAACCGAACGGAATATAAATGAAAGGTAGTACCTAACTACGTTGTTGGAGGATTTTTTTATACCACATAGGTGGCAGACAAGCACATGGCCCACCTGATGGAAGGTGGTTACCGTGGCCTATGGACGTGTGCAACACCAGGGGCGTCATACTCGTGCTGCCGACCCTGTAAACACAGAGAGTTTCTGTGCCATATATGATGTACTTATTTTCAGTCAGACTAATATACAATAAAAAATTAGTATAAAAAGTGAACTCATGCTTAATCCCATGGAGAATAGAAAATTTAAATCAACATTTCGCCACCATTTTTTTATTGCACCACAGATAATATAACTTATAATTGCACGAAATGAATGGTGCTATTGCTCGTAACACTTTTCTTTTATATGCCACTGAAAACATCCTAACAGAATCATTATCCGATCCGACAATCGAACCCAGACCGGTTCCTCTCTCGTTCACGACAGGCACTAGCTCGGACACAGGAAAAAAAGCAAATAAAATAGGCATATATTTTAATATACAATCATATATATTCCATTCTATACAAACCAACATTCAACGTCATAACGAAATAAATAATTCACTAATGGGGATACATTCATTGATCATATCTACAAAATTATATCACATCGTACATACACACTCTTATTACATCTTTAACACAGTAAAGGAAAATAAACGTATTCTATAAACTCTGTAATAAGTAAGTTGGGTCTACGGGGCCACCTGTGATCTGTGGGCCCTCTTCAGTTTATCTTTTAAGTTTTTACAACGTAATTAAATTGGGTCTACGGGGCTCAACTATAATCTTCGGGCCCTCTTCAGGTTTATCTTTTACGTTTTTACAACAGTAAAGTGTAATAAATATATTCTGTAAACTATGTAACAGGTAAGTGGGGTCTACGAGGCCCAACTATGTTCAACGAGGCCCTTGTCAAGTTATCTTTTCCATTTTTACAATGATAAAGGGAATAAAAGTCTTAAAACTGTTTCTATTAAATCAGTACCAGGTACAGTTGGGTCTACGGGGCTCAATCATGGTCTTTAGGACCCTCGCCTAAGTTGTTATTTACGTAGGTATTTCGTAAAATAGGTCTCTACTTTGTGTTATTTTATAAGTGCCGGCAAACGTCTTGAACAAATGTCAATCGCACATAATAACTGGCCATTAAAACTAATAAAAGGACTGATATCAACCAATGACGCGAGTCCTTTCAGTCGATTAGTTTATCGCTACATAGTATAAAACAAAGTCGCTTTCTCTGTCCCTATATCCATTTGTATGCTTAAATCTTTAAAACTACGCAACGGATTTTGATGCGGTTTGTTTAATTAATAGAGTGATTCAAGAGGAAGGTTTCTATGTATAATATATGTTTAATATAGTAGAGGGTGCACCGGGAAGGGGATCTGACGCCACGCGGGCAGAAAAATATTGGCGGTACGAAGTTCGCCTGGTCAGCTAGTAATCTATAATTGGATGATTGGCACACCACCATAGAGAGCTAAAATCGCGTTCTGCGCAGTAATACAGTATGTTTACACGGTGATCTGTACATTTTGAACTATGTTGGACCACTCCACCTTGGAAGGCACCAGGTAGAATGCAGGAGCCACCTTCTGGCCGCAAGGGCATTTGCAACCTGGAACGAGTTAATAGTTTTTTTTTTTATATTGTTTTTTTAGCATTCTTTTAAGGCAAAGATCGCGGTTTCGATCCCCGCCTAGACCAATTGAACTTCTTCAATTTAAATCGACAAGTTAATAGTTTTATATAGTTAATAATTAGTTTACTGTGTAAAAAGTAAAGAAAAAAAAGTCAGTGCAAATATTTGTATGCATGAACATGGGTATTTTGCATTGGTCCCGGTTGTCATTCAAACATCTATGACAAGTTCGTTAGTAGTTATTTGTTGTTAGTGGAGCCCTCAAAAATCCAACAACTGGTCTAGCTGCAATGCCTTGTTATCGCCTTTGGGTTGTGGAGGTCAGATGGCAGTCCGCAATTAGACTGGTAAAAAGCGGACCCCAGACTCCAAGTTGAGAAGCTTCGGATGCGACTGGGATCAACGCTAGGATGAAGAAGATAGATTCTAGAACACTGAAAAACATTTTGATAAAGGGACTGGTCCTGCCCGAGCTCAGTGACCACGAACCAGCCTCCGTGGCGTAGCGGTAGTGAACGCGGCTGCTGCGCAGGTGGCGCGGGTTCGATTCCCGCTCAGTGCAAATATTTGTACGCATGAATATTTATATTTGCATTGGTCTGGGTGTTTCTATGTATAATAATGTATGTATTTACAAAAAAGAAATGTATCTAAGTATGTTTATCCGCATTCTAGATTCGATAACACAGGCTAGTTAAGCTATGCTTACCATGGATCTAGATAGCGTTATGTGAAATGTTGTGGAATATTTATTTATTTATTTATATATATTTATTTATACTAACCCATGATCCAACTGAAGCTGCCGATCTTGTTGAGGCACTTGGGACAGTGCAGCTTGCCGCTGTGCGCGTGCGTGACGTCACGCATCCACGCCATGGGCTCCACGAACCACATGAGGCGGCAGGTGTCGGGCAGGTCGGCGCGCGCCGCGATGGCCGTGTCCACCATGTTGGTCTCGCTGTAGCCGTCCAGCACCTGGCGCCAAGCCATAGTGTTCAAAGGAAATACGTTTATTAAGGATATGTACAACTACACGCCGGCATCTGAAGACCCTAGAAGGCGTGCGATTTTAGTCAGTTCGAGCCCGATCTAAACCCCACTGCCACGCAACAATTTAAAATAAAATAGTACAGGTAGAAGCATTTGGAAATATGCAACTTTCGAACATTTTAATGTAAATATTAGGCGATGGTACTATCACAGTCAAACGATCCATACAGTCTGTCGACGTCCGTCTAGATAGAGCAATCGTGCGGGGTGAGGGGTACGGCGGGAGAAGGGGTACCGTACCGAGTAGCCATACATTTTACTCGGTACTCAAAGTAAGGATTCAGGGCTGTCTCATTTGTTTTGTTTGTTAAAAAGTTTTCGTAATTTCGATTACGACAATTCATTTAGCGATCAAAGATGGCGGACTCGAGATTTGCTACTAAAATCGATATGGCTATCGTTTTCAGGGTTTTGGGGTTGCTAAAAACAAATATATCATCCAGTAAGCGATCGAAGATAACGGACTTAAATTTTTTTACTAAAATCGATATGGGTATCATTTTCAGAGTTTTTGGGGTTACTGATTATGAACACATAATCTATTTAGCGATCCAAGATGGCGGACTCAATTGTTTTAGTAAAGTCGATCTTCAAATGCAGATTCAGATTCAGGTTCAAACTCAAATACTTTGAGTAGTATTACGTTGGTTTGATCGTAATTGGTTAAGTGGAATCGACTTACCGAATTAACGAAAGAATCATTTTCAAATTATTTATTTACTCTTTTTATTATATTCTATATTATTTCTTGACATAACTGTAAAAATTTAAAGTTCGTATGTGCTCTAAAACGAAATTGATTCTTTGATTCTTTGTGTAAAACCAGAGATATGACCAAAAGTCGCAATAGTCGACTTCCACACGAGCGTCAGCTAAATATTTATATCATCGTGAGTTGATGTGCCTTGAGAGATCAAAGAGACTAAATAGGGGTTAAATAAATATTACAGATATAAAAAAAAACTATAGTGCTAACCCTGATAAAACTGCGAAAGGCTGCATCTCCGCAAACATCAAAGGCGACGACATACTGTAAGACTCGTTATACTGTGGTACTATAGACCCGTAACCGTAGTACCGCGCTTTGGGCATGTGCGCGGCGAGACGCGGGGGTATCGTCACCTCAGTTAATGCTCATTCTCTCTTTCGGTAACCCGAAGACCAGGCTTGTCTTGCACTGACGGCACAGAAATTCTCTGTGCTTACTAAATCGACAGCACGAGTGTGATTTCCCTGGTGTTGCACATTTCCATAGGTCAAAGAAACCACTTTCCATTAGGTGGGCCGTGTGCTTGACTGCCACTTCGATGGCATAAAAAGTAAAAATAAGACGTTAGTTAGCCCTTTAACTTCGATTAACCTAGAGATATTTTGATTTGGGCGTTTTTGGAAGTAGGTACCTTTGCATCGAGGGTTTCTTAATATTTAAATTTTGTTTTAATCTTTTTAAATTAGTGTTTGTTAAATTAGTAATTAGTTAGTTTAAAAAAATGGTGACGGCGGCCATCTTGGACCGATTGTCATCACACACAGAGAGCTAAGATCATTTCCGACAGTCCCGACTAATCACAATCGGCTATAAAAAACCATTGCCACAGCAGGAGATCGTCATTCTACAACTTCTCTCACTGAAAGGAGGCTATTAAGGATACGCACAACTACACCCCGGAATCTGAAGACGGTTTGATCGAGCCCGATCTAAAACCCACCACAACGCAGCAGTGGATACCCGAGGCGATTTTAAAAAAATAGTACAGGTAGAATAGTGTTGAAACGAAGAAGCATTTCGAAACTTTCGAACATTGTAATGTCAATATTAGGCGATGGTGGAACAAGCGTCTCACCTGACTAGGTCCGTCCTCACTCTGCTGACTGTTACTCTGACCAGGGCTATCATCACACAACTCCTCACAAGTGCTGGTGTCCATTAGCTGTGCCGCTAGACTCTTCAGTCTTTCCATGAGGGCTTCACCGGTGCCTGCACAGCTCAGACCAGACTCCTTGCTGGGGGGAGGTCGCATGCCTGTAAATAGATAGGTATTTAGAGGGGGAATAAAAACTTGGATAAAATAAAGGTCAACTGACAAATGAGAATATACAAAGTGTTTGGTGATCGATTTAAATAGAAAAAAATTAATCAGTCTAGACGGGGTTTGAACCCGCGATATTTGGCTTACGGGGGCAATGCTTTGACCACTAAGCTACCAGACCTCGCTCTACCCAATTCATATTTCTCCTACTATCTGTCTTTGAGGCGACAGTGGAGCATCTATCAAAATTCTTAAGAACTATCGGAAGCAATGAATGATTTTTCAATCATTTATAAACTTTGATTTTTGACTATTCCCCCCCCCCCCCCCGTGTAATTTGAATTAAATTAAATGGATTTGAATATTTGGCATGAAAAATGCTTAAAAATTTAATTAAAAAGAAATCACCAAACGTAATTATAAAAATTATCCATTGATTTTGATACGTCTTGACGTTATGTTTAAAGTAGATACGTTCCGGCGGATTGCTCTGCATATAATCATAGGCGTGAACAATTGGTATTAATTTAACAGGGCAGTTTTTTATATACCACTGAGGTGGCAAACAAGCACACGGCCCACCTGATGGGAAAGTGGTTACCGTAGCCTATGGACGTGTGCAACACCAGGGGAGTCACAATCGTGCTGCCGACCCTGTGTACGAAGAGTTTCTGTGCCGTCAGTGTAGAAGACGAAGCAGGAATAGCCCTTGGTCTTCCCACTGACAGCACAAAAACTCTCCATTGAGCTCTGGCTACCCTACTCACCGCCGGGAACACAACACGAGGTTATTATGGCCGCAATATTCTGCAGGGCGGAGGTACTTCACCAGTCGGACTGCTCAATTGGACGGATATACCGTCGTGTCCTAGCTCCTTCAGCTATACCGTCGTGTCCTACCTTCATTCTACTATAGAGAATGTCTAAAAATTTACATAAATGTGATCGCAATCGGTTAAGTAGAACCAGACATATCACCACAAGTTTTCTGCCAGATCTGAATTAATCCTAACACTATGGGGTACAGTCAGCACAAAAATGAATAACTAACCTTTTTTAGTCAATTCAACCTTAACACTCTTAGGTAGGTGCGGTATAATGTTGCCCTGACTGGCGACAATGCGGCGGCACTTCTTGCAACGGTACACGATGGGATCTGGCTTCTCCCGGACGAGCCCAGGGTCCGGCTTCACTAGGTCCGCAAACAGTTGGGGTAAGATCTTCACTGGATATAGAACATAGATAGCCTTTATAGAGTAAATTTGAGCTGTTGCGTTGAAGAACAAACATACATACATGTACATCACAGATAATATAATATAATTCTTATACAGATGTAGGTAGGTAGGAAGGTAACTTGCAAAAGAAGGCAGGCAACTTTTAGTCCGCGAGCGTTGGTACTAGATGGCGACAATGTTGCGACAAACTTTTCTAATTTTTAAATATAATATCATAATATAATAAATTTAAAAAAAAACACTAAATACATATTCTAACCTATATTGATTCTACAGTAATTGTAAATAATTGTAAAAATTACAGACTATTGTCACGAAATCTTTATTTAATACATTATGTACCTACGAGTTTTATTTGCTTAGCATGTGTTTAAGTTCTGAAATAATTTATATGATTCTAAATAGGGAGGAAGATCACCTGGAAGCGCTGGATACGGGCTGTTTTAGATAGGTCATTACGGAAGTTTATAGGACAGGCCTATGTTCAGCAGTGGACTATGTGTGGCTGATATGATGATGATGATGATGAAATAGAGAGATAAGAACTTTAACTTTTAAGCTATTGCATAGCTTCTATCGAGGGCCTTGAGCGCGGGGACCGAATCCAGAAATTCCGTAACGAAAAAACCTCACGCTCGTTTCTTTTCGGCAGTCTTCGACACGGTGTTCGTGTGCGTGCAACTAGCCGTATTGTACGACTACGAAGCTCGCACGAATCGAGATGAGCTGCTCCGAAATAGGACGAATACATAAGCAGCTGTTTATGAGAAAGTATATAGGTGTATAGGTATTTATGTACAACAGTGAATAGCTGTACTTGTAAAATTTATCGATAATCACTTCTTAATATCGTTATTTTTTTTAAATGAATAATTTTGTTTTGGCGTGTCATTAGACTATTTATACCTAATTATTTATACCTATTATTTATACCTAGATTTTTTCGTTTTATAGAGAAGAAAAGCGTAAAGAGCTAAAAAGAAAAAAAAACTAATGCACGTCAAAGGGCATATTATCATAATTGCATAAGTTGATACAAAATGCTATGCAATAGCTTTACCGCGGCAGTCCCCGAGTGCCACACGTCTTTTTTTTTATTTCTTAAAAATGAGACTATTAGTGCCCCCTATTGATTTTTGAGTTTTACTAAAGATATTTTCTTATTTTTGTTACTCCGTGATACAAATATATATAAACATGCCGCATGCAATAGCTAATTCAACATACACAGACCATCTAAACATACCTTGTTTTAACTTCTGTCCAGCCAACTTCAACCGAAACTGTTTAAACCTCGGGTCATCCTTGTTCAGGGTACAGCCCATATGTCCATAGAGCCTCAGCTGGGCAACGAACCCAACATTTGGGGCAACGAAAACCCGTTTACTGTTGACTAGTCTGAATGCTTCTTCATAACATAGTCCGTATTTCTCCATGATGTAGCCTATGACTACTGCTGCGGATCTGGATACTCCGTAGTGGCTGGAATGTGAATGAATTGGTTGAAATATGGCCTGGAGGATCGCCTTTCCTCTCTGTCGAAGTTCAGATGGGTCACTTTCGTAAAACTCAATAAACTCCAAAGAATTTTTTTTTAATGTAGGACACGTCAATTTGACTTCACCTCGCCTGATGGTAAGCTAAAGGCAAAGTCTCTGAAAAGAGGGTCACCATTACAAACCCGTACCATGTTAACAATGGTGGCACTCAGCTTGACGGACCGAATAACGGACGGATCTAATAAGTACTTTGCGGAGCCATCCCAGAGATGCGAGCAGTATTCCACGCAGGACCGAATTTGGGTCATGTATAGAAGACACCGCTGCTCCGGCGTGAAAAATCGTCTCACTCCGTTCAAGACTCCAAGTTTACGCGAGGCTGTTTTGATGATACTCTCGATGTAGTTTTTGTTATTAAGTATGCAGCCCCCCTGATGGAAAGTGGTTACCGTGGCCTATGGATGTGTGCAACACTCAAACTTGTTTAATGATGGTGATGAAATTACATACCAGTGAACTAACACAACGCCTCCATCAGCAATGGCCTGTTTGATAAACGCATTCGTCTCTGGAAGGTGGGTGATCAGGTCTTCTTTAGGTACATCTGCCACTGTAGAGGATAAAATGAATATGTTGATTTAACTGTTTTTCTTTTTTAATAACATAATATTAGATACAATCAGTCAATCAGCCCACGGCAGTCCACTGCTAGACATAGGCCTTTCCCAATCTGTACAATTTCGCCTGATCCTCCACCTCCTGCATCTCGTTTGTCCCAGTCACCTTCATCAGCTAGGTCATTAGACCATCTGGCTAACGGGCGTCCTACCTTCTGCCTGACTTCTCACGTAATATTAGTAAGAATAGTAACCAAAATTATTAATAATAAATAATAATAATAAATATTCCACAACATTTCACACAACGCTATCTAGACCCATGGTAAGCATAGCTTAACTAGCTTGTGTTATGGAATCTAGAATGCGGATAAACATACTTAGATACTTTTTTTTTTTGTAAATACATACATATTATACATACAAACACCCAGACCAATGCAAATATACATATTCATGCATACAAATATTTGCACTGCGCGGGGATCGAACCCGCGCCTCCTGCGTAGCGGCCGCGTTCACTACCGCCACGCCACGGAGGCTACTATTACCATTAACCCCTCCACCTTACCTCATATTCTTAACCAGGTGAATTAATCAATATAAAACTTTGAGCATGCCATAAGGCGAATGTGGAAACGAGCGACTGGTCAGGTCTTAATAAATATTGTGGAAAAGTACAAGTGTGTAATAACAAATTCCATCTAGTGCAATCAATCATCAGCATAAATAGTCTAATACAAGTCTTTGGCCCTTACCTGCTACTCATGGATTCCTCTCGGGGTTAGGAAGACAGACAGCAGTCCCTCATATAAAGCTGCACAAATCACTCGACACAAAGCCGATGGAGCTGGTATACTTTATGGAGCTGAATAGTTCTATTCTCTTCTGATTAGATTTTTCACATTTATTATCATCATCATGATATCAGCCACGTCATATCATAATCCTTTCTATCTTTAGTATACTACTTTATAATTTCAATACTTACTTTTGACATAGTGAAACGTGAGGTTGGTCCGGTCAAGTATTGTCCTCGGCAATGGCACCACGTCTATTGTGAGAATGTGTGTGATGTGAAGTTTTTCTAGAGTTGCATAATCTCTTGCACATGCCAAGTTACCTGAAATATGTTCAAGAATAGAATTCAGAATAGAAAAAGAAACATTCTTCTACTAATTTTATTAGTTACACATAATTTTATTAGCACATGTTATGTGCTTTTATTAGCTTCTACTAATTTTATTGTGTGTCCAGTGGCTTTGCCTAGTGTGGGGCCATTACACACTAGACAAGCCTAGAACCTAGTCCGATTTACATTGAACAAATATTAACAACACTGTCCAAGGGCTGATCATACAAATACAAAACAAATTGGAATAGAAATAAAGTACTTACTTAACTTAACTGAACATGCATATTGAAAAATGAACAAAATAATAACATAATAAACATAAGTATGAGAAGTGGTGTGCCCAATTGTTAATGTTATGTGATGATTAAGTTTTTACCACACATTAAAATAGAATTATTCTTTATTCAATTCTCTCATTCTTGTTCGTCATAATAGATTATATTGTGAATTCTCTGGTGCTATTTTATTTATCATCATCATCATCATCATATCAGCCACAAAATCCACTGCTGAACATAGGCCTCTCCTATAGACTTCTAGCACAACCAATCTAAATCAGCCCGCATCCAGTTATTATTATTACATCTGCTATTTTATTAGTTACACCAATTACTGGTTTTTAGCAGTTTTAGATAACTACGATACTATGAATAATGTAATAAAATAAACTAAAGATATCAAAGTTCTCTTGACAAGCCTGAATTATTTTTTTACTAACCTAAGTACAGTCCATCTTCAATCTGATCCACATTCACGTCGATATCACTAAAGTCACAGTCATCGTCATCAGTCGCGTGAACCTGTACGTCGGCCACTTGCTTAGCCATCACTAAAATATAAAAAATGGTACATATTAAACAAAACATACGTCGCGCATTAAAAACCCCATAATCACCGAAGTACCTATATCTCCACTTTGACAGAATTCAGTATTAACACAATATATTGTAGTTATTAAAAGAATTAAATAGAAAAACATATGAAAATATTAAAATTCGAAAAATCAATACCTTTGCAGTTTGTTTACACTGTTAGTTTACACACCTACACAGTACTATTTAGATATTTTCATGAATACAGTACGCACATGAAAAAGATAATTATTTATTCTGACTTAATCTATGTAATGATCTACAAAAATTTCACGAAAAAATTAATGTTTTAATGTGGAATGAAAATAAAAGAATGCGCGCGTATTTCATAATTTGACTATTTTGACATTTCAGATTTCAACATCTGTTTCAATTTTAACGTTTCGTTTCTGCGGGAACAAAAGTAGGTAGGCAGGTATCCAATTGGCGCTTACTTCTATAAATTAAATATGTAAGGATTGAAATTACCATAAGAATAAAAACACATAAGTCAAAGTATAATAGGAATACAAGAAAAAGGTTTTCATATTTTTATCATTTGACTCATTGAATGATAGAGTATTGCGCCATCTAGTGAGGACTGGAAAAATGAATCAACTAACAACGCTGTCTAGTTCTACCACTAGATGACGTCATTAGGTGATCAGGTGTAGCCACAGATAACATAGAAGCATAATTTTATTAACCGACTTCAAAAAACGAGGGGGTTCTCAATTCGATCGCTGATTTTTTTTGTATGTTTCTTACGCGATATCAAAGCCAACGTTGGCTAGGGTTTTTTTTACGTGCGGGAAATCCCCACGGATACCTCCCCCTCCCCCCCCTCCTGAGCCGAAGGGGGAGGTTATGTCGGACTCGAACCGACTAAACCGCACGCCATCTGTGGGTCGATGTGCTAGGCCGAAGGTGAGGTTGTCTCGCGACATATCCCTAGCACCCCGGCTGACCCAGGGCCATTCCTCTCGGTCTGGCCCTCCTCGGGAGGGGGGACCACGCGGTCCCCGCGTTGGCTAGGGTATACTGTCAAAGTCCGGATCTGATGCTGAAATCCCGGCGAAGTTGAGGGAAAACCTCAAAATTACAGGAAAACGTGCAACTTAGTTTGTGTCAGCAATCATTTTTGTATTATGTTTCGTGTTTATTACAAAAATCAAATACCCAAGCGCAGTCTATTAAAATTTCAGTATATTGACAATTTATGAAATGCAATCTGGTAATGATATTTTACAGCACATACATATTAAATCAATATATCGACTGCAGCTATTAACAAAGTCGGAACTACATTTTGGCGATTTTCGTTTTATTGCTCCTGAGGTCTTCAAACGTCTATAACTATGTTCTCGCAAAGTTTCAAATTTGAAACTAAATGCTATCATAGTATTTCTAGATTAACAAAGTCGGATTTTATAGGAGCGTACGAATAACAATGTAGGTAAGCATGTTACTACAAAGTTCGCGGGGCTAAGAAGGGGAAGAGGCGCGCGCGCAACGGGCGGTTCAGCCAGTTTGCTCATTGTTAGCGGGGCGACTGCGCGTGCGTGTTTTATATTTTTATATTATTGTTTTACGTAAATGTGCAGTATATAGTATAAAATAACAATGTCTCGATCTAGACGTACTTTAACGGTTAAGATTGTAATATGTGTCAAATCCCACATTGTTAACGGATTATTCTTTTATTACCTGTGTCGAATGTACCACATTCTACATTATTGTGCGCTTTGAAATCGTTCATTTTTGTCGGATATGACACTACCGACTTTGTTTCTTGTACCTAACATTCCCGGTTTTGTCGGTTATGGTACTGTCGACTTTGTTACTCGTTCTTCTATTAAACGTTTTTGTTGGATATGGCACTACCGACTTTGTTATTCGTGCTTATAATTAAAGTATTTGTCATATATGGTACTACCACCATTTTTAATTGTACATTACTAAATTTAGATGTTGAATGTGTTAGTATCGACTTTATTTCTAAAACAGTTATACAATAATGTAGGTTGGATATGGTATATAGTGCTAAAATTAGGAAGAGTTGACTGGTTTTCTATTGCCTCATGTGACATTTTTAATTATAGGTATGTTATTTTAGAAGGTAGGACACGACGGTACCTCCCGTTACAACTGATAGGTATGTTATTTTAGAAGGTAGAACACGACGGTACCTCCCGTTACAACTGAGCAGTCCGACTGGGGAAGGACCTTCGTCCTACAGAATACCGCGGTTATAGTAACCTTGTGTTGTGTTCCAGACGGTGAGCAGGGTAGCCAGAGCTCCCTGGAGAGGCTCTGTGTCGTCAGTGGGAAGACCAAAGGCTTTGGATGTCACCACTGACTAGTGCGGGAGTGAAATGTTGGCGCGGCGGTCAGGGAGACCCGGTGAAACGGTTAACCGCTGGCCGCCCGCAGGCTTTACGGTTCCCGAACCCGGGGATCACAATCTCCGTTCCAGGAGGTTGAACCGGCAGCCTGTGTAAAGTTCCCGGTGCAGTAGTCGTGCCGGAGAAGGAAACCGGAGTAGACTTGGCAGTATCTGGGAGGGGACCCGGGGCTCGTCCGCCCACCGCGCCAGCCAATCACACAACCCTAGCTCGTTTGCGGTGGCGAGAAACCTTACTTTGTCTTCTACACTGACGGCATAGAGACTCTATACCTCCCCCTCCCATTTTTATTATGGCCAAGAAAAATAAGAATAGACGTTCTACAGCGGTACATTCATCCACAATGAAAGTTGACTTCTGTAACATCAGGGGCCTCCACACCAATCTTTACGAGGTCCATCACCATCTTGAGACAGCAAAGCTGACCTTATTCTTTCTGAAGGAGACCCAAATATCATGCCAGGCCAATACAGCCTACCTTATGTACCCCGGGTACAAACCCGAGCATAACTTTCTAAGCAAAGCCGGGTTATGCATGTACGTCCGGGATGACGTTTGCTGTCGCTGTCTAAACGGCCTTGAAGACAGGGACCTGTCCACTCTAGGGGTACGTATGGATCACGGTGGCCATACCCGTATCTATGCGTGCGTCTACAGGTCCCATAGCGGTGACCTGGGCACGGCTCAACTGTTTGAGCACTTACAGCGGTCTGTGGACAGAGTAATTGAGCAGTACCCTGCCGCGGATTTGGTATTCTTGGGGAACTTTCACGCTCACCATGTGGAGTGGTTGGGTCGCACAGAACTGATTTTACGGGAAGGGCTGCTCACTACGCCCTGACCTATGGGTTCTCGCAACTGGTGCATTCTATCACTAGAAAACCAGATATCGAGACCCACAGAGAGTCTTTATTGGACCCTCTGCTGACTACGTATCGAGTGGATGCACCACTCGGTACTTCGGACCACAGCGTCGTCTGGGCGCAAGTGACTCTCGCGTGGCCAGAACCACCTCAGTGGTGGCATGTCTGGCACTACAAGTCGGTAGACTGGAACGGACTGCGAGAATTCTTCTCGTCGTACCCGTGGAGGCGGCTTTGCGTCACTTCAAACGATTCAAGCTCTTGTGCAAGAGCAGTCGCTGAAGCGATGCTAACGGGTATGGAATGCTATATTCCCAACCGCTGGATCGCGTCAGGAGCGAGCAAACGGCCAAACTTCTGCCACTCTTGCCTTCCGCCGCCGCAGAAACTCGACGGTAGCCTTGCCCATGGCGCTAAGGAGAAAGCCGATCTTTTGGGTAACCTCTTTGCGTCAAACTCGACAATGAATGACGGGAATGCCGAGCCACCCATTCTCCCCAGCTGTGGTGTTTCCATGCCTGAAGTTAAAATCACACAACGGGTGGTCCGGCGGGAACTCAAGTCCCTAGATGTTTGGAAGTCGAGTGGGCCGTATGGTATATATGGCGATGGTGCTCAGGCGCTGTGCCCCCTAATTGTGCCCAGTACATACGCAGCTTTTCGCGCTCTCTTGCTCTGCCTCGTGGAAGACTGAGTTCGTGCATCCTGTGCTAAAGAAAGGAGACAGGACAGACCCTTCCAATAACAGGCCTATTGCTATAACATCCCTTCTCTCGAAGGTTATGGAGTGTGTGATTAATACACAGTTCCTGAGATACCTTGAAGGAAGCGATCTACTGAGCGACCGACAGTATCCAAGCCGTCGTCGATGGCAGCTGCTCGGACCCCATGGACACAAATGCTGGTGTGCCACAGGGCTCCGTGCTGTCTCCGACCCTGTTTCTGCTGCACATAAATGATATGCTGTCTGATGACTCCATCCATTGCTATGCGGAAGACAGTACCGGGGACACGTGTTACACGGGCCGTGCAAATATCTCTCAGTCTAAGGTGAAGGACAGTCGCTAACAACTTGCGACCAAAATCGGGAGTATCCGATTGGGGTCGACTAAACCTAGTCCAATTCAATCCCACTAAGACGCAAGTGTGTATTCACCTCTAAGAAAACCCCATTTGTTGTACCGCCGCAATTCCTGGGTACACCGCGTACCATTTCCTCGAGTATCGGGATCCTAGGCGTCGACATCTCAAGCGACGTCCAGTACCGCAGCCATTTGGAGGATAAGGCCTAGCTGGCATTGAAGAAACTTGGAGTGTTTAACAGGGCGAAGCAGTACTTCACTGCGGGGCAACGACTCCTTCTTTATAAGGCAAAAGTCCGGCCCCATATGGAGTACTGCTGTCACCTTTAGCCGGAGCATCTGCATACCAGCTAGACCCCTTCGAATCGATACAAAAACGTGCGTTGAGGCTCGCCGACAATCCCATACTCGCAGGCGCTGTGGAGCCTCTCAGCCACAGGAGGGACTGGCATCCCACACGGCAATAGAAATAGCACATCACCCCTTCGTCGTCAGTGGTTCTGGTCTGTAATTACTTGTACTTTCCATTACTATTGTGAATTTTTATGATTTTTAACCTGTTCGATGTACTAACCGTACACTATCTTGATTTAATTTACATTTAATTGGATATTAATAAAACAATTTATCAGTTTTAAAACCTTCTATTAATACATAAGGCCTATGAACACCCCCACATCCGACATAACCTTGTAATTACGTACCGTGAAAAATTGTTGGATGTGACACTTCCGACTTCCCTAGTACGTGCAATATTGTAGGATGTGCCACTTACGACTTTCATAGTACGTGAAACATTGTAGGATATGTCACTTACGACAAGTGTGCTAGTATCGGTTTCGGTTAACAATGTAACAACTGCTTTTTCTAGAATTTCCTAGATTTATTTTTGTTATTCACATTACGACCTTCATTATCTTTCAAAACTGTAGCACTACGCGAAATTTGGTTTCAATATATGGGCATTTGTGAATTTGGTGCAAGTTCAAAACTTTATTTGGCCGTACTGAAAAGTAGTGTTTTTGTAGTTCCGACTTTGTTAATAGCTACGGTCGATATGTTGTGTTGTTAGTAGGTACGCGGTAGTTTAGGCCGCGCCAGTGCCACTTGCGCCCTGATGAGTTTGTGGTCCGAGGTACCGAGAGGATTTATGGAGTACCTATTTCATGCTGACTACGCGCCCAGATTAATACTCCATAATGGTGGAATTGTTTTGACCGGCTATAATGCCATCAATTTAGGTATGATAACTTGGTGATGTACGGGTATGGCCTATCATACCTACCTAGCTATATTTTTTACCAGTTCTTGACACCGACCTCTGTATTGAATTGATCGATATTTCATTTGATTGCGTCATGGTAGTTCAGGCTGTACCTACCCAACAAAGTTAGCGCCGACTTGTAACAGATCGAAAATCTCTAAATTCTGTCACTAAATTCAGCTATTTAATCAAAAAATTATCAATTTGGTTAAGAAATCGTTTTTTTTTATTATTAATTTTTTAATCGGTACTCCCAATAGTATCTACATACTTTTTTCTGAAGTAGATCAATGGTTATACTGATATTAAATATTATAAGTAAACTGTATGAAAGAGAAAGGTGTGCCATGGAAAGTACATAGAGTTGATCTGTGCGATGTACCTACTGCGGATCACGGACCTATGTACAATCCACTGCTGGCAACACTGACGAGTTCAGTGTGGCGGTAGGCTTGCATCAGGGCTCGGCGCTAAGCCCCTATCTCTTCCTGTTGATAATGGATGCCTTGACATCGGAGATACAGGAGAAGATGAGATGCTGTTTGCTGAAAATATTGTCCTCGTTGGTGAAGATGGGCTTGAGGTACAGAGCAGATTAGAAGAATGGCAGTGTACACTGGAGAGTTGGAGAGTGTAGGCTTGAAAATCAGTATAACCAAGACTGACTGAATATGTTCTGTGATTTTGACGGTCTCTCCCGCTTTACACCCATGCACATGGTGTTAGATGGTGCACCAATACCAGTCTGCTCCAATTTCCACTACCTCGGCTCTTTTATCCATGCGGATGAAGAAATTGATCAAGCAGTGAAGCACAGAATAGATGGAGGTGGATGAAATGGCGGCAGGTCTGAGCCAAAATATGTGAACCCCAATTTACCTTTAAGCTAAAAGGAGACAATCTAAAAGTCCGTGATTTGACCTGCCGTAATGTATGGATGGACTTGAAAGCGACGAATGAAAGACAACTGCATGTGGCGTAGACGCGAATATTAAGGTGGATATGTAGTGTGACGAGAATGGACAAAATAAGGATATTATATTAGAGGAACTTTGAAAGTGGCACCAGTGAATGAAAAATTGAGAAGCGAGTGTTTGCCGTGGTATGGCCATATACGAGAAGCGATGAAAGTAATTGTACGAGCTTTGCCACCCGTACCAAGGTGATAAATAAAAGACGAAGCTAAGATCAACTGTTTATTGTCTCAACTTAATCTGAAATGATATGCTATGATTGATAATGATAGAATTGTGAGTACACCCGAACTGATTGATTATCGTAATGATACTAATTGAATCTAATGGTGAAATAGCGCGGATCGGCGTAAACCGCTGACTACGCGCAATGCCACTGAACGATGCTTGCATTTATTGTTGCATCGTTCAAAATATGAATGTAGAGGGCTCTTGGAGCAGAAGTGAGCCTATGCAGGAAAAAAAGGATGGATTGTTTGAAAGATGAAATGGCAAAGAAGGAGTAACTGAGGAAATCAGAGAAATTTATGGAGAAAAATGACATGTTGCGCCGACCCCAAATAATTGGGACCAGGGCAGGTAGATGATGACCGGACCTATTCCAAACTGTGGTAATGATGGCTCCGAGCGCGAATGTCGCAAACCCTTTGATCTACGTATCAGGGCTTTCATCAGCCAACCTTGGCCAATGGAATTTACGTATTACCTAACATTATGGCCAAATTCATTATACGTAATCATATTTGCGAATGCGATGTGAAGTCGAATGAGGAAAACGCATGTGCTGAATGTACCTACTTGTGCCTACTCGTAATTAGATACTCATGAAATCTATACTAATATTATAAATGCGAAAGTAACTCTGTCTGTATGTAACGCTTTTACGCCTGAACTTGCTGAACATGGTACAGACATATAATAAAAATTAGGAAGGGACGCAGGTTACCTTTTATTGTAAAAAAGCTGCCAAATGCGAGCCGGACTCGCCCATGAAGGGTTCCTTAGCAGCAAGTAATTTAATTTAAGTTTTATATTTGAGTTGATTGAATGAAAAGTAAATTGCGGTTTACGATTTATAACGTATTTAAAAGAAACTAGGTACTTAATAGACCTCGTTCAAACGATTCAATTTAGAAAAAACCGGCCAAGTGCGAGTCGGACTCGCGCACAAAAGGTTCCGTACCAGAAAAAAGGGCAAAAGGATAAAAAGCGTTTTTTGTATAGGAGCCCCCCTTAATTATTATTATTATTTTGTTTTTAGTATTTGTTGTTATAGAGGTAACAGAAATACACAATCTGTAAAAATTTCAACTGTCTAGCTATTATAGTACGGTTCTTGAGATACAGTCTGGTAACAGACGGACGGATGGACGAATAGCGAAGTATTTGTAATAGGGTCCCGTTTTTACCCTTTGGGTACGGAACTCTAAAAATGATATTAGAAACCTCAATATAATTTTTGAAGACCTATCCATAGAGTTTGAGGAAACATTTTTTTTTTAGTTTCAGTTCTAAGTATGGGGAACCCCAAAATTTACTGTTTTTGTTTTTCTATTTTTATGTGAAAACCTTAATGCGGTTTACAGAATACATCTACTTACCAAATTTCAAAGGCATAGTTTTAATGTTTTCGGAAAAAAGTGACTCGACATACGGACGGACAGATAAACAAACATGAAGAATCCATATAATAAGGGTATGGTATGGTATCACGGGCTTGTATCCGCAACTCGACGACAAGACGCGGTTTTTGCGACCATTTGGCTACGGAACTCTAAAAAGGGTTCAAATAAGGGATGAACTTTTGTAAAACTTTTATTATTTTTCGAAGAAAATGTTATGAATGGTAGGTACGCATTTATCTCGGTCAACGTTGCGTTTACACGTATGTAGCTCATAATAAAAGTGATTTGAAATTTTATGCAGGATCTAAAAAGTTATAAATTTTAGTTAAACAATATTCTATTTAGCAAGGCTTATTTTCGAATAACAAGTTAACATATTAAACAGTATTGGGAAGAATCGACGACCTAATCGAATGTCATAGACCCAATCAATAGAATATCTGTTGTTTTAAGTATATACTTGTAACACAGTCTTGTAGTATTAGCACAAATCTTAGTGGTTTTATGCTTAAATAAGTTTATTTATGGGCTTAAATAAAATAAAAAGAGCTTGAGAAAGGACATAGGGCCCCTATGTCCTTTCTCAAGCTCTATCTTTTTTTATGATAGAGTACGTTTGCTCGTGATAACAGACATCAACGCGAGCAGAGCCGCCGGTAATAGCCAGTAAATAATACAATCTTAGATACACTACACAGCGATGTTTAGACACAAAGTAGGTAATCTTAGCTTAACTAGTTTGTAACATGAGTAAAATATGAGTAATTTAAAAGCATACGTCAATGACCGATCTGTGGGAGAGCTTATCTTGGACCTCAAGAATGTTGGTAGTACCCGATATATACGTATATCATGCAATTAACTAGCTCGTTGCCGTTCACTAGTGGACATAGACTTCTACCAATGTGTTTCATTTATTCCGATTCCCCACCTTCTGCATTCAGTCTGCCCCAGCCACCATTTTCAGGTCGCCATCTCGCTAGGGGGTGTCCCACCTTCCTTTGTAGTTGTGCGTTTATCTAACAGAAATATGTACAGTGAATCTAACATATTTGTTAAATGTTCCAATAAATAAATAAATAAATTAGGTTGAATTACTTACAGAGTTGCGGGTAACTCTGCGTATTCCTGTCAGGGGGTGATAGCGAACCCAAAATGCCACAATTTTAACCCCCGATGGCCGAAAATCAATAGTTATCGACTACTATTTTAGCTTAGTAACAATTTCATCTACAAAAATAAGTTACAATAATTTCCTTTCGGCAAAACCTTGTTTAATTTGCACATGAAGGCTTAATTCTTCGTTAATTCGGCAAAAACTCAAAAAATCAATTATTTCGAAAACTATTGATTTTCGGCTAACCATTTGGGGGCATAAAATTTTACCATTTTGAGTCATCTAACAATCCCTGACAGAAATACGTCGAGTTACTAGTAACCCTGTATATATGTAATTCACCGCAATGGTGTAGGACGCCCAACGGCTAGGTGGAAGGACGACCTCATCAAGGTCGCCAGGAAGCGCTGGATGCGGGCTGCTTTGGATCGGTCATTCTGGAAGTCTATGGGAGAGGCCTATGTTCAGCAGTGGACTGTGTGTGGCTGATATGATGATAATGATGATGAAACTTTATATTAACGGGATATCACCTCAACCTACACCCAGCAATGGTTTGCCATTCTTCATAACAAAGTCTGCGTGAAAAAGAATGCGTGCTGCTACTTATATAATTATAAAACTGCACAATATGTAATTAATAAACCCCACATTCATTATATGCTTACAACGCTGCCGCTGCGAATTTCTTAACCGCGTGCGCAAGATTGGGAGCGTGTGACGTCAGAGCGCTATGCGCCGGCGCAGGCCTCTTTCGCTATAACGTAACACGAGGAAAATGTACCTACCTACTGGGCCATACGCTTACTTGTGTCGAGTGATCGGCAAACTTTGTGAACGGGTTTTTTTTAAACCGGAATTATCGAAATTACTAATATTTCCTCTAACCACTCCAACTAAGCTAAATTGCTTGTGCTAGACGTTGGTTCACGGTGGCAGTGTAATGGCCAGGATTGGAACCCAGGACCTCTCGATCGTAAGGCCAACTCCTTAACCAGTAAGCTACCGGCGCTTCCGTACTTTGTGCACTTACTGGCCAATCAAAAATACCATAGAAGGACTGATCGTTTAATGACGTGAGCCCTTAGAGCCCGTGATTGGTTAATGTAATCTAATGATCATTTTGTTGATTGGCGCACCTCCTCCGTCGCACCCCGCGATATATCTTAAGTACGATAAGTACTAGCGCAGCATAACCTGGGTGAACTATGGTGGGTGGTAGAAATTTGATGGCACAAATTTGTCCCACCACCGTGCACGATTGCGAAAAACCCTCTATAGTAATCTCGGCTGGATTGCGTTCAGGGATCAGCAAGTGCATAGCTGGGCAGGGGGGATTGTGGTCGCAGCACTAGTGGGACACCGGTCCCACTAGTGCTGCGACCACACCACCGGGGTGTCACGCGGTGATGCGACGACAATCCTCTTTTGACATGGTATATATATGTAACTAGCTGACCAGCCTCGGCTTCGCTCGTGGCATACTTCAACCCCGTAGCACCCCTACGCCATTATGCGTCACTCAATTGTTTTGCCATCCCGGAATCTCTGCACAATTTTTCTCTGCGTAAGAACCATCCTCGTACTGCAAGGAATATTCTAAAAAAAGAATTAGCGCAATCGGTTCAGCTGTTCTCGAGATTTGCGCTTAGCAACACATTTAGCGATTCATTTTTATATAAAAGATGTTGACCCTCTTTCCTGACACTTTGCCTTCAGCTTGCCATCAGGCAAGGTTAAGTCGAATTGAAATGTCCTATATAAAAAATAAACTGGTCCAAGAAAGTAACTGTGGATCCTAAGTGAACTACGTGTATAATACACCCGAAGTATATTGTCACGAAGTTTGCCAGTAACTATGATGGTAATAATATTATCCAAATTATAATAAGACACGACGGTATTTCCGTCTAATTAAGCAGTCCGACTGGGGTAATACCTCCGCCCTACAGAATACCGTGGCCATACTAACCACGTGTTGTGTTCCCGGCGGTGAGTAGCGTAGCCAGAGCTCACTGGAGAGTTTTTGTGCTGTCAGTGGGAAGAACAAAGGCTTTAGGTACGGTACAGAAACTCCTGTGTTTACAGGGTTGGCAGCACGAGTGTGACTCCCCTCTGGTGTATGCACACGTACATAAGGCCACGGTAACCACTTTCCATCAGGTGGGTCGTGTGCTTGTCTGCCATCTCAGTAGTATTAAAAACACAGGTAGTTATTACACAGGGAGGTGTATAAGGGTGGCCATTATTTCCACTTGGTTGTGTGTGGCAATACATTTTTACAAGCTTTTATTACAAGCTTTTATTTAACTTGCAATGTATGTTTGTTCGGGTGGAATCTTACAACTCAATTTTAAGGCACTTGCCCTCAACCGATTGAGCTGAAATTTGGTATGCACGTTCAGTTCGGATGACAATGCAAGAAAAAAAAATGTTTTTAAAAAGGTTTTTCGAATATATCTTATTTTTATTTTTTTTCACGTACTTTTTTACTGCTCTGCTCTGGCATAAGTTTTCCTGTCAGGGTTGGGACGTGAACCCGTACTCGCTACCATAGAACTATGAAAAAATAACTGACGAGAAAAATTTCCCCAGATAAATCGAGGTTCAGCTGCCCCATAAATACCTTAAGTTCCTCTATAAACGATTAAACCTACTCTCCACCTTTAGGTTGGCAGAATCATTAGTACCTAGGTAAATAGCTGATGCAAGGAGCCATTTGAATAAAATAAGAAGAAGAAAAAGAGGTTCAGCTAATTGGCATTCTAGAATAAGGACCTTGCGAGGGACTCCCACGAACGGTAGTAATGAATGATAGAAATCTACACTGATACTAGCTGTCGCCCGCGGCTCCGCCCGCGTGGATGTCGGTTATCGCGAATCGGGGTATGAAAAATAGATGTTGGCCGATTCTCAGACCTACCCGATATGCCCACAAAATTTCATGAGAATCGGTCGAGCCGTTTCGGAGGAGTTTGGCAACGAAAACTGTGACACGAGAATTTTATAGGTATATTAGATTTGTTAAAGGATATATATATAATATCAAGCTACTATCCAATGATGCGTAAATGTTCATCATATTTAGCCGATTCCCGTAGATAGGAACAATATTTGAAAAGTATGCTTAAGTACTGTGATATCCGCCCTCCGTGGCCGATATTACTAGTAGTTGCCTGGACATCATGTGTCAACGATTTAAAAATAAATCAAACGAATAAAAAAATTAAGTTTAAAATTGAGAAGAGGAAAAAAACTGAGAATCGGGACAGTTCCTGTGAGTTGACGTGAGGGCTTCGGTGGAAGCCAGCAAGACTCCGGAAACTCAAGATTTGAAGAGAAGTGTTCTAATTTCCGTGGTCCTCAGAAACGAGTATTGTATAAAATTAAAAAAGCCTCGCGTAAAATCCCCTTTTAAAAAGTTCGTGTAGGAAAGATGTGTTTTCCCAATAAATATCAATATTACGGCAAATAATAGTACATTACTACAGAGGCCGGGAAGAAAGGGGTTGCCGGCCGAAGACATATAGGATAGGATAGATCTGAGGCAGGCAACCCCATATTTCCCGCCGAGGTATGTATAGTGCTTTTCTCAAACAGGCAATTAAATAAACAACAAAAAAATTAAAGATTTATTTTTAAAGAAATTAAAAGTAAACGAGATAAAATCTAAAAGTCACGTGTATATTACTATTTCGTCTATTTTAGCTTGATTTTAACAGAAAACATTTATATTTATGTTCATTATCATGTTACTTAAAAAAAATATAAAGGCACGTTTCTGAACGAACAGTGACACTTGTCATTGTTATAAATGACAATTTGTTGCAACTAAATTAAATATTAATATTTCAACGTTTATATGTATAGTTAAGAAAGCAATTGATAATAATGTGTTATTAGTTATGTTAATGTGGATTTTTTATGTAAATAAAACTATTACATTTATTGTTTTTTTTTAATACGCATAGTGGCAGAGTGTCGATGCCTTTGCCACACATTTATGTGGAATCGAAATTAAAAAAGAGGACTTTGTCGGCCTAGGCCTGCAAGGTTTGTATGGTCTTTTCATTCGTTAATTCGTGAAGTCTTGGCCCCCCGACTCCACAGTACCTATGACTCGAAGTAGGTATAACACGAGCGAAGTCAGGGAGGGTCGGTTGACTGGTTACAACAGAAAACAGAGCTTCGGTTCTTTTATCTTTTTAATCATCGCAGAAGAAATAATATAAGATATGTACCCAGTACCCACACAAAGGGTGATGATAACAATCGCTCACAAGGGATTCGCATTTCACATTCATGACAATAGTCGCTGTTCGGTGCGTTGTGGCTGCTAGGGTTGCCAGGCCCAAAAAGAAAAGCCGGGCATAAGAATAACAATAAGAATCTTTGTTTCCAAGAATATGGTTAGTTACAGTTGTTGGGGTGATTAGAAAATACAGAATATATTATTCTGCCACATGTGGCGTGCAAATATTGTATGTAATAATTGAATGAATGAATAAATGAATAATAATAATTTTACGAATTTTTACATGCATAACCTCCCTCCATACATTTGAAATTTGAAATTAACAGTTGCTCATAGGCTAAATTCTAATTCGTCAGATTTTGAATTCAATAAGCATTACCGAAATTGGGGAGTCATCATAATTATTAATTTAATGTCAAAGAAAAGTTTAAATAGAGATAATAGGAATTCATACATCACTAAAATTTTCTTCAAAATATTCATTAATGTGGTAGTAGTTTTTATGTAATAAATTTATATGTAGCCGAAAATTAGACACAAAAAAAGATTCCGACAAATTAAGAACATTCCTCGGTTTAAAACTCAAAAGGTCGTTGATTAAAAAGTACAAAATATTTTCTGCAAGAAAATTATTATCGTCGTCCATATCATAAAAACGTAGTGTCCTGATTGCATCACAGGTCTTCACCAAGGAGCTTGAGGGTCCACCTTCAGGTGTACCTCCTCCAAGGTCTTGGACATTGATGGTAGTGAGACCATTGGCACGCATGTCTTCCACTACGACGTTAAGCCAGCATTTTCTTGGATCTACTCCTTTTACCATAGCCCGGAGGGAGAGCCATAGCCAGACATTTTTTTTATATTGTATATTCATATAATACTGTTATTCGATAAGACTTATTCTATCTCTATTGAAGAATGTCGATCGATTCGTTGCTCAAAACGACCATATGTGGAATCGATACTGAAAAAGGATTGTTAAAGCGATCCATCGATTGAATGTATGGACGTTTTAAGTAACGAATCGATCGAAATTTTGGTCTCGGATTGGCATATTTGGATTGAGATCACATATTAGGACCGGTCATAAGTCATGTGAGGCCTATCCTACGGCATCTTTTGCCAAAATGCGATGGCCCAAAAGCCGATTTGGCCGGACGCGAATTTTTTATATATATAGGACCAGTCGTTATGACTCCACTACCCCTGGTGATAAGCTGAAGATTCTCAGGAAAAAGAGTCACGTCTCGCTTTAAAGGACCCGGGACTGACAAAGCCGGGCATACCGGGCTTCTTCTGCATCCTAGCGTTAATCCCATTCGCATCCGAAGCTTTTCACCTCGAAGTCTGGGGTCTGCTTTACCTGCCTTACTGCGGATTTGGCTGAACTTTGATATTTTCCATGAAGCGAGTGTTATTTGACCACCGCAACCCAAAGGCATTGCATTTAGACCAGTTGTTGGACTTTCTAGGGCTTCAACTACCTGTAACGACTGCCATAGATGTTCGTATGGCAACCCAGCTATATCCGGATAACGCAAAGCATCCACGGAACGGAAACGGACGCATTGCATCAATGAACGAACGAATGAATGAACGGATGAACGAATTTAAACGCGGATTGACAGGACGATCGTAAAAATGCAAATGGCGGAATCCACGCGGCGTGCGTCCACCTAGCCGGCATTCCGAATGACGTCATCGGCACGCATCGCAAACTGCGTCGTCATTGCCGATGTGCAGATTCATGCGAACCGTACGATGCGTATAGATGGACGCTTGTTCGACTTCCATTGTTCTATCTATATCTGGCAACCCTTTTGGGATGTCTTTGGCGACAAAAAACTACAATTCCCATTGCTTTCGTAAACTCTCTCGGATTAGAATAAAAACGAAAGTATTTTTATGTCACAGGTGGCAGTTCTGACAAGTGGCATAAGAAAATTAACTCTATGGTATGATCTATTGTGTGGCGTGTACTTCGATTGTTCCTTAACAATATCGTTCGCAACCATGATGTAATTCTTTTATACTACTACTGTGGTAGTAAACCAGCAAATGGCCTATCGGATGGTTAGAAAATAGAAGATAAAGAAAAGACTGTGAGAGGAAGGGGAGCAGAGGTCCAGTTTCGTTTGAATCGAAACGATACTTACTCATTGTGTCACTAAACATACACAGTGGTTCACCGGGAGTGCCAATAGAAATAAAAACTTAGCAAATATAATATTGATCCTTTATACAGAGGTGTGACATATGAATTGTCAAAGTCTATCACGAGAGGTTTCGTGAACGGTGTTGCAAGTTCAATTATTCTCCAAAAAAATTCTATGAAAAATTATCAGCGCCTAAAAAGATTTCACATCAAAAATTATGCTAACTTGTAGATTAAATTTTGCGGTGTTGCAAGTTCAATTATTCTCCAAAAAAAATTCTATGAAAAAGATTTCACATCAAGAATTATGCTAACTGATAATGATTCAATTTAGATTCGATTGGCTGTCAAAATCAAATAAATGTTAAAAACGATCACAATTTCAATGAAAAGAGGGAAAATTCTCGTATAGCTCGTTCCATATATCTTGCTCCTAAATTGCGGAATATAAAAGGGATTTTTTGTAATCCATACTTAATATTATAAATGCGAAAGTAACTCTGTCTGTCTGTCTGTCTGTCTGTCTATCTGTCTGTCTGTCTGTCTGTATGTTATGCTTTCACGCCTAAACCACTGAACTGATCTTGATGAAATTTGGTACAGGTGTAGATTAGACCTTGAGAAAGGACATAGGCTATGTTTGGTCGCGATAACCGACATCCACGCGGGCGGAGCCAGGGACAACAGTTAGTAATCTATATTTGGTGAATTTGAGCTTGTCCACGGCCATAGCACCCCGTGCTTTACTCAAAATACATCCAAGAAATGTGTAGGTACTGCGCGTATAGAGCAAATTTTTGGTCCAAGATAACGAGCACTAATAATAATTTATTCATTAATTTTCGTAAGAGTTAGGTAGAATCGAAAGTAAATTTTAACCACCTCATAAATAAGCAGAACTAAGCCCCAGTCTAAGTATATGCGGGCGAAGTCGTTGGCAAAGCTAGTTAACAGTATCTGTGACAGTAGTGCTCATAAAACAATAAAAACGGTGCTTGGCATTAAGCGAAAGTGTAGAAGAAGCGAATTAGCACACGTTTATCGCTACGTTCATTACACAAAACAAAACAACGCATTGTCTATGGATGGGAGAACTATTATCTCTGGTTCCCACACTCTATTATACATTGGAATTTCTAAATCGAAGGTTCACACAACGGTTATATAATGCTAGTTAAGTATTATACCATCCTAATAACACATATGACAATCCGTAAATAATACTATGTCACAATAGTGCAGTCAGCATCAGAAGGAGTTTGACTATCAAAGTCTCAAAATGATTAAGAACGAGTGGAGGAGGTATGAAGTAGGAGTAGGTCGGGTAGCTTAATGGTTAAACCATTGTCCCTGTAAGGCAAAGATGGCGGGTTCAAACCCCGCCTAGACCGATTCAATATTTTTTCCTATCTTAATTAATGGGGATGCCGACTGTGCTTTTATCCCTACAGAGGGCGCCTCGTAATGGCCAATGTTAGCTGTCATCTACGTAGATTTCATTGTTTGTCTGTTCAAATCTGACAGCTATGCGTTTGTTATTGTAGACAGACAGGGCCAACAAAACTACTGCGGCACCACATACACTGTAACCAATGCCATTTAGCTTTAGACTTTATGTGTATACTGTTAAAGCCTAAAATTTAATGACAATATTGTAGACTGAATGAAAAATATAAGTCTTCAGGCTTTCACGGCCGGCGTTGCATGCAGAATATACTGCTTCCGGGCTGTTTGGCCGTGGTCGATGTGAAACTTGCGTTCCAGACGTTTCGTCGATCACTGCGGTCGACATCTTCAGTGGCGCAGGGCCGGGCGACGACAACTTCGGAGACCTTGCCTCGCCGGCGGCTGGCGTACGACTGATGCGAAGCCTTGAATCACGGCCGTATTTATAGGCACGGTCGGAGCGGGGAATCGATTCACTCGATTCTGATTGGTCGAGCGCTGTGGCGCGGACGTACTCGATCCTGATTGGTTGATTGTTTGCACTGTGATACCGAGTGGCTCTCAGTGCTGGGTACCAATCTTTTTGGAGCTGAAATCCCTGGTTTTTTCGGTTGAAGTTGTTGGGATGCTTGAATATTTCGATGGCTTCTCGAAGTATACGTGGGAAAAAATGTGTTGTGGTAGCTAGAACTTTCGTGTTCTGAAATTCGATGGTATGATTCCCATCCTCTTGGGTGTTCTGCAACCGCTGATTTGTCGAAGTGGCAGAAGCGGCAATAACGTTCATGTTCCGACAGGCGGGTCTTGATGCTTCTTTGGGTGGTGCCCACGTATACCGAGCCACATGAGCAGGGGATTCTGTAAACTCCAGCTGACGATAGTGGATCACGTGGGTCCTTGACCGAACGGTGAAATTACATGAATGAAAAATTGTTATAAACTCTTTTTTACTTTTTTTAACTTTAACACTCAGCTTTAAAGTCAAAGCTTCAAAAGCTTTAAATGTCAGCGGTGTGACAGTGGTTTTGGAATCGGGGGCCAGTAGCCAGATGGTAATTGTGGTTTGGTTATATGCTGCTGCCATCTACAATTAGTTCTGCGTTAAAAATTTCATTCAAATTTACTTATACTACTTTAGATCACACAATAATACAACCTTAAGCAATTATACAGTTTGGTTGGCTCTTAATACCTTGGAATTTTCTTTATACCACTGAGGTGGCAGACAAGCACACGGCTCACCTGATAGAAAGTGGTTACCATGGCCTATGGACGTGTGCAACATCAGAGGAGTCACAATCGTACTGCCGACCCTGTAACCACAGAGAGTTTCTGTGCGCGTAGAAGACAAAGTAGGAATTAACCTTTGGTCTTCCCACTGACAGCACCAAAACGATCCAATGAGTTATGGCTACTCTACTCACCGCCGGGAACACAACACGGGGTTATTATGGCCGCGGTATTCTGTAGGGCGGAGGTACTTCCCCAGTCGGACTGCTCAATTGGACTGCAATACCGTCGTGTCCTATCTCCTACATCCTATTAAGATTATTTTGAGTGTTTGTAGTCAAGATCGTTCTGTCACTGACTATACCTGGTTATAAATTTATGGCTACAAGCCACCATGATGTGCTGCGAACGCGGATCACATCACAGGGGATTTCACAATGGATATTGTCTTATTGTTGAAGACTTTAGGCTTACACATCACAAATTTCTCTTCCGCAGTAGGTACCTATGGTTAGTTAGTTTTTTTATACCATTTTGGTGGCAGACAAGCACACGGCCCACCTGATGGAAAGTGATTACCGTGGCCTATGGACGTGTGCAGCACCAGGGACGACACACTCGCGCTGCCGACCCTGTTAGAACAGAAAGTTTCTGTGCCGTCAATGTAAAGCCTTTAGTCTTCCCACTGAAAGCACAAAAACTCCAATGAGCTTAGTTAATGGCAACGTCGTAAAGATGTGCTCAGGGTGCGCAAAGTGCATATTCAGGATTAAGTATAAATTTTATTGGTGGATTATATTTTATATTTCTTTTTTTTATGATATAGGAGGCAAACGAGCAGACGGATCGCCTGATGGTAAGCCGCCCATGGACACCTGAAACACCAGAAGGGTTCTAGGTGCGTTACCGGCCTTTAAGGTGGGTGTACGCTCTCTTCTTGAAGGTTTGAAGGTCGTATTGGTCCGGAAATACCGCAGGCGACAGTTCATTCCACAGTTTAGCTATGCGAGGTAGAAAGTTTTTGGAGAAACGCACAGTTGAGGACTGTCAACCATCTAAGTGGTGAGGATGAAAATGTCGTGGTGGGTGATGGCGGAAAGATGCGGCAGGGATTAATACGAACAATTCCTCAGAGCACTCCCCGTTGTACATGCGATGGAAAATGCAGAGCGAGGCTACATCTCTACGCAGCGCCAAGAGGTCAAACCGATCCGAAATACGGCAGTCGACAATTCGAGTCGCTCGTGGTTGGATACGGTCCAGAGGGGCAATCAGGTACTGAGGTGCCCCTGCCCATAGATAGCCAACTACAGTCCACTGCAGGACATAGGCCTCTCCCAATGTGCGCCATAATTTAATAATATTCAAACAATCCGCGCGTGTTTTTTCTCGCGACTTCGGTCCAAGATATGTTGCGCTGTCTTTACGGCTTAAAAAAAATCTCAAGTTAAGTAGTATGTAACGATAATTTTTTCTTTAATATTATAAAATTATTATAGTAGTTACATTCTGTCGCGATTTTGATGCGTGACGATGGTTATACAGCCACGCGCCACCACGTCCCCTTCATCTGCGCAGGAGTGACCCCTATGCCCTCTCAGAGTTATTAGCATATTATCACAGATAATATAATATAATTATTATACAGATGCACAATCAGGAACAAAAAATGGCTACACTCGTAACTTCGAAAAGCAGGCAGGCAGCTTTTTAGTTCAGGAGTTACAATTAGATGGCGACATTGTTTTGGCAAGTTTTTCTTATTTTTGTAACTAAATTATAGAATTACAAATTTGAATTTCATGATTAAATACGAATTTGTTTAAGTATTGTTTAAACAAATTCGTATACAATACAATAAAAAATATGCTATATAATACTATATGATACATAAGAAAATAAAATAAAAGAATAGGAGAGACTGCAACTTTACATAATTATGTATACAATAAATTAAGTTAATTTATTTACATAGTTGCCCCGATTGTAATAATACCAATAATACGCTATAAAAGATATTATATTATATTATTGCTCACACCTCTGGTTCTGATTATGGTTCTTGATTGATTGATAACCGATTGCGATCAAACAAACATAAGATTTTAAGTCTGAGCAAGCCCTATCGAACAAAAAAACCGCAACGAAAACCGTTCAGTAGTTTTTGCGTCGATCACGAACAAACAGACAAACAGACAGGAATTCCAAAAAAAATATTTTCGTTTTCAGTACCGTTATTTTTTTTTAAATATCTCCAATGTACTGACACGACCACTATACAATTATATACCTAACAGTACAAGATAAGACAAGATAGATAGATAGAGGGAAAATTAGAGTTCAACGCGCTTGCGCGATGATTAGATTTCTTTATTTTCTAGACATTTGCCATGTTGCATTGTTTCGATTTTCCGATAAAGCGATATAGATCACTCTTCCGTGATCATGGTGCTTGCTTGAATATCCCGATACCTCTAACCCTCGCCCGGACTATACTCCTCGTGTTGCCGGAAAATGTGTGTGACCACTGACCATGATAGTTTAAACGGATTCCTTTAGTTACGGTGCAGCTACTAGATGGCGCTGGTCGATTAAAATTCAAGCTATCGTTTGTTTCTCCCGAGCCTCATATTTAGGATCTAAAAGTATGTCTAAGTTACAGAATAGATAATATGTACTAGTCCATCTAGGTATATATTTTATTTTTAATAGTGTTGTAAAGTCTCGATAGCGAGATTTTAAAACGCACTGGAATATTAAGTCACAGTGTCACACTCCACGAAGCTGTTAATTATGTATGGAATGCTATGTGGCGTTTGTTGTATAGGCAAAAGATTGTCATGCAACAGAGAAGTACTGTCAAGTGCAGTTTATTTCTTTATTTTATTTATGATAATGATAATGATAATTTATATTTATATTATGTCAATATCATCATTGATTTTCTTCACAAATAAAGTATTCACTTCATTTCATAGAGTTGTCACATTTTGTCTACTATTAAAAGGTGCTTCTAGTCAAATAGAATCAGGGCACGCTGTGATTGCGGCGGTAAGACCCATCATGGGGGAGGGGCTAGGGAAGCCACACGGTAGCCTCTCGTACCGTCAGACGCAGATCTTCACCGAACACGGGAACTTCGGGCGGTATCTGCATCTGATAGGCATAGAGCCAACGCCCAAATGCCATTACTGCGACGCGATCGAGGACTCGGGGCTGCACACGCTCACCGAGTGTCCGGCATGGGAAACGCCGAGGCGGGAGCTTGTGGTGGCCCTGGGGGTGAGAGTGCTCACGCTCTCCACCCTGCTCGCCATGGTCCACTGCGTGGATGCGTGGGTGGCCAGCGCCTACTTCTGCGAACAAGTCATGCTCGTGAAGAACACAGCAGAGCGGACATCACTGCCCGCGTTCGCAGGTGGCCCGGGGGTCGGAGGTTGCATAACGACTCCCGCCCTCCCACGAGAGCGGGCCTGAGGGTGACGGATGGAGCCGCCCGTCACCCTAGCAGAAGCAACCCTGGGTCAGCCAGGGTGCGAGGGATATGTCATCTGACAACCTCATCTTCGGCCTAGCACAACGTCCCACAAAAGGCCTTCGGCTCCCTGGTGGGGGAATCCGCGGGGATTGCCAGCACGTATAAAAAAAAATTGGTCAAATAGAGTAAAAAAAAACTAAATAACTTGTCTTTTGTATATTTATTTATTTATTTATTTATTCACCTTAACACTAACATTACAGAATATTCTCCTAATTCGATAGTGTGACAATACTAGTTTTATTACTTATAAAATTTTATACATATAATCAACAAAGAAAACATAACATACGTGACTAAACATTTTGTACTATACATAATACACAGTAAAGAATTAACACTTCTAATATAACTTAGCAAAATATCATATAATTAAAATTTATAGGCAAATATATATAAAAGAACCCTTGCGAATTCACTCATATTACACGAGAAGATATCGATGTGCTGCTGAATCTCATTTATGACCCGGATACTACGTATAAGAGGTGCTTTAGCCAGTAGATCGGTCCTGGCCACAGGTACGGCGAGCAGCTGCGGGCGCCGCCGCCGCCACACGTACCGGTCGGGCACGTAGAGGCTCAGTTGACACAGCACTCCCGGGTTGTGCATTACACATTATATATGTATGTCGCCGCCAACTGGCTTAATCAGCCGTCCAATTAACTGCCTAAGCTGTTAACTAAACGGCGCCATTCAATAAACGGCCTGAATGATATTGAGGCGTAACGTTTATTACAACATATAATAACCTAGCTAATGCTTAGGCCAATCGTAAGATGGGGCACTACCTCGAAAAATAAATAAAGGTCATACTTTTAGTTTTGGTTAGGCAATATTTTAGTTTACTATGCAAATTTGTTGAGAAAGAACTAAGACTAACTAACTAAGCAGTATTGGTTATGATGATTCGTTGACTCAGGAGAGTCTTTGTGCTGTCAGAGGCTTGTCTTATCTTCTAAACTGACGGCACAGAAACTCTCTGTTCTAATTGGGTCGGCACCGCGAATGTGTCGCCCCTGGTGTTGCACACGTCCATAGGCCATGGTAACCACTTTACATCAGGCGGGCCGTGTGCTTTTCTACCACCTAAGTGGTTTAGAAAAAAAAAGACGGGTTGCACTCCGGGAGTGCCGGCAGAAGTGAAAACTTTTTCTTTCTTTCTTTCTTTGTTATATACAGAGAAAAAGATAAAAAGAACATACCATACCGTTCCATACCATACCTATAATATACGGCCAATCATAAAACCTATCACTAATTTTCGGTCAGAAGAAATTAATGAATTACAAAAGGGAAAAATAATCACAAAAAGTAATAAATTACAAAAAAAAAACACAAAAAGTATCAGAAGCTCAGGTTCGAACCTGGTACCATCTGAAACCATAAGGACTTACAGTCGAAGCACTTACCGCTAAGCTACGAAGCTTCTTAGCGTACCTAACAATATAAACAATCTGTAGCTAATGTTGTATGACGTCAGTCGTCGGTTACGGTTCAAAGGTCAAGTGATCCTGACGCGAGTTTAACACTTTTTACCCATCCAACGCCGCTAAAGAAGTTTTCACTTCAAAAACTACCCCATTCCGCCCAAAACAATGGGACTCTTGACTTGACCTTAAAAAACTACAAAACTATTTTTACCATTCTTCAGGTCGTTTGCTCAAGCTCTAATAAAAACATCGCCCAGATATGTCACAATCGTACGAAGCTAACATGTACATCGAAATGAGGAAAAGAGCATCTTAAGTGTTATAGATACCAATGCGAAAGTAATACAACAGTTACCGGTGACTGTAGTCAAGGAGCTGGCGGCATTCCCGTCCGATAGCTAATATCGTCGCGCTGGTTTTTTATGTCGGTTGTACACATAAGCCAACATAGTGGCGTATGTGTTGGCCAATAAATGTGTCCGTTTAGAGAGAGTGTTTGTGCCTCAATATTCGTTTTCATAAATTTGTCCGCACATGCATTGGTCTAAACTGATTCAAACTGAACGACATTTCAACTAGTTCCAATGTATTGACGCCATCATAAACATCTGAAGCGTTAATCCCAGTCGCATCTGCAGCTATCAATTTGAAGCCTGGAGTCCGCTTTTACTCGTCTAACTGCGGGTTTGGTTAAACTTCGACATTTTCCGTGAAGCGGCTGCCATTTGACATGACACAACCCAAAGGTGATATTAAAGCATTGCAGTTAGACCCAGTATTGGAATTTTAGGGCTCCAATAACCCGTAATGACGCCATTCTAAACTCTTGGTCAATATCTTTGCCGACATTAAAGTAGTTCAAAAGCGAGGGTAATGAAAGGGAAGGGCGGGCAGCTCCGTGTGTGGCTTCAAAGCAGGTATTAAGCCAATGTGTGGTGCAGAAGTTGGGTTAACTTCTGGCTTTTCCTATTTAAAGCCGAGGTTGGACACAAAGGTGATTTCAATGTGTAGTCGCCATATAAGAGGCGACTACCTAAGTAGAACTAAGTACCTCTTGATGTTATTCGCACAGTATAACGAGTCTTACAGTAGTTCGTCGCCTTTGATGTTTGCGGAAATGCAGCCTTTCGCAATTTTATCAGGGTTGTCACTATAGTTTTTTTTTATCGGCAATATTTATTTAACCCCTATTTTTAGTCTATTTGTTCTCTCAAAGTACATCAACTCACGATAAGCTGAGCGGCTCCACTTGTGTGGTCGTCGGCAATTGCAACTTTTAGTCATATCTCCGATCATATCTCCGACGATCTCTAATCCGTGTGGTGACGGAGAAAGAACACAAATGTTGCCACCCCATCATCCGAGGGTGTCGTAAGAGGCGACAAATCGGAAGAATACACAGACGAGATCGCTGTGAGAGAAGGAAAACTTGAAATAAAACCCTTTGCCAACCCGTCTGGCCAGCGTGGCAAGAGTAGGCTAAAACCCCTCAAATGGAAAGACGTCACAACAAAAGGCCCCCAGTTCCCGGTGGTCCCGCTATTCCCAGCCATGGTAGCGGTTCGGGTAACGGCGGGGCGGGGGGTGCTAAGAATCTCGGGGCTACGGGAGGCTACCGTAAAAAACTACTACTGGCAGCTTACAACTGTAGTACACTAAGGCTGGACCATCACCTCGCAGAACTCGAGGTAGAACTAGGTCGCATAAACTGGCACATATTGGGGTTGTCCGAGATCCGAAGACAGGGGGAGGATACGATAACCCTTGAGTCAGGCGACCTGTTCTACTTCAGAGAAGGTGATCTGCTCTCCCAGGGAGGTGTCGGTTTTCTGGTAAAAAGGACCTCATTGGCAGCGTTGTTGAAGTCGGCAGTGTGTCGAACCGGGTAGCGTACCTCCTAAAAATCACGAACAGTCGTTCGCTGAAGGTGATACAGGTATATGCGCCCACCTCGCGCTACGCAGACGAAACCGCCGAGGCTGTTTATGAAGATATTGCCAAGGCAATAAATCACACCGCCAAGGCCACTTACAACGTTGTTATGGGGGACTTCAATGCCAAAGTGGGAGTACAGGAACGTGGCGAAACGAGAATCGGACCTTATGGGGTAGGGCGCAGAAATCACAGAGGGCAAATGTCATTCAACTTGCTCGAATCACAGGGGCTCTTCTTAATGAATAGCTTCTTTAAGAAGAAACCCCACAGGAAGTGGACTTGGCAACGCCGGGACTCTGTGATAAGGAACGAGATAGACTTTTTCATAACGGACAGTAGGCACACATTTAGAGACGTCTCTGTGATCAACAGGTTTAATACCGGAAGCGATCACAGACTTATCCGAGGCTCTCTAAATATCAACATTAGGGCTGAAAGACGCCGAATGATACGGTCTACTCTCCGACCTATGCCGCTCCAAGTAGCTCTAGGGTCCGAAAAGTTCCACCTGGAACTTCAAAATCGCTTCGCAAGTCTGAAAACCACCAGCGGCATTGACGAGAGAACCGACACAGTGGTCAAAACATTACAAGAAGTGTCTCGAAAGTTGTTTCCCGGAAAACGCAAACAGCAAGAGCCCAAAATCTCTCCTGAGACTCTCGAACTAATGAGAAAGAGGCGTGAACAACCATCCACACAGTCGTCTTCGTCAGATGAGAGGGCCTTAAACAAACGAATTAAAAAGCTGATACGACGCGACCTCCGACGCTTTAAAACTCGCACCGTCCAGGAGGCGATTGAGCAAAATAGGGAGCGAAAGTGTTCGCTCAGCAGTTTGGGAGGCCCCATCTGACGAAACTTAAAACTGTGGATGGCAAAATTATTGCCTCAAAGTTCGTGATGCTTGAAGAGATCGAGAAATACTATGGACAGCTGTATGCATCACGGATGAGTAAACCGACGGGACACAGTGATGGAGAAGACCACAGAGCCCCGCTCACGCGCCATTACACCGAGGAGATACTCGATGTCGAGCAGTGTGAGATAGAGACGGCTCTCAGGCTACTGAAGAACAACAAGTGTCCTGGTGATGAAGGAATTACTACTGAGCTCCTGAAAGCATGCGGGATTCCAATCCTCAAAGAGCTAGCAAGTCTTGACGAAACCGATAAGCCTCCAGCGTGGAGTTAGGCAGGGGGATGTTATATCCCCCAAACTATTCACCAATGCATTGGAGGACGTCTTCAAGACTCTGGATTGGACTGGGCGGGGTATCAACATTAACGGAGAGTACATCTCACACCTTCGGTTCGCCGATGACATCGTCGTTGTTGCGGAGTCGCTGGAAAAACTGGGCGAGATGCTGCACAGCCTAGATAGAGCTTCTCGACGCGTCGGCCTCGGTGTAAACTTGGATAAAACCAAGATCATTTTGCACCGAGACCGATTGCCATCGAAGGGGCGACGCTCGAAGTTGTCCAAAAATATGTATACCTGGGCCAGGTTATCCAGCTCGGTAAAAACAACTTCGAGAAAGAACTAGCCAGAAGGATTCAGCTGGACTGGGCAGCATTTCGCAAACTACGTCGAGTCTTCTCTTCCCCCCTACCGCAATGCCTGAAAACAAAGGTCTTTGACCAGTGCGTCCTACCTGTTATGACTTAAGGTGCCGAAACGTGGACACTAACGGTAGGGCTAGTCCATAAACTAAAAGTCGCGCAGCGGGCTATGGAGTGAGCTATGCTTGGAGTTTCTCTGAAGGATAGAATTCGAAACGAGGTGATCCGACAAAGAACCAAAGTTACCGACATAGCTCGCAGAATAAGCAAGCTGACGTGGCAATGGGCTGGCCACGTCTGTCGAAGGACCGATGGCCGTTGGAGCAGCGAGTCCTAGAGTGGAGACCGCGAGAAGGCAAACGAAGGGTAGGACGCCCCCTAGCCAGATGGACCGATGACCTGAAAAAGGTGGCTGGGACTGACTGGATGCGGAAGGCGGAGGATCGTACGAAATGGCGCACATTGGGGGAGGCCTATGTCCAGCAGTGGACTGCAGTGGGCTAATTAATTGAGTCATATCTCCGGAGTCAGAATCAATTTCGTTTTTTAAGTTTAGGCACATAAAGAGTAAATATTAAGGTTAAAATTTTATAAGAATCATCATTTGAAACTGATTCTTTCGCTGGTGCGGTAAGTTGGCTCTACTCAACGAATTTTGAATTGAATTGAATTTGAATCTGAACTTGAATTTGAATATCGACTTCATTTAAAATTTCGAGCCCGCCACCTTGGATTGCTAAATAGATCATATATTCGTAATCAGCAACCCCAAAAACCTTGAAAACCATACCCACATCGATTTTATTGAAAATTTCGAGTCCGCCATCTTGGATCGCTCAATGGATTATGTATTCGTGATCAGCAACCCCAAAAGACAGCCCTGAATCCTTATTACCGAGTACGATGTATGGCCACTAGGTACGGTACCCCTTCTTCCGCCATTCCGGTAACACCGCACGATTACTCTGTCTAGACGGCTTCGTCCACCAACTGTATGAATCGTTAGACTGTGTTATTAGTTTGAAATAAATAGCAAAGATTTCTAATTTATTTTTAATATGGTATTAAATTACGTAATATGATAAGAAAACGTAAAGTGGCACAATGAACTCTAATATCTTTAATAATGAGCAAGTAAACATTAATAAGTATTACAATAATCCACGGAAAATTTCAAATTGATTATGCATGATTTTAATTGCGATTAATTACTAATTTACATTGTTTCTGCGTAACATTCCACATTCGAAATCCAAAATTTATTTTCGTCTCACCCGTATCCTTGACATATTTTCCAAACAGCTTGTCATGTATTAACAGAAAGTCAGTATCAAAATACCGTGAGTCTGATAGTCACTGGCTCTTCGACTACAATGAATGATCACCGGATGCCTGCAGATGACTCACGCTTACGTCACGGAAGTCAAGCGTGATAGCTCGGTATCGATATCTCAGTTGAGATCTCAATATCGAGTTCAATTTCCACTGACATAACCTAAGACATGTATTGATGACTTAAGCGGTACGGTTAGAATGGGCGTCAATCGACACACACCCGCATTAATCAATCAATGAATTAGCCTATCACAGACCATTGTTTGAGATAGGACTCTCCCAATGTCGGGAGGCCTTTTTTTTTTTAACGTGTGGAAGCCCCCACGGACTTCACCCCATCGGTGCCGACGATGGGGTGGGCGTGTCGGAATCGGACCGACTAAAACCACACGGTGTCCTTCCCAAGTATCCATTGCCGGGCACCCCGGGTAAGCCCTCGAAAGGATAACCCCAGGCTTGCCGGCGGATATTGGCTGCCACCGCGGCCTCGCCTGGTGGGTTCGGGTTATATCCCGCGTCGGTGAGTTGGCAAGCGTGTGTAGGACACACACGACACGCCTCCGCCACGGCCTGCTTCTGTAAGGACGGCGAGTCGGCCAACTGCCGTCCTCAGGCCTCGATCATGGAGGTCGGTAGTCCCGGGCGTAGACGAGTCTGCGGCGTCCACGCCGCAGACTGCGGAACTCAGGGGGCAGGGTTCTCTCCCGCTCCCTCTCCGCCGCCTCTTTCGTGCGCATTACCTGCTCGCAGAAAGAGGCGGCGGCGTGCCATTTGCTCCCGTCGGAGACCACGGCCCTCACCATGGTCTCCAAAGAAAGAACGTCCACGCCCAGGACCGCAACGAGATCCCGGCGTTGACTCGCCCACGCAGGGCACTCCACTAACGTGTGGAGCGCCGTGTCTTCGCCAGGATCCTCGCAGTGCTGGCTCGGGAGGCCTTGGCCTATTGTTTCCACGCTGGCCAGACGGGTTGGTATAGAGCTTAAGTTTTCCTTCTCTCGCACTGATATTATCTGCGTATTTTTCTGTGAACCCCATAAGACACACACGCTTTGCATGAGATGGGGAAGCTGTATTCGGGCCCTACCACCCGCCTCAAAACATTGTTACCAGGTTTGCTGATCACTATGCCATATGAACTACAAATAAAAAAACCGGCCAAGCGCGAGTCGGACTCGCGTACGAACGGTTCCGTACACTCTGGTTTAGTATCTGTTTAATGTAACAAGGTTCTCATCTGTGAAAATATGATCTGCCTAGCTATTACAGTTCATGAGATAAAGCCATATGACAGAAATATTAGATAGTCCAAAAATCCAAAAAACCATAGTATATATCCCGGTGAATGTTACACTACTAATATGAATGACCATGTCAATCTCAAATCTCAGTTATACAATTTCCTATTAATTTTGGAACTCAAAACAAAATGCCGCTAGCTCCGCAACTATAATAGCGGTTGCATGGTGTCAAGCGGTATGGTCACGTAATAAATTCCGCGCCTTACCCAATCGTAAGGTTACGCGAACGCGCGCCGGTCCGGTTGCCTGTATTCGGGCTATCTTGATTTCACGGTAAACAGCGACCGAATTATTATATAACAGCGGATTATTTGTTACTACGTATATGTAAAAATAGTGTATATTATTCGAATATACATATATTATACAGTAGCGCTTGTATATCTTAGAGTCATCATGACGATTTCCACAACGACGAGTTTGTACTTTGCGAGGTCAGGTTGTTGTTTTTGATTGGTATGTCGGTTTTTCTTGGTGATGGAACTTCCGTCTTACCTCTTAATCTTGAGAGGAAGCCAGTGCCCGAGCTTCCTCCGTTATTGAGCAGGTACACAGACTTACAGATGAGGTTGACTTGCTTCAGGGATCTTGCTTCAAGGATATTGCTAAAAGTGTACACTTGTATAGCTCAGAACAAATTGCCTATCTCTCAAGTTCAGAGCCGTCTACTTAAAGGCGCCCACTCACTATCTACTCTATTTTTTTTTATACCACTTTGGTGCACACGGCCAACCTGTTTACCGGACGACGGCCGGACATTATAAATCTGTCAGTTAATCGCAATAACCCATACACTCACAGTTTCGTTAACGATTTTTGGACGACTAATACGATCCGATAGTGTGTGGCCGCAGAACGATTTCGGACAGGGCGAACGAGCACACACCGGCAGGCGACCTTACGGCGGAAAACTGTCGACGCACAACTGCTATTGTGTGGTCGCAAAACTGACAACAGAGAATTGCCAGCAGGCCTAAATAGCTTTAGTGTGTGGGTGCTATTGGCTGCAGTAGCCGCCTTTAGAGATAGGTACAGGAGCCTTTGGAAACCGAATATTCTGAGTAACTTTTAGAAGTTAAGAAGTCATAAAGTTAAATTAAGGATTTTCTCCTCCATTAACTAATGCCTGCGGTCCGAAATACAGAAACTTTCAAGAATTAGATAGATATTTTTTTACATCACTTCGGTGGCAGACAAGCACACGGTGCACCTGATGGAAAGTGATTACCGTGGCCTATGGAAGTGTGTAACACCAGGGGAGTCACACTGGTCCTGCCGACCCTGTAAACACGGAGAGTTTCTATGCCGTCAGCGTAGAAGAAAAAGCAGGAATAGCCTTTGGTCTTCCCACCGACAGCACAAAAACTCTCCAGTGAGCTCTGGCTACCCTACTCATCGCCGGGAACACAACAGGAAGTTATTATGGCCGCGGTATTCTGTAGGGCGGAGGTACTTACCTAGCCGGACTGCTCAATTGGACGAAAATACCATCGTGTCGTATCTCCTATAATGATTAATTTAAATTGATTTAAAAAATCAAACGTTTAAGTTAAAATTAAAATATGCTTAACATTCTTTTCGTCATGGGCTTTTTAAGTGTCCCGCCCACAGACTATTGAAGCAAGGCTAGGTCAGAACACTCGTACTCTAAAGGGAGTCCCGATGAGGTGAAATTGAACTGCACCTGACTACCTGACTATTATTTTTTTGTCATAGATACCTGTCATCCAGAAGATGACTTCTTTCAGATCCCGCATCTGGACGTTGCCCTGGGACATATGGTTTTCCTGCAGTACGATAATATTGAAGTTCAGCCACTTCATAGTTAGACCGTAAAATAGTACCTACCCCGGAATCTGAGATGAAGGCCTTAGTTGCCAGGCGCGGTGCCAATTGCGGGTCCAAGTGCGGTACCAAATTGTGGTTCAGCTATCCCAAAATCAGACAAGTGCGATTCGGAGTAGGTACAAAACGAATTTGCTCATGAACAATCATGGATAACTCACGAATGACTTTTGAATTTGATTGTTTTTTTTTACGCGCATCATGGTTTTTCTTGCGGAAGGGCGAAATACCCAGGGATTCGGAACGAATGCAAGGATGATAAAAATGAGTTTACTGATAATTCGACATAATGACATGTAATTATAAACTTCATGCCAAAAATGAAACGTCCCAATTTAATTACAACATGTTAACTAACACATTACTCAACACAATAAGTAGTCCAGCGGCCAGCGGCCACCATCGGCCGCCCTACAAGGATGCAGCGATCACCTGCGCTCACGAGCGGGCCGACAGTGAAAGTGCCGCTGAGACTTCGTAACGGCGTTATGTCATAGCCTGCGCCCGCGCAGCCAGTCGCGACACGCCGCCGACGCGCGCGCACCTTTGACACACACACCCCAACAGTACCCAACAAAGTAAATCCCAAGTATGTGCGTGTAAAATATAACAAATTTTTTTTTTCCAAAATGTCGCCCCTTGTGATAGTTTTTTTGAGTGCATTAGTTTTAGTAAATTCCGTAGAGCAAATTGACAATAAGGAAAGTGCCCGGGAGGAGAAATTACGTAGTGCTTTAATAGACGCTTTTCAGAATATTAAAAAAGCATCCGCTAAAGGCGGTAACGACGATTCAGCTGATCTTATTGGGTCTTTGATAACAGCGCCTATTCCTAGGAGAAATGACAGGCCAACTACTGAAGACGCGTTCGACCTTTTCGCGGATGACGATGGTCTATCATTCGCGGACTTCAGTAATATCGAACCAGAAGCGAAAACGACCACCACGGAGAAATCACACAACGTACAACACATCGTGAAGACGACGAAACTAGTGGAGCAGACCACATCGAAATCCATCAAAGACGTTCTTAGCAAGCTAAGTGACTCGATACGTACGACTGTTAACGAATCCAGAAGTGCTTTGAGGAAAGAGAAGACAATGAACACGACCGAACTTCTTGGTATTGAGAGCATATTAAGGCTGTTCGATGCCGAGATCTTGGTGAAACAGTGGCCTGAATTGCAAAAAAGTGTTAGTGGAGAATGTCGGAAGGATATACAGATGTATGTCGATGGACTGCTCGGGAGGAAGCTCTGGGCGCTGAAGAGTGAGTACATTATATAAATACGTTTATTAGTTTTAAACTGTGGTTTTGAAGTTATTAGAATTAGTTGTTGTATTGCAGGTGCGATAGTTATCTTAAACAAAAGATAGATTTTAAACCCACTAAATACCGCGAAGATATTAAAATATCATTTGGAAACTATGAAATTTTCTTACTCAACTTTTTCGTCAACTTATATTTCATAGTTGGAATAAAAATTTGCAACTTTGTTACAAAATTTCCAAATTTTTTAACAAATTTTGTAAGTTAATTACAATTTATTTATATGCGAAGATTGCAACACCCTTTGGTTCACGGGGAGATAATGCCATCACTGTACTTATACTAAGTCATATAAATATTTACTTTTGTTTGATGTAAGGTGGATTTCTAATAATTTATCGGTGTCAGAATCTTTTATCCACGAAATCGGGTCGAATTCTAATGACACACGAATTCTTATTATTAAATTACTATTAAATTTTCATAAAATGCAATTACTTTCATAAATAATTTGAATTAATTTAAATACTTAATGGATTGGCATTTGGCATCCAATGGGGCAACACCTTCTCTCTTCACTCTTCCTTCTTCTTTTGGGCACGTTACCAGTCGACATCGATGGGAAGGAATTCCTCAACGCCTTACCTCTTTGGGCTCTTTTATTTTATGTATTTGGTTAATCTTGTAAATATTTAGTTACTACGTTTTAGTTTTAGTTTAATCAAAATGTTATTGTCTTATTTTAGTACGTTATAATAACTGCAATATTCGTAGCCCAGAAGGATTCGTTTAAAAATTAAATCATGTATTGCCAGTGTCAAATATTGACGATGAACCAATTGCCACCAGTTGTTTACTTTTAACAGTGAAACTTAATAACACTTTGACTGAACCGGAAATAGAACCAAAACAGTAGTCGCACTCGCCACTACTACACCGTAGAGGCAATTGATGGAGTCGATGTTTCAGTTAAACAATACGATACAATACATTTCAGTTGCTTTTCAGGAGCTATAGCCATGGGAAAACTAAAGTTGGTGCTTGTCTCAGTTAAAGATTGAAATGTCAGTAAATAATACCAAATAAATTGCAATAGAATCCGATAAAACTTGATTTATTTCATCTACACTTCTACACTACTATTATAAAGAGGAAAGATTTGTATGTTTGTAATGAATAAACTCAAAAACTACTTTGCCGATTTCAAAAATTCTTTCACCATTGGAAAGCTACATTCACACTGAGCAACATAGGCTTTATTAGATTTCCACGGGAACGTTTTTACCACCCGTGCGAAGCCGGGGCGGATCGCTGGTTCTAAATAAATAAATATCTGAGGACATGCCACCTAAAGCTATCTAGACCCGAAGTCATATAGCATAGCTTAATTAGCTTGTGTTGTGGTTTCTAGAATGCGGATACATATTCTTTAATACATTTTCTTTTGTAAATACACATCACATACCTAATCTACTATAAGCACATAGACACAGTTTCATTGCGTAACATTCGCGTGAACTTCTCACAATATCTTAGAATATTGTGCAAAATGAGTGAGTGTGTTTGTTATTGAGTGAGTGTGTTTGTTATGAGTGTGTGTGTGTGTTATGTCTAAACTTGTGTTAGGAGTGGGTTTGTGTTGCCAAATGTTATAAGGTGGGGCTTGAACCCGCAAATTCTTGGTGATGTGTGATATCGCAATATATTTGTTTTTCGTCTACTTCATAATTATCCTAGCTGTAGGTACCTGCGACTCCGTCCGCGTGAGCTTAGCTCGGGATTTATTTGGGGACTTTTTTTCAGTTTAATTAATATCTACTATTTAAAGTAAGTAGGACACGACGGTATTTCCGTACAATTAAACAGTCCGACTGGGAAAGTAACTCCGCCCTACAGAATACCGCGGCCATAATAACCTCGTGTTGTGATCCTGGCAGTGAGTAGAGCAGCTAGAGCTCACTGGAGAGTTTTTGTGCTATCAGACCAAAGGCTATTTCTGTTTTGTCTCCTATACTGACGGCACAGAAACTTTCTGTGCTTAAAGAGTCGGCAGCACGAGTGTGACTCCCCTGGTGTTGCACACATCCATAGGCAACGGTAACCACTTTCCATCAGGTGGGTCGCGTGCTTGTCTGCTATCATCAATACCACACCCGCAGTTTATTATAAATATTTACTTGTTGACTAGATGATAGTATAAATAATGTTTACTTTTTAAAAAGACTGTTTTTATTAATGTCGGCGTACTAATTTATAAGCCCGAATTTAATGTTGCAAGCGTACTCAAATTTTTATTTAATTATTTTTTTACAACTAATGAAATAATGTTCTCGATGTTTATTTAGATGTAAAATAATTTATTCGAAACTTTTACTTGAAATTGTGCAAGTGTTATTACAACGTTACGTATCGTTACATAAAGAGGTAATGATAACGTTTATAAGTATTTGGTTTTAAATACTTTAATTATATTCACTTTTCACTTTGCTATGTGGCAACAAAATCGTGTATTTACAATTTCTTCCAGCAAACATTATAATAATTTAGTCCCACTTTACAGAGAGCGAATATTATTCCGTATTCATCCTTTTTGTACCACTAAGTGGCAGACAAACCCACACGGCCCACCTGATGGAAGGAGTTCACCGTGGCCTATGGGCGTGTGTAACACCAGGGCTGCCGACCCTGTAAAAACCTAATACATTTTTGAATGCCCTTTGATTGACCCAGGAGACAAACCCTAGAGAATAATTTACGAAAACTTGTAAAAAACTGATTTAAGTGAGTGATTCTGAAAGTTTAATAACCTCACGAAAACGTACATAGGTTTTATGTTCAGATCATAATAGGTACGCATAACCAGCTAGTAATATATTATTATTATAATAACATGTTAGTTACTAGCTAGTAACATAATCCTGCTCATATAATTACTTGTAAGTATGGAATATGGATGTTTGTTACTCTTTCACGTAAAAATTACTGAATAGATTCTAATGAAACTACAATAATATAGCGTAAACATCAAAATAACACATAGGCTACAATTTATAACGATAACCGATAGCGATAAGCAACATCCAGGCGGGCGGAGCCGCGGGCAAAAGCTAGTAATAATATATGTTAAAAGCTAGTATCATAATAATATGTTACTAGTTGATACCCGCGGCTCCGACCGCGTGAATATTTTCATGACTTTTGGTAATTTCATCGATTCTACTCGAGCAAACGTTAAGTCTTAAATTTGATTAAGACATTCTTAACAAAAAAATCCTCATTAATATTATGCGATTGGTAGTTTTTGCGTTCATCGCGAACAAATAGACAGACAGACAAACAGATAAGAATTCAAAAATAATATTAATTGGGTTCAGAATCGTTAATTTCTGCAACCATTATAATTATTCATTAGAATAGAATTATAAATATCAGTGAATGGAATTAACATCTGTTAATTCCATTCACTGATATTTATAACAAAACAAAATGTCTGTTAATATATCTATATTAACAGACATTTTGTTTTTTTCCGGATGTTACTGATTTATTGGTAAAAAAATATATTTTGTAAATTGATTACTTTTAATTATACATTATTAACCGAGTAATTAAGTCTCCATTCGTGATAATCGTCAATATCAAACAAAAATTATATAACTGATATTTTGGCCTCTCTCAAATCGTCAAAACACTTCAACTTCTTCACAATGGCCTATGCAGTAAATAGCCATAAAAAACAGTTAATTTATGTTAATTTTCAACCAGATCTACGCAAAAGTATTTTAGCAATATTCTAGCATCAACAAATTCAATCGCAGGAATCGGCTAGTACCATATAAGAGATATACCTATTATAATCTGAAAATAAAACCTATGTACAGTATAGTACAAAGGATTTACATTACATTACAAATTTATATGAAAAAGTGGGAACGTATCTCCTTTGCCGATTGTACGTTGTCGTAACGTTATTAAACTTTAAGAATCACTAATTCCAATTTGATATATTTAATTTATTTTCATTTAAATTGTCCGAACAGGTAACAGAAAAGGTCCCCCTTTCTTCCTCCCCGTTCCCCCCAACCAAGGCATTGGGATCATTTTAAGTACTTTGTTTATTTTATTTTTATTTTATTACCCGACTGCCAAGAAGTGTTATGTTTTTCGCACGTATCTTGTATGTTTGTACGTATGTTTGTTATATTCTTTATTACATCATATCTTCTGATCCACCGTTCGGATTTCAATGATTCATGTCTCAAATGAAAGGTATTTATTGCCCAAATGTTCTTAAGTACATAAAATATGAACAAAAGCTATATGTTGGATTTTTAACGCCAAAATGTACGTGCTAAAATTTTTTACTCTAATTTATTTTTACTCTAATTTATTAAAGGGGATTAAAGGGAAAGAAGAAGATCACAAAAAATATATGACATGTCTAAAAAGTATAAATTAAAATATCCGACTGATGTTAAAAGATCGAAATAAGCTTTATAGCAGGCGGTATCCAATTGCAAATCTTAAACCAGATGAAAATTAATGGGTACCGTCTGCTATAAAGCTTGTTTCGATCTTTTTAGCAACACTCGGGTTTTTTGTTTTTAATAATTTTATTCTTCATTGTACACACAGTTGACATTTATACAATATAGCGATACATAATTTACAAAGGCGAGCTTAACTCAGAGTTGAGTTTTCTTCCAGCAAACCCGGGATTGCAGAGATGAATTGCTATAAAATGAGAGGCAGTCTAGTGTACAATGTGTTCTTCAAGATCAATTTGATGCTTACTGTAAAATATCATTGCGTAATATATTTTACGTCGAACAACTCTTTCTAGGCCACCACTCAACAAGTCCAAAACATTATGTTTACTTGCACAACTGATTTCTATTCTTTTCACTAAATAACTGCTTATGGCATATCGAGATCATCGCTTTTATCTACAAGGTGTAATAGATCTTGTGCTTTAGAACATTGGTATCAATTTCAATTGTTAACAATGAGGAAGTGGCACGTGTTGGTAACGTAACGTTTAAAGTTACGAACGAAAATGGTTGAGTTAGAAAATTAACGTTACTTAAGTGTTGTAAATTACATCTATTGCAACTTGTAATAGATAGTTAGGTCCTTCTTGAACTAAACTGTTTAATGCTTCTATAGTTCTTCGTGTCGTATTTTTTCTTCATTTTCCATTCCCGGTATTGGTTCACAAAACCAAAAAAAAAAACGGCCAAGAAGAATATTGGTCAGTTATGCGGAGATGAGCTTTTAATGTTTATTTTATTTATTTTTATTTAATTATTAACACAACATACACGATCATTACAAATACCTCCAATTCAACAGTTCAGAATAAAAAATTAAAAAACAAAATAAAAAACACAAAGGAAATCACAATTAGTTCAAATAATAAAAATTAAAACCATTCACAATCCAATAATTAAATAATACTTATCTCACACATAAGTACCTACCTAACAATCAATTACGATTAATAAAAAATAGAAAATTATCAACCGAGAATCAACTTAGTACCTACAGATTTTACACTTAGAGAATTGACCCTCAAACGTACGGCGACGCTATACATGGTAAATATTCCTATCAGACACACAAAACACACCCAGATTTCGCCATGATTTTCGATTCCACGTTATAGGGGGCGAGCTTATTACCGTCCACCGGGCACTTAGTCATGAGCTGCCTACCCCATTAGTAGCCTTTTACGATGCCAACAGGAAGAGATGGGGTATTTTGGCTAACAATACATGGCACTTTGTGTTAGTCAAATAACCCACCCCGTATCGTTCCCAGCGCAAAGGTGCCCACGATGCTGGCCGCGTTGCCTCGTTGAATCGCAATGGCCATCCTTTGCCCCAGAAACGAGCCAGAGCTGGAGTCACCGCCTTGGTCGTGGATGCGGCGGCCAATTTCCGCGATCAACCTTTTTGCCTCTGACCCCCAACTGCCCATAGTCTCCACCGCAATGGGCACAAAATGATATTGTGACTCCATTGCGGCGTATTTCGCCCTTTTCTTATTCGCCGCGTCCTCAGCCGCCGCTGCCGGGGCGTTGATGGTGCGACTCAGATGCGTGGCCGCGACAGTGCTGACGCATGTAGCGTCCCACACCAGGCACTTGCCGTTTTTCCAGGGCACCAAAGTCAGACCACCAGGTCGCTTTCCGTCTGCCGTTCTTTCTTCTTCTTTTTTTTTTTTTTTTTTTTTTTTTTTTTTTTTTTTTTTTTTTTTTTTTCTTTGTGTAATTATGCGTAGATAATTTGGCCGGTACACGAAAATGGACTCATCGCAGTTTTATTTTAGTTTTGAAATTGGTGTAAATTCGAGCTTTGATGTATAAAAATGGATTGACAACGCACACAAGTGTAGGAAAGGGGCATATCACAGTGAATGGTGACTTTTCTTGTTCAATCAAATCACTCTAGGGAGCTTTTAGTAGAGACACCACACACGCTTAGGTACTAACATTCTGGCTCTAGCGGGAAAGCCTTCACAATATCTTTTTATTGCTAGCTAGCTTTTGCTCGCGGCACCGCCCGCGTGGAGGTTGGCTATCGCTATAATATTGGTAAGGTATTTGACAAATTTTGGAAAACCATTTTAAATTATTCCTAAGCATATAATATGCACACTACATCGATATTTCAAAAAAATATCAACGAATTTTAACAAAAAATCGATGTTAAAGTTTAAATTTTCAAAAACGCGCGAAAAACGCTGTCACCTTGTATGGAGCCGATTACGTGACCTCACACATTTTGTATAACCTTAAAGCAGTGAAGTCAAAGTAAATAATAAAGTTTTTCTTCAAACTTTGTGAATAAAATGGTGTGTAGTTGTACAATGTACAAATACGTCTACAAATAATCCACAAAAACTGTTTATTTCTGTTCTGTTCTGTTCTGTCACAAAGTCGTGTTTACTTGTGTGTGACGCCCGCAGTGCTGTGATCGATCACAGAGCGTTTTCGTCACAGATAAAAATTCGAATAAATATTAGAAATTTTTAAGCGAAATTCTCAAAAAATATGCTTATTTTAGTTTAATTTATAGTTTTAAATGTCTTTTTACGCTATTATCTGATAGGATGACCATTATTTGTAGTATTTTTTTAATATTGTCAAATACCCCATTGTAGCCTATGTGTTATTCTGATGTATAACACGTTCACTGCGTGAGCTTAAAAGCCGTCTTGAATTCGAGTGCGTTACGAGATATTATGCGCCCCGTGAAGTGCTTCCTTCATAGTGCGATACGGGTGTTAAAGTGCCCCGTACACCCTTATTGCTTTCTCAATCTATAACCGACTGAAATTTTACGTTTGCTTTTATTTTATAGTCTGATAGATTATGAAATGAGCTATGTTATAGTCTTTTCGCCACTAGATTAGTCAAAAATTTACGAAAATAATACGAAAACAAATTATTCGAGGTCTCGTAAACCCCGTACCGCACCGGATATAATAAAATACGGGATTGTACTGCCCTGTAACGCACAAAACTCAATTATATCGATAAAATTATAGTGTTGGGAAATAGGAGAAACGATAAATGTTATTTCTTGAATAAAAAATTTATTTCAGCTTAGGAACTTTATATAGGAACTTAGGTTACACATTTTAAAGGTAGGTACATATATTTGAATTAAAAATATGTAAACTGGGAATTATATAGCTTAGCTTACTACAATACACTGTAACACTAAATTCAAACATATTATAAGTATGTATATATTAAACCTAATAAAGTTGTATTAAGTTTGTTTATTATTATTATTATTATATTATAATGAGAATATGATCAACGTAGGTTACAACTCGGATGTGATGCATTCAATGTTTTAAATTGTAGCACTCTCATCTGTTGCTGGTCTCGGATGCCGCTGAAAAACCTTGCGGTAAATTGTTGAGGATGCAGATTGTCGTTGGGATGAACTTGGAGATGGAGGAGTTTCATCATCCTTTTTAATCTGTGACAGATGCAACATACGTCGCGAACGCTTCATTATCGATTATTAAACACTACATACGTCTTGAGCTAAGAACAGCATTAATGCTAATGAGCTCACGATCCCGTACGGGGTCACAATAATTTATACGGGGCTTTTTGAACCCCGTATCGCACTGGAAGATAAGTTTTGCTCTCTGGTCGTAACGGGGCTTATAAGACCCCGTATAGTTTTAAAATAGCAACAGTTTCTTCAAACGGCGTACATGAAAAATATATATTTATCTCTCTCATACAGTAAATAATTTCATAGATACAGCTCCCGCACCAGCGAGCACACCCTAGATTTTTTCGTCCGCACTGAACGACAACACTGCACGAGGTTCAAAAAACCCCGTAACGCAGTGAACGTGATAAGCTAAAGTAAAGTTTCATTAAAATGTATTCAGTAGTTTTTACGTGAAAGAGTAACAAACATTCATCCATCTATCTATACTCAGAAACTGAAGCGTTTTTAATAGGAATAGGAATAATACTAGGTACCGTCGACTTCGCTTCACTTCGGGAACAGTGTGCGTAACTGGAATGCCCCTCTAGACAAGTGACAATTCGCTAGCTGGCGTTTGGTAGAATAGAATGACGAATGTATACGACGTGACGTATATGACAGTCGTTACATAACATAAACTCACGCCTTTATCCCCGAAGGGGTAGGCAGAGGTGCTAGCACCCACATTTCGCCGGTTTATGTTTTGGTCCCAATGTAATAGTTGGCGAGCCTATTGCCATTAACTGGGCACTTATAAACCTGCGATAAATACACACATAACTTCGAAAAGCATCGAAAAGTCATTGGTGTGTGCCATGGAAAACCTGGGATCGAACCCGAGACCTCGTCTCAGCAGTCCATTACCCATACCACTAGGCTACCACGACAGTCGTTAACGCATGTCAAATACGTCAAATTCCATACATATTCGTCATTCTATTCTACCAAACGCCTGCTAGCCAATTGTCACTTGTCTAGAGGCACTGAAGTATTTCTTTAATAGTCTTCGGCACTTTAACGCTGTACCATCCGTTAAACTGCAGACTTAACTAGATATAGTGCGAAAATGAGCTATCTATACATACATACATATAAATAAAATTGGAGTGTCTGTTTGTAATATTGAAATGACCATTTTCTACTACATGCATATGAATATAATAAGGTACATATATACCACAATAACATTTTTTTACAATTTTTGTCTGTCTGTCTATTTATTCCGTTTAATCTCTGAAATGGCTGGACCGATTTTGATGGTTTTTTATTGGCAGGTAGCTGATATAATAAGAAGTAAAATATCGTCGGCTCAACACTAAACTATAACCGACATCCACGCGGACGGAGCCGCGCGCAACAGCTATTTAAACTATAATTTCGCTCTTTATAGTAGTTTATGATACTATTGCATAATAAGAGTCCTTATAACACGAGGTTTTTTTATAGTATCACACGAGTGTTATAAGACCAAGTTATATTAACACGAGGTTTTTTTTATAGTATCACACAAGTGTTATAAGACCAAGTAATATATAAACTAATTTATTTTACAAACAAAACCAATCTTTGTTTAATATAAATGTAAAAAACAAAAAGTTGACGCCAAGCCAAGGCGCAAACATCGATTGCGCATGCGCGTTTCTTTTTTTTTTCCGAATCGGCCGTTTTTTTTTTAAGTAGAGGTTCAGTCCAGATGGAGGTTGTATAGGTGTATCGTTATGATTAAAAAGTTATTTAATGATATAGGTGTCAATGTCCATACAAGACCTGTATCGTAATAAAACTTTTTTTTTGGCCTGTGCGTAATGTTTGTCATAAGAGATTTGATTTCAATTTTATAATCTTTGTATTATAGTATCAGAGTAGATAAATACCTTTTTGCTACTTCATAATACATAACTACAAATACCAATACAGGACCTTGCAGATCAGCAAGTCATCAATCATCTCATGTTGTCTTACGTACACAGCACAATTTACTGCAAAGATTTGAAATTCTTTACTAACAATCGTGTATCCATTCACTTACAAGCCTGGGTCCTTTAACTAGGGCGTGAAAAGACATCTGTCGAGGCCATCGAACTGGAGAGTGGAAACCACCAATTAACATCGTTGGCACTTTTAATGAGGTCACCATTCATTCTTCAGATCTCACTTAAAGCTTACCATCACGCGGGTTGAAGGCAGAATTGTTAATCTGTTTTTTACAAACCCTTTCCTAACTACTAGGTTATCAGACAGGGGAGTGGAAACCATCAATTAACATCGTTGGCACCTTTAATGGAGTTACCATTCATTCTTCAGATATCACTTAAAGCTTACCATCACTCGGGGTGAAGGTAGAATTGTGAACCTGTTTTTTACAAACCTTTTACTAATTACTATTCTCAATTTTTATATCACTTAGGTAGCAGACAACGGCTCACCTGATGGAAAGTGGTTACCGTGACCTTTGGACGTATGCAACACCAGAAGCGACCCTTTAGAAACCTTTTAATGCCCTTCTTAAAGAACCCCATATTGTAGTCGCTTGGGAAACAACAGCAGGGAGTTTATTTCATAGCTACAGCGTGCGTGGGATGAAGTTTAAGGATGAACTCCCTGTCTATGGCGAGTGGTAAGATGATAGAATAGTGGGCATCATGTCAAACAATTCATCTGAGCCCAAACCATTGTTTACGCTGTAGAACACACACAGCGTGGCAGTCTTATGTTTGTTTTTTTATAAGTGGTATATTAGCTAGCAAAATTTTATTACTAATATTCTCTCTAAAACCTCCAACTAAGCTGAATTGCTTGTGCTAGGAGTGGGTTCACGTCGGTAGTGTAATAGCCAGGACTCGAGGAGGGCCAGACCGAGAGGAATGGCCCTGGGTCAGCCGGGGTGCGAGGGATATGTCACGAGACAACCTCACCTTCAGCCTAGCACATCGACCCACAGACGGCGTGCGGTTTAGTCGGTTCGAGTCCGACATAAACTCCCCCTTCGGCTCCGAAGGGGGGGGGGGGGGGGTATCCGTGGGGATTACCCGCACGTGTAAAAAAAAAGTTTAATATATAGGATTCGAACCCGGGACCTCTCGAGGCCGAATCCTTAACCACTAAGCTACCGACGCATTCTTCTTCTTATTGATCAATCAATTTGCATGTCGCAGTCTGCCATTGGACAAAGGCCTCTACCTGTATGCTGACGGGCTTTGGTTTACTGATTCCACACTGACCAGGGCCCTCGATTCTGCTAAAGCCTAATCAACAGTCATATCACAGACACTGCAATAAATGGCATTAAATTTTGGACTTTAAAGTCCAAAATTAAATGAAGAGTGTCACATTTCACTTTTTCACTCCCTCTACAAAAAGCCATTTAATATTAGATTTTAAAGCCATAACTTTAACGTTTAAAATTAAATAAGTAATTTTTGTAGTGTCGTGGTATGGCAATGGTTTTATTTTAGTAGAATCGAGGCCCAGACGATTTGGTACACGATTTCATTTCGAGTGTTCCTCCTCTCGCAGTGATATCGTCTGCGTATCTCTCCGTCAGTCGCCTCTTACGACACCCTTCGGATGAGATGGGGTGGTGATACTTCTATTTTCTCTGAAACAAAGAAACGGTTGGGACAAATAGCATTAAAATTCAGTCGATTAAGAACTTCTTCATTTTTAAATCGGTCGAAAATAAGTAGGTAATAAATAGAGGCGGTCCTTAAGGCAAATTCCTTCACAACTGTTTACTTAAAACATCAAACATAATAAAGCTCTTAGAGGTACACTCAGATTCACAAGTAGATGATGTTTACACAGATTAAAAAATATTATTGATAAATTGCTTGAATTATTTTTTTAAGCACTTTTCATGTTAAATATTTAAATCGATTTAAATAGAAAAATCGGTCTCAGCGGGGTTTGAACCCGCGATCTTTGCATTGCAAATTGCCAAATTGCCTGTGAGGCACAGATCGGAGGTTCAAACCCCGTTAGTCCGATAAAAAAATATCTATCTAAATCGTTTGGTAAATTGTGTTGTAATCAAAATTAAAACAATAAATTATTAGAGCCCACTTTGTAGTATACAACATTTTGAATAAGCAATATAAATTATTATACTCAGAAATAAAAAAAAGTAATTTTTAAGATCTGAGAATGAGAATCTACTTTGCATCAGAATTTTAGTTTATAGTTGCGTTCAAAATTTGTGGATCTTGGGGTTCACTGTCCGTCTCTTATTTTTGATTGGTGTGTCGGCTTTTCCGGAACTTCGCTTCGCTTATTCTGTTCTTTAGTGCCAATTCACAGATGCCGTTGGTATTGCCTCAAAGCAAGGTGTTGGTAAGGCCCTGTACGCGCTAAATGATCATCTATTTTTGACGCTGACTGTACACGTTAACATCACGGAGAACAAATTTGTTTGCACTATTCTATGTGGACGTCTCTGCCGTATACCACTTCCGCTAAGATTGAAGGGCATCATCTTAATACACGTAGTACTAAACTAACATTAGATATGTGTAAAAATTCACATATATGTGAGATTTAAATAATAAAATTGAGGACATACGAATTAAATATTTAAAAATATAAAATCAATATTAATACCAAAATTTACTATGTGTTGAAAATTCACTCATTTAATGAGTTATGTGCCCATCAAAAATCAGCAAATGCGATTAATACAATACAAAATCAATTCTAAAACCAAAATTTACATAAAATAATCCTCCCATTCACAAACACCGTGATTAGCTGTTTAGGAGTTTTCAAAGTAAATTTAAAAAAAATTACTATACAATATGCAGACTAAAGAAACATTTTTAGAGTATGAGAAGTGAAAAAATATTTCAAACAAACTACGAATTCTTTGAATCTCCCTCCACCTCGTAACTGGGAAAAAGGTAAAGGATTAAGCGGGGCAATGCCGCCAGCGTGATGGGCACGTTTGCCCCGGGTACCGTGAGGGGCGGGTTAAAAGATTACGGCCAAACATAAGGGGGATCAAAATTGTAGCATTTTAGGTCCTCTAACAGGGGGTGTTAGAGGACCTAAAATGCTACAATTTTGACAGGAAACCCCGTATAATATGAATTTTGACTACTTATGTAATTTTGACTCTGTTTTCTTATTTGACGGTATATATGTCATATATAAATATCATCTAATGTTAAAAAAAAACCTACAAATTTCCATATAATAATACCGCAAATTCGAAAGACTTTACTGTATAATTTCATCGCGTGCAGCAGGCTATATGGAAACTTGTATTCAAATTTCAAAATGCAATCGCTAGGAAGAGAAATTGTAGATAATATGACAGCATCCATAGATACCAGGACCCTTATTAGCCTTGACCAACCCTAACCAATGCTCTACGACATTATTCACAATGCTATTAGCTATCTTTGGATCATATCTTTGAATTAGCTATACACAGAGGGCTTTCAGCGCTCTGCGCGTTCAATATAATAAATAATGCGTTCAGGGTATTGTTGGGCTACCACGCAATTGTAGTACGTCGAGGATGTTCGCGGAAGCGAAGATTAATGGTTTTAATGCTATCATCCGACAGAGATACGGTTCCGTCCTTCGTAGGAGGCGCGAGAGCCCCCATAGCATCCTGAACGCATTAGCTGATAAGCTGATAAGTCGGTCCGAATGCTGGGATACTGGGTACAAGCGCATGTTCTGGGACGTGGTCGGTATCTCAGTGCCATACCTGCTTATATTTATTCTCTCTTGTTATTTATGTGTACTTACTAACAATAGGATAAGACTTTTGTTATTAACACTTTATGGATCATTTGGTCTGAAATAAAGATTAATTATTATTACTATAGTCAGCTAGATTGTGTTAGGGAATCTAAAATATGGATAAATATAGTTACATTTTTTGTAAATATTATAAATAGAAACACTAAGACCAATGCAAATAAATGCATTCCTTTAAATATTTGCCCTCAGCGGGAATCGAACCCCTGCCTTCTGCGTAGCAGTCGAATGCTTCCTCAGAGAAAGCCCACGAGAAGATGGTCTTATTCCGCTTTACCGGGAATCACACGTCAAGTAGAATCATACCCCACATAAAGTGGTTTCGCTAAGACATCTGTTATGGAATAACAACTTTCTTGCAATGTTTCTTTATCAATGGTTCATTCGACATGGTTGAGTCAGTAACTGCTAAGGCATTGAACTTGCTATCAAGAGGTCACAGGTTCTAACCTCACCATACACGTTTAGCTTCTTAATTTACATTTAGATCCGAGAAATAGTGCGTTTCTGTCTTATGGAATGCTTCCTGAGAATTAGGACTGGTCACAATTCACACCCATGTTTGCAATCAGCTGCTCCCTTACAGTTTAGTTAAGCGATTGGACAATTACCATAGGTCGGAATTCAGGTGGACTTATTTATGTACTTGCATCGAAATATTGATATTAATGTGGATCTTCCCGAGATTTCTGATGGACAAACCCATGTCGCCAAAAATAGACAAATAAAATAAAAATAATGGCCTATCTTTTTCATCGAAATTTGTGTTTTCTTATATTAGTAGGTGAAGACCATAATAAAATAATACGTACAAACATTGGGCCGCATTACCTATCTACATAAAGGATATTATGATTATGTATACAAGATTATTAAAATCTTAGTAAAAATAAATGAAGTATATATATTTTTGTGATATCCTTCACACAGAGACTACGAAACACATTGCGAACTACTTTTGACATTCTCTTATTTACATGTGACCTTAATGACATTTGAATCTTAGATAAATCACGGGACATTTTCTGCTTTTTAAAATAAATCTCGGGATTCGAGGTATATCCAAATTTTATAAGTTAGTCATCAGTAAGTACATAAATAACCAATTACGCCCGCAAAAAAAGATTACTATTTTTTTTATCATTTTCTTTTTATGTCAGGAATAGCAGAATCATATGAAATATTATGTAAATTGGCATTTTATAACTAGATTATTTTCACACAAGCGCTATCTTATTATAAATATGTAAGTAACCAATAATTATTAATATCATTAACGTTCTTTTATGACCTTAATGTTTTTTTTTCAATTTCAATTCAATTGTATTTATGATCTACTTTATGAACGACAGAATTACAAACACAACATTAAATAACAATTATATATCTGTACCTCGAGGCGCACAATGGAAACGCCATTGCACAAATTTATTATATTGTATATCACAACAGATCTACCTACCCGCTTCTTGGTAAATCAATTTGATGTTTGAGAGATTGCGGCCAAGGCTCCATTTACCGTTTACCGTACTTTAAAAAGGTTGTGGGGATCAAAATTAATTACCGATAGGTTATGGGCCCCATCAAGCCAACTTTACCTATAGTACTCTATCTCGCTTTAAAGACAATTTGGGATAGAAGGAGAAATTTGAATTGGTTAGGGCGAGGTCTAGTAGCTTAGTGGTCAAAGCATTGCCCCTGTAAGGCAAAGATCGCGGGTTCAAACCCCGCCTAGACCGATTTATTTTTTCTATTTAAATCGATTTGAATATTTAAGACCGCGGTAGCCTAGTGGTATGGGTAATGGACTGCTGAGACGAGGTCTCGGGTTCGATCCCAGGTTTTCCATGGCACACACCAATGACTTTTCGATGATTTTCGAAGCTATGTGTGTATTTGTCGCAGGTTCGCCACATATTACGTTAGGACCTAAACATAAACTGGCGAAATGTGGGTGCTAGCACGTCTGCCTACCCCTTCGGGGATAAAGGCGTGAGTTTATGTTTATGTTGAATATTTAGCATGGAAAAAATTGATCCAAATAAAATGGGCGGAGTAGTCAAAAATCAATGTTTAAAAATGATTGAATTATTGTTCATTGGCTCCAATAGTTCGTAAGAATATCGGTAGGCGTCTCCACTGTCGCCTCAAAGACAGATTTAGAAGGAGAAATTCGAATTGGTTAGGGCGGGCGGGGTCTGGTAGGTTAGTGGTCAAAGCTTTGCCTCTGTAAGGCAAAAATCGCGGGTTTAAACCTCGCCTAGACCAATTAAATTTTTTCTATCTAAATCGATTTGAATATTCAGCATCGAAAATGCTTTAAAAATTAATTGGCGGATTGATTGATTAATTGCATGGGCGGAGTAGTCAAAAATTAATGTTTTGAAATAATTAAAAAAACATTCATTCGTTCCGATAGTTCGTAAGAATATCGGCAGACGGCTCCACTGTCGCCTCAAAAACAGATATAGAAGGAGAAATTTGAATTGGTTAGGGCGAGGTCTGGTAGTTTAGTGGTTAAAGCTTTATCCTGTAAGGCAAAAATCACGGGTTCAAACCTCGCCTCGACCGATTTAATTGTTTCTATTCAAATTGATTTTTTACATAAAGCTTTTTTAAAATTTATAACACGTAACAGACAAAGTCTCAGGAAATAGGGTCACTATTATAGACGCCAACAATGTTACAATGCTGGCGCTCAGCTTGACGGGCTCAACATATGCTTTACCCGGCTTTGAAGCTGTCAAAGTTGGTCTAAACTTTAGCTGACAGGAGAATCCTTTGTTTATGTGATTTTAAATTTACGTAATTTACTTTTTCTTCATTTTGTTAGAATATACAATTCATATTAAGTAATAAGAAAGTATGGAACAATAGATTTAAACATAAAAGAACATAAAATCATAAGATAAACTCACGCCTGTATCCCCGAAGGGGTAGGCAGAGGTGCTGGCACCCGCATTTCGACAGTTTATGTTTAGGTGGCGAGCCTATTGCCATTAACCGGACACTTATAAACGTGCGATAAACACACACAACTTCGAAAAGCATCGAAAAGTCATTGGTGTGTGCCATTATAAAACCTGGGATCGAACCCGAGACCTCGTCTCAACAGTCCATTGTCCATACCACTAGGCTACCGCGGTGTGAAAGAACAAATAGACCAAAGGCATTCCCGCATTGTCTTCTATACTGACGGCACAGAAACTCTGTAGGCAGCACGAGTGTGACTTCCCTGGTGTTGCACGCGTCCATGGGCCACGGTAGCCATATTCCATCAGGTGGGCCGTGTGCTTATCTGACACCCCAGTAGGATAAAAAAAAGTAAAATTAGAACGCGTCATGAAATTCCTCCACATCGCATGCCTTTTTTGGTAAACTTCTTCTTCATCTATAGTGTTAACTCTAGCCGTATCCGAAACATTCATCTTGGAATCAGAGGCCCGATGCGAAATTGATAGACCTTCGATATTTTTCCGTGAAGTGACTGCCATTTGACCTCTACAACCCATTGGTGAAATCAAAGTATTGCAGTTAGACCAGTAGTTGCACCTTTTAGGGCTCCAACTACCCGTAACGACTGCCACCGATGTTCTTATGACTACCGTAACTGACGGTTTAACATGGTATCCGAAGCACGACCAAATCAATACAAATATTCATATTCATGCATACAAATATTTGCAATGAGCAGGAATCGAATCCGCGCCCCCTGCAGCAGTCGCGTTCACTACCGCTACGCCACTGAGGCTGTAGTTTACTTGCTTTTTTCACACATCAGCAAAAGTTAATGCTTTAATACTAAAATAAGATTGAAAAGACGTAGATGTTTCATTTCTGGGATTAGCAGTTCATAGTTTTTGCTTCCTCTCCTCAATATTGAAAGGTTTAGGTTTAAAGTTTGAAGTACTTGAGTTTTTATATGTAGAGTATACCTCTCCAGCTTCAAATGAGGCCTTTACCATTCCAAAGAATGTTGAACGACACTCAAGTAAAATCTTTATGCTTTCACGGCCAGCGTTGCATGTGGATATACTGCTTCCAGGCTATTTGGCCGTGGTCCGTATGAAACGTGCGTTCCAGACGTTTCGTCGATCACTGCGGTCGACATCTTCAGTGGCATAGGTCCGGGCGGAACTGGAACGCAAGTTTCATATAGACCACGGCCGAATAGCCCGGAAGCAGTATATTTTACATGCAACGTCGGCCGTGAAAGCCTAAAGACTTTACTTGAGTGTCGTTCAACTGAGGTCTTTACCATTCTTCACTTATTATATAATCTCACCATTATATCTATGATTATATGATTATTCGGTCATCAAATAGCAATAAAATATTACTCATAAAGCACTTATCAAGAATTTAAGTTTATTTATTTTTTATATGAACGAATGGGTGATTAGTTTTTTTATGACGGATGGCGTAGGCAACGACATTTTTCAATAAGGCTGCCTACATATAGGCTCGATTTTTCTTGCGCTTCAACTTGCGTAGTAACTTTGGAGAATAGAGTATCTTTTTCAACAACTTAACTGTTTACATAACTTATATACAAAAACTTACATGTATTAAGTGGATGCATAACATCGAGGGAATACTAATGATATTTTAAGAAATTTCTATGCTAACTATTCAAATCGATTGAGATTGGAAAAAGTAAAATATTCAGACAGGACTTGCGACAAAATATTCAGACAGGACTTGCACCCGATGCTTACGGGGAGTACTCTAACCACTGAGCTACCGAACAACGTCTTGAGCACTCTAAATTACTCCCAAAGAATAGCAAAACACGTATTTTTCTACTGTATTTTTATATTGATTAAATTAGGAAAAGTTTGAATCGATCTAGGCGGGGTTTGAATCCGCAATCTTTGCCTTACAGAGGAAATGTTTTAACCACTAATCTAGACCTTGCTCCAACCAAATCATGAATGCAGAAAGGCATAAAAATTTCATTTAAAATAGTTTTTTAAAATTATTATCAGTTTCTTAGGTCTCGCATTAAGTGTATTTTTTGGAGAAAGATCTTGATCGCACTTGTCTAGTGTCTACACACTCTTTGTCTTACCTACGCCCAGATTACCTAATATTTGGAACCCACACTAAACAAATTCATGGTAGGTACTCGCGGTAGTGTGAATGCAGCCTTAGTTATTGTTGTTTCAAAGATTCGACTCAAGATAAACACTCGTTGAGAGCCCTTCAATAATAATAATTTTATGTTCAAATATACGTCACAAGCAATAACAGATAGATATTTACGTGTAACCATTGAATTGAAAGAATATTGTTTAGTCATGTGACCCACAATGCAAAGGCTGATTGCCTTTAACTACGAATAATGTATCCTAGCATATAAGTTCGACAAGTTATGAACCTCGGGTGAGCAGATATTAGGGATGGCTAATGTTTTAATTTTCACAAGTCTGAAATATCGAAGTTCAATCAGATCCGCAGTTAGACTGGTAAAAGCCGGACTCGGACTTGAAAGCTTCGGGTGCGACTGGGATCAGCGCTAAGATGAAGAGAAGAGAATGTTTATGTAGTATTGAGTGTTTTTACTCGACTGCGCCAAAAGGAGGGTTATGTTTTTCTACAGTATGTATGTATGTATGTATAATTGTTTGGCACGCTCTGCAGACTGAACGGCTCGTTGGAATTTAGCTTTAGAGGTGTCGTTAGATTCATATTTATTTTGAGAGTGACACTAGGTATTAGTGATGTAACGAATATTTGCATTCGCATTCGCATTCGCGAATATTCGCATACATTTCGATATTCGCATTCGCATTCGTATTCGCAAAAAATGATGCGAATATTTAGCGAATGTATTTAACAAACATAAGTGAAATTATAATATTGATGTATGCAGGATAATACAACAGATCAGACATACATTTTTATTATCATGCTTGAATTTAAAAAATAAAATACGGAACAGTCTTGGAAAGTAACTAAATTAGAAATACTTCACCTTTTGTTATTGTTAGTCTTACTCCACCACAGAAAAAAAAAAATTTGTTAGTGAAAGCATAAAGGCACACCGAACCTTTGTTTTTTTTTTTAATGCGTTCTAACATATAAAAGTTGCTATTCCACCTCGTAACACACTCTTGGATTATCTTGAGCTTTGGTTGATTAAGTTGCTTTTCTTGTAGAATAACAAGTGCATCTTGAGCTACATTAGAGTGGTGAAAATGTGTTGGTGTCTCTTTACATTTGTTAATGACTGCAATGATAGATTCTTGTGACTTAAGCCCTTCCTTAACAACAAGTTGAATTTGGTGCGATAAACAATCAATGTTTACAATGCTTAATAAAGAAAAACCCCTTTTCATGTCAGTGCCACCATCCTTAATATTTTATTATTCTCAACGTTATCACTTAAAGATATGTGCTTAAGGTCGGTTTTGATACATTAACGTGAAAAGGACGCCAAAGAATTAATTTTAGCAGCACATTCGTATTCGCATACGCAATCTCATTCGCATTCGCGAATGTAAAAATCCAACATTCGTTACATCACTACTAGGTATGTCAAAATAAAAAAAATAAAAATAAATGGTAGATTTTGGTAAAAAACTAAAATCACTCAAATGTATCGATTGGTGTATTAAAATCCATGATTAAAATGAAGAAAATAAAAAGACGATTACAAAAATATATATTTCATAACTAAAAAGTATGAAATAAAATAAAATATTAAAAATAAAAAACTCCAACGATGCTGGAAAGATCGAAACAAGCATTATAGCGGTGAGCGCACTTGGAAAGCTCTACAATAAAAATAGCCATGATCCGACAAATTTCTCTCACAAATCAGCTCCAAGAACACCCATGGCTTGTCAAATTCCTATGACATTGCTCACGAATGACGTGAAGCCATGTTCCGATGCCACATAATATTACACCACCGGCGACCTTCAGCTGTTTTCTACTAGTTTCTCAATTGCCATCGTTTCATTTGGCAACACTGCCACGTTATGTAAGACGGACGGTACGATCGGTACTCGCTGAGTTTATAGACGTTTTGATTATAAACCCACAGCTCTGCCCGCATTCTCAGTTATTGCGGTCAAACATACCTAGCCTATATTTGTCTCTTTACCAAATTGTATCAACATCGGTTCAGTGCAGACAGAATTACTTTCGCATTTAAAATAGTTAGTATAACCTATTAGACTGGCTGTACGAAAAAAAAACTGTCATGGCGAAATTTTTTTTTTTAAATGTGTACCCAACTTAAAATGAAACATTAATGATACTAAATTTAAAACTAGAAATTAAAACCAACTAAACTAAATAAATGAAATATTTACATACATAATGCGTCAAGAAATATTGACAGCCTCTGTGGCGTAGCGGTAGGTGAACGCGGCCGCTACGCAGGAGGAGCGGGTTCGATCCCTGCTTAGTGCAAATATTTGTATGCATGAATATGGGTACTTGCATTGGTTTTGTCGTGCCTCGGAGAGCACGTTAAGCCGTCGGTTCCGGCTGTCATACAAACATCTATAGCAGTCGTTACGGGTAGTTGGGGCCCTCAAAAATCCAACAACTGGTCTAGCTGCTTCGATATTGCCTTTGGGTTGTGGAGGTCAGATGGCAGTCGCTTCACAGAGAATATCGAAGTTTAGCCAAATCCGCAGTTAGGCTGGTAAAAAGCGGACCCCAGACTCCAAGTTGAAAAGCTTCGGATGCGACTGGGATTAACGCCAGGATGATGAAGAAGATTGCATCAAGAAACATATGGCGAAATGTAGATGGGCATATCTAGAAACAACTTGAGAGAGAAAAACTCGAGGAAAACGCTTTGCTAGCCCGTTGAGCCAGTGTACCAATCACTACATAGTATAAAACAAAGTCGCTTTTTCTGTCCCTATATCCCTTTGTATGCTTAAATCTTTAAAACTACGCAACGGATTTAGATGCGGTTTTTTTAATAGTTACACTAATTCAAGAGGAAGGTGTATATGTATAATACATGTTTAATATAGTAAAGAGTGCAGCGGGAACGGGATCTGACGCCACGCGGGCGGAAAAATATTGGCGATACGAAGTTCGCCGGGTCAGCTAGTACATGGTATAAAACAGAGTCGCTTTCTCTGTCGCTATATCCCTTTGTATGCTTAAATCTTTAAAACTACGCAACGGATTATAATGCGGTTTTTTTAAATATATAGAGAGTGATTCAAGAGGAATGTTTATATGTAGAATACATGTTTAATATAGTAGAGGGTGCAGCGGGAACGGGATCTGACGCCACGCGGGCGGAAAAATATTGGCGATACGAAGTTCGCCGGGTCAGCTAGTAACACTATAAAATGGCATAGGCCACGCCTCACGGTTACCACTTTCCTTCAGGTGAACCGTGTGCTTGTCTGCTACATATGTGATATTAAAAAGGGTATTCGAAATTACTTTTGACTCAAATAATCTCTTACCTACTACCTTACCTATAGGTGTAGGAAACAACTGCCTACCCTTCATATCTAAATGTTAGTATACATAACCATTTTAAGTGCTGTTAATGTTCGTGAGAGGTCGCAAGATCAACGACTTTCATCTTGGAGAACAATCATAACGCTTGCGTTGCGTAAGGTCCCCGGTTCACTTCCCCGTTCGTTTGTTTCTGAGCGAGTTATATTTGCCTACGTTGCTAAACCCTTCATTATGCTTGGTATTGTTACGATACGTTTTGGAATTTATGTTGTAATTTATGTATAAATGTTGTTTATATAATAAATGAAATTGCCCATTATTATTTTTATAAATGCGAAAGTACTCTGTTTGTGTGACGCTTTCACGCCTAAAACACTGGACCAATTTTGATGAAAGGAGAATGGCAGGCATGTATGGTAAATTATATATATTGGTAAAGGGATACAAAAGACATAGGTTAAGTTTGTTTGCAATAACCGATAACCACGCACCATAAACTTACAATTAAAAATATGGTTATGTTATGACAATAAGAAATTATCTTGAAATTCAAAGCGGTTATCACAACGGTGGTGAGAGGTCCCAACATCCCAATTCCTGCCGGCTTGCTCTACACAGGGAAGCCGTGGTAGATATATTTAAATTTAAACTCTGATATATAATATACAAAATGCATTATCTGACACTAAACTTATTTTAAATTATGTATATAAAATTGAAAGAATTCCTTACAAAATTGCTGTGTTCATTCAATAACAGCTTAGATTAATTTTCACCGTTCGCCATCGATACCTACCTAGATGAGCTAGGTCGACTTCCACATTTTTTTAATTTTTAGTAATTTTTTTATTTATAAACAAAAAAAGTTTTTTTAACCAAATTGAAAGAAAAATTATGCCAGCATGTAGTGTACCCGAAGTACTACTACCAGGGGCCGTCAGCTTCGGGAGCGTTACGACCAAGATGGTTGGTAAGGCCATGGGAAGGAGGAATCCTATCACTACATGGTTCGAATTTTTTTTCACTAATGGTCATGTCCGTTTTTGTGGAACACGTTTTTTTTTTGTTATTTCAACATATTATCACAGCTTAAATATCATCATAACATGTCAAAAAGAGGTGCGTCCACCGGTCACACTACATGTCATAACTCATAGCACTTAGAAGACAACATTGCTTAGAAAATAAAAATAAAATGTCAAGGTCTTGTTAAATACAGGATTTTTAAGCTAAATAAATATAAACATAATAATTAAATGCAAAGTTTAACTTGTTATAACCTTAAATGGTTTTCTTAATAATTAGGTATTTACTACCCAAGATCGTAAGAAGTGTAGAAGTACACAATAGCCGGAAAGCAGACTCCAGACTCTGAGTTGAAGATTGAATGTGACCGAAACTGACGCAAGGATGATGATGAATTTAAACGAAATAACTACCTTTTGACTTTTTGTGTATGATATTTTTATACCACTTAGGTGGCACACAAGCACACGGCCCACTTGATGGAAAGTGGTTACCGTGGCCTATGGACGTGTGCAACAACCAGGGACGTCACACTCGCGCTGCCAACCCTGTTAGAACAGAGAGTTTCTGTGCCGTCAGTGTTGAAGATAAAGCAGGATACTTTGGTCTTCCCACTGACAGCACGAAAGCTGTCCAGTGAGCTCTGGCTACCCTACTCACAGCTGGGAACACAACACGAGGTTATTATGGCCGCGGTATTCTGCAGGGCGGAGGTAGTTTTCCAGTCGGACTGCTCAATTGGACGGAAATACTGTCGTTTCCTACCTCCTCCTAAAAGTTTATACAAGCACACGGCCCACCTGATGGGAAGTGGTTACCGTGGCCTATGGACGTTTGCAACACCAGGGGTCAGTCACAATCGTGCTACCGACCCTGTAGATACCTTCTAATGCCCTTCTTGAAGAACCCCATATTGAAGTCGCTTGGGAAAACCACGGCAGGAAGTTCATTCCACAACCTGAGCGTGCGTGGGATGAAATTCCTTTCAAAACGCACGGTGCGCACCATTTCCGGTCGCAGTGTGTGAGGATGAATTCCCTGCCTATGGCGAGTGGTGCGATGATAGAATACAGCGGTGGGCATCATGTCAAACAATTCATCTGAGCACAAACCATTGTATAGGCGGTAGAACACGCACAGCGAGGCAAAGTCCCTTCTGAGGCTGAGAGGTTCCACATCGCCTGTGAGTATGGGATTGTCGACGAGCCTCAACGCCCATCTTTGCAATCAGTCGAAGGGGCCAAACTGGTATGCAGGCGCTCCGGCAAAAAGGTGACAGCAGTACTCCATGTGCGGCCGAATTTGTGCCTTATAAAGCAGAAGTCGTTGCCCCGCAGTTTAGTATTCCTTAAGAATTGTACTTACTTTGTATAGTGCAATAACGTGTAGACTTAGTAAGTACTTGCTAAATATGAGTCCTAGATTAAGAATAAATATAGGCACTAAAATGCTTTTTTTCACTACACAACTAAATATTACTTATACTTACATCAAAACATCTAGTAGACCAATGCTAATGTTTCATGTTCTTATATACTGTACTTGTAAAGATCGGGAATCAAATCCGTAACTTCTGCTGGTTTAGCGACCCAAAGCTCTACGCCAACATCATCAGAAAATAGAAATATAATCGTGAAAATTTTAGTACTACACTAAATGGTAATTGTTATAAGGAACTAGCTTACCAGCTCCGTCCGCGAGGATGTCTGTTACCATGAACAAACGTAGCCTATTTCCTTTTTCAAGGTTTAGTTTACTTCTTCACCTACCAAAATTCATCAAAATCAATCCAGCCGTTCATGCGTGATGCCGTGACCAAGGGAAATAGGTATCCCAACAAAAACATTTTCATGTTAAATGTTGCCACAACGAGTTTACGTATATAACTTACCCTGTGAAAAAGTTATCAGATCTCGTATAAAGCCAAGCTCTAAAGACTGTACGCTCCAAACCTATAAGCTCTACACCACACTACACCTTAGGTTCAAAGTCAAAAAACCGTCGAAGCGTTTCGAGAAAAGGTAGGTTGCCTTTGCGTTTCGCTTGGCTCGTCTTGGCGGGGGCACTACCGTGCCCCAAGATTCAGTTTTATATATATTACTAGCTGTCGCCCGCGGCTCCGCCCGCGTGGATGTCGGTTATCGCGAATCGGGGTATGAAAAATAGATGTTGGCCGATTCTCAGACCTACCCGATTTGCCCACAAAATTTCATGAGAATCGGTCGAGCCGTTTCGGAGGAGTTTGGCAACGAAAACTGTGACACGAGAATTTTATATATTAGATATAGATTATTTACCAATATTGCATTGTATATTCAAGAGCTGATGATATTGCAACTTGCAACACTTAATTAAAGAGTATGCGCATCGCACATGCGCGTACGACCTTCGTGTATTGCAATATATTGCTGAAACATATACATATAATGAATCATGAGTTTGTATGTATACCGTAGCTGTAACATTTCTTAAGAGTTTACACAACGTTTTGGGTTTTTTGAGGCAAAAAAATAATACTTATGTGTTGATTTATGACTGTAGTCAAACCGCGAACATGGCTGCTGAAAAGTAGCCGAAACGTCGGTCAAAAAGTAAATAATAACAAATAAATCGCTATGGAATCCGTTAAAAATGGTTTCATTTCAACAAAGAATATATTTTGTTCAAAAAGAATATTCGGGATTCGAACCCGGAACCTCTTGATAAGATATAAACAACGCCTTTATTTGCTCCCGACTTATATCTCGACCCCAAGAACTGGGGCGAGTCGGGGATCGCGTGGTCCCCCCTCCCGAGGATGGCCAGACCGAGAGGAATGGCCCTGGGTCAGCCGGGGTGCGAGGGATATGTCACGAGACAACCTCACCTCCGGCGTACCACATCGACCCACAGACGGCGTCATAACCTCCCCCTTCGGCTCCGAAGTATCCATGGGGATTTCCCGAAAACCCCAAGAACTTTAGAGTTTTGATATAATCTATGGTTTGTGGATTTGAGCTCGTCCACCGCTCTGCAGAACCCCATGCTGACCTCGAAAGACAGCATATGGCCCTCAAGAAGTATCCTGGGCCCTGATTCTGCTATTATTTTTTTCATGGCAAAATCACTGCGGTACCAAAGACACTGTAACCAATGCCAATCAATTTTAGACTTTACTTTGAAACAGTTAAAGTCTAAAATTAAATGACTACCTGTAGAGTGAATGAAAACTGTTATAAACACTTTCTCGACTTTAATTCTCGGACATAAAGTCTAAAATTTAATGACATTATATGCAATGTCAGCGGTATCACAGTGGTGTTGTTGTGTCATTAAATTAGCAGAATCGGGGGCCTGCTCCTATTAATTTAAATAGAAAACATTAAATCGGTTCCGATAATTCGTAAAAATATCGGCAGACACTCCACTGTCGCCTCAAAGACAAATATAGAAGGAGAAATTAAAATGGTTAGGGCGAGGTCTGGTAGCTTAGTGGTCAAAGCATTGCTCTTATAAGGTAAAGATCGCGGGTTCAAACCCCGCCTAAACCGGTTCCATTTTTGAAGTGAAAACTTCTTTAGCTACAGATTGTTTATTTTGTTATGTACGCTAAGAAGCTTCGTAGCTTAGCGGTAAGCGCTTCGACTGTAGGTTCTTATGGTTTCAGTGAGTAACCTGGGCTTCTGACATTGTGATTATTTTTTTCTCTTGTAATTCATTAATTTCTTCTGACAGAAAATTACTGATAGGTTCTATGATTGGCGTCATATTATAGGTATTATGGTATGGTATGGTATGCTATGTTCTTTTTATCTTTCCTCTGTATATAACGAAGAAAGAAAGAAAGAAAGAAAGAAAAGTTTTCACTTCTGCCGGCACTCCCGGAGTGCAACCAGTCTTTTTTCTATTTAAATCGATTTAAATGTTTAACATGAAAAATGCTTAGAAATTTAATTCAAATATCCCACTCCAAATGAGTTCCGCATATCTAAAGAGGTCAAAGGAAACAACAAAACTATAGTGATTATTTTCTACCTTACTATAATCTGCCGGCATGTCAATGCTGGTAATTAATAATGAAAATTATTAATAAATGCGCGTGCGCGTATGTTAGCGGGCAACCTTCACCCCGTAGCCACTACATACTTAAGCAGAAGCGAAGACACGTGGGAACCTAGCATTGTTTAATTCTTGAAACAAGGACACCCCTGAGTTTGTTTTGAGCCTTTTTTTACCATTGAGGTGAGAGACAAGCACACAGTTCACCATGGAAATTGGTTACCATGGCCTATGGACTTGTCATACCAGGGGAATGACACTCGTCCCTGTATAAGTACGTAAAAAGAGTCTCTCCGTCAGTTCAGAAGACAAAGTAGGCCAAAATAGCCTTTCGTCTCGTCACCTAAGCACAAAAACTCTCGAGCGAGCTCTGGCTACCCTACTCACTGCCGGGAACACAACACGAGGTTATTATGGCCGCGGTATTCTGTAGCGCGGAGGTACTTCCCTAGGAGGACTGCTCAATTAGACGGAAATACCTTCATGTCCTACCTCCTACAAGCTAAATCATCATCATTCTCTGAGCATTTGTCCAACTTGGTTGGTATCAGGCGCCCGATTCTGCAAATTTTATGACATAACAACACCACTGTCATACCGCTGACATTGCATAAAATATCATTAAATTTTAGACTTTATGTGTAAGTGTTAAAGTCCAAAATGAAAAAAAAAAACACTTTTTATAACATTTTTAATCACCCTACAAGATTGTCATTTAATTTTAGACTTTAATTGTATTATAGTAAAGTCTAAAGTCAAATGGCATTGGTTACAGTTTCTGTGGTAAACATTGAATTTCAGTCATAACCTCACAACACAGCTGGGCCCTGATTCTGCTATTATTGTTTTCATGTCAAAACCACTTGACATGAAAAAGATACCCCTGGAGCTGTGTTGAGACTGAAATTCGATGTTTTCCGTGAAATGACTGCTATTTCACCCCTACAACCAATTCGCGATATTGAAGTTCTAAGTTTGATTGGTCGGATATTTTAGGGCTCCAATTACCTGTAACGTTTGCCATAGATGTTCGTATGGCAAAAGGGATCGGGCTAAACTTGCTCTCCGAGGCACGGAAGTACTAAGGCCAATGCAAATACACATATTCATGCAAACAAAAATATTTGCACCGATTGAGAATCGAACCCACGGCGCCGCCAGCAGTTACACTACCACTATGTCACAGAGGCTGCTATATTCCCGAGGAGGGCCAGACCGAGAAAGATGGCCCTAGGTCAGCCGGGGTACGAGGGATATGTCGTCAACAACCTCACTCACCTACATACACCTAGCATAACGATCCATAAACAGCGTGCGGTTTAATCGGTTCGAGTTCGACATAACCTCCCCCTCTGGCTATGGAGAGAGAGGGAGTACCTATGTGGGCACAAAAAAAGAGAGAGGCTGTCATATATATATAGACAAAGGCAATAAGATCTTTGCCACCCCAGGAGTCGAACTTTAGACATCACGGAACTAATGCAATCCAGCGGTTATAAATTGTAGGTACCTAAGTGCGTCTCGTTAGATACGAATTGTGGTCAGTGATTCGACGAAACGTTTATTTAATTGTAGGTATTATGAAATAAGTAGTTCGTAATTATCTGGGTTTGTGTGCTAGTAGGTTACAAGAAGGCCGAAGTTGTTTTAGGACATACTGGAACACATACACACATAAGCACATACTGGAACTTTACCAAGGTGAGGGCCGTGGTCTCCGACGGGAGCAAGTAGCACGCCGCCACCTCTTTCTGCGAGCAGGTAATGCGCGAAAGAGGCGGCGGAGAGGTAGCGGTCGAAAACCCTCCCCCTGAGTTCCGCAGTCTGCGACCAGGACGCCGCAGACTCGTCTATGCGCGGGACTACCGACCTTCATGATCGGGGCCTGAGGCCGGCAGTTGGCCGACTCGCCGTCCTTATAGAAGCAGGTCGTGAGGAAGCGTGTCGTGTGTGTCCTACACACGCCTGCCAACTCACCGACGCGGGATAAAACCCGACCCCACCAGGCGAGGCCGCGGTAGCAGCCAATGTCCGCCGATAACCCTGGGGTTATCCTTTCGAGTGCTTACCCGGGGTGCCCGGCAATGGACACTTGGGAAGGACAACGTGTGGTTTTAGTCGGTCCGATTCCGACACGCCCACCCCATCGTCGGCACCGATGGGGTAAAGCCCGTGGGGGTTTCACACGTTAAAAAACAAAGCACTTACTGGAATATAACTTGTTGGTTGCCAGTGCAATAGAATAAGGCCATCCCATTTCTACGTAGAAGCAACTAACAGATAGGCCTGTTCTTCACTCAACAGTAAACGTACGGCCTGTAGCGAATTTTATTAAATAGTTCAATGGAGATACCGCCTGCTCTTTTATCCCTACAGAGGGCGCCTCGTAATGGCCAGTGTTAGCTATCATCTACGTAGATTTCATTGTTTGTCTCTTCAAATCTATATGAATATGAATATGAATATATTTATTAATTTCTCTCACAGTGGGTATACAATACAAGGGTCTGAGTTTAATATGTGTTATGAAAACCACATTGTAAGAGCTGGTGCTCGTTGAAGGTCTAAAAGACCTGTGTTACAAGTCACCAGGTCCCACGTCAGTTGTAGATATTATCCAAAAAAATATTTGGGTAGGTACATGTTACAATACAGCATATAGGCCGGTACCTATCTAAGGAATAAAAACCCAAAACCATAACAATACTAATGAGAGATTAATAGGTACAAGCTAAACGAGCAAACAATGGTGAATAAGTGAAAAGTTTAAGATAATATAAAGAAATATATAATAATAGAAAATAAGTGCAGACATTAAGCGGAGTGTAGTGTGTTTGTAATAATATGTGTAATAGTGTTAGTGTGGGTGTCAGTGTCAGAGTGGTTGTCAGTGTGATGTCAGGGATCTGACAGCTATGAGTTTGTTATTGTCACAGAACAGATGGTAATTGTCGTTTGGTCATATGCTGCTGCAATCTACAATTATTAGTTTTGCGTGGGCATCCCGATTATTAAAAAATAAGGAGTAGTAGGTTCAGGGTATATATGTCGCCGCCAATTAGCTAATCAGCCGTTAAATTAACTGCCTAGGCTGGTAACTAAACGGCGCCATTAAATTAACGGGCTGAATGATATTACAATATTAAATTTTAAACTAGCTGGCTAATGGTTAGGCCATTCGTGAGATGGGGCACCACCCCAAATCATGACAGAAAGTTGCATACATACGTACATATACTCACGCCTGTAAATCCTCAGGGAGGTAAATAGAGGTGCAATCACAGAAAATTAGTGATATAGATTTATTGAGATAGGTTAGGTTAGTCGTGGTTTTTTTTTATAACCATGCAAATATAAGTCATTTTCTTAGCTGTTTGATTAAATGGCTAGGTAAGTTATTAAACGACATCGATCCTAGCCATTTGGCTAGCCGTTCAATCAACTGGCTGAACATTTTTTTTTGTAAAGAATATTAGCAATCGAAATAATCGGAATTGCTAATATTCCCTCTTACCCCTCCAACTAAGCTAAATTGCTTGTGCTAGGAGTGGGTTCACGTCGGTAGTGTAATGGCCAGGATTCGGACCCGGGACCTCTCGATCATAAGGCCGACTCCTTAACCACTAAGCTACGCTTTAAGCATTCAGGCGGCTAATTGAACGACGCCGTTTAGTTACCCGCCTAGGCAGTTAATTGAACGACTTATTAAGATCGTTGGCTGCAACATATATACCACTCAAAGGGGAAGATATGATGAATTGTATATATGTAGTTCCTAGTAACTATTGCTAACTTCTTACTAATTATATAGCATAATGTGACAACACGAAATGAACCTGTCCACACGCCTTTCATTACAACACAGCCCATGACAAAATGTCCACATGGCAGTTACGTGGGACTCAAAATCATAGCTGGTAAAATGTAGGAGTTTATACACCTCTGCCTACCATTTCGGGGATATGTATGAATATGTGTGAAAATACCAATCATAATTATCAAATCCATCCACCTTGTCAGATCGCGCACGCCATCCAGTGTCTCATGTTTCTAGCGATTTGGGGTCAAGATATATGGCGAGAAATGAACACAAATACCTGCAACCTATTCATACAAATCACAAGTCATTATCATAAGTCATAAACATCCTTTCGTAACCTTTTTACCGCCCTTTTACTATTTTAATAAGCTCAGTTAAATAATTTCATTTAATCATAAAAAACTATCCAATTTGAATTCGTAATAGCTGCAGCATTCACAAAATTACTATCATTTACATACAGCTAAAAGTCAAAACGTTCTAAGTACCATCACTCTTTTGAACGAATATCACCACAATAATAAGTTGGTATAGAACCTTTTCTCTTTGATAAATAGCTGTCGCTTGTAATGCTTGAATCTTAAATGTAGATATTATACTAATACATGTAATGGTTGCATAATACCGCAAGCGGAACATGTACAAAAGAGATATTAGATTCGCCATATTTGTGCTGATATAAGATGGAGTATAGTATGTCAGTGAATTAGGTAATGATGTAATTTTTAATATAGTACTAGGTACTAGTGCGTAGGAGAAACTGGTTGAATAGTGAAAATTGCGAAATATTTGCGACGTATTTGCGTTGTAATTGCACAACTTAATACCTCCAAGCCCTTTCTACTAACGTCTGAACCGACGCACGGTACGCTTTGGCAACTTGAAACTCCCCGCTTGATACTGTATCTCCGAAAAGCTATAACCTTAAAATCGTCAAGCCTCGAGTAGTAAGTCAAGTCTTTGTAGGCTATCGTTTTCTATCGTATTTTTTATATACTTCAACTCGCCTGATGGTAACTTGAAGGCAAAGTCTCAGAAAAGAGGGTAACCATTACATACACATACTATGTTAACAACGGGCGCGGCGCGGCGAGCGAGAGAAACTCGCGGAGATCGCTGCCCGCGTTCGTACGGGGCGTCGGAGGGCGCAGACCGACCTCCGCTCCCCATGAGCGCGGGTCTGAGGGTGATGGGTGGAGCCGCTCGTCACCCTAGCAGAAGCTGGCCACGGCGGCGCGCATGGTAGGACGATGCCCCCCCCCCCCCATATCGGGGGCTAGTCGGGGACCTCGTGGTCCCCCCTCCCGAGGAGGGCCAGGCCGAGAGAAATGGCTGACCCAGGGTCAGCCGGAGTGCGAGGGATCCCCCCGGTGCCGGAGGGAGGGGTATCCGTGGGGATTTCTCTCACGTAAAAAAAAAACCATGTTAACAATGGTGGCACTCAGCTTGACGGCCTCATCAAAAGAGGATTGTCGTCTGCGCACCGCGTGACACTCACCGGTCCTACTAGTGCTGCGAACACAATCCCCACTGCCCGGCTATGCACTTGCTGTCCCCTGAACGCAATCACACCGAGATTGCATTACTACGGAGGGATTTTCGTAATCGTGCACGGTGATACCCACCCGGCCGAAATTTGTGACAAATTTGTGCTATCAAATTTCTACCACCAGTACATAGATACATCACATAATCAGCCCCTCTAGACAAGTGGCAATTCGCCAGCTGGCGTTTGGTGGAATAGAATGACGAATATATGGGATTTGACGTATATGACAGTCGTTAACGTATGTCAAATACGTCAAATCCCATATATTCGTCATTCTATGCCATCAAACGCCGCGCCGGTTAGCGAATTGCCACTAGTCTAGAGAGGCAGGTCGAATGACGAAGATGAAGAAGTACTTTAACGTATCTAATCGTCTCTTATAATATAATAGCGAGTATGCCTTGTGTCCCTAAGAAAATTTGAGGTAAGCTCATCTCAAAAGTACTCACTGTCGGTGAGCATTTTTACAAACAACTAGCTGTTGCCCACGGCACCGCCCGCGTGGATGTCGGTTATCGCTTAGTGTTAAGTCAACATAGTAGCTTTATGCATGCAAAGTCTCAGCCCGATCGGTTTAAAATTGACAAAGTTCCATACAAACTTTCATCCCCTATTCTATCCCCTTGGGGGAAGAAATGAATCAAAATCCTTTCTTAGCGGATGCCTACGTCATAACATCTACCTGCATGCCAAATTTCAGTCCGATCCGTCCAGTGGTTTGGGCTGTGCGTTGATAGATTACTATGTCAGTTATATATATTTAGATATTAAATTCTAAAAATAAAATAAAGGAAATGCATGTACCAGGACCATAGCAAGTAAAAAAAGACGGGTTGCACTCCGGGAGTGCCGGCAGAAGTGAAAACTTTTTCTTTCTTTCTTTCTTCGTTATATACAGAGAAAAAGATAAAAACATACCATACCATACCATACCTATAAAATAGCGCTAATCATAGAACCTATCACTAATTTTCTATCAGAAGAAATTAATGAATTACAAAAAGAAAAAATAATCACAAAAAGTGTCAGAAGCCCAGGTTCGAACCCGGTACTATCTGAAACCATAAGGACTTACAGTCGAAGGAAACGCTTACCGCTAAGCTACGAAGCTTTTTAACGTACCCAACAAAATAAACACTCTGTAGCTACTGTTGTATGACGTCAGTCTTCGGTTACGATTCAAAGGTCAAATGATCCTGACGCGAGTTTAACACTTTTTACCCATCCAACGCCGCTAAAGAAGTTTGTCACTTCAAATATGCTGTCGCTGCCCACCCCAATCAAATCAAAAGGCGTGATTGTTTGTAGTTTAAAACCATTGATTGCGAATCTAAATACGCATTAGACATCCACCTAAACCGGTGCGGTTTCAAAGTACCGTTTACTCAACAGATAACATAAATTGAGCTCGTTTTAACATTCCAATCTCGTCAGTTCTGTAACCGCCTATCGCCACTCGGCTAGTGGGTCATTGACAGTTACCTAACTGACTTCGTTTGATGCCTCACTTTAGCTTTGCGACTTCTAAGCGTTCGACTTCGAGTAGAAGTTTGTTTGAACGTGTGACTTCTCGGGGGAGGCTAGTTACAGGATGTTTTTTTTTCTTTTTTATAGCTGAGCTTGAGATTACCTCAATTAGATTTACGTTATTCTATGATTATCATAATTATCACTGAAGCCAGGGGCCCGCTTGCTCTTCCTTCTCCTTTTGGTTTGATTTAAATGTCTTTGATGGGAACGACTGACGTATATTCTCCCCTAGAAAAGGTCTGCGCCAAAGCTTTGTCCGTCAATCAGCAGCTTGCGGATATGATTGGTTTGGGTCTTATGGTGTAGATAGGGTATACCTACGGTCATGTAATGCGTACAAATCGTCTGTAGAAAACCCTATATACAAGATAAGTCATTCATTCTAAGGCCTTACACAAGCTAGCTACTTCTAATTCAGAGATGGGTAAAGTACGGCCCGCGGGTCAACTCTGGACTGAGAAAGCATTTTGCCCGTCGATGGTCTTTCGTCGTGAATAATTATGGCCCGTGATAATTTAATAAAAAAAATATTTCATAACATTTCATACAACGCTATCTAGATCCATGGTAAGCATAGCATAACTAGCTTGTATTACGGAATCTAGAATGCGTATAAACACACTTAGATTTTTTTTTTTTGTAAATACATACATATTATACATAGAAACAGACCATGAGAGAGAATTATATTTTAGCGTTCAGAAGTATACAAGAGATTCTGATGTGACATTGCTAATGTGCATGACACTTGAGTGCGGCCTCTACCTAGCACTGCTTGACAAAAGGTATCTCCACGCACGCTAGTGCGGCTCTGTGGTCTTCATCGCTGTGTCCTGTCGGTTTTATCATCCGTGTTGCATACTTATCAGCTGTCTGTATAAGAATTTCACGATGCGACTCTGGAGGCCACAACTCTCTAAAGCTTTAAAAGATTTGATGCCACCTTTAAAGGCGTAACTAGTTGCCAAAAATTAAAAATACTTTTCATTCTGACGTACGCGATGGTGGGGGGGGGTGTATTATGTCTCATTTGTCCCCCCCTTCCATTTTAGCTATAATTCTGTCTCTCTTTCGAAATTGCTTAAATTTCCTGGCCCCCAATTAAGAAAGTTTTCCCACCACTGTTCTAAGGTCTAACATACAACAAGTTCCTGAATAAAATTAGAAATCTACCTGTAACTACATTGAAAATTCTAATTAAAATCGAAACTTGGTAAAAAGTTTATTATAAAATGTATAAATATTTGAACAAGCATGAAAATCAACTGTTATGATGCGTACTAGGCTACTTTTTTATTTTATTTATTTATTTATTATTATTAGAAAATATTAAGTAATGTTATTAAATAAAACATTGTAATAGGTTAAGCAAACTTGATTGACTTCCTAAAAAAAGTGGTTGGGATGGACTGGATGGAATGCGCAAGGGGGAGTATAGAGAGCTGTATGATGCATATTGGGCGAGGTGTAAGTCCAGCCGTGGAGTACAACAAGCTAATTGATTGGTGGACGGAAAAATATTTGTAAAGACCACAAAAAACTCGTAGAGATTCTTGCCGAAGCTCTTTTTTATACAATTGAGGTGGCAGACAAGCACACGACCCACCCGATGGAAAGTGGTTTCCGTGGCCTATGGACGTATGCAACACCAGGGGAGTCACACTCCTGCTGCCGACCCTGTAAACACAGAGAGTTTCTGTGCCGTCAGTGGTAGAAGACAAAGCAGGAATAGCTTTTGGTCTTCCCACTGACAGCACATAAACTCTCCTGTGAGCTCTGGTTACCCTACTCACCGCTGGGAACACAACACGAGGTCATTATGGCCGCGGTCAGGGCCGTCTTAAGGCTATATAGCGCCAGGGTGCAAAGCTCAGACTGCGCCCCCTCCCCCCGGTTAACAAAAAAACGCAAAAAAAAATTCAAAAATTAAGGAATTAGGGATATAATAATATAAGGAAAAGTCGATGCCTATATTTTTGTGCATGTATGTAGGGGCACAGAATAATTAATAGTACTGTAGGGGTTTAATTGACGTAAGTGTACGAAACGGGGGAAAGGCGTTAATGTTTAGAGCTCGGCCTGCGCCCCCTCGGGCTACGCGCCCGGGTGCGGCCGCACCCTTGAACCCCCGGTTAAGACGGCCCTGGCCGCGGTATTCTGTAGGTCGGAGGTACTTCCCCAGTCGTACTGCTCAATTGGACGGGAATACCGTCTTGTCCTAGTGTGAAGACGTGTTGTGAACCAGTGGTCAGTTTAGTAAACATCAGTCAGCCTAGTTCTTACTACACGCTTTTCTTTAAATAAATAAATCGTACCCTCAGTAATATAGGGGCCACAATTCAAAATTTTGGTCAAATGAGTTTTGTATTACAATAGGTACAAAATGAAATTGTTTACCGGTTGGCGTTGACAGAAAGAGACAAAACAAACATAACCCACTGACAATACTTGTGTCTCTCTCACTCGTCCCCTGCTATTTAATTACTTGTCCTTATTTATATCACGAAATATCATAGTGCATTTAACCGCGGCTATCCTAGTGGTATGGGTAGGTGGACTGCTGAGACGAGTTCTCGGGTTCGATTCCAGGTTTTACCATGGCACACATCAATGACTTTTCGATGCTTTTCGGAGTTATGTGTGTATTTATCGCAGGTTTATAAGTCCCCGGTTAATGGCAATAGGCTCGGCACCTTATTAACAAAAAAAAAATATTTAAACCAAAAAAAAATTAAAATAAACCAATGCAAATACACACATTCATGCATATAAATATTTGCACTGAGCAGGAATCGAACCCGCGCCTCCTTCGTAGCGGCCGCGTTCACCACCGCTACGCCACGGAAGCTGCTAAAGCACAGAATAAATAATAATAAATACGTACAAAGTAAGTTACGAGAAGGTACTAGAAAGCGCAATAAAGTAGATATACTTAATCTTTTTTTACATTACATTAAGATAATATAATAATTGTCTGCGCCCTTAGTGGTTTAAAGAAAAATATATCTAGAAACACCCAGACCAATGACAAATATTCAAGTTTACAATAGGTGGATTTCGAAGTTTTTGAACCCATGGCCCTTTCGCCGCAGTTAGTTAGTATGTGCATAGAGATATGTGTATATACCTACATACATACATACATATAACCACGCCTTTATCCCCGGAGGATTAGGCAGAGGTGAATTAACACTCACGTTTCACCAATCTATATTCGGTCCCACGTAATAGGGGGTGAGCCTATTGCCGTATTCCGGGCACTATTGTTCACTCGAGCCATGCATCTGAGGCTAAGTATGGGCTATACATATCTATCTGATGTTGAAGATAATCAGCCCTATCGCTTAGTCGCCTTGTACGACACCACATGGGAAGAGAAGGGGTAGCCCAAATTCTACTCTGCCGGGAACCACGCGGCTCTCCTAGGACATGTTTAACCGACTTCCATAAAAGAGGAACGTTGGAAGTTCCCCATTTTTAGAAGAAGAAGAATTTTAATAGACCGCCTACCAATTGGCGAAATCGAAGTTTAGATTAGACTTCAAATTTCGAATTAGACTAGTTGCACCCGTAACAACTGCCATTTGTTGGAACCGGGAACGGTTACCGTGACGGCTTAACGTGCTCTCCGAGGCACTAATGCAAATAAATATCTTCTTCTTCATCCTAGCGTTAAGCCCAGTCGCATCCGAAGGTTTTCAATTTGGATTCTGGAGTCAGCTTTCACCAGTCTAACTGCGGGTTTGGCTAAAACATCGATATTTTCCGTGATGCAGCTTCCACCTGCCCTCCACAACCCAAAGGCGATATCTAAAAATTGTAGCTAGACCAGTTGTTGGATTTTTGAGGGCTCCAACTACCCGTAACAACTGCCATAGATGTTTGTATGACAACCGGAGCCGACGGCCTAACGTGCGCTCCGTGGCACCTAGACCAATCAAAATAAACATTCATAAAAAAATATTTGCACTGAGCGGGTATCAATACGCGCCCGCCACAAAGGCCTTCAAAATAATCACAACAAAAAAGAATTTAAGAGAATAATTAATAGTTTTTATAAACATTCCAAGTTATTCAAATTATAGTTTCATAACTAAAAATAAAAATATTTCCCAACGCACATTATCTGCGCAAAAAGAACGATTAGCATTCGCGAGTATCAAAACTGATACCTCACGTTACGTAACCCTATTACGAGGCTTTTGTCATCTTGCTCACACTTCTCCTTCGGCACATTAGGTTGTCCTTGTCGCACGACCTGACCTACTCCATTCGTTTCGCGAACTTTCATTTAATTTCAATCAATTTGGTTAATTTGGCCAAATTAGTTTTGGATTTCTTAACTGTTTTAAGTTAATGTTTATTCTTTTTAATGGCTCAACTAGCTTATGTTATGGATTCTAAAATGCGGATAAACATAGTAAGTTCCTTTTTTACCCAAGCCAATACAATTGTTTTCGTGTTATAAATATAGGACACGTCAATTTGATTCCCCCTTGCCTGATGTTAAGCTGAAGGCAAAGTCTCACGAAAGAGGTCATCTTAACAGAAACGTGGTTTACTATTGTTTGACATAAAACGTCGATCATTTTACAAACAACGTATGAAAAACTAATCATTAGACAAACATTCATTTCGCAAACATATTACTTCAAAAAGAATTTGATAAATAAAGGTTTTGCAAATGTATCACTTACTTTGCCGGCCAGCCTCAGCCGCGGCGGCTAACTCTATAACCACCTGCTCTTCAGCTCATGGGCCGCCTCACCCTTCCGCGTTTGCGCGGACTTAAATAACACTCTCGGGCAAACAAGACCACGTGATGTCGAATTGGCAGAGATTCATTTCTGTCACTAACTTTAGACTATTTAAGACAATAATTTAAAGGTAAAACTTGTTTTGTCAACTAACATGTTTAAAAAATAATCAATTTGTGAAATGATGTTTAGGCATGATGAAAGTTTTTCCAAACAAATATTTTGTCTAATGAATATTTTATTAAACAATAGTTTGTAAAATGATAAGTTTACCAACTATAATTTTGTCAAACGTTGTTTGTCAAATGAAGATTTTTTATAAGCTTTTTGTCAAATTATTGGATACCTAGAAACGTACCATATTACAATGGTGGCACTCAGCTTGACGGCCTCAACAGATGCTTTTTCACGCCCGGCTTAAAGGACCCGGGCCTGTAGTAAGAAGGAAACAAGTGATCTTGCACGGAGTTTCAGCCCCTCTAGACAAGTGGCAATTCGCTAGCCGGCGTTTGGTGGAATAGAATGTCGGATGTATAGGATTTGACGTATTTGACATGCGTTAACGACTGTCATATACGTCAAATCCCATACATTCGTCATTCTATTCCACCAAACGCTGGCTAGCGAATTGCCACTCTTGTCTAGAGGGGCATTTCTCAATGGTGCGGCAAAGGAAAGAGTCACTAAACCGCATGGTTTATGAAGAATATTCTGCACCGTATTTCAAAAAAAGTATTGCAAAGCACGTACGTACAATAATATCAAGCTTCCTCACAGTTAATTGCCATACTAACACTGTGTCCTTTCTAAACGGTGCTAAATACCGTCTGTTGAGAAATATGAATTACATAAATTATTTTTGAACCGTCATAATACGTACGCGAGCTCGCTACCGGCTATTAAAATAAGTAATGTTCTGAAATAAGCCTATGCCTGTGTCCTAATTTGTGTTGAAGTAAGGCCTGGGAAACACCAGGCGAACAATGCCGAACGAATGCCTGACAATACTAGTGTTAACGTCACAGCAAAAGTTTCGAACTAAACTTGCAACTAACTTGATTATGCAGGTAGTTGAACTTTACTGCATCTCACGGCTCTTCTTGTTTAAAAGATAGTTTGTTGAAGACCTCTTTTAAGTATGATTAATATTTTATAATAGTGGTCATAATGGAGTCATAGCTTTCCAAAATCAATATAACAAGTCACTATTAAAACTATTAAAATCAATGTGTGACAATGACTTGCAACTACATAAATTGTCAATGAAAAAATGATTACTACGCATTTTAATAAGGCCGAGTCTTAAAGATAGATGTACAAACGGAAGTAGTGAAATCGCAAGGACATCTTGTTAAACCGGGTACACATCATCTGAATAACGACGAACGCTGTCTAACCAGCGAACGTAAATTAACCAGTGAGAACGTCACGGTTAAGGTAAACGATAGTTTTTCATTTATTTATTGCAGAAACATTGATTACACAGATTATACAATAACATTATAATGATATTTCATTCCAGCGCGTCTCATTGTAAGCAGCGTGGTTAATAAGTATTATGAAACAGCTAGTAATGAAATCAATTATGAGAATGGCCTAGTAATGTTTATTAATGTTTATTAATCTGTGTTTTACTAATAGTAAAACACAGATAATTAAACATTAAATTATAAAAGTACAAGCTAAAATATTTTATCATAGAATCTGTCCAGCTTTTCCACTTTATCCTATAAAACTACACACACCGGCAGAATTAGCGGAACACAAAAAAAGGAGAGTATGAAATAGTTAGCTTTATTTATAAACAAATAATAATTAAACATGAAACAACAGTTAAATTAACATGTTTTGACATTAATTTGTTAAGCCATACAACTTAAAGTTTAATAAAAAAAAATTAACTAAACAAAATGCATCATTCTTAGATTTTTTGCAGCATGCCCAGACGGATGGAAACCTTAATCAGGGCACGACGGGGAAACACTCGTTATTAAACATTCATTAAATTACTTTTAAACCGTCATAAAATCTAAACATTTCAACTGTTTCCCTGCCACTGCGAAATCTAAGAAAAAAATATTTTGTTTAGTTAAGTTTTCACGCTCCTTTTTTGTGTTCCGCTAATTCTGCCGGTGCGTGTATATCAATACATAAATTTAATTAAATATTCTATAACAATAATGTCAACAAATATAATAATGTCAATGTTAAATGTCAACTGTCAGTCTGCTAGCTTGACAGCGCACAGTTTTCGTTCGCCTACCTGCCGTTGGTGTGTAACCGACATTTGATTACAGATTGACTAAAAAGGTGTTACAATAATGCCGATAATGAATTACTCTTACCTTATAATGGCAACTTTTATACAATTCCTTTATAAGCAAATAATAAAGGATATAAGGAAATCAAAGTAATTGGTGTTTTTTTAAGGCCAGCGGGTGTATGTGGCCGGTGTTGCCTTGCTCAAGAGTTTAAGGCGAATGGAGAACCTTCATTTTGATATAGCTCAAACATGAAAGGTCTTTATTACTGACCTGTTTTACATAAAGATTTTTTTTTTAATGATTCTGATTTTTATTATTATTTTATTTCTGAAAATAGAACACCTTTTAATCATCTGTCTCGGGCTTACCGTCATCTTAGTGATGACTCCGGCTGCATCTGATGCTTTACCTCTGGACGCAATTTCCTACTTTCTACATGAATATTACTGCAGATGAGGTGATATTTCGGCCCCGAACTTATTCATAAGATACCCTAAAACACCTATCATGGCCTATAAAATATTATTCATCATTTTAAAAACGCTGGGGCTTAAAACTCACCACGCAAAATTTCATTGAAGTTGCACTTGGTAGTGGAAACCTTAAAGTAGGTTGAGGTCGATTATTGTATTTTAAAAAAGGAATGAGGAAGTAAAAATAATTTTGGGTATTGCAACACTCAACATCCGGCCGGATGTACGAAATTCGATTTTCTAATCTTAAAAGGATTCTTATTGATTAAACCCTTTCCTGAGGTGTAGATAATTATGATTTTTTAGGCGATAAATTAAAAGAAATTTGTATTCAAAATTATGAAAGTAGAAAAATGTGACATAAGATCATAGTTGGGGAACCGTGGGTGTTAATATACCTCTGCTTACCCCTTCGGGTATTTACAGGTGTGAGTATATGTATGAGGTGAGATTAAAAAATAAAATGTGAAAAATGATTGTTAAAAAAATAATTTCCTTCCCTACGTAACAACTCCTAGGTATAAAGTGAAAGTGCCAAGGATGAGGTCTTTGGCCTTAAAGTTTTCATGGTATAATAGCTCTTTCCTCCATATAGTTAAAGGTGAAAATCGCATACTAGAATATGGTCTATACTTCTCATTAGCGTTGATTTAGTACTGTGTATCATGGGACACTTTCTTTTTGTTATCATTTCCTTATGAATTGTTGTTTTAGGTTCTATTATTTGTGCAGTAAGGTCCAATTTTGAAGTATTTTGTAAAAGAAATGATATATTGATAGAATATCCCGGAAAAATCTAATTCCACAGTAGAAATCAAAATTCTTAATGATCGTAGGTAGAACTAGGTAGCCAGTGTTTGCTTCTGTGGCGTAGCCGTAGTAAACGCGGCCGCTACACAGGAGGCGCGGGTTCGATCCCCGCTCAGTGCAAATATTTGTATGCATGAATATAGGTATTTGCATTGGTCTGGTCGTGCCTTGGGGAGCACGTTAAGCTGTCGGCTCAAAGGTCTTGTAACCAAAACAAAAGCATTCATTAAAAAAATAATGAGCTTCAAGGATAGTTTGTATTGTAGGAAAACCAAATACGCGTCCTAATCGTCCAGCTAAATCTCGTATAATCTCGGACACACGGACACAAATTTACGAGGCTCCAATACACATGACATTGGCATCTCGCCATTAATAATTTTATAATACATTTAACTTGACATCGGCAAAATTGTGGAAATTTGCTGCAGCGGCCATTTTGAAGAAGTTGAAATTGAAGTATTGTGGAAAAATAGCTTCGAAATAACTACATATAAATAACATAGATACATAGAACATTCCCTTTTCCATGGAAATATGGGGACACCTTTGTAACACATCCGTAGGGAGCATCTCATCTCAAAGTCGGAAATAGCGCAGGGTCACCCGGAGGGCAAGGGACGTGAATCTTTTAGGAGGTTAAACACGTCGACACGGCGGTATTTCCGTATAATTGAGCAGTCCGACTGGGGAAGTACCTTCGCCCTACAGAATACCGCGGCCATAATAACCTCGTGTTGTTTTGCTGGCGGTGAGTAGGGTAGCCAGAGCTCACTGGATAGTTTTTGTGCTGTCAGTGGGAAGACCAAAGGCTATTCCTGCTTTGTCTTCTACACTGACGGCACAGAAGCTCTCTGTGTTTACAGGGTCGGCAGCACGAGTGTGACTCCCTGGTGTTGCACACGTCCGGTCATATAGGTCAAGGTAAACACTTCATCAGGTGGGTCGAGTGCTTATCTGCCACCTCAGATGTATAGGAAAAAAAAGAGAAATTCATTCGAGACCCTAGACGGCCTACGTTTTTAAGCGGTTCAAGTCTGTCATAACCAACTCCTTTGGCCAATGTGGGTACCTACCACCCACATTGGCCATCTGTAAAACTTTCCACAAAAAAGGTAAGGTAGATACTTCGGTACCGTCAAACAATCCACTTCACTTAGAGAAAAAAAAATTTGGTTGCCTGTAAAGTCGGTATACGGGCGAAAGTTTTACGTGACAACGACTTTGAGTGGTAAAATAATTTTAATGTGAATGTTCATTCGTATAGTAGGAAGAAGGATGAAATAATAGTAACAATTTAAAAATGTCTGTCTCTCTCGCTCTTAGGCGGGCTAACCATGCCCGAGTGGAAGGGACGCGTGCCTCTCACTCGCTCTCATTGTGAGCGCATAACGTGAGCGGAGCGTAACGCAGTTTCTTGAAGTGTCACCCGGCAAACCAATTTATAAGACGTTGTCACGTCAAAAAGAGAGCATAAGCAGTAAGTAGGTAGATGAAAGCCGTGATTAATGCCTCTATTACACTTGTAAGAGAATCATGTCAAACCCAATGAGTCACCAAAAGTAGAAGCCGTTACGAGCATGACGTATGAACCATATATACCTATAAACAATTGCTATATGTTCTTCTGTCGAGCCGACGGGATGACATATCATATCGATTTTAGGCGGATTATTAAAAAATCAATATTCAAAAATGATTGAAAAATCAATCACTGGTACCGATAGTTCGTAAGAATATCGGTAGATGCTCCGCTGTCGCCTCAAAGACAGATAAAAGGAAGGAGAGATTTGGGTTTGGTTAGGGCGGGGTCTGGTAGCTTAGTGGTCAAAGCACTGGCCCTGTAAGGTAAAGATCGCGGGTTCAAATCCCGCTTTTTTTTACGTGCGTAAATCCCCACGGATACCCACCCCTCCGCAGCCGGAGGGGGAGGTTATGTCGGACTCGAACCGACTAAACCGCACGCCGTCTCTGGGTCGTAGTGCTAAGTGGCCGAAGCGAGGTTGTCATGCGACATATCCCTCGCACCCCGGCTGATCCGGGGCCATCCCTCTCGCTCTGGTCCTCCTCGGGAGGGGGGACCACGCGGTCCCCGACTCAAACCCGGTGTGGGGAGGCGCGCATCGTCGTAAGATGCGCGCCGCCGCCGTGGCCTGCTTTTGCTAGGGTGACGGGCGGCTCCACGCGTCACCCTCAGGCCCGCGCTCATGGGGGGCCTATTTTAATCGATTTGAATATTTTGCATGCAAAATACTTTTAAAAAATTCATTAAAAATCCATATTATATTTTGTTTGCCCAGAATGCAGTCACTCTAAGAGCGTTCTCAGTGGCACTCAGGTCCTACTTCGGTGTAGTCGTTTGCAGGTGGGTCATAGCTTGCATCGTACACCGTGGGTCCACTCCGTCCACTGAAACCCCACCTAACGCGTTTTTCGTAACTTAGGCCGACCTGCGTCGGAAGTCTATTTAAGGATTTCCAGGTGGTACATCAAAAGTAGAAAATGGAGCTGGTACACTATATGGACTTGTAGGTACAATGTTACCCTAAAAACCTTTTAATTATGTGTTTGAAAAGAAAAGGAACTCCATCAGAGTATTATTATATTCAGGGGTAAAAAAGGTCCCGAACAAATATTTTTACTCTGTTCTTCGACAGTTTCTTGGAAAATGTCAAAGTTCAGCCAAACCCGCTTCGGAAGCGACTAGGATTAACGCTGCATGGGAGGAAGGAAACAATGTGTTTAAATCTGGGTCATTAAGTATTTAGCCTTTAATTAAGTTAGAACTGTAATTTACTGTGGATTTGCAGATGCAAAAACATAATATTTAAGAATATAAGTATAAAATCTTGTAAGATCGCTAATAATTCTAAAAATCGCTAAAAATCGCTAGGGGTTGGAAAGCAACGGCAGGAATTACTTTCAACACGTCTCGATATCAATGCACTTAACCTGCATTTCTCTGCTTCGTCTAATTTCAGCGGGACAGCTAAAATAAACACACTGAGTCATCTCTCCTCGCTTCCAACCCCTGACTACTCTCCTTTTGGCTTTAGTCAATTGTCCGTTTGTGATGTTGAGAAGAGTATTCGATCTATATCATCGAATGCAGTTGGCTCCGATTCTATCAGTCGCAAGATGGTGCTTCCCATCCTCGGCGACATTCTACCCATTATTACTCACATAATGAATCACTCCATCACCATAGGTAGATTTCCTTCAACGTGGAAAGATGCTCAAATCATCCCGTTACCCAAAAATCCTAAACCTTCATCATTTAACGATTACCGCCCTATCTCCATCCTACCTTTTTTATCTAAAGTCCTCGAACGCCTCATCCAAAACCAACTTAGTGCATTCATTCGTGAACACAGTCTACTGAACCCGATTCAATCCGGGTTCCGTCCGGGGCATAGCACCACAACCTCACTTGTCAACATTACTGACGACATAAGGCTCGGTATGGAGAATGGAAATCTCACAATACTCTGTCTACTTGACTTTAGCAACGCTTTCAACACTGTGGATTTCGACGTTCTCCTAGCCATTTTAAGCTCTCTCAACATATCTCCATCGGCTATTGACTTTTTTCGTAGTTACCTGTCTGGTCGCCGGCAGAGGGTCCGACTGGATGATAACTATTCATCATGGTCTGACACCGCTGCGGGTGTACCGCAGGGTGGCGTTTTATCTCCCTTGCTCTTTTCATTATTTATTAACACTATTTCAAATCAACTTCTCTCTTCCTACCACCTTTATGCAGATGATTTACAAATCTACTGCCAGACAGATTTGGACTCACTGTCTCAAGGTATTGCCACTATTAACGCCGATCTGGCCTATCTTAGTACTTAGACTGCTATGTATGGCCTCAAGATTAATCCCAGTAAGACTCAGGTGACCGTAATTGGCAGCTCAAGACTTCTACCAAAAGTTGACTGGTCGGCACTACCCAAAATTCACTTTGAAGGTACTATCATCCCCATTAGCGACACAGTCAAGAACTTGGGCATATATCTTGACAAAACCATGTCATGGTCAACTCAGGTACAAAACATCAGCCGCAAAATATTCGCCACCGGTAGTTCTCTGAGGAGATTACGTAATTTCTTGCCAACCGAAACTAAAATTGCGCTAGCACAATCCATACTCCTCCCTATTCTGGACTATGCCGATGTCAGCTACCTAGATCTTAATGAGGACCAACTTGATAAACTTGAGCGACTCCAAAACTTCTGTATACGATTCATTTTTGGCTTGCGCAAATATGATCATGTATCCGAATTTCGTAAAAAACTCAAGTGGTTACCAATCCGCCTTCGCCGGAATACTCACATACTCGCTCTCCTTTTTAATATTTTGTTTAACCCGGCTACTCCTGTCTATCTAAAAAAGCGTTTTCAATTTTTGCGAGACAAGAACAGTAGACACTTGAGATCCACGGAAAATCTAACCCTGGCAATAGCGACGCATTCTACAAGCTTCTATGACAAATCCTTCACAATACAAGCTGCACGACTGTGGAACGCGTTGCCTGTAAATATAAGACGAGCACAGTCGCTTTCTACATTTCAGAGACTGGTAAAAGAGCACTACTTAATGTTATGACCGCTTTTTTGCAATTATGCTATGTATATTTGCACGCAGTATGTACTTGTATGTTGTACATGGATATGTATATATGTAGGTATTGTATATAATTATATATATAGATATGTATGTTTCATTTTAATGTAAGTATGTAGGCATGTATGTGTATGTATGTATGTGTGTGTGTATGTATATGTGTATGTATATAGATATGTGTGTGTATATGTATATATATGTGTATGTAGGTATTTATTTAATGAATTTAGTACATTTTCCTTCACTTCTGTTATTTACATCAGAATATTAAGTGCTAATAACTTAGTGTACACCACAAGCTACCTATTCTTGCAATTCAGTCCATATACTGGTTGTCTGGAAGAGATCGCAGACCGCGATAAGGCCGCCCATTGTACAATATGTTGTCATCTACGTATCCTCTGTATATATTCTATGTTTGGTGTGCAATAAAGAGTATTTATCTTATCTTATCTTAAAAAAAAATGTATTAAAAATTATAATAATTAATTATGAATCATAATTCGAACATTATTTCTCTTCATGGTTTGAAATATTCAAAATATGTAAGTAGTTCGTAATATTTATTAATCAGGAAGTTCCAAATTTGAATAAATAACTCGATTAAAGATAATAAATAGATTATTAATGAATGAAATAGAGATTTGTGTGTGATCGCGCGTGCGCTTTCCATCCGCCATTAAAGAAACTTGTACTGTTATCCGATGTTGGCAGTATTGGCAGATAAATACGACCTACCTTGCCCGTGTTATACCTCCCGCCATATCTTAGACCCGAAAATGTGCTCTAACACGCAGTACGCCTTTTTGTGGACTTTTGCTGATAGCATGTGGTGCTACAGGCTACGGTGAAGGAGCCAAATCACATCAAATCCACCGAGCATGATTATATTAATGAATGAATGAATGAATTTATTTCTAAGAATATGGTACATCGAGATCTTAATGTTATTACAGTGGTCATACATATTCTACCATGATAGGTGTAGAAATATTAAGTTTTACAATAATAATAATGTCAAATAATAATATAGCTTATGTCACCACATGTAATTAATTAATTATTTCATTGTTCATTTATTAGTTTTACATCAGTCAATATAATATCTTTAGCATTGAATTTGCTATCTATAAATTCCCTCACCGAATAAAAACATTTTTCTAATAAAAAATTAAATATTATGTTGAATTTAAAACACAATCCACGCGCGCCAGGGCCTCGTTTCTCCCGCGTTTAGGTCGTTTAGATCTAAGCAATTTAACCTGATGTATTACACACCGGTAACTTCATTAGAGTGTGACTTAAGCTGTTGCCAAATTATACACTTTGTCAGCAGAATAGTAAATTTACCGCCACAATATTTTGTTTTATTATAAATGTAGTCTCTACGTGGCTATATATCATCACGTTAATTCTCAAGGGAACGGAGCAGTGATCATAAATGTCAACAAATTCTGGCAGATATTCAGAAAATTAATAGTTTGCATGCATATAATAATTATGGCTTAACTTAAAATAATATAGATAGATAGATGTAATATAGAGGCCGGCTGATTATAGTGGGTAGGTAGGTAGCTATAAGTATACTTGAGAATTATGGCATTGTCATAAAAAGATTTCAAGTGCATTATTGATCTTATGGCATAAAGTCCGAACTTCAAGTTCGAATTTATAGACTCGTCACCAGATTTAGACAACCAGTCTTCAGACTCTTGAGGTTCTGTCCGTTACGTCATAACAAATATGATATATTAGTGACATGAGTCATTAATCTACACTATTATTATAAAGAGGAAAGATTTGTATTTTTGTGCGTATATTTGTAATGAATAAACTTAAAAACTACTGTGCCGATTTCAAAAATTCTTTCACCATTGGAAACCTACATTCACCCTAAGCAAAATAGGCTTTATTAGATTTCCGCGGGAACGTTTTTACCACCCGTGCGAAGCCGGGGCGGATCGCTATTTCAATATACAACAAGACTCAAATTAGTAAGACACTTCTTAAATATTCCTAAAATAAATATATAAAATTATGATGGACACACAGCCGTTCAGCATACTAGGTGAATAGCTCTGGCTAATTCACTCTAAATGACCAGGCAAATTAGTCAGGCGATGTCACCATAGCACTCGGAAGATAAGGCACACCTATTTATCGAGTGCTATGGTGACTTAATAGCACTAAAGCATGGTGCTATTTTTACCCCACTGCCAAAAAGGGTTATGTTTTTGGCGCCTATCTTGTATGTTTGTACATTTGTATGTTTGTTATATTCTTTATTACCTCATATCTTCTGAACCATTGATTGATATCTTGAAAGGTATTCTTCTGCCAATGGTTCTTGGGTAATTAAAATGTGAACAAAAGCTATATGTTAGATTTAAGAAGCCAAAATGTACGTTGTAAAAAAAACTCTAAATTCAATTTGATAAGTACCTAAGTTCATTTTCACAACCTACTCGATAGTTTATCAAAATGAAGGAAATTATATCATTATGTCATAACTTAAAGGATGAAATGAAACTTATTATTAAAAATAAAAATACGACTGATGTTGAAAAGATCGAAACAAGTTTGATAGCAGGCGTTAGCCAATGGTAAATCATAAACCGAATAATGTTTCGACCTTTTCAACATCGGTCGGGTTTTTATTTTTAATAAAAGTTTAATTGCATCAGCGACTTATTACATTAGTGACGCTTTAATATTACTCATACCACTTAACAACGATTAAAATATAAATATCAATTGAAATAATCATTACTCTAGAAGATAAAAAAGTTACAGCAAGTTTTGTGTAATACATACATCAAGGTAGGCGGTAGGACACAACGGGACTGGGGAACTACCTCCGCCCTACAGAATACCGTGGCCATAATAACCTCGTGTTGTGTTCTCGGCGATGATTAAGGCAGCCAGAGCTCACTGGAGAGTTTTTGTGCTGTCAGTGGGAAGACCTAAGGCTTGTCCTGCTTCATCTTCTACACTGACGGCACAGAAACTGATTGCACACGTCTATAGGCCACGGTAACCACTTTCCATCAGGTGGGCCGTGTGCCTGTCGTCCACCAAAGGGGTAAAAAAAAATCAAATCGCTGTCTTGTAAAGTAGTAATTTACAGACGAAGCTATATTCGATAGGTAAACCTCTCTATTAACCTATCTCTAGTAGCTAATCAATCAATCCCAATTCCAATTTAGGCGTCGGTAGCTTAGTGGTTAACGGGTCGGCCTTACGATCGAGAGGTCCCGGGTTCGAATCCTGGCCATTACACTACCGACGTGAACCCACTCCTAGCACAAGCAATATAGCTTAGTAGGAGGGGTTAGAGAGAATATTAGTAATTTCGAAAATTTCGATTGCTAATTTTCTTTAAAAAAAAAAGCAGTTAGCCTATGCCATTGAATAATTGATGATTGAAAGACCGGTCGATTATTGCATCAAACAAACTGAAGATGTCGTAACCCCCAACGTCATAATTCTACGTAAGCATGTGTACGAAAAAGCAATTTCGATGAATGGCAACAGAGTAACGATGATGCGAATCATACTATTATCGAGTGAAAGTTAATACTGGCAACTTTAATTGCTCTTACACTGTTTGGGAATGGAGTAACCACGTGGTTATGTCAGTTGTTTTCGGTACACTTTTGATTGTTTCTGTTGCGCAATTCGGGCAATGTTGGTGAGTGCGATTGCTACTGACTATAAAGTTGTGAGTTCGATTACCGGGGCGGGCAATTTCTTTTATTTAATTAGATTAGTAGCTAAATAGAAAAATTCGTCAAATTACCAGGGAAGAGATTCATAGAATAGTATTTACAAGTGTAAATGTATGCATGTTGTAAAAGGTCAAAAGGTATGGTGTAGTCCACTTACAGCACCCAGCCGAATAGTACCTGAGTGAACAGTACCTGGCCTTGTCCGTCCATTCTATCAAAAATTTTTGACAGGTGCTATTTGTGGATACAAATTTATTTTTACAACGTTGTCCACGAAGTGCACCTGCGAGTCAGCGGGCTAGTGCTGGGACGTATACGGTGCATGCTGACCCCTGGCACGTGTTGTAGTGACCCTGATCTAGAATATAACTGATATATTCCCTGTCATTTAAGTGATTTCCACTAGCCTTATTATTATCACTAGCAATTTAATTCATTAATAGATGATAGATGCCTTTGCTAAAAAGCTCCATAATTTTTACCCATGGAAGTTAACAATATTTACATTTATATTTAAAATATTTATACACACCTCTTAATAACATTTAAAAAAATTAATAACCTGAACATACATGCAGACATACATATAATCACACCTTAATTCCCGGAGGGTTAGGCAGAGGGGAATTAACACACACATTTCACCAATCTGTACTCAATACTCAATACATTTATTGCATTTCATATTGTGATACAGTTGTTAGATTTAAATATTACATTACAATTATGGTCTATATATATTCGGTCCCATGTAATAGGGGGTGAGCCTATTGCCGTATTCCGGGCACTATTGTTGACTCGAGCCATGCATCTGAGGCTGAGTCTGGGCTGTACATATCTGTCTGATGTTAAAGTTAATCCGCCCTATCCCTCAGTCGCATTGTACGACACCACATGAGAAGAGAAGGGGTGACCAAGTTCTACTCTGCCAGGAACCACGCAGCAGACCTAAATTCCTTAAGTTTAATCAACTATAAACTTCTTCTTTTCTAAATTCTAACCGACTTTAAGAAAAGGAGGACACTACAGAATAAATAAACTCTTAATCATTGTAATAAGTGCACAATGAACTGGTTGTTTATCCATCTCACATATACCGCACAGCTGACGGGTCGGGTGTCGCGGACGCAGAGAAAGTGCGTCCCAGTAGAGTCGGATTGCGCAAACGCACATTATGACATTGCCGCTGCGCCGTCGCAAGCCACGCGCGCTCGCGGGTCAAGTTCACGCCTTGTTATGTCGTTACGTTACACATACCGAGATGTTATAAAGCTGTTATAAAGTTGGAGGAAGCTTAATGGTTAAGTAGTCGGCTTTATGAATGAGAGGATCAAAGTTCGTGTGCCTAATGCATTAGCTACGTAAATTGACTCCTAACATAGTAATTTAGTAGCTAGATGGGTTAATGGACGAGAATATTAGTGATTTCTAATACTGATTTAGAAAAAAATCGACGAAAATCAAGAAATTCTTATTATGATATAAAGTTTTGTTAGGTTCTATATGAATATAAATATGTGTTGTGGTCTCAAAACGCGAAATCTAAACTATAGACTGGCAACATTATATTATTGTATTACCTGGTACTCACGGTCAACTAGCAAGTAATAAAATCATATTTTGAAAATTTCATAAAAGTGGCATCAGTGGGCATTATAAGTCACTGAGTCAGCCTGTGACCACGGCCGGTGTAACCTGCCAATCATATTCTGTCCTCCGTGAACCTGCCCCTCTAGACAAGTGTGGCAATTCGCTAGCAGGCGTTTGATGGAATAGAATGACGAATGTACAGGATTTGACGTATTTGACATGCATTAACGACTGTCATTGACGTCAAATCCCATACATTCGTCATTTTATTCCACCAAACGCCGGCTAGCGAATTGCCACTTGTATAGAGAGGCTGGTCGAAACGTCAGGCAATTAAAGGTCTGTAAGTAGGACCTATACCCATGATCGCGTTAATTCCCGTTGTCTTAATTTTAAATACCATAAAATCGTTCTAAAAAAGATGTCTAGACAAGTTTATTATGGGAATAAATATTATATTAGGTACATAAAAACTCCAAAATATTACATTTATTAAAGGACAGTTGCTAACCTAGATTTGAGCAAACAAGGAAAATCTCCCATAGTTTAAAATAATCTAACAGATAGGGACTAATCTCATATACCTTATGCTGATTATTCATTCAAATTATTTAGAAAATCGAATATTGTTCTTGATTGCAATAGAAATGGTTTTAATGGATTATATACCTCGTGTTACTTGGGTATTTTTATTTCATCTATCTAATTAAGTTACCCGTTTGCTATAAACTAGTGATAAACACGCTACCTTGTATAGGTACTTATGTTTTGGTAAAAAAAGGTTTCGCAACACTCCTAGGGTGAGAAATGATAGCTAAAGAAATGACCAATATCACAGACCATAATTTATTACCCATTTATTCATAAATAACTAAAAACAGCATTGTTGTTATAATAATATAGGTACCTACTTTCTTTCCTTAATAGGGCAAGTTCATGGCTCATACATGCACTATCATTGCAACTAAAGTATATCATAATCATTATAATAAGCGCTTATAATTCTGTTAGATGAGTGAATATGAAGAGTATGGACATATCAGACAAGCGCTTTACGAAAGACACGCGTAACGCGTGCAGCGACTATATATAATGTGATCTTTTCTTACACTGGCCCTTTGACACTTGCACACAATATGCAGACATATTTGCTTTTACATGCTTTGTTGCGCCTTGCGTGAGTTGTAAGTAAATATATGGCATTTGCAATACTACACAGTGTTACACGTTCAGTTTACAGACCGCATACGAGTGTACTGCAATGCTTGTATAGTTAACTCTAGAAATGAATTTAGGTGGTAATACAATAATATAATTAAAAAAATCCTCTAATTTCCCAAAAACTCTTGAACTCATAACATTGCAGTACTTTGCGCACCCATATCGTACATGTTCTACACCGCGTATTTCTCGTAACTTGTACCACTGGTGCGTCATCGTGGTCCCGCTAACAAGTGCGCCGCGTCGCACGCGCAGCTTAAGGCGAACAGTGAAACTTATTAGCACCTGTTATGAACTCCTGCGCAGTTATCATGTTTATTGTTCACTTTTACTGCTGCGCTATGACTTATTACAGCTTTATTATATTATAAAAGGTTATTTACAAGTTGTTGTGCAATATTTTGTGCTGCAATATTGATTCAATGCTTTTTATGTTAAAAGTTCATTCGATTTTATTGTATAGTGTATGTATTTATTTAGTAGATATTAATATTCAGGTGGCACGACAAGCCACGTATTCCCGCCGCGTGGGCCATGTGGTGGGAAACGACTGGCGTCATATGCGATTATAAAATGCCAGAGAGATTGAACGGTGAAGGTCTATAAGAAGATGATTAGGCCTATCCTTTTACACGACTGTGAAGCGTGGCCGCCGTTGGAGCGACACAAGCAGGAGCTGCGTGTCATGGAGATGAAGATGCTGCGGTGGATGTGCGGAGTCACGCGTAAAGATAGCGTGAGGAACCCTCGCACACGCGACAGCCTTCATGTTCGTGACATCGCAGATAAAATGCAAGAGAGTCGGCTTCGCTGGTGCGGCCACGTCTTGCGGCAACAGCCGGGCTACGTGGATAACAAATGACCGCCGGGTGCCGGTAGAAGGGGTAGGCCCAATAAGTCCTGGCTTGACGTCGTGGATGGTGACATGCGCGCGAATGGTCTCACTACCATGGACGCCCAAGATCGTGCGAAGTGGAAGAGGAAGAGCCGGAAGACGGACCCAGAGCCCCGAGGGCATCTTGGCCTCGGATGCAATCACGATAACGTCTAAATGTAGTTAATCAAAATTCAAGTGGATTTGGTAATAATGACGCTTTCAGAATCATCAGTAGGCATTAATAAAATTGAACTAATACCGTATTTAAAGTATTTTTATAAATTTAAATCGGTCAAATAGGCTCGCCACCTATTACATTGGGACCTAAACATAAACTGGCGAAATGTGGGTGTTAGCACTTCTGCCTACCCCTTCGGGGATGCAGGCGTGAGTTTATGTTATGCAAAGCCCCCAGGATCGTAAAAAACCTTGCCCATTCTCTCTCTTCTTTAGCAGCAATCCGACTGCACTCTAAGCCTCAGTATAGTTTAGAACCCGGGATCCGCTCTCATACTTTTATGGCAGCAAATGCAGTCTAATCCGAAACTCCGAACACCCAGAAATTGAATGAATTCGACGTCATAGATTTGTTTACACACTAACTTATTTATGTAAGTAAAACAGTAACCTTAAATACTTAAACAACATTGGTCATTGAATGAAATTTTGAAGCATTTACTATGCTAACTTTTCAAATCGATTAAGATAGGAAAAAGTGAATCGCTCAGGTGGGACTCGAACCCACGATCTTTCCCTTACAGGGGGAATGCTCTGACAGTCGCCCTAAGACGGTAGTATAGGAGAATTTGGATAGCTTTTGGTGTGGCTCGGTGGCTCAGTGGTCAGAGCATTCCCCCTGTAAGGGAAAGATCGTGGGTTCGAGTCCCACCTGAGCGATTCACTTTTTCCCATCTTAATCGAACATTAACAATAATACCCACACATAAATATTAATAGAATAAAAGGATTGCGTGACATGTTGTGTGTGTACTTTCAAAAAATTGCGAACACAAACTTTCACATTTAAAAATCAAAATAATTTAACAACCTACATTTCTCTTTTAACAAAACGAAAGATAACACAGTGTTAGATAATTTAGATATGGTAATGTTTTCTTAAAACACGGAGGCCTGCAATCTGATAACGATATTGCAAAGGTATTCGGAAAGTGTTAGTGTAAGCCCACCGACCGACAACACGGGGCGTTGTGTAAGCCATTTGAGTATAATATATATAAAAAAAATAAAAAAATAAAAACATTTATTTCAGGTATCACAAAACCCATATATGTATCTAGTCATTTTGTCAATAAGCAAATACCTTATTTCAATTTAGATACAATCACACTTTTCACAATTCAAATTTAATAATTTATTAAATGATAATTAATGCATTATCTTAATTGAACTTACAGATTAGATTATATTGTTTCCAAATATTATTAATTAATTAATTTAAATTTGTGATAGTAAAAATAGGATAACTCAATTTCAATAAATAATGTCACAGCTATGGTCGCCGCCAGCTAGCATAATTAACCGTTCAATTAACTGCCTAGGCGGGTAACTAAACGACACCGTTCAATTAGCGGCCAGAATGATGTTCAGCCAGTTGATTAAACGGCTAGACAAAGATGCAGGCATCGATGACGTTTAATTATTTTCCTATCCATTTAATCAAACAGCTAAGAAAATGACTTATTTTTGCCTGATTATAAAAAAATAATATATAATTATTATTTATATAATTTTCTGTGAATACACCTCTATTTACTTCCTCGGGGATTTACAGACGTAAATATATGTATGTATGTATGTAAAGTTTTATCTTATTTTGAGATGGTGTCCCCCATCTAACGAATGAAAGTTTATGAAATGTTTTAATAAACGTTACGGCTGAATATCATTCAGGCCATTAATTGAGGCCTTTAAGGTAAGGGACGTGCTATTCTTGAAACCAGTAAGATTACATAAATCTTTCTCATATGGCTTTAAAAATCTAAGAAACTTTGTCATAGAGACCGTAGAGATCGAAAAAGGCGACAAAAAGTTACAGATGAATCAGTAAAAAAAAATTTAGTTTTTTAGCTCTCCTGAAAAATCGTTTTTTGTCCCTTACCTTAATTCATACTTCTAGTGTCGATATATTTATGCTTTGCCGTACCGTTACAATAAAACTGCCAAGTTATTACTTACTCAGCTTGCATTTGCACGAAGTTTATATATATAATTTATTAGGTCCGGCAGGTGGCGTTGCAATCGTAGTTTGCTCAATAGGACTTACAAAATTTGCCCGTGTAATGGTTTCATGGTGGGCAAATTTTGTGTCGTATTTATTTCTACTACTTACTAGTGTTTTCTTCTTTTTATCGTGCTTATAATCCCCACGGGTAGGAGGAGGTCATGTCGGACTCGAACCGACTAAACCGCACTCCTTCTGTGGGTCGCAGTGCGAAGCCGAAGGTGAGGTAGCTATAGAGCATCCCAGGGTCATCTCTCTCGATCTGGCCCTCTTCGGGTGGAGGGACCACACCAAACTACTTACTAGTGTAGTATAGTGAGGATCACCCGTCAAATCAAATCAATCGTTTATTTGCTTCGAATATGGTTACAGAGATATCCTAGAACTAGTAGGTACAGCATATTCTGCTCCATAGAGCGTGCAAATATTAAGTTAATAAATCATTAAATAGTGTCAATTTTATTCATTCCATGCAAGTCAATGTTATGATCGTTAATAATAATGTCTGTAAAATATATTTGTAATGTCATAAATCTAATAGGTATTTATTATTTTCGGTATTTTGTCATCTAGATATTCTCTTACGCTGTAATACATTTTGCTCATTAAGAATTCGAATAATTGTTTTTTGAATGTTCTTAAGGGTAATTAATACCTGTAGTGACTGTGGCAGGTGATTATATATTAAAATTGCCATACAATGTGCATTGCTCTTAAATAATTGTAATATTATAGAGGGGAGTTTAAATTTGAGTTTATGTCTGGATGTAGGCTTAAATTTTTCAAATATGTCTGATTCTTTTTTTACAAAGATACTTATTTATAGTATATACAGACAGGGCAATGGTAGAATCTTATATTTAGCAAAAAGTGATTTGTAACTGTCCCTGAACTCAGTCCCACTTATTGCTCGCATGCATTTTTTTTGTGCCTTAAATCACACACCCATCTTGATCACATTTCCATACGAGTGTCTATGTAAGACCACCGAGACCAAACGGCTTAACGTGTTCTCTGAAGGCCAATCGAAATTCCTCTCAGCCTCTGTGGCATAGTTATAGAACGGTCGACTGCTACGCGGGGGTGCGGACTCGATTCCCTCTCGGTGCAAATATTTGTATGCATGAATATGTGCCTGCTTTGTCTTCTACGCTGACGGCACAGAGACTCTCTGTGTTTACACTTTTACAGGGTCGGCAGTACGAGTGTGGCTCCCCTTGTGTTGCATACGTCCATAGGGCACGATAATCACTTTACATCTTGGGGGCTGTGTGCCTGTCTACCATCGCAGTGGTATAAAAACAATGTTTATTTGTATTGGTCTGGGAGTTCCTATGTATAATGTATGTATAACCAATAAGAAAGTAATATAAGTAAGAAAGTATCAAGTACTTTTGAATTGATATTTATGTTTTATGACAGTATATTGACATTACAATCACGATTACAATAACCTAAAGGTTAAATAATTATGTATGATTTTGCAATAGTATAATTTGACATTTGTAATTAATTTTGTAACGTTCTAATTTGGCATTTGTATATTTGCATGCCGATAGATCGACGAGACACACCGCACTTTAAGAAACCAACATTATGTAACATCCTTCACACTGTGTTTCATGCAAATAAAGACTTCTATTCTATTCTATTCTATTCTATTCTATTCTATTCTATTCTATTCTATTCTATTCTATTCTATTCTATTCTATTCTATAGGTTTATCCGTATTCTAGATTCTATAACACAAGATAGTTATGCTATGCTTACTATGGGTCTAGATGGCGTTGTGTAGAATCCTGTAAAGCATTGAGCGGGAATCGAACTCCCGCACTGAATGCACTACCGCCACACCGGAAAGACACCGTACCCTACACTCAGTTTATCACCACTAGGTGTTAGAACTTAACCATAATGACCGCGTATGTATGTCAGTCAGTCTGTCAGTATGTTCGTCTATTCAACTGACCGACAACAAACATCAATTTGTAAGACGCATTGCGTCACACGACACAACAAACGCATTAAAATCGGAACGCATTCTTCGTCGTCTATTATTGTTGACACACCTGTTTGTAAGTCCGTCTGCTGTGTAGAGCGAGCGTTTTATACAAATACATAGAGCAACACTTGGCAGGAATTATACAGAAAAGGCAAAATTGTCACATTTCTGCTCCGAGATCGCGTCGATATGTACAATTTTTCTTTCATGTTGGCATAAAGATCTTATAGTTATTGCATATTCTCCATAATTCACTCTTAGGTGGGACTCATTTAACGCAGGGTAAGGCCTTATGTGTACCAGAATTGGTACAAAGGGAGTAAGTAGAGGAGGGAGTACCTGGTGTCTACTGCTGAACACTGCTCTTCACTCCTTAGGAACTGGCTGTCCTGCCAATCCTCTCAATTGCAGCGATAGTTCCGAATGTAAACTTGGGACGTGCCTTTTATAATGATGATGAATGATGATTTTAGTCATTGGTAAGTAATGATGATAGATTACCAACATTCTATGGACGCAATATGCAGTTTATGTCCATCTCAGCTTAAATAGTGCTTATTGCACAAGCGAGCTTAGAATAAGCAGCAACGCTATTAAATGGTAGTCTTCCGAGAAATGTTACAACGTGATTATGACACGATCGGACTCTTTGTTGATGGTCTGTGCTTACCACAGACTGAGAATATGCTAGATCCGCAATCTGTCCTTGACAGTGTGTCACCAATCATAGACATCGATTCAGCTAATTGTCAACCAATATCAAAAAATAATTGAACCAGTTAATTATTTGAAATCCACTGTCTACTCACGTTAACACTCCGTGTAAAACTCATTGTCTTGGAGAATAATGCACTAGGTGCAATGAACTACACACACCGGCAGAAATAGCGGAACACAAAAAAATAGAGAGTGTAAAATAGATAGCTTTACTTTTAAAGAAATAATAATTAAACATGAAACAACAGTTAAATTAACATGTTTTGACATTAATTTGCAACACCATACTTAAAGTTTAATAAAAAAAAAACTTAACTAAACAAAATGCATTTTTCTTAGATTTCGTAGTGACAGGGTAATAATTGAAATTTTTAGATTTTATGACGGTTAAAAATAATTTAATGAAAGTTTAATAACGAGTGTTTCCCCATCGTGCCCTGATTAAGGTTTCCATCTGGGCAAGCTGCGAAAAATCTAAAAAATGCATTTGGTTTGGTTAAGTTTTTTTTTATTATTAAACTTTAAGTATGGTGTTGCAAATTAATGTCAAAACATATTAAAATTAATTTAACTGTTGTTTCATGTTTAATTATTATTTGTTTAAAAATAAAGCTAACTATTTTATACTCTCCTTTTTTGTGTTCCGCTAATTCTGCTGGTGTGTGTATAAAAGTCATAATAGTGCACAAGCATTTTCCACATCACCGGTCGATAGTCGACATAACAATCCTGAATTATGCCGACTCTTCTTTTCAGCCAAGCGCTAATCCGCTCTCTTATTCAGCCTTTCGATTTTTGGTTTATTTGACTTTTATGGCTCAGAATATGCCTCCGAAGATTTTGGTGAGGGTAACATTCTACCCCAAATTATCACTCAATACATTACATTATTATATGTTGGACGCCCCCTGGCCAAATGGACTGAATACTTGACAATGGTGGCTGGGACAGACTGGATACGGAAGGTGGATAGATCGGAAGCAATGGCGCACCTTGGGAAAGGCCTATGTCCAACAGTGGACTGATTACTTACTTACTTACTTCCAGCGGGGGACGCCGTAGACCGGACGGGTGATCTGCCCTTTTATGGGGGCCATTTCACCCATTTCCCCTGTTCCTCCTATTCAGAGGTTAAGGAGTGTCCGGCAATCACGGCGTTCCGTCGAACCTACCTGTCTCTTTGCAGAATCTTACGATCTGTTCCACCTTCAGATCCTCGACTGATAGGCAATGACTGATTGGTTGACTGACATTATGGTATGAACATTATGCTTGACGTGAGGCCATCATTCAATTAAGGTGGATTTAGACCAAAAGAACATTCAGCTAGAGCTAGAGAAAGAGCATTCTAAGAGCATGCTTTCTTAATATTTTAGCGTTAAAGAAACCTTGTTTTCAAAGAAAGAACAACGAATGTATGTTTTATCACTGTTTACACTAAAATAATTTGACCGAGACCGAATGGAACGGGCATTCGCTCGTATGGTATAAATCTACGTTTAGTTAGATAGTGGCCTAAAAATGTCACGCTCGGTCGGCAAAAACGTCAGCCAATCTCATTGCAAATGGTATCTAGCCTAATCTACATCTGTGTGAACATAACCATTGCACCAGATGCCGCCTAAGGAACTAAGTGAGGAAATACGTAGCCATCAGTTGCAACAGATCGCAGAGGTCAGGGGACCAACGTGATGGTACGCATCGCAAGCAAGAAACGGTGCAACTGCATGCAATGTTGGGAAACACCACACTTATATACAGATTAGGAGAGATGCATCGTGTGATATGATGAAGAATTTCGTTTGGTCTATATTTTGGTTGCGTTTGAAACTTTCGTAACTGATGTCAAACAAAATGGAGGGTGGATCTCAGTTATCCGTATAGGTACTTTAGTATTCGTTACGCTGTGGTATTATATTATCTGTCCTATAGGTACACTTGTATACTGTGACTGTTTGTAAATAAGCTGTACTAAAATACATACATACACAAAATCACGCCTTTGTCCCCGGAGGGTTAGGCAGAGAATCATTAACACCCACATTTTTTCACCAATCTGTATTCGGTCCCACGTTATAGGAGGTGAGCCTATTGTCGTATTCCGGGCACTATTATTGACCCGAGCCATGCATCTGAGGCTGAGTCTGGGCTGTGTATATCTGTCTGATATTAACGTTAATCAGCCGTATCCCTTAGTCGCCATGTACGGCACCACAAGGGAAGAGAAGGGGTGGCCCAAAGCTTTATTGTACACCAAAATACACAAAAAATAAAATTAAAATAAAATGAATGGAAATTTTTCTGCATAATAATGTACAATGGGCGGCCTTATTGTAAGCAACAATCTCTTCCAGGCAACCTTTGGATGGACAGGAGTGTATAGAAATGAAATGTGGGTTTGGTGTTAGAATTCAATTACTGAAATGAAATAATAGAAACCTTTATGCTGTGTACAACATCTTATCAAAGCTTCATCGTAATACGATAAGTATATAATATGATAAGTAAAAGAAAGGTATCATTAACGTCTCCCATGCGTTATTTTCGGTTGCAACCATAGGCTTCACTTTGGAACCTGGATTCTTCTTTCCTTCTTTTCTCCTTCACTTCACAAGGTCATCGGCTATCCTCTCGGTGATGTCACTGACACGCATGAAATCTTTAACGACATCAAGCCAACATTTCTTAGGTGTTCTTCTACCAGGGTCTGGCGAAAACGACATTGCCTGATGATTGTTACCCACATATTATATGGTCGCACCAACTAAGGCTACTCCTCTGCAGCTAGTAGAATAGTATAGAATAAAGTTGAAAACCGTATTCGACATCAAGGTTGCTGCGGATGTGAGAATTCCTTATATGATTCTTCTTCATCCTAGCGTTAATTCCAGTCGCATCCGAAGCTATCAACTTGGAGTCTGAAGTCCGCTTTTACCAGTCCAATTGCGGATTTTGTAAACTTTGACATTTTCCGTGAAGCGACTGCCATCTGACTTCCACAACCCAAAGGCGATATCGAAGCATTGCAGATAGACTAACTGGTCTATCTGAAATGCTTCGATATCGCCATTCGCGAAGAACTGTTGGAATTTTGAGGGCTCCAAGTACTCACTGAGCTCTCCGCGCTCTCCGAGGCACGACCAGACCAATGCTAATACCCCCTTCATGCATACAAATATTTGCACTGAGTGGAGATCGAACACGCACTTCCTACGCAGCGGCCGCGTTCACTACCGCTACGCTATCCACGGAGAATTCCTTACATGATTCCTCTGCGTAATTTCTTACGTCCACCGCAATATATTTATCTCTGTGCGTTCACAATGGTTCGCTTGTTTTCAGTCGGTAGGCAAACAAAACCAAACTTGTCTTAAAATCGATTAAGATAGGAAAAAAGTGAATGCCTAGGTGGGACTCGAACCCACGATCTTTCCCTTACAGGGGGAATGCTCTGACCACTGAGCCACCGGGCCACACCTGAAGCTATCCAAATTCTCCTGTACTACCGTCTTAGGGCGACGGTGGGAGGCATCTACCAACATTCATACGAAATATCGGAAACAATGAATGATGTTGCAATCATTTTTAAACATTGTTTTTTGATGACTCCGTCCAAATAATTGATGAAATTTTGAAGCATTTACTATGCTAGTTTACTAGTATACTAATATACTAGTTTTTGTGCCGTTTTTCCACGAGTTGTTTTCTCTTTTGTTTAAACCGGTGCCGCGGTGTTGTATTATCAAGTTTTATGTAAATATGATACTAGTTTTGTCTAAAACGAGTTGTGTACGAGAGTATCATACTGATTCTCGTGTTGCACAAACGAATTCTGTAAACACAAGCATTAAGTAGGTATATCTTTGTATGTAATGAGGGCACTCATCAGCAGTTCAGCAGCTCCTGTGTGACTCCCCTGATCTTGCACGGTGCACGGTAACTTTCCATCAGGTGAGCCGTGTGCTTATCTGCCACCTAAGTGGTATAAAAAGCAAATGTAAGATGTGGACAAAAACTAAATTAATAACTTATGTTACTAAACACAAACGCCATTCGTCTTATTAGCGCACAATGGCGTTGAATGGAAATGAACTTTTGTAAGTTCGTCGACTCGCTACCTTGACATAGATCTCGATTCTATTCGATTGTACTCGCCTAGGTACAAACACTGACCGGTCAGCGACAGGGTGCGGCAGACCGTTGCACTGTACAGTCGACAAAGAATATACAGTCTCTCTGCAGCAGAAGGAAGATACCCAAAATCCCGGAATAGCAAAATCCCAGATTAACAGAAGGCCAGCTTTTACACTTTCATATAGGTACAGTTGTATGTATAAAGCTGCAAATGTATCTCCTTTGTCGACTGTTGTCTGATCCGGCAAACCTGGTACTACCATTTATTTGCCTTGTTTGCGGCCTCACCCACGTTCAATATACAGTCCGTTCCCTCTGCATCTTCTGTTTTGTTTTCCTTTTTCTTTTATACAAACCTTGTCTTGATAATAACGCAGACTGTAAAAAATAATTATTATCCAATGGTCTTTTGGAAGTTTTATGAGCGCTGCATACATTTGGGGGGTTTTTCATCTTAATATATATAGATAGATTGACCTATGAGCTGAAAAAGGTGGCTGGCACGGACTGGATGCGGAAGGCGGAGGATCGTACGAAATGGCGCACTTTGGGAGAGGCCTATGTCCATCAGTGGACTGCAGTGGGCTAATTGATTTCATTCGATAATGTTGAAGTTGAATGGAAGGTTCATATTCACGGACAATTTATTATAGTGAAGTAACTTACCTTACTGACTGTTTATACTGGAGATTGATGGCACTTGGTGGAATCTACTACACATATTGAATAATGTAATCAATTGTACTGTTTCCACAATTTATTTGGTTTTTATTTTTAACCTGACGGGTTTCGCCTCACGGCATTATCACCTTTGATAATGCCGTGAGGTGAAACCGGCCTTTGATTTTTTTTTTTTTAATTTTGAAATAGAAGACTGTTGTCAGCTTTTCAAAAGACCGCCATGTTGGCACGCTTATCGTGACGTCATCCATACTAATATTATAATTGGGAAAGTGTGAGTGGGTATGTGTGTCTGTTTGTCCGCCTTTCACGCCGAAACCACTGAATCCATTTTGATGAAATTTGGTATAGGGTCAGCCCTTGAGAATGGACATAGGTTAGGTTTGGTCGCGATAACAGACATCTATGAGCAAAAGCTAGTTATATACTTTGTTAGTTATGAGCGATTTTATGCTGACTGTACCTACTCTACTTTAAAATACTCGTTTACCTTAAGTACTCTAAAAATATTAAAACTATTAAAATCTAGACTTCTAGTCTACTTAATGATTACATAGTGGGCACGTTGTCCGTGACCGAAATTATGAAAATTGTAGATACTTTAACTATAATTTCGAATTCATTATTTATCTATCTGCCTAATAGCTAATTATTACAAATAAAATCTGTAAAAAAGGCTCTATTTGTAATATCAAAAAAACGAAAGTGTTCTTTTTTTATAATTTTTGTCAATCATTTCGTAAATCGTAAATCTTTGTACATATTTTAAATTTTGTAATTACGAATTTAGTAATGATTTTAAAACAAAAAGAATTTTCAAAATGTCGGTGCAGGTAATGACGTTTCATTAGTATGTAATGTTTCATTGGTTGCAGGTTGTTGTTACTCCATTCGCTTAATAAAAAATAATAATAATAATAAAGGTGTTGTGTGAACCTGGATACATCTTTATTAGAAAAATATATTTATTATTAGTGTAATTACAGATAACATATGGTGTAAGACTTACTTATCCGATCGTAAACAATCTTGATGTTTATTAATTAATATGATAATGATGATATTTCATGGCAGTCGGGGGCCAAACAGAGATTAACAGTCCCCCGACTGCAATGAAATTTTTATTTATATGTTTCGTTCTTGTTTTTTACTTTTTAGTTCTTTGTAAGTTGGGCAGTCGTGTTTTTATTTTTTTTAATTAGTTAGGTATTTATTATTATTTAAAATGTGTTTTTATAAAAAGTCGCTACAAGATTGTTGACCTTCACTGAAGGACCTAACAGAATGAATGGAATGGAATTGACTGTGCAAGGAATGGACACCTCTGTAGTTTAGTGGTTAAGGAGTTGGCCTTACGATCGAAAGGTCCCGGGTTCGAATCTTGACCATTACACTACCATTATTCGAATTCTTAATGAGCAAAATTTATGACTGCGTAAGAGAATATCTAAAGGACAAAATACTAAAAATAATATATATGACGGCGCGTAATCATTATTGTGTGATTAGAGTGGATGAAATTCACTCTGGCGTAATGCAAGACTCTAGTGCTCTATGGTCGAGTGTGACGTCATTCGTTCATTCGGTCAAGTTGAGTTTGACAGATCATTGACTTTGGTGGGGCGCGCGGAGAATCGTGATCAGTATCGCTGTGAACCTCGACCGAGCACTACGTGTCTAGCAGAACGCTCCTAGTTCGGTTGAATATACTTGGTTATAGATCGCGAGTGTGTCTGTAAAATGTGTAGTCAGTGATTGATGTAATTAAAACGTGGTGATTCGTGTATTAGGTTGTCCTATCTCCTCGCCCGTAAAATCCACGCAGACTAAGTGCAAGCTTACAATGGGCTACTAAGAGGCCCCAGACCCGAAGTAAACCCCATGTGCCTTCATCAGAAGTGGGATACCAGGGCAACAAGCTGAGGAGAATAGCAGTGGCAACCAAAAGACTCGCTAGTCAGATTTACATGAAATAACGTGAAACTGTGTCTGTCCTGATTGTTGGCTGCATCCCGACTACAAGACCCGGTGAGCCCGTTCCTTTTTATTTCGTAGACAGTGTGTGCTTATTTTTTTAAAAACAAGTGGTATAACCAAATAATTTCCTGGTAGCGGAATATCGCATTCCACCCTCCAGGGAAAGATATTGTTGTAAAGGTATTACTCGTGGGTACAAATTCATGTTTGAATAAAAAGTCTTATCCTATTTCTACTATTCCATGTAGTGCCAGAAGAGACGATAGCAGTTCGGGCAATCCGTGAGCAGAGGTTTATGAGGTAGCGGAGTTAGCCCCTATAGGGGCTAAGTTAAATTGTCATTACACGAGAAAGTTTCGAAATATCCCGAATATCTAACTATGCTAGATTCTATACTATCTATAGCTGTTGATACGGTGAGAAGACTTATTCGAATTGAGTAGGGTACGCTGCAAAAGGTTACTGTGATTGCTTAGATTAGCTTAGAATGCGGTGACGCAATCAGTACGTCCAAGAAGTGAGAACGATAAGTTTTAACGAACTACCCTATATTAAAAGGTGATTTCATTATTGTCAGTACGCAGATGCCATGCCAACACAGTGCAAAGGCTCGTTTCAAATCGTCTTCCATTGAGTGGGGAGGTAGTGAGACAGGAGGAACCAGTTCTCGATGGTAGTGAGACAAAAGGAACCAGTTCTCGATATAATCTTTTTTTATTTAAGTGACCTAATTTACGTAAAAGTGAGTAGTTTGCAGTAATAAAATTTGGTTGCCTGTAAAGTCGGTATACGGGCGAAAGTTTTACGTGACAACGACTTTGAGTGGTAAAATAATTTTAATGTGAATATTCATTCGTATAGTAGGAAGAAGGATGAAATAATAGTAACAATTTAAAAATGTCTGTCTCTCTCGCTCTTAGGCGGGCTAACCATGCCCGAGTGGAAGGGACGCGTGCCTCTCACTCGCTCTCATTGTGAGCGCATAACGTGAGCGGAGCGTAACGCAGTTTCTTGAAGTGTCACCCGGCAAACCAATTTATAAGACGTTGTCACGTCAAAACTAACGAAGGACGATTCTGATTATATCACGATGTAATACGTGTTGTTTTTTGCGTTTGCTTTTTTGGTTTCGATATCTTTTCGGTAGCAGGTACTGACCCGGTGTGTCTTGTCTTGAGATGTTTAGGTCCCGCGGAGTACTCGAGCTGTGTTTAAATGTTGGTGGACAGATAGGTGAATGTAGCTGTACGGTGTAAGATATAGCTTCCTATGAAGAAGGTTGAACTCTGTTAATAATCGCATGCTGGCTTGTCAGTTTAATTTCTGTGATGCTGAGTAGCAAAGAGGAGCTATGCGGTATCAGCTCTAACGGGTTTTGTTCGTGTAATATTTCTCATTAGTGGGTAGTGGGTAGACTCATCGTGGTGTACTTCACTTTGAGGCCACACTATTGTGTAGGTACCTAGGTAGAAAAGGCGTGGCGGATCCTTAGCAAGACTACACGAACCAACAGTTTGGTAACCAAATATTTCGGGTCGACTAAAGGAATAGTTCTCGTCGCCAAGTTGGCGGATTGCGGCCGATAAACTGCCCCGAGTAGTCTCTCGTCTTAATGGGCGATTATATGATCTACATTCTGGTGAAAGCCTCTGTGGCGTGGCGGTGGTCGGTGCGGCTGCTGTTTCGATCCCCGGTCGGCGCGGGTGTTTGTGTGCTCGTATGAGTCTGCTGGCATTGGTCTGGTCTACGTGCTACGGAGGGCCCGTTGCGTCATATATCCCGGTTGTCATGCGAGCGTCTGTGGCGGTCGCTGCGGTTGATCGGAGCTCACAGGGGTCCGACTGGTGTAGCTGCAGAACTTCGGTGCGCCGCTTGGTTGTGGGGATCGGAAGGCAGTCGCTTCGCGGGGTGTTTCGAGATCCAGTCGCGCTGCGTTTGTACTGGAGAGCCGAGACCAGCTAGCTCGAGAAAGGAGCTCGGAAAATGACGATAGAATGAGTAATTAGGAGTTGATTGCTAGAAGCGGCGGTTGCTGCTAGTTTTTTTGTCATATACCCTCCATTGTGATGAAATGGAGTAAAGTGTGCAATTACGGGTCCACCACCACCAGAATGGTTACCAGCTGATTCCGCGTTGTCTGAATGCTAACAAATTGACACTAGGTTATTGACTGTAGATGGTTCCTGGTGGTAGGAAAACTGAACCCGACTCACTGCAATCACGGGGACAAGGTGAGGTGCATATACTTCTAACTGTTACGAAATTTCAGGCAAGATTGGGTCTAAGTACGAGTCATTGATCAGATGTCATGCAGAAGTTGACGTACATGCTATAATCAGATGAAGAGGCTGTAATCCGTCACATCAGTAAGTGGTGTATAAGGAGTGAAAATAAAGTGCTTTAGTACTGTGTTCTCGGGTATGAGTGATGGAGTAGTCGCAAGCTTTGTGCCTTTGCTTTGAGATGTCTCATTTGGTGAAATTAGGACGTCTTTGATTTCAATACCCTCGCGTACCTAAGATTTAGGGAAAGATGTTCTATTAGCAAGTAATGTTTCATTGTTATCTCAAGTAACGGTTTTTCGTCGTACGTGGTCACATAGACGAAATTCTACATCGATCAATCAATCAACCAACTAGGCCACCGTGGTCAACTGCTCGACGTGGGCCTCTCCCAATGTGCGCCATTTCGAAATACTACATGGATATGGGTTATCTATGTTATATGATTAGAACAGGAGAAGACCTAAAGTTCCAGATACTTACAAGCATTGGAAGAGACATCCAAGTTGAGGATTACTACTTCAAACAGACGCGTGCTTGGGTGACTCCTCTTACTTTACAGGGTAGTATCGGTGTCATAGGGATACTCTGTTTAATAGGCAATCAATGAGCTAGATGAAAGTGACAGTTTCCCCGTAAGTGTGGTAGATTTATGTTCGCTCCACGGCCGATCGTGCCGATCCAATAGTGACTTCGATGGATCAACACACGGATGATGGCCAGGGTGGTAATGAAACCGTTCTAGTTTGTGGGAGGGCGGTGTGCTCCTCAATGCGTCTTATTTCACTCCATATTAATGATTGAGTGATGTAAAGTAACAGCGTAGATGTGCAATCCGTGCGACTCCGCCAATGGTCCGGGGAAGCGTAGTCGTGATTCGTGCCCTCGTGAATAGACAGGGTAATGGAGCGGTTACGAGAGCCTCTGCGAGAGAAGCGTCGGTAGCTTAGTGGTTAAGGGGTCGGCCTTACGATCGAGAGGTCCCTGGTTCGAGTCCTGGCCATTACACTACCGACGTAAACCCACTCCTAGCACAAGCAATTTAGCTTAGTTGGAGGGGTTAGAGGGAATATTAGTAATTTCGATAATTTCGGTTGCTAATATTCTTTTGAAACGAAGCGCGTATGGTAGTTTTGTACAGGAAAGCGAAGTATAACAAAATTGGCTCTTAACTAATTCTGAACCATAAGTTTGTTCTAATTAATCGGTTTCGAGTGTATGCGGATAGAGCACTAAATGGAGTATAGTCAGTGTTGGTTTATTGGTTTCCAGTCTTGCTTTACTTACTACTACTACTACCTTGGAAACCTATTCAAATAAAGCCTGGCCGCGGCTTGGGCTAGGATGCAGACGCTACTCGCTTCCAATATGGCGGATAGAGCTGGGACACATCGTGTTTGGGCAGACTTCAGTACATTATATCTCCTAGCTTCGAACCCCAATGCCTCAATTCGATCTCGAAAGATAAGTCATATCACTGTAGCAGAAATTGACAACGAGCTGGCCGAGACGGCGGTCCATAGTCAGAACGAAGGAAGAATTCACGATAGCGACACATTCTCAGCGATTAATTGTCACATCATTACTACTAGTCCACCTTCCACAGATCTTGATGCATATTGTAAGTAGGTAGGTCCAGACTCACATTCATGTTCGGACTGGCTCCTCGAGGGTCGATGTTCGAACTATGTAATCTTGCTAGCCTTGCAGGATAGTTTAGGTGTTTGTAGGGGCACCGAGTGGTTGTACGTAGGTCCAGACTCACATTCATGTTTGGACTGGCTCCACGAGGGTCGATGTTCGAACTATGTAATGTTGCTAGCTTTGGAGGACAGTGTAGGTGGTTGTAGGGGCACCAACGAGTGGTTGCCCGGCCCGACTGGTTTGCAGTCGTAGGGGCACCAATGAGTGGTCGCCCGGGTTCCGACCGGTTTATGGTCGCAGGTGCACCAAAGAGTGGTCGCCCGGGTTCCGACCGGTTTATGGTCGCAGGGGCACCAATGAGTGGTCGCCCGGGTTCCGACCGGTTTATGGTCGCAGGGGCACCAATGAGTGGTCGCCCAGGTTCCGACTGGTTTATGGTCGCAGGGGCACCAATGAGTGGTCGCCCAGGTTCCGACTGGTTTATGGTCGCAGGGGCACCAATGAGTGGTCGCCCGGTCCTACTAGTTCATAGTCGTAGGGGCACCAATGAGTGGCTGCCCGGTTCTGCTCGTTTGTGGCCGAAGAACACCAACGAGTAATGTTAGGCCTGCGGCGATGGAAGTCAGTGATGGACGAGCGTGTCAGTGCGAGAAGAATTAAAGCCTCGTACATTTGTTCACAGACGGATCTCTGGCATTGGTCGCACGAGGACGAGCGACATGTCAGTCTGGCCGTGACGGCGCGTAATCATTATTGTGTGATTAGAGTGGATGAAATTCACTCTGGCGTAATGCAAGACTCTAGTGCTCTATGGTCGAGTGTGACGTCATTCGTTCATTCGGTCAAGTTGAGTTTGACAGATCATTGACTTTGGTGGGGCGCGCGGAGAATCGTGATCAGTATCGCTGTGAACCTCGACCGAGCACTACGTGTCTAGCAGAACGCTCCTAGTTCGGTTGAATATACTTGGTTATAGATCGCGAGTGTGTCTGTAAAATGTGTAGTCAGTGATTGATGTAATTAAAACGTGGTGATTCGTGTATTAGGTTGTCCTATCTCCTCGCCCGTAAAATCCACGCAGACTAAGTGCAAGCTTACAATGGGCTACTAAGAGGCCCCAGACCCGAAGTAAACCCCATGTGCCTTCATATAAATTATTGGATTAATGACATCACAAATATATTTTATTGACATTACATAACATTGACTTGCATGGAATGAATAAAATTGTCAATTTTATTCATTCCATGCAATATTCCATGCAAATTTTATCATTTATTAACTTATTATTTCACGCTCTATGGAGCAGAATATGCTGTATATACTAGTTCCAAGATATCTCTGTAACCATATTCGAAGAAAATAAACTATTGATTTGATTTGATTTGAAAGTGAACTCACTTCGAACACAAGCAATTAAGTTTAGCTGGAGAGGTTAAAGAAAATATTAGTAATTTCGGTTGCTAATTAATACAATTTATATATAACATCATAATAATTATATTCCTATGTATAGAAATAAAATAAATAAAATAAGATTTGTTCCCAGTTCCATCCTGGGCTATCTCCGATTCTGGCGTTCGTTTACTCTGAGACTGCAAGTATCCTCCCAAACCCGAGAAAAAACCTAGCTGATTTCATAATCAGCTGGGTTTTCTCTTGTGTTTTGGGTTTTGGAATCCGAACAGATTCCGCCAATCGGTCACTTCGGGCCATGGACAAAAAGACAATTTGTACTTGGCGAAACGTGGCTTAATAAAAACTATGCCTTCATAGGAATATACAGAAGTGAGCCAAGCCTAAATCCCCATTCGGCCACTAGATACCCTTGAACTTACAGAATACGAGTTACTTAGTCTTTATATATTATAGCAGGAAGTGACATTTTGTCATTGCCTCCGTCAACCCAGGTCATAAGGTAGGTAATTATCCGGGTCATAAATAAGACGATAGTTTTTATAAATCATTACTCCGCTATGGCAGGCGTAATGGTTGTGTGTTTGTCATTTAATGATAAATGATATACCTTGAGACATATATTTTTGACCTAAATGCTCAAAATGTGCTCTATTAGCGAAGAACACGAGGTGCTACGGCATTGGACGAGCTCAAATTCACTAAGCATAGATAGGAGATACCCTAGAAGGTAGGACCATTCCAATTGAGCAGTCCGACTGGGGAGGTAACTCCGCCCTACAGAATACCGCGGCCATAATAGCCTCGTGTTGTGTTCCCGGCGGTGAGTAGGCTAGTCAGAGCTCACTGGAGAGATTTGTGCTGTCAGTGGGAAGACCAAAGGTTACTCCTGCTTTTTCATCTGCACTGACGAAACAAAACCTCTCTGTGTTTACAGGGTCGGCAGCACGAGTGTGACTCCCCTGGTGTTGCACACGTCCATCAGGCCACAGTATTCTATCAGGTGGACAGTGTGCTTGCCTGCCACTTCAGTGGTATATTTTTTTAAATAAAAATATTATAAAACAAACCGCGTGCAAGGGCCTCATTTTTCATATAATCATAACCATATTTATCATATACCTGATTTAACACTGGCATACTCACAAGATAGCAGAAATATATTTGGCATAATTACTTTTTACAGAGTTATAATTCTGCATAATTTTCTTTAGCATAACGCGAGCTGAGGATTATGTAGCACCGCAATCCGACTTGTAGTTAGGTTAGAAGACTAATGAGGGGGAGATTCTTCAACATAATGGTTCTTTTTTTAATTATCCACTTTGATCTTGACATTACAAATGATTTTTAACGAAACGCAGTTTATGCCATCCGGTCTTCTGCAAAACAAAATTATGACACAGAAAATCTACAAAACCAGGGTGACCCTTTTTTATATAGTTAGTTTAAAAATAAAAGAAATAAAGTTTGGAAAAGTACAAGTGTCATTATTATTGAACAAGGGTGATTCTTTTGATTTTTTTTTACTATTAAATGCGTATTTTTCCAAATTTTTTTAAAAGTTAGACTTAAACCAAAACGTACGAGTATAAACTAAATATTTACAAGAAAACAAAATAGAGAATATAAAAAAGGACAAATACTTCGAAGAATTCCTTCCCATCGTTGTCGAGTGGTAACGTGCCTAAATGCTTCATTTCAAACGTGTAACTAATCATCATCATCTTTGCAGTGGAGGACGCCAGCGGTCGCTACACGTCGATGTTCTACTGGGGCAACAACTACTGGACGGGCTCGGCCGAGCTCTGCGCGATACTCAACGACGAGCACGAGCCCTCGCGACCTGACAACAGTGAGTGCTAACATTACTTCGGAAAGACCAAAGCTGGAGAGGTTTTGTGCAGTCAGTGGGAAGACCAAAGGCTATTCCTGCTTTGTCTTCTACACTGACGGCACAGAAACTCTCTGTGTTTACAGGGTCGGATCACGAGTGTGACTCCCCTGGTGTTGCACACGTCCATAGGCAACGGTAACCACTTTCTATCAGGTGGACCGAGTGCTTGTCTACTACCTCAGTATAAATGGTGGTATCAAAAAAAACCTCTGGGTTAAAATCGAAATAAATATTCGTGTGTAGAAAATGTTTAAGAGCACCATTCAACACACAAGACAAAACAATTTCTTTCAATCCCGGCAATCAAGGCAGGGAGCACCATTTTGAGATCTAATGTACAAATGTAACTTCTTCTGGCACTGGCAGTCGAGAAAACACGTGATCGGCGTAATAAGATTTGCCACGTATTCTATGTTGTTTGGATGACGTTTGTGACACGTTAATGTCACGTGTCACAAACGTCATTTACGTCAACTGGGTAGGTCGATGGTCGATGTCGATCATAGACCATAGATCATTGTTATCTTTTGTTTTATTTCTGCTTTGATTTAATTTATTATCTGTGCCATTAGTATTTTAAGTTAAGTTAAGTATAACAACTTTATTGTAATGTGCGTTGTGTTGCAAATAAACGCGTTTTCTTTCTTTTCTTTCTTTTCTAGATTGTCAGAATCTAGAATAGTGGTTCATAATCATCTGGACCTCATTCTAGCTTCTTCCTTTCCTACAGTGTTTGGTCAATTGATGGGCTGAATATATTTAAAAAGAAAAACAATTAAATATCCTACGTTTTGAGCTCGCACAATATTCTCTTTATTCGATTTAAATATTAAGTATGAAAAATGCTTAAAGATTTAATTCAAATAATATGCCGCGGAGAAGTCAAAAATCAATGTTTAAAAATTGTTATTATATTCGATTTAAATATTAAGTATAAAAAATGCTTAAAGATTTAATTCAAATAATATGCCGCGGAGTAGTCAAAAATCAATGTTTAAAAATTGCCGCGGAGTAGTCAAAAATCAATGTTTAAAAATTGCCGCGGAGTAGTCAAAAATCAATGTTTAAAAATTGCCGCGGAGTAGTCAAAAATCAATGTTTAAAAATTGCCGCGGAGTAGTCAAAAATCAATGTTTAAAAATTGCCGCGGAGTAGTCAAAAATCAATGTTTAAAAATTGCCGCGGAGTAGTCAAAAATCAATGTTTAAAAATTGCCGCGGAGTAGTCAAAAATCAATGTTTAAAAATGATTGAAAAATCATTTATTGGTTCCGATAGTTCGTAAGAATATTGGTAGACACTCCACTGTCGCCTCAAAGACAGATATAGAAAGAGAAATTGGAATTGGTTAGGGCAATGTCTGGTAGCTTAGTGGTTAAAGCATTGCCACAGTAAGGCAAAGATCGCGGGTTCAAACCCCGCCTAGACCGATTAAATTGTCTCTTTATTCGATAGTGAGGACCAGTCAATGACAATGAAAGATACTATTATATCCTTCCCTAAACTCCGGACGTGTTTGCAAGTAAGCATAACACAGTTATAAATCGGTCTAATAGTTAAGGCGTGAAAGCGTGACAAACAAATAAACAAATTCACTTTCGCATTTATAATAATTATTAGAATTGATCGAACTGTGTGGCGTAACGGTAAGTGTCGATTGTTACATCAGCCCCACTAAACAAGTGGCAATTCGTTAGCGGGCATTTGATGGAATAGAATGACGAATGTATGAGATTTGACGTATTTGACATGCGTTAACGACTGTCATATACGTCAAATCCTATACATTCGTCATTCTATTCCATCAAACGCTTGCTAGCGAATTGCCACTTGTCTAGAGGGGCAGGGGTCCCGGGTGCCAGTCGCGTTGAGTGGGCAATTAGGAAATATTTGTAAGTACGTCTACGCATTTGTCTGGTTCAACCTTACGTACAAACCAGACAGACAGCGCAAGCTTTCCTCTCAGCCCCTCTAAACAAGTGGTAATTCGTGGAACGGCTTTTGATGGAATAGAATGACGAATGCATGGGATTTGACGTATTTGACAATCGTTCAGTCATAAACGCCAAATCCCATACATTTTTTAAAAGAATATTAGTAACCAAAATTATCGAAATTACAAATATTCCTTCTAACCCCTCCAACTAAGCTAAATTGCTTGTGCTAGGAGTGAGTTCACGTCGGTAGTGTAATGGCCAGCATTCGAACCCGGGACCTCTCGATCGTAAGGCCGATTCCTTAACCACTAAGATACCGACGCATTTTTTCGATTTCATTCATAGATTGTCATTCTATTCGATCAAACACCGACGAACGAATTGCCACTAGTCTAGAGTGGCAGGTTTAAGAGCGTCCGGCTCGGGTGCGAGAGATATGTATTCGGCTATCACACCTCCGGCAACCGAAGACCCAAGTACGGCTGTTTGCACACATTAAAAAAGGGGTTCTCTAACGATATGCGTGCCCATTAAAACCGTATAAGCCTCGTAAGCGGCCCCGCTTCGAGGTGAAAGCCTCTATTGGCTGTTATAACAACGCTAAAATGAAGATAATGATTTATTCTTGAATATTCGTTCATAAAGCTGGTAACCCTAGCTTAACAGGAAGTTTCACATGTGCACTAACCAAAGTATCAATCACTAAGATCATAGGAAGTGTACATCACTAATAGTTGGTTCGACACTAGTTAGTTCAACTAAGCAATTTATCGTGAATAGTAGATATGTTAGTATACTGACAGTTATGTACTAAAGCGACAGAGGGCGGTAGTGCATATAGCGGCGGTGAGACCCATCATGGAGGACTGACTAGAGACGGTACCCGCTGATGCAGGTGATCCGGGGATAAGATGTATAGTATACCAAGGATACCGTGTCTTCCACAATCGAAGGGGCCCTCTATGAAGGAGATGGCGATTGTCCGGATTGGCCAGGGTGCGAGAGAGATGGCAATGTCTGACCTCCGGCAACTGAAGACCCAAGACGGCGTGCAGTTGCCGGAGGTGATTTTAGTCGGTTCGAGTGCGACGTAATCGCTACCCAAAGAAGAGATTCCTTTCCCTAGTTCAATTCATAGTTGTGAAGTATATTACTGCTTGTGGAGTATATTACTTCAGACGCAGCATAGAATATGAAAACTTCTAGTCCAGATTTCGTCATTTTATTTTATTAGTATGTGCCCATCCCGAGAGGAAAACTACGCTAGAGTTGTTGTTCGGTAGATGTGTCGCCGCCAACTAGCAGCTAGATTAGCCGTTCAATTAACTGCCTAAGCTGTCAATTATAGGGCGCCATTCAATAATAGTCCTGAACAATATTCAGCCGTAACGTTAGTAACAACATTTAATAACCTGGCTGGCTAGTGCTTAGGCAAAACCCCGAAATAAGGTTGAAAATTTCATACATTCATATACTTACACCTGTTAATCCCAGAGGGGGTGGGCAGAGGTGTATTCACAGAAAATTAGAGATAGGTTTATTGAGAAAGTTACGCAATCCGACTTAGATAGGTTAGGTTAGAAGGCCTAATGCGGGAGCTACGCTCCGCTCCGCTCCCTCATTAGCCTTCATGGTTAGTTTTTTATAACCATACAGAAATAAGTCAATTTTCTAACTGTTTGATTAAATCGCTAGGCAAGTAATGAAACGTCATCGATCCAAGCTATTTGCTTAGTCGTTTCATCAAATGGGTGACCACCATTCAGGCAGCTAATTGAACGGCGCTGTTCAGTAAAGAGCCTAGGCAGTTAATTGGACGGCTGATTAAGCTAGTTGGCTGCGACAGATGTTCCGACAAGCAGGTGAGGCTGGACTGGCGATATCGAAGTATTGCAGTTAGTCTCGTTGTTGGACTTTTGAGGGCTCCAACTACCCGTAACGACTGCCATAGATGTTCGTATGACAACTGGGACTGACGGCTTAACGTAATGTAAGCAGTCATATTCATACATGCATACAAATATTTACACTGAGTGAGAATCGAACCCGCGCCATCTGCGTTGCAGTCGCGTTCAATACCACAACACACGGCAGAGGCTCTCGGCTGTGGTGTTTACACTTATCATGCATTTTATCGATAATATCCTCTTCTACAAGCGTCTACGCACTCGTCGCCGCCCGGAACGACACTGAAGATGTCGACCGCAGTGATCGACGAAACGTTTGGAACCTGGACTTAGTTTCATATGGTCCACGGCCAAATAGCCGAGTAGCAGCATATTCTACAATATTCTCTGCAAAAAATATTAAATAAAAATCGATTTGAAATTAAAACCATACCCATGAATTACCAACGTAACAGTACCACGGTTGCGTGCGCACATTTCTACGATTACATCATCCGGAATTGAAGCCGCATCTACTCTCCACGGTGGATAGTGTTCGCGTCGGCTGTGTCATTAGAGCCGCCATTACGATCAATGGACTTACAAATAATAGGAGACAGAAGGGCAACTAATTAAATAAATAAATCACTACATAGTATAAAACAAAGTCGCTTTCTCTGTCCCTATATAGACCAGGGTCGATAATTTTTATAACAAAAAAAAAACTTGTAGTATGAAACCTATTAGAAAAGGAGGGGAATATTATAAAAATGAAAGGAAAAATAAATTACGGGCGATCTGAGGTCGGGAAGGGGATGGGGGTGAGTTTTAAGGGTAAAAAACGGTTTTTCTCGATTTCCGGCAAAACTAAAAGTCCTATGGAAAAAAGTCAAATAGCAAATAAAAAGATCTAAAACTTTTGAATTTACACTTTTTTCACATAACCTCAAAATTTGGTTTTTTATTTTTATCTTTTTCAAATAAATTTCATTTTTCATGAAATTGAGTGAAAACTTACCTTTTTATGTCCCAAATACGCTGTAATTTATTTGATTAGAAATATTTATTTTTGCACCTTATTTTGAATTAATATCGAAAAAGCACCCTAATTTTCAATCGAAAATTCACCCGTCAAAATATTAGCTTTTATCAAAAAGTTGGTATGTTTTCTGTTCGTTGAAATCTCTACTTTCCGATGGTGAAAAAAATAAAATATGTTACAATAGTAAATCTTCTCAGAAAATGCCAAAAATCGAAAAAGACTCGAATTCGGAATTTCTTTTTTAATTATTATTTACAATTTTGAGCCATTTTTTAAAATGTACACTTTAATTACTCGAAAAACGTAAGATTACATGTTACATGTTTACTTAAAAAAAAAAGAAAACTGTTCGAATCTGCATAGGAAGGTAAATACTATCTCAATTTTTATCTGTTTAAATTAACTCAAACCAAAAAAAATTACAATATTTTCTTTAAAAAATAGTATACTTAACGTAACATAACGTAAAGATTAAAATTGAACGATATTTTAGTACAAGATTAAAAAATAATAATCTCCTGTGTTTTGCACAAACAAATTTAGTTACTCCCATGAAAAAAAAAATTCAAAATGCAAAGAATATATTAAAAATCAATAGAAAATATATAAGTTTTCACCAAATTTCATGAAAAAAGTAATTTATTTGAAAAAGATTAAAAAGATTATAAAGATTATAAGATATATAAAAAACCAAAATGTTGGTTTTTTGAATATTTCACATAAATTTTGAGGTTCTGTGAAAAAAGTGTAAATGCAAAAGCTTTAGATCTTTTTATTATCTACAACTCTGCCATTTGACTTTTTTCCATAGGAGTTTTAGTTTTGTCGGAAATCGAGAAAAACCGTTTTTTACCCTTAAAACTCACCCCCATACTCTTCCCGACCTCAGATCGCCCGTAATTTATTTTGCTTTCATTTTTATAATATTCCCCTCCTTTTCTAATGGGTTTCATCCTACTATTATTTTTTTTTACTTTTTTATATTTTTAAAGGCTTTTACCCTGGTCTAATATCCCTTTGTATGCTTAATTTTTTTAAGCTACGCGACGGATTTTGATGCGGATTATTTTTAATAGGTAGAGTGATTCAAGAGGAAGGTTTATATGTATAATACATGTTTAATATAGTAGAGGGTGCAGCGGGAAAGGGATCTGACGCCGTGCGGGCGGAAAAATATTGGCGGTACGAAGTTCGCCGGGTCAGCTAGTAAATAAAATAAAATAAACAAATACATGTTTATTGTAAAGCTTCAGAAAAGTATTTTCTTTCATTGCAACCACAAAATTGACTGTTATAAATTTCTTTTGTTTATACTGGTAAGCTATCTAATACGAAATTAAGTATAGCTTGATATGACAGTGCTGTGTTGATTCAGTGGAGTAGAAAAAGAGCACCCCTCTTCCTGTGAGTGTCGTAGAAAGCCACAAAGGGATAGGACTGTTCACCATTCAATAGTAAACTTTCAACCCTGGAAAAAATGCTGACTTCACTCTAAAAGCATATATGTAATATCATTAAACATATGGCAATAGGCTCGCTCTTTATTACGTTGGACCAAAAGTCATAGCTACTGATTATCGCTACCAAACAGCGGATGTCCTTTCTCAAGGTCTAATCTACCCCTATACCAAATTTCAGACACACACACACACACACACACACACACACACACACCACACACACACACACACACACACACTTTTACATTATAATATTAGTATGGAGTGTGTAACTTGGATTGACACAAATATATACACAAACACATGCGCCGAGCGAGACTTAAATCCGCGACCTCTAAATGGATCTTTTAGGCTTAGGCCGCATTACGGTTTTTTCCCGCAAGCGGTAAAACCGTGAAACCACAGAACCGCTCGAGACACACACACTACCCGGTTAAAAAACCGCGATATTTTCAGTTTGAATTTGCGGGTGTACCGAATAATGACACTAATGACAGAAGCGCTCGCGGTTACCGCGTCAAAATGTGTGCGCGCCAGATTACAAATTTTGGTGCGGTTTTAAAACCGTCAGTGCGGCCGCTTCCATATGTTTCCTTCACAAAATCAGGCGGTTTGAAACCGCGGCGGTTTAGCCGCAGTGCGGCCCAGGCCTTAACGGTACTAGTGACAAACAACCAATCAAACACGTCGTAAAAGAGATTGATTGCAGAAACAAACCTATACCTTGACCTATTCCGAATTTAACGCGAACGCATTCGCGGGCAGCAACTAGTTATAAATAAACAAGGTCTTTTCTTCCGTATACAACTATAAGCCTTTAAACTTTAGTACTGGTTATCAGTACTAAAGTTTAAAAATCAGATCATTCTCATTGACAACAAAAATCAAAACAGCCTAAGTGCGAGTCGGACTCACTCACGAAGAATTCTATCCCATTCTATTTTTAGTATTTGTTGCTATCGCGGCAACAGCAATGCATTTTCTGTGCAAATTTCATGTGTCTAGGTCGATCCATGGGGAGGGGACCACCCCCCCCCCCCTCCATAGACGCGGGATAGCACCCGAACCACCCGCTAGGCGAGGCCGCAGCCGTCAGTCTGTTGGTAGTCCTAGGACATCCTTCCGAAGGTTTACCCGGAGCTCCCAACCGTAGGCTGTTCGATGGTACGTGAGGGTTTTTTAGTCGGTAGAAGTCCGGCATAGCATCCATGAACGACTTTCCCTCACGTTAAAAAAAATAATGTACAGTTCATGCACTGCTTCTTACCAGGCTCTGTCCTAATGACATACAGTGAAGTCTTAGCAAAAGGGGGTTCCATACGGAACGCTAAAAGCGTCGGTAGCTTAGTGGTTAAGGAATCGGCCTTACGATCTAGAGGTCCCAGGTTCGATTCCTGACCTGAACCCACTCTTAACACAAAGAATTTAGCTTAACTGGAGGGTTTAGAGAGAATATTAGTAATTTCCGTAACTAATATTCTTTTACCCCTCCAGAGGAGGGCCAGACCGAGAGGGATGGGATCAGCCGGGGTGCGAGGGATATGTCGTCAACAACCTCACCCGGCCTAGCACAACGACCCACAGAGACGGCGTGCGGTTTAGTCGGCCGACATAACCTCCCCCTCCGGCTCCGGAGGGGGCTGTATCCGTGGGGATTTCCGGCACGTAAAAAGAAACTAATATTCTTTAAATAAAAACCAATTTCAAAATGTAAAGCCTGAATTCCAATAGGCACTCAGTAGTACCCAAAAAAAATTGTACAAAATTCTGCATAGGTGGTACCGCTTTAATTTCAAACCCTGATATTTCAAAAACAATAATCTCGTAACACAATTAAAAAACACACACACACAATTAAACAAACAATAACATAGTGATCATTATTGACATTTGAAAGTTTAAAAATAAATCGACACTAAATATTCAAGAAATTTTTATTACGAGAGTCGACCCTCTGAGTCATTTTTTTTTAAATAAATAGTTAAGTTGTAGAGAGTGCGCTTGCGCATTGAGCAAGGCCGAGCACCGCCTGTAGAAAGTGACGTAAGCGAACACCCCTTGACCCAGTGCTTACGGTAACGCGCCGAAATGACTTGGTAAACTGCTTTGTTATTAATAAATTACGAAAATAATTAAGGTCTTTAGAACTACCGAAGGAGTTACTGCCTAATTGCTAATTGCCCAGCTGCCTTATAAACAAGCGAACTATTGTGAACGCACAGAGATAAATATGTTGCGGTGGACGTAAGAAATTACGCAGAGGAATCATGTGAGGAATTCTCCGTGGATGTGGATTTCTGCGCAGGAAGCGCGGGTTCGATCCCCGCTCAGTGCAATTATTGTACAAGCACACACAATTTGTGTGTGCTTGTGATAGAGTCACATCAGAGGTTTCGGATTAGAGAATTACTTATCTAGATCTTCTTCATCCTAGCTTTAATCCCACTCGCATCCGAAGCTATCAACTTAAGAATCTGGGGTCCGCTTTTACCAGTCCAACTGTGGATTTGGCTAAACTTCAACATTTTGCGTGAAGCGACTGCCATCTGACCTCCACAACCCAAAGACGATACCGAAGCATACAGTTAGACTAGTTGTCGGACTTTTGAGGGCTCCAACTACCCGTAACAACTGCAGCCATAGATGATTGTATGGCAACCGGGACCAACGGTTTAACGTGCTCTCCGAGGTACGATTAGACCAATGCAAATACCCATATTCATGTACACAAATATTTTTACTGAACGGTGATTGAACCCGCGCCTCCTGCGTAGCGTCCGCATTCACTACCGCTACGCCACAGAGGCTGTCATTATTAAACAAATACTATTAATAATCACAATTACTTATCTACATAATATATTCATTTAATACATAGGAACACACACATAAGTCCTTTTCCACATACCCATATACATATATTCACGTATGTAAATCGCCGGAGGTGTGGGCAGAAGTGTAATATAACCCACATTTCGCCAATTATTATTTTCGGACCCAAGTAATAGGAGGATAGCCTAGTTGACAAATCTTTACTACCCAGCAGCCCTTCCCTTAATCGCCTTCTAGGTCACCCACAGGAAGAGATCAGCTAGCCCTGTTCTAGAGTAGAATAAGGGCAACTCAAGGAAAAGTCCACATATGCATTACAATACACGCATAAAAATATTTGCACTGAGTCAGAATCAAACCGGCGAACCTCTGTACGTTACCTACAACACACCCAGGTCAAATCCTCTTATTCCTCTTCTTCATCCTAGCTTTAATCCTGGTCCCATTTGAACCTTTCACTTTAGAGTCCGGGGTCTGCTTTTTCCTGTCCAACGGCGGGTTTGGCTACCATAACCCATTAGCTATACCGGATGTGGGGGGAACGCTCCCGAAACCGAAGTCCCCTGGTAGTACTCCGGGTACACTACATAATGGCATAATACTTTATTCGATTTGGTGAAAAAAATATATTTTCCGTTTGTTTAACTTTATTCATTCTCCATCGTATTAGGAAAGCTCAATGAAACGACAATTTCTTAAAAAAGAAACATCACCACAGAAAAAAAAAACAAATGGCGAAAAACGTGTTAATTCCATTGTTCGCTAGTTCGCATTAGTTCCATGATGGTATACTACTGCGAATGTTTTTTCGCATTAGTACCATTTAAACGACGTACTAGTTAATGCGAAAAAAAATCGCAGTAGTACCATCATGGAACTGAGCAATGGAACTAATGCGAACGAACCATTTTTTGTAAATATGTTCTGCTTCGGGAGCGTTTCCCTTACACCCGGTCTAGAAATATTGCAGTTCGACCACGAATCAATTTATTCTAGGAAAGCAAAAAGCTAGTCTATCGTATTAGTACCCGTCACAGTTCGGAGAGCAGCGCTATTTAATTACACAACCTATGCCACAACCTGCTTCCTTTCACTATCACTCACGGCAATCTGATTCACAATCTTTGCTTGGAAACATTCACGCCTATATCCGATGAGATAGGCACAGGTATCACTAACATCTTATCAACTCAGTATGTTGTAACTTTGACGTGCAAGGGTTTTGTTACCTGAATTAATAGACAACGGAGTCATGCCTGAAGGAGTTAAAAGGAAGCTGACAGGGGTCGAAGGAGTTTAGTACTATATAGGGCGAGACTTTTGTCGCCAATCAGTCATTTAATCATAGGTGATCAGATGGAAAATGACCCTTACCCGTAGTCGCGCTTAAAAATGAGCTAATAATAGTACTGAACTATTAGTAGTAAAAGCCCGCAAATTCGTGAAATTTTACTAATAGAGTAATAGTTCTACTATGCAGAGAATCAATTCTCGTAATAAAAAAATATTAATATTAAAAATACAATCTTGTACTAATCTCAATCTCCCAAAAATGCAAAAATTGTATTTTCGTCACACAATTTTCAAGATCAAACTCTAAAGCCCATTTTCTAGAATGTCACTCAGCTGAATAGCGACTTTTTTTTGTCAATGTACAGTATACAATTTTGTCCAGATAAATCACGATTCAGCTGCGTGACATTCTTGATTAAGGGCCTCAATGTTCTTAATTTCAAAAACGAGTGATTGAATTTCGAACAGATATAGTCAAAATTATAAACTTATTGACATATTTATCATTGGAATGTCAAGTTTCAAATCAATGCAAATATTTTTATAACGCGACTTCCACTGGTTGAGTAACTTAGTTGCCAAAGCGGCCGGAGAGAATTTGTGTACAAAGTCACAGCACAGGTGAAGTCAATAAAAGTTTGTTAGAGTATCGAATGGTTGCTTAAACGCAATAAAATAGGTTTAACGAAATAGTGCGGGTGCATAGTTAAGTGGCAGACAAGCATACGCCCCATCTGATGGTAAGTGATTACGGTGGCCTAAGGTCGTGTACAACAGCATAGGAGTCACACTCGTGATGCCGACCATGTAAGCACCGAGAATTTCTATACCGTCAGTGTAGAAGACAAACCTGGTCTTGTCACTGAGAACAGAAAAGCTCTCCAGTGAGCTCTGGCTACCCTACTCCCCAGCAGGAACACAACACGAGGTTATTATGGCCGTGGTATTCCGTAGGGCGGAGGTACCTCCTATGGACTATTCGCGGGTATTCATACAACAATGCGTAAGCGACATGGTCGTGTGTATGTGACAAAGACATTACAATACAGCCATTGTCTTTATGTCGTCACACATCTCTCAACCGTTGCGCTTACAGAATAATTACTATATTTTAATATAAGTTACACAATAATTACTATGGTTTAATACGAATTACGCAACAGAAACAATATGGGTGTAATATATTCATTGTATAGTAAAATCTTCAGTTTCATTTGTATCATTAAACTTGTCGTTAATGACGAAACTTTTTTTTTAAATCTTAAGATCTTTAAGTTAAGCGTTCTTTGTTATCTTTGTAATACATGTTTCGTAATATCAGTGTTTGAGCAGTATGGAGAAACAACTGGTTTCTTTTTACCTTTTTAATGATTCATTGTTTGGTTGCAGTGGCAAACTTACTTCTAAGTCACATTATTGCCAATGGCTAACAACATACTATCATAATGAGTAACGTTTTTATTATGTTTAGGCAACCATTTGATACACTAACAAGCTTTTATTGACATCACCTGTGACTAAGTATGTGTATAAATTCCCTCCGGCCGCTTTGGCAACTAAGTTTCTCAACCAGTGTAAGTGTCGACTCATAATAGTTGAATCGATTTGAAACTGACAACAAGTTCATTATTTTGATATCAATCTGTTGCAAGTTTACCATACCTCGTCATAGGCACCGCTCGCCATAGGCAGGGAGTTCATTCCCATACCCTACGACTGTTAACGGTGCGCGCTATGCGGTATAATAAAATGAACTTCATCCCATGCATGCTCAAGCTCCTTGCTATGGATGTTCCGTAGTCAAAGTCAAAGATTTTTATTCAATCTAGACCAACATGGTTGTTTCTTATTGACTTCAATAATAATTCTACTTAACCTAAGTTTACCACCGCTTGCAAGGCGCTGGTGGAGAAGAAACAGCGAAACAAACTCCGCTGCGACATTTTTTTAAACGTCAACTTACAACAGTTATTTCCTTAAGGGTAAATTTGGACGAATCTACACTTGTCTCATGTCTGCATGAACAATAAGTATATAAAAAACTATATAATAAAATAATTAACTTAAGTTAAAATACGACTGCAATAAAGGGTTTTTCAAGAAGGGCATTAGAAAGTCCTTACAAGGTCGGCAGTACTAGTCTTACTTCCTAATGTGTGACTAATTTGAACGTTTTGTATCTATATGTGGTGTTGTCTATAAAGAATGAATTATTTATGACATTGACTTCGTCTTATGGTTTAAATAGAAAAAAGAATCCTCCATGGTGTTGCACAAGCCCATAGGTCGTGGTAACCACTTAGGTGAGAATCCTTGTCTGCCCTTTCAAAATCTTCCAAATGCCTACAGAAAATCCATACTAATATTATAAATGGGTAAGTGTGTGTGTGTGTGTATTTGTCCGACTTTCACGCCTAGACCACTGAACCGATTTTGATGAAATTTAGTACAGTGGTACATTAGACCTTAAGAAAGGACATAGGCTATGTTTGGTCGCGATAACCGACATCCACGCGGGCGGAGTCGCGGGCAAAAGCTAGTAGAAAATAAAAACTGTCTTCTCCCAAGAAACCTTATATCTAAGAAGCTGTTTTATTTTTCAGAGAGCAGCACGAACTCCATCTTCAACGACTGGCGGCAGGACCTGTCTATGGCCGGCCTGGGGCCCCCCTTCGAGACCGCCTTCTACGTGGCGAAGGTCATCATCAGCACCAACATCACCGAGATCGTTAAAACTGTGAGTTGCTGGTTCTTATTTGATAAAGCGTACCTAGTAATAATATATAATTGCTTGACATTTGGATATGTTCCTGTAGTTAAAATAAATTATTTAGCTGAACTTATTAAATTAAGAATAGTAAAAGAGTGATAACAGTTGCGTCGGTTCCTATTTTATCGTTCTTATTTATTTTTAATCATCCATCCAACCTTTAATAGTAAATGATTTATCGATTGAATATTATGACGTCACAAATAATTTTTTCATACAATTTTGCCTTATAACTTTCCATTTTGACGTTTAATAAAAAGTAACTAATTTGACTAGTCAGTCAAATACACAATTACCTACTTCTGTACGCCATATCATCTTTCTGTAAGGTTTTTACCTAAATCAGTAGGGGTCGGCTTTCCAGTCTATATAACCGAGATGTGGCTTAACTTCGATATTTTCCTTTTTTCCTTGCACTGGCCAGGAATCGAACTGGTGCCCCCTGCGTAGCAGTCGCGTTCAGTACCGCTACGTCACAGTGTTTTTCATTTTCACGCCATATACAGTGCTTCATTATAATCTTGATCTCGTCGTCTTTTCTTAGTGACACAGAATAACCCCCACCCAAAGAGGGCCAGATCGAGAGAGATGGCCCTGAGTCGGCCGGGGTGCGAGTAATATGCTCTATAGCTACCTCACCTTCGGCCTTGCACTGCGACGCATAGACGGCGTACGGTTCAGTCGGTTCGAGTCCGACAATCTCCCCCTCCAGCTCCAGCGGAGGTGGTATCCGTGGGGATTTCCCGCACGATAAAAAAAAGTGACACAGAATAAATAATGTGCAAAAGATCTTGAATTTGATTTCCGAGTTGGTAAAAGTTATACATATATTTCATTTTTCTTCAACATCATGAGATAATCATGGCTACATTTTAAAACAACGGCGATTGGCATGACCAATTGGTATCTGATATTTGGTAAAATATCAGATACCAAATGCCATATGCCATGACCTGAACGCTTGAACCTCATTGACTCCTTATTGGTTGATCCACCATAATTTAAGGATCAATGTAGTTGATTGAATTTGTTGAAACTTCTTGATGGAACTTCATTTTACTATCTATAAATATTAAAAACTCACTTTACAAGTTCCACACAATTATATACCACCACATAATATTACGTGATTGTCGTAATATTATCAATTAAATATTAGTATTATATAGTGATAAAACTAAAACTAAATATAATTGTGTGGAACTTGTAAAGTGAGTTTTTAATATATAAAGATAGTTAAGGATCAATCCCCACTGAAAGTACAGCGCGCGGTAGCGGCCGGGCGGCCAGAGTTTGTTACTAGAAATAATTACGAGAAGGCTGGCGCGGCTTGCCTTCACATGACTTCTTCGTCATCCTAGCGTTAATCCCAGTCGCATCCAGTTTTCAACCTGGATTCTGGCATCCACTTTACTAGTCCAACTGGGATTTGGCATAACTTCGATATTTTCCGTGAAGCGACTGCCATCTGACCTTGCTGAATTTTAATTTTTGAGGGCTCCAACTATCCGTAACGACTATCATAGATATTCGTATGGCAACCGGGACCGACGTACTCTCCGAAGTACGACCAGACCAATGCAAATACCCATTTTCATGCATACAAATATTTGCATTTAGCGGGAATCGAACCCGCGCCTCCTGTGTAGCGGCCGCGTTCACACTACGCCGACTGTCTTCAAATGACTATGATCGTAGATAAGATTCAAAATGGTTTGAAATGTTTAACCTCAAAAAGTAATTGCCGGCTGCTGATTGACCCTAAGCTGCTGTTTGTGTGCATACATTTATGGTAATTTTTTTCTTCAGCGTCGAACCCTGCATCTCGGCGTCTGCTTACCCCGCACCTGCTCGCGCGCATCGGTCGCGTCGCTAGTGGGTGATGCGCGCGCGCCGTTCCTATCACACAAAGTCACAGCAGTGAGGTCACCACAGCACGGGGGCTACACTTACTTTGGAGACCCTACCTTTAGAGTTTTACTGTGAGTATGTTTTAAGAAATTGTTGTGGACAAATCCTAAATACTGGAGCAAGATGGCGACACCGTGATTTCTATGGCATTTCCGCACAAAAAGGGAAAATCCACACGGAAAAAAAAGAATAAGTTGCATCAAACTGACCATTGCAAATGGCGTTGAACATCTTTACAGCATTCTTGCACACTACCTATTACCTACCACGGTCGGGGACCGCGTGGTTTCCCCCTTCTAAGGAGGGCCAAACCGAGAGGGATGGCGGCCCTGTGTAAGCGGGATGCGAGGGATATGTCGTCTGACAACATCACCTTCGGCCTAGCACAACGACCCAAAGACGGCGTGCTGTTTGTCGGTTCGAGTCCGACATAACCTCCCCCTCCGGCTCCGGAGGGGGAGGGGGTATCCATGGGGATTTCCCGCACGTAAAAAAAACTACCTATAGCTACGGGGCATTTTCTTCTAATCTCTTTCCTGTACCAAACCAAGCTCCTCCTTCCCGCAACTAGATTGAATTAATAATTCCACAAGTGTGCAATAAAGTGATGACGAATCATTAAACTGTTTACATAATTATGAAATACCGACGTTCAGATATTTCTCAACGTTAGTACAAGTGACGCGGGGCTGGTCCGCTTTCTAAACGGGGTTTGTGTGTCGAGTGACGTCACAGTTTATGGACTAGTCTGGTCTGACGCCTGGCCAGAAACCTTTTGAATGTGGTACAAGCATTTATGTAATATTTGCCAGTTATGCAAAAATTTATTTGGAGCCGAGTTTAATTTCCATAATTTTATCTATTTTTCTGTGTAAACTGGTGGGCTTATAAGGATGAATGACAATAAAGGTAGCGCGTGAATTTAGTAAGATCGGAAGAATATGGTGGGTTGTGCTTACCATATTACCGATGGTGGGTTGTCTCTCTCTCGTAACTTGGGTTCAAGATATACTAATTACTATACTGCACTGTGCAAACTCGTTTCCAAACAGAATAATCCTGTGGTTGTTTTCCTATCACTATCGTAGTTCGGCCATTCGCACAAAAAGCTCTAGTAAATACCTATAATTTCCTCTAAAATTCAATTACAAAGCATGCAACAGTACTTACAAAACCTACAGTCGAATACTTCACGAGCTATACTTACGCACACGTGCGTCTTGCCGGCAATTGGCTTGGAGTTACGAAAACCTGCCACTTTATAGAACTACTTACCTAAGTTATTAATCTGGTGCAACAGACTTTTGCAATGAGATAAAACGCACGCGAATCTGCAACAAGGCCGGATACATACCTGATGAAAGTAGGCGAATGCACACTAAATGAGTGGAATTTGATAATGGCTACTGCGTAATAATAATGAATCTTACACGCAACGTTTCTTAAGTAAAAAATCAAGCATAATTAGTCATGTAAATATTCTTTGCAAAGTTTCAGTAACTAATGTATTTTGTTCTTGGGATCTTGGATTTTACGGGAGCCACCCAGTCCATACTGGGATGTAGCAGTTGCAGGACACTTGAGACTGGTCTATATAGTCCCATTTGCCAAAGTTGCTTTGCAGCGGCCAGCCTAAGTCCTGGTGATTAAATGACTTCCAAGTTGGTCACGGAAGATGGTGTCCAGGCGGTAGGTTTTCTTTAGGTCTACTGTAACCGGCCGGAACTGGATGTTTGTTTGCTCACATTTGCTCTGTTGCTCGCTATGGGTAGCTGCAACTGCGAAGCCCCATTCCGGTACAGGGCTCCCGCTTAGATAAATAATAAATAAATATTCCACAACATTTCACACAACGCTATCTAGATCGATAGTAAGCATAGCTTAACTAGCTTGTGTTATGGAATCTAGAATGCGGTTTTTTTTTTTTTTTTTTTACGTGCGGGAAATCCCCACGGATACCCACCCCTCCGGAGCCGGAGGGGTAGGTTATGTCGGACTCGAACCGACTAAACCGCACGCCGTCTGTGGGTCGATGTGCTAGGCCGGAGGTGAGGTTGTCTTTTGACATATCCCTCGCACCCCGGCTGACCCAGGGCCATTCCTCTCGGTCTGGCCCTCCTCGGGAGGGGGGACCACGCGGTCCCCGACTCGCCCCCGGTATGGGGGGGGCGCGCATCGTCCTACGATGCGCGCCGCCGCCGTGGCCTGCTTCTGCTAGGGTGACGAGCGGCTCCACTCGTCACCCTCAGGCCCGCGCTCATGGGGGGCGGAGGTCGGTTTGCGCCCTCCGACGCCCGAGCCGCCTTCGAACGCGGCGAGCGATGTCCGCGAGTCTTTCTCGCTCGCTGCGCCGCGCCCGCTCTGCTGTCTCCTTCACGAGCATGACCTGCTCGCAGAAGGAGGCGCTGGCCGCCCACGCATCCGCGCAGCGGACCATCGCCGCGAGCAGGGTGGAGAGCGTGAGCACTCTCACCCCCAGGGCCGTCACAAGCTCCCGCCTCGGCGCTTCAAACGCCGGACACTCGGTGAGCGTGTGCAGCCCCGAGTCCACGCTCGCGTCGCAGTCTAGAATGCGGTTAAACATACTTAGATACGTTATACCAATCCAAATATACACATTCCTAATATTTGCACTGAGCGGGGATCGAACCCGCGCCTCCTGGATAGCACGCGCGTTCACTACCGCCACGCCATTAGATCCCAAGAAACCAATACATTATTTAATGGAACTTGCAACTAAGGATTGTATGTTTACGGTTAGATGAGCTCCCACGGGAAGGTCACCCTTCTACTTATATTCTAGTTCTTAACAAATGTTCTTCGTCCTTCCAGTGCCGTGTCCATCCTAGTCGGGATCCTCCTAATCACGGCGACGATTTACGACGTGAAGATCGCACGCGACGTGCGCCGGCACAGGCAACGCACTGCCAACATTACCTCCAACGGTGGGGCACGCACTGATCTGAAGTTAGACCTGAATGGACTCGACGATATAACTGCAGCTAACGGTAAGTCGTCAAAATAATTTAATGTTATATAAACTTTGCGCATTGATTTTGTTGCAATGCAATGTGCAACAAAATCAATTTTGGATATTTAGTAAAATTTCTTAAGGGGGTTTAACAATTTTGACCCAAGAGGATTGTGTTCTGATTCAGATTTTTTATGACATAAGCTATATGTACCAAATGTTTATTTGATTTGTTGTACTGGTCGCAGGCAAGTCGATGTACAACGTGAACAATAACCTGGCTATTAACAGCAACACCTCCGAGGAGAGCCTCACCGCCGACACCGCCTCAACTGATGAACTCAAACTCAGTAAGTTCACCGACACCTCTGAACCGTACACAGCCGAGTCGACGTACAATAGCGATACCTCCGAGAACATCAACGGCAACACTAATTTGATGTTGGCAGAGCCCCGCATTGCGGGACTTCGCGGGGCTCCCATTCCTTCCTGTAGGGAAAGTAGTCACAATACTAGATATAAGAAATTTTACTGAAAGGAGACATTCCTTTAAATTTAAAAAGAAACAAGTTGCATTCAAATACGTTCAGAAAATCCATTACCACACCCGATAATCGGTCCTTAAAAATAACTTATTTGGCATGAACTGATAGGGTCAATCATAAGGATCAAAATGTTTTTGGATTACATTCGATTCGAGCGGTTTACATCGCGAAAGTGAATTTCCGAAATTCTTCAAATTTTGTTTCATTACCTTTTAACAATAAAAGATATCATTTTAGAATCATTCAAGTAAAATTTGCTATCTCCAGTATTCAGAATACTTTCCCTGTAGTGTTAAAAAAGTCCTGTATTTATATATAGATGATGTGCTCCCTCAGGTGTGTGGTCGGAGCTGCTGCTGTCGTTCTCCATGAAGACGAACGTGCTGCAGATCTTCGACCAGTCCGTGGGCCCCGACACGGTGGCCGTGGTGCATGGCCTGCGGACCATGTCCATGGTCTGGGTCATCTTCGGACACACCTGTATTGTCATCTTCAAAGTAAGTAATCACTTTTATATGACAGCCTCCGTGGCGTGGCGGTAGTTACGTTGGCGTTACGCAGGATGCGCGGGTTCGATCCCCGCTCTGTGCAAATATTTGTAAGCATGAATATGTATATTTGCATTGGTCTGGGTGTTTTGTATGCAAAATGTACATAAACATGCAAAAAAAAAATATCCAAGTATGTGTATCCGCATTCTAGATTCCATAACACAAGCTAGTTAAGCTATGCTTACCATGGATCTAGATAGCGTTGTGTGAAATGTTGTGGAATATTTATATTTATTTATTTTTATGACGTATTTCTAAGATCTTTGCGGGTGTCGATCTGTTTTATAAAATTAGTAGAGCAACGACGTGCGTTTTAGTGTGCATTGTGCGTGTCCTGAATTAAATGTTTTTTCTTTCTTTCTTTCTTTCTTCATTTTCGGCTCCCGCAGGTAAAAAAACGGCGTCTCGATCATAATTCGAACTTCTTACTAAGCTACCGCTCTGTGAACCTTTACTCTGTGCTGAACTTCGGGTCTGAATGATTTTAGTACGCTGACAATACGGCGCTACGGGCAGTCTTGGAAAAGGGCTTCTGGTTCCAGCTCATCATCAGCGCGGTCTACAGCGTGGACACATTCTTCTGTCTCGGGTAAGCACTGCTAACCATTAAACATACATAAAACATGTAAGAGGTAGGACACAGCAGTCCGTTCATAATAACCTAGTGTTGTGTTCCGGCGCGGTCAGTAGGGTAGCCAGAGCTCACTGGAGAAGCTTTATGCTGTCAGTAGGAAGACCAAAGGCTATTCCTGCTGTGTCTTCTACGCTGACAGCACAGAATCTCTCCGTGTTTACAGGTTCGGTAGTACCTGGTGTTGCACACGTCCATAGGCCACGGTAACCACTTTCCATCAGGTGGACCGTGTGCTTGTCTGCCACCTCAGTGATATAAAAAAACTCGCATTGCGATTTACCAATTGCGTCCTGCTTATTTGGTTACCGCTTGCAACTACCGTCTGAACTTCCAACCTCGGGATGAAAGCCCGTACCAGAATCTCCTGCGTCATTAAGCAGGTGCTCCGGCTTACCTGCAGTAAAGTTTGGGTCTCAGTAATGTCGGTGGAGCCCTGCGGAACACTATTCTTCCTTCTCCATTCACCTTTTTATAGTTTTATTTGCCATCTCTTATTATTTTATGTTATGTATTTTCAGTGGTATGTTGGTGACGTTCCTGTACTTCCGTCAGAAGTCGAAGGGCAAGCTGGACCTTCTGGTGAAGGGACACAGGAAACTCACCTCAGGGTTCCTACAGTTCATTGGACTCATCGGCTATAGATTCGCCAGGTATGTGGACCATTCTAAAAAAATGCTATTTAATTTTATCTTATGGTAATTTCATATTTAGACCCAAGGAAAAAGTGGCGCCCCTTACAGAAAAAGGACATACTTCAAACAATGTTTGGGGTTTTTTTTTACGTGCGGTAAATCCCCACGGATACCCCCCCCCCCCCATTCGGAACCGAAGGGGGAGGTTATTTCGGACTCGAACCGACTAAACGTAACACTATTTAATATGTTTTTTTTTGTCATCAATAGTTATATTTTGTTATGTGATCTGTTTTGTGTGCTGCAGTTAGCTTAAATAAACGCATTTTCTTTCTTTCTTAAACCGCACGCCGTCTGTGGGTCGATGTGCTAGGCCGAAGGTGAGGTTGTCTTTTGACATATCCCTCGCACCCCGGCTGACCCAGGGCCATTCCTCTCAGTCTGGCCCTCCTCGGGAGGGCGGACAATGTTTGGGGGTTGCCATCGCCAAAGCACGAGATCTTCGAGATCATATTTCCGGGCAACACAGTAAAACGGCAGTTCTAGTTGGTTTGACCCCGCATAACCACTTCGTCAGCCGCATTTCCGTTTATGACTTCAATCTTAGCTATTGCTTATGTTACGACTAGGTTCACGTCGGAAGTACGATGGTCAGGAGTCAAACCCAGCCAAAGACCGATTCTTTAACCACTTAGTCAATGAAAGATCAAATGAAAAGTTACTAAATAAAATAAATAAATAAATAAAACATGTGGCTTGTATGGTCCGTATCTTCTGAACTGCACAGGTTTATACCAAAAAGATCAATGGAAGCAGTAACATTTTTTTTAAATGCACTTGCCAAATATTCCAGGTTAACAGCCCCATACCTTTTCATCCTGGGCGTGGTGGAGGTGACGATGAAGTGGTTCGCGTATAACTCGGTGTTCGAACCCCCGGCGATGGACCACGAAACCTGCCCCAAATACTGGTGGAGGAACCTGCTGTACATCAACACCCTGTTCCCGGTCGACCAGATGGTGAGAGCTGGAAAGCAAATATACTTAAAAGATTATTTGTTCATTCATTCCTTCACTTGTTCATTAAATCGTTAATCAATCTTTCATTTCATTTTTCATTCAATTATTCAATCAATAGTTCATTCAATCGTTCAATCAATCGTTTATTTAATTGTACACTCTATCGTTTATTCAATCGTTCATTGATTCATCCAACTATTCGTGTATTCATTAATGCATTCACTCATTCGCCGCGATTCTTTCGGTCATGGATATATAACCATCCTCGGTGATTTTGTTAAATAGTCAGGTACACACTAGAGCTCATGGGCATACCGCTTCCAATAGACCGACTCTTTGCAAGATATATGTGTCGCGCTTGTGTACGACTCTCATTTTTGTTAATGATACTAAAAGTTGCCAGCGAAGACCGTTACACAAATATTTACTCACCAAAAATCTATTAATGTTATTATGTACGATTGTGTAGGACAGTTACAGCCCAATTCGATCGAGGTATTGTTAGATATTCGACGATATTACATGGACACCGTCCATTATCGGTGACTCTTCCTTTGGTGGCTGCATCGATCATCGCCACCAGAACTGTATCTGATCTCCAAGCTTACTATTCCAGTGCATGCTGTGGAGTTGGTACCTCTCAGACGATACCCAGTTCTATGCTGTCAGCGCTATACTACTGATTTTGGCCACAAGGTACGTATTTTTCCACTTTTATAGGTACAGATCCTGGGTTCTCCCGCGCTAGGCGGGACGAGCAACCGGGAATCACGCTAGGTTGATGGTTGATGAGTGATAAGTATTATCTGATAATGAAGCCAGAAGGTGGAAGATGGAACTCCTGAACAGCTACTAGTGACCCCTTCGAGTTTGAATTTCTTTTTTATTTTAATGACCCTCAGAAAATACACTAGGTATCAGGGGAAACCATGTTTTAGTTCTGGGAGGTTTTATGATTTGGGGGGCTTAGGAAGAAAAAGTGCCAGAATGTAATTTTTTGCATTTTTTTTGTATGGATTGATAATATTATATTTTGAATTCTGTAGGGAAGAGGAGAAACATCTTAAAACCCCTTCCAGCTAAACTAAATTGTTTCTGTTAGGAGTGACTTCACATCGGTTGTGTAATAACCAGGAATCTAGACCAAGACCTCTCAAATCATTAAATTACCGACGCTTATAAACTTATTAACTTCCAGTCACTTCAAAGTCTCTGCGGGTCTAACTGGCGTCTTATTCATCTCGTCCCTGATGACAACAGGCTACGTGTCCTGGTCCAGTAACCACATCCCAAACCCCGAGGACCCCTTCACGCAGTTCGACAAGGTGTACGAGAAACCCTGGACCAGGCTGGGGCCCTACCTCATGGGGATGCTGACGGGCTGGATACTGTTTAAGACTAGCTTGAAGATTAGAATGCATAGGGTATGTTGGATTTTTGGTAATATTTAAATTAGGTTCTCTGTGCCCTTGAACTTTAAACTTTCATTTTAGCTTACGGTAGCATTAACATAAAATAGTCCATTTGACAAAACTTTTTGACGTTTCGTTATTTTGCAAAATGAAGTGTGTTATGCAGCTGTAGGTTCGTAGCTCTGTTGGTCCCCCTAAAAGGGAAGTCCTGAATATTGACTTTTTCCGATTTCAATTCATAGAAAAAATTTACGTACCAATGGCTGCCAAATTTTCTAACTAAACTATCTATTCCAAGTAAAAACCTCCAAAATTATAAAACCACTTATACGTGGGGCGCACTAAAAGTTTCCGGAATGAATAAGAGAAAAATACTATTAAAGGTCAAAAATGAATTTTTTGTTTCTCAAAATATTCTCCCTTTGCGTTAATGCACTTTTTCATTCGATTGAACCAGTTTTGAAAACTTTTGTGCCACTCCTCCGTGGTGACCCCAGAAACGTGATTTGCATACTCTTCGACAGCCTCTTCTGGTGATGAAAATCGTTGACCGCGTAATTGGTTCTTAATTTTTGGGAACAGACAAAAGTCACAAGGTGCCAGGTCGGGACTGTATGCAGGATGGGTCATAAGTTCTACGTTTTTCCCATTCAAAAATTCGTTTGTCTGTCTGGCCGTGTGGGAACTAGTATTGTCGTGGTGCAAGATAATACGGCGTTTACGGTTATTTTTACGGAGTTCGTCAATAGCTTCCGGCAAACAACTGTTACTATGTCCCACACCAAATTTAACGCACCTTCGTTGAATCTGGTAAGCATGGCACTGCACCAAGTGACGCGGTCCGTTTTTTGAGCCTCGGTCAAATTGTGTGGGATCCACCGCGAGCACAGCTTTCTCACACCCAAATGTTTGTGTAGGATTGATGTATTTGACTCATGCCTATGTCTAAGGATGAGCGAATTTCATGGTTGACCTACCATGTGCTTGTCTATTTTAATCATACGGAGCACAGCATCGATGTTTTTGTTGTTCACAGCGGTGGACGTGCGACCATCGCGGAATCGTCACTGAGATTGACACGAGCGCGCTTTAATTCTGCAAACTAGTTATAAATAGTCGTCTTGCATGGTGGTTCATCACCAAAAGCAGATTGAAGCCGAGAGATACTCTGTTGAGCTGTCAAATTACACTTAAAATCGTAGAAAATCATACTACGAAAATTTTCCCGACTTAAATCCATGTTGATGTAGACACACGACTTTTAAAATGGCGCCACAATGTAAAAACAATTGACAGTCAGATGAAACAAACTGCATTCTACAGCCAAAGAGTTCTATTTTCAAATGTTGTAACTACTTTTTAAATATTGTTTATGTAAATGGCCAGTTCCGGAAACTTTTAGTGCGGCCTATGTATGCACTTAAAAGTAATCTCGGTCTCAATTCACCAGACTCAGTGGTAAACAATACAACAGAGTTCCCCTAAACTGACTTGTCTCCTCACTCCCCCAGATATGGGCCGCAGTGGGCTGGTCAGTGTGCGCCGCGACCCTCCTCTTCCTGATCTTCGGGCTGTACCGCACGGAGCTGGGTGTATGGACCGCCGCCGTGTACAGCGCTGTGTCGCACTCGCTGTGGGCTGCCTGCATCGGCTGGATCATTATAGCGTGCTCTACGGGGCACGGAGGTACGTTTACAGACAGCACAACATGGCAATAGCGGACCCCAAACTCCGAGGTGAAAACTTCGAATGCGGCTGGGATTAACGCGATAGTCTGTTTTTTTTTAAATTTCAGATAGTAAAATGACATTACCTGTGTTGCCGGTTTATTGCAATCAAAAAATAGTCATGTGCTACCAGTATCAAATGTTGTCGATAAATTATATTTAGTATGGATTTTTGTAGGTTATTTTATAGTTGGCTTATATGGATAGGGTATGAAACTAAAAGAAAAGTATAAGTTTTTATTTTTTTCTTAAAATATTATATAGATATACCATTGCCATAAATATTGTCGATAGTTTCGAGCACGTCACTGAGCACTAAAAGCTGGTATCATTATTTCAAAATTTGACATTTGCAGTTGTCAATTTACTATCTGAAATAAAATAAAAACGGACTAGAAGATGAAAGGGGAAGACAGACAAATAGGCAAACATCGGCAAAATCCTCAAAGGGTTTCGTTTTCCTCTTGAGGTACGGAACCCTAAAAATACCAGCCCCTCCAGACATTCTTCATTTGCCAGCGTTTAGTAGAATACGAATGTATGGGATTTGACAGATATGACAGTCGTTAACGTATGTCATAAACGTCAAATCCAATACATTCATCATTCTATTCTACCAAACGCCGGCCAATGAGTTGCCACTTGTCTAGAAGGGCTATTTTTTAAATACCAAACAGTACGTTATGTACAATATTAGCAGTTAACACCCATAAGACAGCTTGCCTAGTGCGGAGCCATATTATAACGTACAGTTAGCGACAGATCGATCTTGACTTCTGATATTTAGTACCTACACACCTTTAGTTCGGAAAATAATACAATTAAAATCAATAAAACAGTTTGATTCCCTCTTAAGACTGAATTGTACATTGTACAATATTGTCCAATCTACATGTCTATATATAGCATACAAAATTGCCTAGGCCGGGTCCATATTATAGCTTGCAACATTGCCTACGGCGGGGTCATATTATAACGTGCCCTACCCTAGGTATAGGACACTGAGTTACACTACATACTTGGCAATAAACTAACTTTTTTTCGTCCCTCAGGCTGGGTGACTAAACTCCTGTCGGCACCAGTACTGTACCCGTTCTCGCGCGTGACGTACTGCGCCTACCTGGTACACCCGGTGGTGCTTCGCTACGTCGCCATGCACTTCACTCACCCCATCCACATGGGCGAGCTACTCGTGGTGAGTACACATATAGATATTTATTTTATGTATGTGGACATTTTTATTGGATTTGGATATTTATTTTATGGATTTGGACATTTATTTTACGAAAAAGGACATTTATTTTATAGATGTGGACATTTTTTATAAAAAAAGGAATGGTCAACTTTTCTATGGATATGGACATTGTGTTGACTTAGCACTTCTAAAAATCCTCATTTTCATTAGTCAATTCACAGAAAATAGCGGTAAGTATAAAGCCATCACCGTGGGCAACACTAACTAAACAATTTCGTTCCGCAGTTCATCTTGTTCCTGGGTCTAACAATAATTTCGTACGTGTTCGCCTTCGTGATATCCGTGGCGTTCGAAGCGCCCATCGTCACCATGCTCAAGATAGTGGCGCCAACGAGAAAACCCCACAGAGTATAGTTACCATTGTACAAAATGACATAAGTTCAAAGACTGCTTCAGAACTGAGCCTTTTAAGGCGAGTATGTAGCTACAAGATGTAATTATTATCATTTTACAAAGTTATAGTAGGGGAGCCCATGTAACTGAATGTGATACTCGAGAGTCGTAGGGACTGTATTGCATTGTTTTTTTATGTCACCAAGTGGCAGACAAGCATTGGTTAATGATTATGCTGAAAGCGGAATATACCTAGTGGGTATAGCCTATATACAGATTTCAGAAGAGAAAAAAACTGTTATCTTCACATCAGCGAGCGTATAAGATATTCAGTAGTAATGTTAATGAAACTCTGAAAGAGTGATGGTTTGGACGCAACCGGAACTTATGACTTTATGTCACACGCAAATCATCAGATTATAAAAATGCATAAATGTTTGCATCAATAACCAAAATTGATTTGACATGAGCTTGTCAGATTGAACCAAGGTGAGTTAACCTTAGTTAGTCCCCGCGGTTGAGTAAAGCCCGAAGTCTCGTCTAAAGCTCCCTTACTATTATAGTCAGTAAGATTTTATAAGATTTTGTATAAAAGTCTAAAAGGAAAAAAATATGTCTATTGCGGTCTTGTTGCCAAAATAGTTGAATTTAAATTTTGTTCCCTGTGGCGGCCTTCATGTTTGCATGGCGGTCCTCCTTTTTTTATTTGCCTGAATAGTGTAAATGTGTTATAGTTACCGGCAAACTTCGTGAATTAACGTCAAAAAGTTTGCGCATGCGCACTAACTAGCTAACCAGAAAACCAATAAAAGGTCTGATCAACCAATGACGTGAGCCCTTTGAGCCCATGACTAGTTTAATATAATCTACTAGCTTTAGCTCGCGGCTCCGCCTGCTATAATATCGGTTATCATTATAAATTGTAGCCTTTGTGATATTCTGATGTATAAGCTATATTATTCTAAAGTTTAAACCCATTCAGTAGTTTTTACGTGAAAGAGTAACCAACATGCATCCATCCATCCATCCATCCATCCATCCATTCATTCATACTTACAAACTTTCGCGTTTATAACATTAGTAGGATAATTCGTTGCCATGCGTCTCCCTCCACCGTCGCTCCCCGCGCTTTCCACCAAAGAGACCTGAAAACGCGCTTTGCGGATCCCGAGTCCATTATCAGGAAGTTTGCCGGTCACTATAAAATTAGTGGTTAAGATAATAAAGAGAGATATATTACTGTACATTACCAATTAAGTTGTTGTTTGAAATTGATTTGAGTCTGCTTACAAAAGGCATTTAATGTGATTGATTTAACGTGTGAAGAAATAATTGATGCATCGAATAGATTTAATTCTATTTAAATTAAAACATGACAAATATAAGACCAAGAGTACATAAAAATGTGTATTTACGAATTACTTAATTTAATATGTAATACAAAAATATTATAAAATTAGTCTCTATAGATAACATCATCCATTATTTTGATAATCACTGACACTAAATTGTCACAGATCGTACCAAATAGGACCTCATCAAGTTGAAAACCTTTCAATTTTAAATCGACAAAAAGTAAAAGTTGATTAATCGAGTAATAAGACTACACTACCGGCACGGTATGATGGTCGGTAAGTGCTAAGAGAACTTGGCAGAGCTAGCTTGCTCTCTCTTTACGGCCGTTAAGTACCACCTTATCTACTACTTTATCAACTCAACTACAGACTAACTTAGTTAAAATGACAAAACGGCCATCATAACATGCCGCAAGTATAGTATTTAGTTTTGGAAAATAAAACTAAAATATCAAACAATCAATGTTTTTATTACAGTGACGGTCCACACTACATTTAAACAACCATTTTTGCTTGTATAGACTTATATCTACATATGTAAATAGATATATGCAAGACTTGAACGTCTGTTAGGTTTATAATTCGTGATATAATTATATATAGTGTCAGTCTTCGCTTAGCTTTTACCACTCATCTATTCAATTACCTATAACTAAATATAAGTACAATAAATTAATTTGATAAAAATATAATGCAATGGAACACTTCGTAAAAGAAAAATATTTGAGAAAATAACATAGTTTCATTTCAATTTCAAAAATGCAATATGTAAAGTTATTTTTTTCAGGATCTCTTTATTTATCTACAAGAAAATAATTTTATTTTGCTTTATGAACATTAAATTAATATTCGAAAGATGATATGGATCACTTACCGATGTAACACATAGTCGTTACATATTTAAACAAAAACAATAAATTTGCCTGTTTTTTAATTCTGAATCGATTCCACTCGAAAACTTCAAACCACAGAGAAAATATTACCAATGTTATCTGTGGTTAAAAAAATATAGTAAATAGTTCCTTCTTTAGGCGCGTTATTTTAAAAGTTTTTTGTTATTAGTAATCGATTGTTTTTTAAAAACTTTAAAATGTCTGATTATTACATACTTTTAGTGTTCAAATATATTTGAATGTGTAAAAAAGTAGTTTTATTCCCGCCAAAGAAGTCAAACTTCTTACGTAATACCAAGATTACTCTTTTTCTTTCAGATATCATTAATTAACTTTAAGATATTACCACCATTTTCGTGATGTTTACTGTTATATTTTTAATTTAAGTTAAAACGAACGTGTTCCACTTATATTTAAATCGCAATGTATGTACAATTATTTGTAAACTTAATGTAAATAGACTGTAAATATAACTAGTTGTAAGTTTTTTACCAATCATAGATAATTATAATATTTTTAATACAAAACATAAAAAGAAATATTGTTTTATTTCGGGGGCGGTCATGTCGCACATTCGGAGATTCGTCTCAGCAGACTGCAAAATGGTATCTCTATTAACAGAGATAGTAGGAGAGCTGCAAGTAGAGTCAATACTGTCGTACCGGCAAAGTAAACCCACTGCAACAATAAATATAGACATTACGCATAAGTCATTTGCTGCAAGAAGTCCGTGCAATTAAAAATAGGGACTGACTTTAAGAATCAAATCTACCTTAAGCTATAATCACTTTAAAAGCTCACAACACCAAGAGCTGTGACCAGAGTTAGGATAAAAATTCGAAAATTAAAATGAAGACGTTGGATTGGATGCAACCAGAAATGGTACAAGAATGAAAAGTAAGGACAAGGAAAGGAAGGAAAGGTAATTTCGTAAATCTCTTTCATTATGTTTCTGAGAAGAAGGGGAGGAATCTGTAAATCAGAATGTGTTAAAGCATTTTCGTCGACAATAATACTTCCTATGTTCTAATAACTAGATAGATCATGGAAAATAGACCAAGTCAAAACTTGAACAACTACTTACGATGCATATCGTTTGTGAACACAGCGTCGTGTCGACAGACAGCAACACAGCCCGGGCTATCGTCGAGTGCAGCAATATCATTCCGTAACATAATCGACTCAACGCCGCCACCGGAGACTTACAGAGAATCCGCTGAAATACACCTAGAACAGATACAACCCTTTAATTCTAATATTCATTGAGGTCTCCAACTCGATAATCGTCAAATGCGTTGGTCTTACTTATTAAAGTTTGCGATTTAAAATCCCACCCAGTATATCACCTTCTACCGTCTATACATGCATTTTTAGGTTAGGGTTTAACCACTGTGTCGCATGATCAGTGATGATGTGGTCACGCTGGTCTAGAAGCAATCTATGTACTCGTGGATTCCCTGTGATTTATAATCAATCGGGACAATTTACAGATTATATCGTACATACCAGATAAATTAGTGGTCCCCATTAACACAGGCCAGAGCAATGCTATAGGCCACAACAGGTGTAGCCAGGCCGCCAACCACGGTAGGCCTATAACAGACACAGCTACTGATGCCAATATAAATGATAAAGAGGACATCCACAGAAGAGATGACGTCACCTGGAACAAAACTTGAGCCGTTAAGAGTGAAATGTTATCGTAGATTTTTGGGAAGCGTTTGATAGTGTTTTATTAGTATTACATTGGTATAAGAAGTAAATATTTGGTCTTGTTTGTTTGCTATTATTGCAATGAGCAAATGTCTATTTTTATAATTCTAAAGTTATGAAATCGAACAATAGATAGAGCAATAGTTAGTTACAATTACTGAAAGTTCTGTATTTTTGTTTATTTAAGACATCACATAGTTAAAATTGTATGGAAATACAGAAACAAAACCTTTCAGAATGATATGCAGAACATACCCCGATTTATTTACGACATAGTTTTGTTGAAATTTGATTAAGGGGTACCTCAGGGCATTATTTTGGGTCCACCTACGTAGAATGGCTTACCTTAGAAACTTTGATCTTTCCTTGTAAAATATGCACCAACCACCCAGTAAACACTCCAAAGAAGTATGGAGCCACACGAGCCCACGGACGATCAATTATTGTAGAATACAAATGGAAACCACTGGAGAATCTGAAATATATAAGACGAAGAATTTATACATTACTGAACCTTTACCGTGGGTGAGGCATTTAGAAAGGTAGCTGTTATATCATTATATTTTATTATTACTATCTTTCCACTATTGTTTGCTAGCGTTTATAAATCACATTTACCATTAGGTAGACAGTCATCAGCGTCGAGTCCTAATTCCAAGGCTTTCATTTCAGAACCAAGGAGCGGCTTTCCAGCTTTTGTCATCCCTGTCATTGACGGCGACGTCAAGCCTCTTCCTGGATTTTCCTCTTATACCGGGTAAAGGTCTTTTAGCAAGGCATATTGTTCCCCTCATAGCCAGGTGTTCATCGCAAAACGTGACCGCCGTTACAAGGGCGCTCGCTACCTTCACGGTTTTAACTAAGAATACAAAAACCATGAACCTGCCTCTGTACAAACTCGAAGTAGGCGGCGCTCGCGTCGGTCACGGTGGCGGCCAGCGCGCCAATGAGCGCTAACCCCACGCAGACGCGCGCGCGCACGTGTGACGTCACGCTGGCGGCGCACAGCAGCGCGCCCAGCATGTGCACTTGCGTCTCCGTGGACAGGTACCAGGATACTTGCATGCACTGTACGTCACATACAAAGAATTATGTGACAACATTCCAAGACATTCTTACTCATTTTTTCTTTTTAACGAGCAGATATTCCTCAGGACTTCCCACGGAACTAATGGTGAGGTGGATATGTCGAGCTCGAAGTGAAAACCACACGGTGACTCTGACGGCACTCATAGGCAACCAGTTGTACGCAATGGGCTATTATTGACAATTGAATTGAATGACTAATTTGACATTATTTATTGAATTATTATTTTGACATTGTGAATTTAATTATTATTTTGACTTAATTAATAGAATTATTACTTTGACATTATTATTTGAATTATTATTTTGACATCATTAACTGAATTATTATATTGTTAACTGAATTATATTATTACTAGCTGTTGCCCGCGGCTCCGCCCGCGTGGATGTCGGTTATCGCTTAGTGTTGATCCGACGCTATTGACCATTAATTCGCCTCTCTACTCAACTTTGTCCTCGACTATGTACTCACCTCTGTTTTCGACTTTCTACTCGCCTCTATATTCGACTCTCTACTCGACTTTCTACTCGCCTCTATATTTGAATTTATACTTGACTCTACTGACTTCTCTGTTCCCCTCTCTACTCGACTTTGTACTTTTCTCTATACTCGCCTTTCCATTGGCCTCTCTACTTGCCCATCCATTCTATTATCTTTTCGCCTGTCTACTTGACTCTCCACACTTGCCTATCTACTCGCACCTCTACTCAACTCTCTATTCGATCTCTACTCGCCACTACATTCATCTTTCCACTCGCCTCCCTATTCGCCTTTACAGCATTCTATTTGATTCTTTACTCGCCTCTCCACTGGCTCTCTAGTCGCATATCTACTCGCCGTTGTAGTCGACTCTACTCCAATCTTTACACGCCTATCCACTCGTCCCTAAAACAATCTCTACTCGTCTCTCCACTGGCTTCTATATTTGGTTCGCTACTCGAATATATCCGTTCCGAAGCTCTAATCCACCTTTGTACCATATTCCATGAAGACATCTTAAAAGAAATTCTTACTATTTATCCCAACGCCCTATTCCCCTCCCCCCTCCCCATTCTATCACTTTTTTCGCGATAAGGGGTAGCCTATGTCCATTTCCAACCTCTAATCCATCTCTAATCCAATTTCATCAAGATATCTTCAAAATTGTCAAACTTACATACCCTTGCCCTATTACACCCCTTCAACTCCCTTTTTCGCTATAAAAGGTAGCCTATGTCCATTTTCGAGCTCTAATCCATCTCTGTACCAAATTTCACCAGGATATCATCAAAAATGACAAACTTTTATATTTACTATCTAGTCCTTATCCCCCCCCCCCTTTTAAAATATTATTCACGATCAAAGGTAGCATATGTCCGTTACCAAGCTCTAATTAATCCCTGTACCAAAATACTATCGTTGTACCAGATTTCATCAGGAAATCTTCAAAAATGACAAACTTTCATCCTAAGGCCTTAGTCCCCCCCTTCTACCCACGTTTATGTGATAAAAGGTAGTCTATGTCCGTTCCCAAGCTCTAAACTATTCCTGTACCAAATTTCATCAGGAAATCTTCTAAAACGATAAACTTTTATCCCAAGGCCCTGGTCCCCCCTTCTTCCCCCCTTTTCGCGATAAAAGGTAGCTTATGTTCGTTCCCAAGCTCTAAACTATCTCTGTACCAAATTTCATCAAGAAATCTTCAAAAATGACAAACTTTCATACCAAGGCCCTAGTCCGACCCCCTTCTACCCCCCTTTTCGCGATAAAAGGTAGCCTATACCTGTTTCCAAGCTCTAAAGTATCTCTGTAACAAATTTCATCAGGAAATCTTCAAAAATGACAAACTTTCCTCCCAAGGCCCTAGTACCCCCTTCTAACCCCCTTTTCGCAATAAAAGGTAGTCTATGTCCGTTCCCAAGCTCTAAACTATCTCTGTACCAAATTTCATCCGGAAATCTTCTAAAACGATAATTTTTTATCCCAAGGCCCTGGTCCCCCCCCTACTACCCCCCTTTTTGTGATAAAAGGTAGTCTATGTCCGTTCGCAAGGTCTAAACTATCTCTGTACCAAATTTCATCAGGAAATCTTCTAAAACGATAAACATTTACCCCAAGGCCCTGGTTCTACCCCCCCTCACTTCTTCCCCCCTTTTCGCGATAGAAGGTAGCTTATGTTCGTTCCCAAGCTCTAAACTATCTCTATACCAAATTTCATCAAGAAATCTTCAAATATGACAAACTTTCATACCAAGGCCCTAGTCCACCCCCTTCTACCCCCCTTTTCGCGATAAAAGGTAGCCTACTTCCGTTTCCAGGCTCTAAACTATCTCTGTACCAAATTTCATCAAGAAATCTTCAAAAATGACAAACTTTCCTCCCAAGGCCCTAGTCCCCCCCTTCCGCCCCCTTTTTCGCGATTAAAGGTAGCCTATGTCCGTTCCTAAGCTCTAATCTACCTCTGTACCAAATTTCATTAAGATATCTTCAGAAATGACAAACTTTCATAAAAACTTTCATCCCCTATTTCCCCCCCTTAAACCCCCTTTCTCGTGATAAAAGGTAGCCTATGTCCGTTCTCAAGCTCTAATATACCTCTGTTCCAAATTTTATCAAGATTGGTTCAGCGGTTTAGGCGTGAAAGCGTAACATACAGACAGACAGACAGACAGACAGAGTTACTTTCGCATTTATAATATTAGTATGGATAGTATGGATTTCTGATATGACATGCTCATGAATAATATTTGAAATGGTAATTGTATCTTCTTTAAAGATTAATGTGTTCTGAAAATTATTATATAGTTTTTGAATAGTTAATAATGATTTATTGAAGTTTTAATAGTTTTGAAGCATGACTGTGTATGAAATTGTAATTATTATAATTATGTTGCTACTCTGTCGCATTGGGTCTGCCCCGTAATGACACTGTATGTATGTAATGAATAAATAAATAAATAAATAAATAAAATTATTTATTCTCTGCAAGGATTCCCTGGGACCTCTACGTGTTGTTGGGTATTTAGACTAAGTAGATATGAATGACGAAAGACGAGAAAATGTTTGTGAATAGACCAAAAAAATGCGCGCTGAGTTTCTTGCCGAAGTCTTCTCAGGTCGGGGCCGCGTTTCGAACCGGTGGTCCATTTGCTAAACTAATCAAGAATTATTATTATTATTAAATTTGATGTTTTGTTAGTGCCGTCTTAATAGTCTATACAGAATAACTGCTTTTTGACTTTGACTTTGACTAATTCCGTCACTCTTAAGATATTCACGCATGACAACACTATGCACCGCCACTCTGGTCGTTACTTTACTAGACTAATTACCCTGATATGATTTTTTTTTAATATGCTCAAAATCCCGACGGAATCGACTAAAACGCACGCCGTCTGCGGGTCGTAGATTACTGGTGGTGAGATTGCCAGAGACTTATCTCTCGCACCCCAGCCGACCCACCCCATTATAGACCCTGAGACCTCATGTACAGCAGTAGCACCCACCATCCCTGACCCACAGAGGTGGTTAAACGAACCTGCTCATCCACTGGGAATATGTTGGACACGTATAGCAGGTTCCGCCACCAGTAGTAGTTGCAGCTGCTGTGGTCGTGGTCTGGGAGCGCCAGCGTGGTGACCGCCCGCGCCCACCGCGCTACCACGCTCGACAGGAGGACCACGTACGCGTAGGAGGGAAGTAACCTGGAAAGATATACAACTTCTATTTAGGTATATTTCTGAGTTATGTGGTTTTCAGCACCTATAAATAGGAGCAGCACTCTTTCGTAGATGTCATCCATGGTTACGAAGTTAAGGCTGTTCTTCATCTTTATCCTAGCGTTAATCCCAGTTGCATCCGTGCCATCAACTTGGAGTCTGGGGTCCGCTTTTATCAGTCTAACTGCGGATTTGGCTAAACTTCTACATTTTCCGTGAAAGGAGTGCCATCTGACCACCACAACCCAAAGGCGATATCGAAGCATTGCAGTTAGACTAATTGTTGAACTTTTGAGCTCCAACTACCCGTAACGACTGCGATAGATGTTAATATGGCAAACAATTAAGATTCTCCACCTGACAGTAATATGTTTGTAAGTAGTATTGCTCGGGATATATGACGATTTAGAGACTTAAAATGTGCTACATACGCGCACTACACGTTTCTTAGGCGTCGTTTGAGAATATCACCGGGTGGTACGGCGGAGGACGAGCTCAAATTCACCAAGCATAGATTGTTAAAAAACAAATCCGGCCTTGTTCGTCTCGCGATTTAGGTACAAGATACGTGAGATTTAGTATAAATTGATACCATAAAACCGTTCAGGTTATATTTATATAAGTTTTTACTTCCAATTATGAAAACTTGGTAATAGTAAAATCGCTGGATACAGTTTGAAGTTGCTGCCACATATCTTCTAGGCCGACCTTCCTTGGTAAGCTACCAGGCAAGTTTCCAGATTTCCAAAAGAGGAATCTATTAACAACTTTCCTGAATCGTTGACCCCGAACTTCACGAACGCGCAAACGCAAGTATCTGGGTAATATACTAGACGTGCAAATTTTGCCACAGGAGCAACGAGGCGGTCAGTCTCAGCATCAATGACTCTCAGATGGTTAAAAACTTAATTGAAACCAATCAAATTAAGAAGAGCTAACTAACTATTTGATTTTTACAAAATTCACTAAATTAGACATCCATTAAATTGCCGTAAAATGCTAAGCTTATTTGCATCTAGCTTATAACAAGACGCTCATCTGTAATTAAATAGTTAAGATTTTAGTATCTGGTATTTTGAATACTAGTCTACGCCCGCAGCTCTGCTGGACGTATAACTCTTACCTTATAGCAAAGGAAACTCCCCAATCGATAACCTTATAGCCGGTCGTACAAAATCCTTTCAACCGATTTTGTGTGGCTGACTAACAACCGATCAAACAACTATATAATCAAACGTACTTTTGATTTATTAAGTAGGTTTATAAATAGTTTGCGCGAGAGACACTTCTACAGTGGTAAAATGGGTCCCCCCTCCCTGTAACTTCTAAAATAAAAGAATATATGATGTAAATTACCATGTAAACTTCCACCGGAAATTGGTTTGAACGAAATCTAGTAAGTAGTTTTTTTAGTACGTCATTAATCTTAAACCGTACACTATTATTAAAACATCGGTCAAAGAAACAACGAACTACAGTCCGACTCGCACTTGACCGCCTTTATTTTATTTATCGACACAGTTTAGACTTATAGATCAATTTGTCCACACTATCCCAGGTTTGATCAGAAAATAATCTGTCTGATAGGATATTTCTAGTTCAGACATGCATCCTGTCATAAAGTTGAGGTTGGCCTCAAGGACGTTGACGGGACCGACGAGTGACCAAAATATTTATATCTCTGTCTATCCCTAAAGGAATATGACTTAAGAGCATGCCCGCTACTCCACTAAGGCAACAACGGTAAACTTATTTTAAAAAAAAAACACTTCGTAAAAAATATGTGTATATCAAATCAGTAAACGCCCCCGGAACATACAATTAGTCAGCCTAAGTAGCCACACATCAAAGCAACCGCTATAATTCTTCATACAACAACACTTTCACATGTGATTGGAGCAATTAACAATTTGATGAGCTCCCACGCAATATTTTACCAAATGGTGATGAAATATGAAATTCATGCACGAATATGGACACCGATTATCGATGACGGTCATGATTTTGAAGCCTACTTATATAATTATAAACTCAAGGACACCCTCCTTAAGTTTTTTGGGGCCCCACTAAAGGCGCCCACTCACTAACAGTCCGCCTGCAGTTTTTGATCTGTCCGATGACCTGCAGTCTAAAGGGATTTTGGCCTGCCGGTAATTCCCTGTTGTCAGTTTTGCGACCACACATTAGCATTTGTGAGTCGACAGTTTCCCGCCGGACGATCGCCGGTGTGTAGGTACTCGTTTGACCTACGGACTAGGAATATCCGGCCTAGGACTGTCCGGCATCGTTCGGCGGCCACACACCATCGGATTGTATTCGTCGCCAGTCCAAAACCGTTAACAGAACTGTGGTTTTATATCGTCCGGCCGTCCGGTAAACTGATAGTGAGTTGACGTCTTAAGATCTTCGAGATCCAAGTCTACCTCACAAGCAAGCCGGTACCATCCGTTAAATGACTGATGAGGCTTTAGCGCAGTCTTTTCTCTCGGAATTGGGAGGTCAAATGGTAGTCGCTTCCAAAAGCCAAGATAAGCCAAAATAAGAGAATCAGTAGGAAACGGGGAGAATGATAAGGTGATGATAATTATAAACCTTCTATAAATAAAATTAAAATGCTAAAAGTAACTACACTACCGGCACGGTATGATGGCCGGTAAGTACTAAGAGAACTTGGCAGAGCTAGCTTGCTCTCTCACTTTTTTATACGGCCGTTAAGTTACTATCTTATCAAGTCAACTACAGATTAGACCGTCTTACTCGGTCAATATCGTAACTGAGTTAATATGTCAAAACGGCCATCAGAGCGTGCCGAATGTACAGCATGTAAAAAAATGGATTATAGAATACAGAAAAACCTACTTAGATACATTATTTTTAGTTACACACGCATTTATACATAGAAACTACCCACGAAATTTGAAATTATAATTACCAAACTAATGCAAACAGAAATATTTATGCACACAAATTTAATATTTGCATTGAACGGGAATCTCACCCGCAAATATTGACTAAGCAGTAAGCAGTCGTCCAACGCAAAGCTCTCTCCCTCTGAGGTAGGCAGGAATAAAATCCACCATTCTTGAAGCTGAGGTTTAAAGCTTCGATGGACCCCCTTTTTTGACAGTTCAACTAGTCCCGTTTTTCATACCTGATGACCCTGTTAGTGACGAAGCAGATAAACTGCATGAACTGGCCGCAGACGCCGTCCCAGCCCACCAACTCCTGCACGCTGTACTGGCTCTTCAGGTAGAAGAAATGGTGCGAGCTAAATAGACCGCTGAAAATATACACCGTTCTAAATTAGAGACTCTCAATAATATATTACATAAATATTAAGCTTATTATAAAATAACTGCTGCCTGCAGCTTGATTCGAGAAATATTAAGTAACTTCTGCAATATCAATAAAAAAACGTATTAAGTTATTTCATGGTTATTTACATTTATTATGAAGAAAATTGCCTTTCTGAGTGACTGACTCATCGAACACGAGTCGAATCTATCAAAGAAGAAGTGACAGTACATTCCTTCTATGGTCTAGATGGCATTTTACGAAATTCAACCTATACTTCGACTTACTTAATCGCTAGGGGGAGTATTAGAAGTAATCCACATTCTGCCGACTACTACACATCTTTTTCTCAAAGCGCTCTAGGTAGTCTAGGTAGTAGAAATTTGATGGCATAAATTTGCCACAAATTTCGGCCGGGTGGGTATCACCGTACAAAACCCCTCCATAGTAATCCAATCTCGGTTGTTGCGTTCAGGGGTTAGCAAGTGCATAGCCGGGCAGGGGGGATTGTGGTCGCAGCACTAGTGGAACTGGTGGGTGTCACGCGGTGCTGCGATGACAGTCTTCTTTTGATGAGGCCGTCAAGCTGAGTGCCACCATTGTTAACATGGCGTGTATGTAATGGTGACCCTCTTTCCTGAGACTTTGCCTTTAGCTTACCATCAGGCGAGATGAAGTCAAATTTACGTGTCCTATATAAAAAAGCTCTTTTTTATATCACTTTAGGTGCTCTTAGCTCTTAAGCAACACTTCATAACTAGGCATACCCAATGTTCTTTTTAACTACGCCTATCTATAAGCTGAGCTATAAGGTTGCAATGGCCAGCAAACTCAAACTCTGAGTCCCGTTACCCATGCCTCCATTCAGGTACGTTCACTCAATTTCTTTCAAATTTTGTAAAAGTAAATAATTACAATGCTCGGTCATTATTGAAATTATCAATTATATTTATTCAAACGGTGAAAGTTTACCAAATAAGAGGGCTTTACTAAATTGTCGTTAATTGAGGTTGTAAACATAGCGTGCATTCTTCCGTGACCTTGGAATGTCTCTGTAAACGTTTTTTTTATTGCATGGTATGTGATGTGTAGTTTGTTTTTGATGAGAAGAATTTAGACAAGTAGAATAAAAAGCGGTGTCGGAAGAGAAGGAAGTAGATTGATTACTACATACGTTCTGTCTCAGAGTGAAACAGAATACGTTTCTTTTCAACGAATTAAAGACAGAAAGAATGAATAGGTACTTTTTTTAAGCGTGCGGGAAATCCCCGCGGATACCGCCCCTACCGGAGTCGGAGCGGGAGGTTATGTAGGACTCGAACCGACTAAACCGCACGCCGTCTGTGGGTCCCAGTGTAAAGGTGATTTTCCACCAGAGGGGCGAGACGAGACGAGGCGAGGAGAGAATTGAAATTTGTATCGCAAATTTTCAATCCTCTTCCAGCGTATCTTTGGTGGAAACAGTGTGGATTGACGAGAATATGCGAGGCGTGAATTGAAATATTTGTTTGTGCAAAATGAACCGTATTGGTACGTCATAATACGTCAATCCACACTGTTTCCACCAAAGATACGCTGGGAGAGGATTGAAAATTTGCCATACAAATTTCAATTCTCTCATCGCCTCGTCTCGCCCCTCTGGTGGAAAATCACCTTTAGGTGAAGAAGCTGGTGCATATCACTCGCACTCCTGCTGACCCAGGGCCATCTCTTTCCATCTGGCCGTCTCCTCTCGCCCCCAGTATACTTGACGTGCGCCGTTGCTGTGGACTTTTTTTTTGTAACTTGAGGGAAAATCCTTCATGGATGCTATGCCGGACTCCTACCGACTAAAAACCCTTACGTACGCCTAATAGCCTGCGGTTGGTAGCCCCGGGTAAGCCCTCGGAAGGATGTAGGACCAGGACCAGGACTACAAACAGACCTGCGGCTGCGGCCTAAGGGGTGGTTCGGGTGTTATCCTACTTTTTAGGGGGGGCGTGCGTGAATCTGCCACGTCACGCTGTCACTCCACCAGCGTGTGGAGCGATGTGTCGTCACTGCGGCCCTCGCAGTGCTGACACTCGGCCGTGGTTTCCCGGTGTCTCCGCCACAGATACTTACCGAAGCTACCATGCCCGGTAAGTATCTGTGACAACCGGTAGGAGAGAGCACCATGTCTCCTCTCCAGCCACTCGTCCATGACCGGTCAGACGGCCGCGATTGTGGCGAATCCCCCCTTTGGTTGCCCAAGTCGCGCCTTCCATGTCTCCACGGTTACCTGGTGGAGTTGGGATCGCTGGGCCTCGATTTTTCGAGACGCAGGAGTTTGACCCCGCTCCAGTGCCTCCTTGCGCCATTTAAATAGAGACGCAAGGGCTCTCGCTTCCAGGTCCCATGGTGGGGTCCCGGCTAGCCGTGGCCTGCTTCTCCTGGGGGTGACAGATGGGGCTGCCTGTCACCCCCAGGCACACGCTCATGAGAACGAGAAGGCACTGAATGGTCTTAAAGCACGTTTAAATTAGCGATTCGGTCAAAAGTCCACTTTGAAGAATATATACAACAATCAGATTAGAGGATAGCTCTAAAGCAGCTAATTAGCGGTGGACTTGCCTGAAGAAGTATCAGTGTGTAAAAAAGTATTTATTTGCTGTGGTACTTTTTTTACGTGCGGGAAATTCCCACGGATACCCCCCCCCCCCCCCCCCCTTCGGAGCCGAAGGGGGAGGTTATGTCGGACTCGAACCGCCTAAACCGCACGCCGTCTGTGGGTCGGTGTGCTAGGCCGAAGGTGAGGTTGTCTCGTGTCATATCCCTCGCACCCGGGCTGACCCAGGGCCATTCCTCTCGGTCTGCCCCTCCTCGGGAGGGGGGACCACGCGGTCGCCGAAACGCGGGGGGGGCGCGCATCGTCCTACAATGCGCGCCACCGCCGTGGCCTACTTCTGCTAGGGTGACGAGCGGCTCCACCCGTCACCCTATGGGCTATGGTACTATGGTACTTGCCTACCCCGGAGCCCCGGAGAAAAAAATGAAAATGTATGTGTTTAATAACTTACCTCACAAAGAATAAAGTATCGTAAGCTATAGTTCCGACAGAAATGATGAAGTAAATATTGTTACGTTCATTGATATCTGCAGCGTTATCTGAAACAGCAGGACATTTAAACTGGGTATAAAATTATGGGTACAATGTGAGACTTATAGGTCAGAATTTATTGTACTACATCAGATATGCTTACTTTCAGCCTAGTTCGAGAAATCAATCAAATCAATCTTCCCAGTAACAGCCATTTAACAGTACAGGTTTTTTAGACCCAAGTATGAATTGCTTGAATTTAGTTTACCAAAATTATCGTAAAGCGACCTTCTTTACTGCTTTTCTATATTTCAATACTGCCAATTTTCTCACATTTAAATCGTAAAATGTTCACCATCTAGGTAGATATATAAGAAAGTATAAAAACATACGTGAATGTTTACCTGAAATAGAGTCCACAACAACCGCAACATGCAAAAATATAATCCAAAACGTAACTAAAATTCTCATTCCGTGTATCAAATACAGATCCTTAGAAGCCGTATTCGTGTTTATAATCCTTTTCCAACAATAAGACACGGAGAAACACAAGAGAAGACGCCGCAAGATATTTCCCTTCTCACTCTCTGTTGTAAGACTAACGATTGAGTTATACTGCAGTCGTGGACAGGGAGGCAAATTCTTCTGTTGATGGGGATTACTGCACTGCTTCCGATATTTCCCACATCTTTGGCAACTCAGAGGTGATCGGTCCACAGCAGCTACGTCTAGCATAACCGCGGGAGTTCCCTTCACCATTTTATCAACTGCCATGTAATTCATATTTGCATGTTCCAATCCTAATTTGTCTATCTCTTTCTTCAAGCTTAAATTATCATCTTTGACACGGTGCCTTTCGATATTTCTGTTAGCATCGTGATATTTTTCTAGATCAAATTTCATGGATTGTTTTGCGTATGGAAGACATTTTAGTAAGTTTAGTTCTGTGATAGTAGCTGCCAGGGCTAGAGTGGCTAGTAATACTGTGATGCATATTAGGAATATTGCTCCAGCGTCTCCTCCTATGTCATAGGAGCCTGGTACTTGTCTGGCGCTGGTGATCTTAGCTGTACGTGAGGTAGTTTTGTTTGTTTTGAGGTTATCGTTAATCATTATCGAAAAGTTGATGACTGATTGTATGTCTCGGGCTGAACACGAACGTGGCAGGCATACGCCGAGGAGTATTTTGTAGGACTGAAATATAAGATCAATTAATTAGAAGATTTTCATCATCACCATCATTGTTACCAATAGAACGCCAATCACGGTTGCAGCCAAAGCTTGCACTTTACAGCTTCAGCTACAGCTACTTAGCAATAGTAGCCTTTTTTTATACCACTGAGGTGGCTGACTTACCGTGGCCTATAGAGGTGTGCAAACCAGAAGTCACACTCGTGCTGCCAACCCTGTAAACACAGAGAGTTTCTAGGCTGTCAGCGTAGAAGACAAAACAGGAATAACCTTTGGTCTTCCCAGTGACAGCACAAAAACTCTCCAGTGACCTCTGGCTACCCTACTACAACACAACACGAGGTTATTATGGCCGTGATATTCTGTTGGCCGGAGGTATTTCCCCAGTGTCCATGTCCTACCTCCTAGCCTGTCAATTGACTACACCCTGCTGGATGGTAAACAGCTAGGGTTAAGTCCAGATGATAAGGTCCATTCCAGATGCTGAGAAACCCAAAATAGTGAGTACTAACTTGATGGATTTGACACATACCTTTTCACACTCCGTGTCAGAAACCCGAGATCTTAAGAAGTGTAAGAGCAAATCAAATCTTGCGCATTTTACTATGCGACAAAGGAATGAAGTTCCTCTTGGCTTTATGGGAGGGACTGACGTCCTCCCTTTTGGGAAGACGTCAGTTCCTTCCATTTGGAAGGTCAACGGCAGGCTTATCCTGATTGTTATGGGGTTAAATCTCACGAAAAAACTCTTACTCGCATTTAGACCTTGGGCTCCAAGAGCGAGCTTTGGATGCAACTGGTCTAGTAATTGGGATGAAGTAGAAAAGATCTCTAAACAAATGAGGCACTTACACTTATCATATTGGGCTTGGTAATATTCAAGAAGATCTGCACAGTGGTGTAAGCAAGCCTGTATGGTGCCCATAGGTCCACTACCACAGGCTTTGGAGTCGTCTCATGGAAGACCCATCTCCACTCACGCGCATCTGTTACTAAACACAAACATCATGTTTAAAATCATGGGCCGAAAAATTTATTGCACGCTGCCTTATATTAAGCTGCATTGAAAATGAAAAAAATATCAAAATGGTGCCTAAGCCAAACTTCGGATCCTAATTTACGGTCGAGTGAAAAAGGAAAAGTTAGAAAACGAGAATAAACAGTAGTGGGAATAAAGATCAAAAATCTTACCGTCATTGTAGCGAGAGCTGTTATTTTCAATTGCCTCCTCATCCTAGAGTTTAAAAAATCAAATAAATTATTAGTTCATACAGTTTTAAGCTAAAATGTTTAAAAAATCAAATAAATTATTAGTTCATACAGTTTTAAGCTACCTTCCGATGAGGCAAGATAATTGACGCGAAAGCTTATTGGTACTTTTTAATGAAAAAAATAACATGGAACTCGCGTCATCGTTACCTTACGCTTAGACCGTCACTGAACGCGTCACGTCAGAATGGGTGGAGCTTTTTTAAATATCAGCAATCTATATTAGATATTATGATTGTCATACTTACCAATCGCAAGCATTGTGCTTTGGAGCCCAGCCAGAATCGGTTGCCGGAGAACAGAGCCGACCCGTACCGCCCTGACGCATCGAGAGCTGGAACATATACGCAGCATTATGTGAGGAAACTATATATAATACAAATTGACTTTGCTAAGCGTATAACTCGAGAACAGTTCGACCGATTCGACTAAATTAGTCGAATCGGTTTTTCCAGATGCTTCTAAAATTCCACGGAAGGTTTAAAAAAATGGGGATGGGAAACGAATTCCACGTGAACGAGATCGCGGTCATCAGCCAGTTCTCCTAGTAAAATATGTTCAAAATCCAATGTAGATCTAATCTCAATGTCAAGAACGGTATTCTCGTCGTAACACTAATTTAAGATCAAACATTGTTATCCTGATCATTTTTATCATTTGGGAAACTGGAGGTTGAGGACTAAAATCAGTTTCGGGTTTCGGCTCCCAAAATGAAAGTGTTCAAAATCTATTTGCACGGTAGATGCTTCTTGGGTGTCTTTTTTATATAGGGCAAGTCAATTTGACAGAAGCATTAAGGTCGTAGTTGACGGTGAATGCTCTGAACCCATGTCTGTGAATGCTGGTGTCCCCCAAGGCTGTGTGTTGTCACCTACGCTATTCCTTCTGCATGTCAATGACATGCTGCCAATCAGGGGCATTCATTGTTATGCTGATGATAGTACGGGTGATGCTGCTTACTTCGGCCGCACCAAATCTCTCGGGAAAACGTCTTCGAGAGCCGAAATCTTCTTGTGTCCGAAATTGAGACTTCTTTAAAAGAAGTATCTGAATGGGGTCGACTGAACCTAGTCCGATTTAACCCTACCAAGACACAAGTTTGCGTGTTTACGGCAAAAAAGCTAGAATATGTCGTGTCACCACGTTTTGAGAGCACTCCCCTGACTGCCACAGCCTGTCTAGGAATACTTGGCGTCGAGATCTCGAGCGAAGTCCAGTTTCGCGGCATTTTAAATGGTAAGGCCAAATTAGTCTTAAAGAAGCTTGGTGTGCTCAACAGATCAAGACAGTATTTCATACCGGCCTACAGCCTTCAGCTCTATAATGCACAGATTCGCCCTCACATGGAATACTGTTCTCATCTATGGGCAGGGGCACCTCAGTACCAGCTTGCCCCTCTGGACCGTATCCAACAACGAGCGACTCGAATTGTCGACTGCCGTATTTCGGATAGGCTTGACCCCTTGGCGCTGCGTAGAGATGTAGCTTCGCTCTGCATTTTCTATGCATTTCTCTGCATGTACAACGGGGAGTGCTCTGAGGTATTGTTCGGATTAATCCCTGCCGCATCTTTCCGCCATCGCCCTACGCGACAAAATTTTCATCCTCACCACTTGGATGGTTGGCAGTCCTCAACTGTGCGTTTCTCAGAAACTTCCTGCCTCGCACAGCTAAACTGTAGAATGAACTGACGCCTGCGGTATTTCCGGACCGATACGACCTTCAAACCTTCAAGAAAAGGGCGTACTTCCACCTTAAATGCCGGCAGCGCACCTCTCCTTCTGGTGTTTCAGGTGTCGATGGGCGGCGGTGATCGCTTACCATCAGGCGATCCGTCTGCTCGTTTGCGGTAACCTGAAGGCAAAGTCTCAGGAAAGAGGGTCACCATTACATACACATACCATAATAACAATGGTGGCACTCAGCTTGACGGCCTCATCAAAAGAGCATTCTCGTCGCAGCACCGCGTGACACCTACCGGTCCCACTAGTGCTGCGACCACAATTCCCCCCTGCCCGGCTATGCACTTGCTGACCTCTGAACGCAATTCAACCGAGATTGAACTATTATGAAGAGTTTTTCGCACTCATGCACGGTGGTACCCACCCAGCCGAAATTTGTGACAAATTTGTGCCATCAAATTTCTACCACCACTCTTTTTTAAGGATAGTACCACGGAGGACAGAATATGGATAGTACCTACGCTGTGCTATGGCGGTGGACGAGCTGAAATTCACCAAGAATAGATTATTACAAAACGATCCGCGCGCACAACGGCTTCATTTGTCTCGCAACTTAGGTCCAAGATATGTAATATATGTCAAATGAATGTTCGTAGAGATATAAAACGTTCGTAATAATTTTCTTCAGCGGTGATTTTGCTGTGATTGATCGATATCACGTAACTGTCAAACATGAAGACACAAATCACGTAATGTATCTCAGCAGAAACTCTCACTCTCGTCATGCGCGGTGCTCTCACGTCATGCGCGTGAACCCCTCGCCGATCAGAGGTACTGGCCTGCGTGCAACGACATCGAACACGTGAAGTCCATTTTAAAATGACCAATTATGTTTTAGAGATGTTATGAAACTGATTCGATAATAAAATAATAATCCGTAAAGATTTTATTGCTATTTGACAGCTTTTTTAGCGGGGCGGTAATGACCGCGACCGGTACGCGGCTTCAATTCCCGCTCAGTGCAAATATTTTTTTTGTGCGCCTGTCTGGGCAGAACATATTGGCACCGCAACAAACGACAATTATATTGTAACAACATCCATGTAACCCGTGTTTATGCAAATAAATGAATCTTGAATCTACAATTTTAGTCGGATTTCAATTGGTCTGGGTGAACAGCACGTTAAGAAACCGTTGGTGCCGGTTTAGTATTATGTTATCTGTGGTGCCGGCATTATAGATGACCGGGACCGAGAGCTCCGTCGTTATGATAGTTGGAGCCCTAAAAAGATTAAACACTGATCTAGCTGAATAATTTGATATCACCAATGGTTTATGAAATCCGGTGGCAGTCACTTCTCGGAAAAAGTCGAAATTCAGCAGTTATGAAGAAAAGACACATGAAAAGAGCTATTCCAATTAGTCCCACCCTCTCCTTTCCTATACAGGACAACATGTGCAGGGCTTAGATGTCACCCGCATACGGCGCAGAACATTCCTTCAAGAACCAAGCGGTTCGGTGACTCTTTCCTTTGTCGCACCATTAAGACCTGGAATTCCTTGCCAGCTCACGTGTTTCCCTCTTCCTACAGTCCCCTGTCCTTTAGGCGGGGGGTGAAAAAGGCATCTGATGACGCCGTCAAGCTGAGTGCCACCATTGTTAACATGGCACATGTATATAATGGTAGCCCTCTTTCCTGAGACTTTGCCTTCAGCTTACCATCAGGCGAGGTAAAGTCAAATTGACGTATCACATATTAAAAAAAACCTATAGATACTTTATACCTATTACGCTAACCTGTAATAGTACTCGCTGGACTAGCGATCAGTACCCATATATTGTGTCCAATTAAAAATCGCCATATTGGCGCTGATAGTTGCGGCACGCAGTAGTGAGTGTACTTGGAACTAATACTGTAATGATGGACAACAATTGTCTTGGTATCGATAATGTAATATGAACGATGGGTCTAATATTTATCAAACTAACAACAATATGGCCGTTTTAGATTTATTTTATGGTAAACGCATAAATAATTCAACGAACAATGTCCATTTGCAAATTAATTAGTTCTCAGTACACTCACGGTGGCGCTTCAAATCGACACAAAAAGTAAGCTGTCATTTTCTATGGAGTAACCTACTAGCTATTTTCCGCGACTCAGCTCGCATGTATATCGGTTATCGCAACCAAATATATACTTAGCCTTTCTTAAGAGCTAATCTATCTCAGTAACAAATTTCATCAAAATTGGTTCAGTGACTTAGGCATACATACAACATAAGAATTATATTAAATTACCTGTGATACAACGTAACAGACAGAGAGACAAAATTACTTTCGCATTCATAATACTAAAGTAGGTATCTACTTAAAGATTGATAGCTGATGCAGATAAGTTATCTACTCACTTCAGTCATTAGGTATATTAATAAGTTTTATTATCTCAATTAGATGTAAAAATTGCTAAATACGCGAGAATATCGCGTAATTTTGTGACACGAAACGCGATGCTCCCACACGGAACAGATTACATAATATATATATATATATATATATATATCAGTTATATCATTTTTATAACGTTCCCACTAAATTTAATTATAAAAAAACACTTTATAAAAAATAAAAAAACACTTCCTAATTATCTAATGTTTATCCGCATTCTAGGATCCATATTAAAAGCCTTTTAGGTTATGCTTACTTTATGTCTAGACAGTCTAGAATTCTAGATAACGCCGTGTACCTACTTTCCTGCTTATACATTGGTTTCATAAAAATAAATAAACATGTACCTAGGTAGGTATGTAGTAACGTTGTGTCAGATTTGTACTCAGTTTTTGCCAATTCAGTGGCTTTGCGAACCTCACCTGCATGCCGGCACACTGGTGCTGATTGACGAACGACGGACCAAGCGCTAGCTTTATTCCCTCGGGGTAGGGAGGTCAAACTGTAGTCGCTTTCTTAAAAGAAAAGTAAATCAATCCATATCATACCATATCCTATTAGGAAGAGTAGGAAGACAGCGGACTCCAGACTCCAAATTAAGTTATCGCGACCAAATATAATGCATGAAGGTCATTCAGGTTTACGCACCGACCTCGACACACCCGGATGATGAAGTGGAGGATATGTATAAGACATATCCAAAGCCTTACACCACACCACCAAGGCCCACTTCAATGTTGTTATGGGGGACTTTAACGGCAAGGTGGGAACACAGACTGGCAACGAATCCCGTATAGGCCCGCATGGTTATGGAGTTAGGAATCACAGGGGGCAAATGCTTGTCAACTTCCTTGAGAAGGAGGGACTGTTCTTAATGAACTCTTTCTTTGAGAAACAGCCTCAAAGAAAGTGGACATGGAAAAGCCCCGACACTGTGACAAAAAATGAGATCGACTTCATCATGACGGATAGCAAGCACATATTCAGAGATGTCTCAGTGATCAACAGGTTTAATACCGGATCTGATCACCGACTTCTCCGAGGCTCTCTGAATATCAACTTAAAGCTTGAAAGAAACCGACTGATGAAGTCCACGCTCCGACCTAACCCAATCCATATCATAGCGGGCGGTGAGAAGTTCCAGCAGCTTCTCGGGAACAGATTTGTTGCCTTGGAACCCATCGACGACGTTGACGAGAGCTTACACAATCTGGTCGAAACTCTGAGGGATGAGGGCATCAACTTCTGTAGAACGCAGCGGACTGGCAGGATATCCAAACTCTCGGCTGAGACTCTCGGGTTGATGACAAAAAGACGGGAAACCACCCAAGCGACTTCGTCGGAGAGGTCAGACCTGACCTCGGGCAGGTTCTGCAGTTAGGTAAAAACAATTTCGAGAGGGAGGCCAAGAGGAGGATCCAGCTGGGCTGGGCAGCGTTTGGGAAACTACGCCGAGTCTTCTCGTCATCTATACCGCAAAATGCTTGAAAACGAAAGTTTTCAATCAGTGCGTCCTACCCGTCATGACCTACGGAGCCGAGACATGGACACTCACGGCAGGGTTGGTCCATCAGTTCAAAGTCGCTCAGCGAGCTATGGAGAGAACTATGCTCGGAGTTTCTCTGAAGGATAGAATCCGCAACGAATACATCCGACAGAGAACCAAAGTTATCGACATAGCTCAAAGAATCAGCAAGCTGAAGTGGCAATGGGCTGGCCATATCTCACGAAGAACCGACAACCGTTGGGGTAAACGTGTTCTTGAGTGGAGACCGCGACTCGGCAAGCGTAGTGTAGGACGCCCTCCGACCAGGTGGGATGACGATCAAAGAAAGACTGCAGGCAGATGCTGGATGCGGCAAGCTGAAGACAGGGCGCTATGGCGCTCATTGGGGGAGGGCTATGTCCAGCAGTGGACTAATATAGCCTGATGATGATGACCAAATATAGCCTATGTCCTTTCTGAAGGTCTAATCTACCCCGATGGGCGTGAAAGACGAACAGACACACAGACACACTTTCCCTATTTATGATATTAGTATGAATATACATTATAGAATGAAATTGTAAAACAATTCGTAAGCTAACTTTTCAAATATGTTCAGAATGGAAAAGTGAATGTCTCTATTCAATTTTTCCATTGAATAGAGACATTCACTTTTCCATTCTGAACATATTTAAATAAATACTTAAATACTCCAATCTCAGTGGAGATTATGAATTTGTGCCGTTTGGAGCCGAAACGTTTGGGCCTTGGGGTCCGAGCGCCCGCAATCTCTTCAGTGAGATTGCAAAGCGTATGGTCGACGCTTCTCGTGACCAGAAGGCTGGCCTCTTTTTAGGTCAGAGATTAAGCATTGCTTATCTGTGGCATTGCCATACAACGTGGCAATGCTGCCAGTCTTCTGGGAACACTTCCACAAGAGGCATGCGACGCGGATGAATTCCACGACGCATTTTAACTTTTAGTTTTCTTTTTAGTAGTGTGTAATTATTTAGAAATGTAGTTTTAAAACCATTGTTATGTAAATATTAGTTCAAATAATCAATATATATCTTTATGAAAAAAAAATTCCATTATTTATTGATTTCTTTCAATTACTTGGGCTGAGTAATCAAAAACAATGTTTACCTAAATTTAATTGTGACATCATTCATTGTTTCCGATAGTTGGCACGAATATCGGTAGATGACTTCACTATCACTCCAAGAACGTAATATAGGAGAATTTGGTGGTGAGAGTATTCGTTCAAGTACTAGTAGTAGTATTAGTACTCTAATTGCTTGCGTAAGGAATGGGTTAAGTCGCAGTAGTGTTACAGCCAGGATTCGAACCTAGACCTCTCGATTGCAACACCAACTTCTTAACCACTAAGTTACTGACGCTTCAGATTCGTGCTCGGGTGAGCACATCACATTTAAAGTCTCATATAAACTGTCATTGCGTGATAAACTAACATACAAATAAACATACTTTCGCAGATGTTAATATTTGTTGAAATTATCATTGATTTTATGAAGCTATAAAGTGGCAGCGAGCGAGCTGTGCGCACGCACGAGCATTGAACTTGAAAAGACATTCACATCGTAATCGAAAGTTTGATTATTAGAACACGATTGTCATGTACATAAATATGAATTTATCACGAGCATTGAGAAAGGGAAAAGAGAATCAGTACATAATTAAGATGTCTCATCTTTTTGGGTTTAGTCACAATTCCCGCCGTTCTAGATAGCGTTTTATCACGCTATTGTCCAACAGAATAATTTCGGAAAACCTGTCAACCTCCAACCTAAAAACAGGAAAATTTATGAACCTATTAGGTACTTGAAAATTTTATAAATATTTTCTTATAGGTTACGCCTTCTTTTGTTTTGTGTGGTTTAACTCGGATGTCATCCCTGTAGGCCAGCGGGGCTGGCTATGTCAGACTCGTTTCGAGTAAAACAGCACACCGTCTTAAATCTCAATTATATTTGACTGACTAGTCAAATTAGTAACTTTTTACTATACGTCAAAACGATACGGGCCTAGTCGGTACGAGTCCGACATAACCCCCCCCCCCCCCCATCCCCCCTCCGGAGTGCGGATTTCCCGCACGTAAAAAAACACGTCAAAACGATAAGTTATAAGAAAAATATATGAAAAATGTATTTGAGTCGTCATAATATTCAATAGTCAAATCATTTACTTTTTAAGGTTGCATGGATGATTAAAAATAAATAAGAACGATAAAATAAAAACCGACACAACTGTTTTCGATCTTTTACTATTCTTAATTTAATAAGTTCAGCTAAATATTTATTTTAACTACAGGAAAATACCCAATTACCGGCGTGTAATGTTACCATCTCTCGCGCACCCCGGCTGACCTTGGCTATCTACGGTTTTAGTATGGCTCTCTCGGGTGTGGGAAGAGGAAGATATACCTATCAAACCCTGGAAAGTGGGTGAGGCGAGTTTTCCGTAGGCGGCAGCGTATGGATTTGTTTTGCTTTACCGTCGAGCAACTTCTAAGGCAGACATTATTAGCAGTACCGTGAAATGTGTCATTTCACGGTACTGCTAATGGTTTTGTGGACAGTCGGCAATGTTTATAATATGATTTCAGAAATAAAGGTTTTTTTTAATATTGTTATTGTTGTATGAGTCATCCATCATATATGATCTAGTTATCTCAGCATTGTATAAACGACACCCATTGTATTATTGTTTCACGAAACTAGGTGGATAGTTAGGTAGGTACACTTGTGTGAATTTTTCATTAATTCTAATAGAATGCCACATGCCGTGAACTAGCATTCACACTAGACTAGGTAACTCATATTACACTTCCTCATTAGGCGCAAGGCTCATAATATAACTTAGTGCCTAGTGCATGACGTAAGATATAAAAACAATGTCATTCTTGGAATTTATTGGAAACCAGATTAATTATTGTCAATCAGCTACAGACGATAGATGGGTGAAAGAAGATTGAGGGAGATCGGGAAACCCGGAATGAATCGGCTTCGTAGGTAGGTGCATGTTTTTTATAAATGCAACTGAGGTGGCAGACAAGCACACGGCCCATCTGATAGTAAGTGGTTACCGTGGCCTATGGACGTGTGCAACACCAGGGGAGTCACACTCGTGCTGCCGACCCTGTAAACACAGAGAGTTTCTGTGCCGTCAGTGTAGAACACAAAGCAGGAATAGCCGTTGGTCTTCCCACTGACAGCACAAAATGTCTCCAGTGTACATACCATTACGACTTCCTATCCTCCTAACCTCCATACAACTTCCTTTTTGGATCCCTTTATAAATGAGGTCAATGCTTTGAGGTCCTACGGGTACGTAGCCAAAGAATCGATCTAGGCCGTTGTTGATGTTTATCAGATCGAGTACAACAAGTCGAGAGTGCCTGCAACCGGCGAGCGTTCGTAGGCGTAGGTACCTTGTATACCAGGATCGAATCAAGTGAAAATATTTGGTATCTGCGATTAAAATAGGAAAAATTAAATCGGTCTAGACGGGGTTTGAACCCGCGATCTTTGCCTTACACCTACCGATATTCTGACGCGCCACTGTCGGCTCAAAGACAGATGTAAAGGAGAAATTTGGATTGGTTCGGTCAAAGTGAGAGGTCTGGTAGCTTAGTGGTCAAAGTGGGGGCTATACTTTTGGATTGGTTCGAGCGAGGTCTGGTAGCTTAGTGGTCAAAGTGGGGGCTATACTTTTGGATTGGTTCGAGCGAGGTCTGGTAGCTTAGTGGTCAAAGTGGGGGCTATACTTTTGGATTGGTTCGAGCGAGGTCTGGTAGCTTAGTGGTCAAAGTGGGGGCTATACTTTTGGATGTGTTCGAGCGAGGTCTGGTAGCTTAGTGGTCAAAGTGGGGGCTATACTTTTGGATTGGTTCGAGCGAGGTCTGGTAGCTTAGTGGTCAAAGTGGGGGCTATACTTTTGGATGTGTTCGAGCGAGGTCTGGTAGCTTAGTGGTCAAAGTGGGGGCTATACTTTTGGATGTGTTCGAGCGAGGTCTGGTAGCTTAGTGGTCAAAGTGGGGGCTATACTTTTGGATGTGTTCGAGCGAGGTCTGGTAGCTTAGTGGTCAAAGTGGGGGCTATACTTTTGGATTGGTTCGAACGAGGTCTGGTAGCTTAGTGGTCAAAGTGGGGGCTATACTTTTGGATTGGTTCGAACGAGGTCTGGTAGCTTAGTGGTCAAAGTGGGGGCTATACTTTTGGATTGGTTCGAGCGAGGTCTGGTAGCTTAGTGGTCAAAGTGGGGGCTATACTTTTGGATTGGTTCGAGCGAGGTCTGGTAGCTTAGTGGTCAAAGTGGGGGCTATACTTTTGGATGTGTTCGAGCGAGGTCTGGTAGCTTAGTGGTCAAAGTGGGGGCTATACTTTTGGATTGGTTCGAACGAGGTCTGGTAGCTTAGTGGTCAAAGTGGGGGCTATACTTTTGGATTGGTTCGAACGAGGTCTGGTAGCTTAGTGGTCAAAGTGGGGGCTATACTTTTGGATTGGTTCGAGCGAGGTCTGGTAGCTTAGTGGTCAAAGTGGGGGCTATACTTTTGGATTGGTTCGAGCGAGGTCTGGTAGCTTAGTGGTCAAAGTGGGGGCTATACTTTAACCACTAAGCTACCAGACCTCGCTCGAACCAATCAAAATTTCTCCTTTAAATGTCTTTGAGACGACAGTGGCGCGTCAGAATATCGGTAGGATATCTTATGAACTATCGGAACCAATAAATGATGTTTCAATCATTCAAGCGAAGGCGGGGTCTGGTAGCTTAGTGGTCAAAGCATTGCCCCTGTAAGGCAAAGATCGCGGGTTCAAACCCCGCCTAGACCGATTAAATTTTTCCTATTTTAATCGATTTAAATATTTAGCATGCAAAAATTCATTCAAAATTACTTGGTCTCTGCCTCCCACAAGGCGAAGGCGTGACTGTTTTGTTTACTGAGTATCTACGTATATCAATCGATCAATTTTATTACTCAAAATTCACAAACTTTTCTCCGCAGAACTCCTATGCGATGCCTGCCTGTGATCTATACTATTATTATAAAGAGAAAAGATTTGTAAGTTTATTTTTAATAAATAGGCTTAGAAACTACAACTACAGGGCTGCTTATAAAATTATTTCACCATTAGAAAGCTACATTCTTCGTGAGTAAAATAATTAGGTTTATTGGATTTTCAAAAAGTTTAGGGTTATTTATATGAAATCTTATTGCCACCCGTGGGAAACCCGGGCGGACTGCAGAAGAAGTACCGCTTTTGGCATTTATGAGACCAGATCGAGACTGAACGTTGAACCAATTATAAGAAGAATTGCCGTTGGTAATTTAAGCAGGCGGGAATTTACTTCTACTTGCAACCGTCACACTTATTTACCTACCTTACTGACTATATTTAAATCGAATACTTAAGTAAAAAGGTTCTCCCTAACGAGAATTTACTAACTTAGTTAAAATTAACAGTGCCGTTAATTTTTATTACTTACCGCTGTACGCCCATGCTCTCCCGTCCGTCAAATCTCTGAAGTACACTCCAAGTTCTTCCCAGCAGGAACGGTCAACCAGAATATGCAAACCGTTAGTAATTTTCGGCCAAACCACAGCCAAAAACAACGGATCATAGACATTGAACAGATTGTCAAACGCTTCGCTTCGAGTAAAAGTTTTCCCAACCCTGCCGTAGGATTCTTTTTTTAAAACACTAGAGTGTGGGCGCGAAATTGGTTTCTCGCCGACCACCGCCGCCATCACGAAAAATAACAGAAACACTTTCATTGTCAACATTTTGTTACATATTTTATAACACTTTTGCTGTAGAGGACCGTGCGTACACTACGGTCACGCGCCAACTAATGTTTGCGAGCTGCAATGACTCTTCGTTGTGTTTACTAGCGCAGTAAACCGACTAATAAAAGCTAAGCTAGCAGAACCACGGTTGTGTATATATTTTGACTGTGTATCCATTGAAGCGGAGCAGGCTAGTGAGCGGAGATGAGTGGCGATGCAGACTGGCATAGACGAGCGAAGTGGCGCTAGGCAGCGGCACCCACCTCACCTCGTCAGAGTCGCCAGTTCGCTGTAGTATTCGCTTTGCTTGGCTCCATTACCCGTATAAAATTTAAAAATTCAATTCTACTATTGAGGTAAGTATATTCGCTCACGCTGCCACTGGGCGGAACGGAGTTAAGATTTCATGCTATTTGATAAACAATTGGTATTCTTTAATTTGTGTTATTTTCTTTGCATTCATTCCACACCTGCATTTAAACTAAACTGGTTCCAAAGTTCCAATACGGATTAGAAGACTATTTTATCGATCGTTTATTACCTAGAACTAAACTGTTCCCGATGGTCTCGTTGACAGTCCATGTCGCCTCTTTGCTTCGATAATGTGTTATCTTGAAAACTGCAATTTTACAGGAGACTGATTTTTAACTTACAAAACACAATTGAGACGAAACAAAGAACTTTTTTACTGTAGATCATTAATTTATTATTTAATACAACAAATATAGTATTTGAAAAGTTGTTAAAATCTTGGCTATTTGAAAGCTTAGCAAGAAATTTACTTCAATTTCAAAAAGGGGGAAAATATATCACGTTATTCTTGCAAAAAATTAATAACATAAGTGTTACAACCTAAGTAGTCACGGTGTTGATGATATTACTTTTGTTATGACACTGAGTTATGTCATAAATAAACATTGAAAAAATAAAAACTATTGGATTTGAGAATCAATTTTTATTGAAAAAAAGAGGAACCGATACCTCACTTATTGTAATTTATATTATGACAAAACCAACTTAATACCTGCTACAAAAATAATCACAATTGGTATCGCTTACTTACTGAGATTACGGAGTCCACGTCATAATTTCAAAATAATCTGGTCGACCGTCAAAATTCTGAACGCTCATTTCGCCGATGATGAATTCAACTAATGGTTGTATGGTCGACTGTTACAACTCCGAATGGTCATTCCGCTGATAATCAGTTCTACTAATTATTGTATGGTCGACTGTTAAAACTTCGAATGCACATTACGCATTTTTTTTTATAACTATGTAGAAATAAATATTTTTTCTAACTGTTGCTCGGGTCGGGTAGTAGATGCAGCGTACTATTGATTTACTGACGACGATTTAGTTTACTGACGATGTAGCATACCATCGTTTTAGTGTACTAACGATGTAGTGTACCAACGATTTGGCGTACTGTCGATGTAGCGTACCATCGATTTGGGGTACTGTCGATACATTAGCCTGTCGATGGAATTTTCGATACAGCGATCATCGATGTAGTGACTGTTGATATTATGAACTAGACCCATTGAACTGTGCCACATCAGCGTAACGCTGCACTGTGTCTCTACACTGTGATTAAACGGATTTCTTCATCACAACATAATACCACAAATAATCAAGGAAATGAAGAAGTACGGTAGGGTGAGGATATTCCAGTGCACGAATCGCGGTGAGGGAACTGTGAAGGCTGCTGTCGCGGTCTTCAACCGCGACATCAGCGTTGAACAGTTCCCTCACATGACCACCACCAATGTTGTGGTGGTCCGGTTACGCACCAGTGCCTGGGATGTCCTCGCCGTATCGTACTATCTCAATGGGAAGGAGAGGATGGCCCCTAATCTGGAGCGCTTGGCCTCCATCAAGAGGACCCTCGGTGGGTCCAGGATGGTTGTTGGAGGGGATGCAAACGCCAGGAATGTATGGTGGGGAGACACCAAAACCAACAAAAGAGGAAGGAGATTTTCCGCATTCGTAGAGGAGGTTGGCCTCCACATACTTAATCAAGGGTCTACCCCAACGTTCGACACCGTGCGAAGGGGTAGACGCTACACGAGCTTTATCGACGTGACCTGTTGCAGCGCGGACCTGCTCTCCTTGGTCGATGATTGGAGGGTAGTCGAGGACCTGACTTCGTCGGACCACAACGGAATAATATTCAAAATTAAACTCCGTAGAGCAAAAGGCGTCGCAGTGGAACGCACGACCCGTGTGTACAACACCCGCAAAGCCAACTGGGAACACTTCTGCAGTAAGTTCAGCGAGGAGTGTGGGCTGAACCGACTAACTGCAGAAGATATCCGGTCAGTTGGCGATGCGGGCGCGTTAAACGATCTCATACGCAGACACACGGGGTCGGTCGCGAAGGCGTGCGACACTGCGATGCCCAAGCTCAAACCTTCAGGCCAATACAAAGTTCCGTGGTGGTCCGCCGAGTTGGAGCAGATGAAGCGCTCGGTCGCGACCAAGAAGCGCAGAGTCCATTGGGCTTCACAGTCGCGTCGGCAAAGTGTCGTCGATGAGTATGTGGCGGCCAAAGTCCTCTACGAAGCAGAGGTGAAGGCAGCACAGATCCAATCATGGAAAGCCTTTTGTGAGCGCCAGACAAGGGAAGGGGTCTGGGAGGGTATATATAGAGTGATTCGCAGGGCAGGCAAATGGAAGGAAGAGCTGCCGCTCTCGCTGAATGGAGTTCCAGTCGGCCAGAGTGACTCCGCGCGCGTGTTAGCGGAGACCTTCTTCCCCAGTGACCATCAGGATAATGAAACCGAGGAGCACCGCAGCATCAGGGCCGAAGCCGAAATCCCGGTAAAGGCTCTGGTGCATGATGACCATGAACCGGCCTTTACCGAGGAGGAGCTTCGGTCAGCGGTGCTCAGCTTCAATCCGAAAAAGGCCCCTGGGGCAGAGGGTTTCACCGCAGATATATGCGCGCGGGCCATTCTGTCCGACATGGAGCTCCATTTATCATTGTTCAACAGGTGCTTCGCACTCGGGTACTTCCCGAAGGACTGGAAGGAGGCGACCGTGGTAGCGTTCCGCAAACCTGGGAAGTCGGACTACCAGGATCCACGGTCGTACAGACCCATAGGGCTGCTTCCGGTCATGGGGAAGATACTCGAGAAGATGGTGGTGCGACGTCTCGGCCACCATCTGGCGCCGGCACTTTGCCCTCGCCAGTACGGGTTCACCGCACAGCGCAGCACCGAGGACGCCCTCTATGATCTGGTGGGCCACGTGCGAGCAGAGATCCGAAAGGGGAAGCTCGTCACGATGGTCTCGCTAGACATAGAGGGCGCCTTCGATAGCGCCTGGTGGCCCGCGGTGAAGGTCGCGCTGGCGAGGGCCAAGTGCCCACCACGACTCGACGCCATACTGCGAAGCTACCTGAGCGAGAGACAGGTAACGGTCCGGTACGCGGGGGCTGAACACACCAGGGAGTGCAGCAAAGGCTGCGTGCAGGGCTCCATAGGGGGACCCCTGCTTTGGAATCTCCTCATCGACCCGCTGCTTGTTGGCCTGACCCGGAGAGGCGAGTACTGCCAGGCTTTTGCCGACGACGTAGTACTCGTCTTCTCCGGTGCCACCGCAGCGGAGATCGAACACCGCGGCAACTCAGCGCTCGATTACGTGCGGGAGTGGGGTGTCATAAATAAGCTGAGGTTTGCACCGCACAAGACAAGTGCAATGGTGCTTACCAATAAGCTTAAGTATGACACCCCACGCCTGAGCATGGGGGGAGTCGCCATTGCCGCGGTGGAGGAGATCAAGATTCTGGGGCTGCTGATAGACAGCAAGTTGACGTTCAACGCCCATGTCAGAAGCGTTTGTGAAAGGGCGTTGAACGTCTACAAGCGTGTGTCGGCAGCTGCCAGATCCAGCTGGGGGCTCCACCCGGAGGTGGTCCGTATAATATATACGGCCACCGTGGAGCCCATTATCACGTATGCCGCCGCCGTTTGGGCGCCGTCCACCAACAAGGTCGGAACGCGGAAGAGGTTGGAGGCCGTGCAACGCGGGTTCGCGCAGAAGCTCTGCCGGGCTTACCGGACAGTGTCTCTAAACGCCGCCCTAGCTCTGGCCGGGCTGCTCCCCCTCGACATTCGTATTAGGGAGAATGCTGCCCTGTACGAGTGCCGACGGGGGGCTGAGCTGCCGGAGCTAGCGGATCGGCAAATAGAGACACCGACACCGTTCCGAGACAGGCCCCATCCGGCCGACCATATGAGCCTGCAGTTCCATTGCCTCTCGACCGCTGAGGAGGTCGAGCAGGTAGACAGTGCAGTGCGGTACTATACTGACGGGAGCAAGATTGACGGCAAGGTGGGTGCCGCCATTTCTATATGGAATGGCGACACCGAAACCAAAGCCGTCAAGCTTGCCCTGTCGCCGTACTGCACTGTCTACCAGGCGGAACTGTTGGCCATATGCAAGGCCACGGGGCTTGCAGTTAAGCACCGAGGAGCTTCTGCCATCTTAAGCGACTCTCGTTCGGCCCTCGAGACTGTTGTCAACAGCCATTCCCCGCATCCCCTGGCGATTGAAGCCAGGGCTAACCTGCGTGAAGCATTGACCCATGGCGGAGAAGTCTCTCTGTACTGGGTCAAGGCTCACGCAGGCCTAGCGGGGAATGAGAGGGCCGACGAGCTGGCGAAAGTCGCGGCGCTCCGATCCAAGGTCCGGCCTGTTTACGACAGGGTGCCGGTCCCATTCGTCAAGCGCATGATCCGTAACGGGGCGCTTGACGAGTGGAACCGGCGCTATCAGTCGGGGACGGTAGCCAGCGGCACTAAGTTGTTCTTCCCTGATGTGTTCACCGCGTACAAGTTTGCCCTGAAAAGGCAGCTCACGTATGAGACCACGCAGGTCCTCACGGGGCACGGTGCGTTCGCCTCGTACTTGTACAGATTCAAGTGCAGGGCGAGCCCATCGTGCATCTGTAGTCCGACTGAGGACGAAACGGTCTCACACCTCCTATTTGACTGCCCTGCGAATGGGGTAGCAAGATATAGGCTGGAAATGGAAATGGGAAAGGATTTGAAGGCAGAGACTTTATTAGAAATCTTTAAAGATAACGCTTGCAGGGAAAAGTTTCTGGAGTACTGCACCCAAATTGTAAAAACATGTATACAGAGGAACAAGGACGGGTGACGTGTTGGACGCCGTATGATAAGCGCGCTGCGCTGCCAGCATACGGCGGTTCCAGCACGTCACCGAAAAATACGTCGTTTCGGAGAGGGGTGCAGTACTCCAAGCAGAGTACATATGTTTTTCAATCGTTTAATTATCTTAGGAATAATGTGGAACCTACTTGTGAATTTTATTTTATCTTTATTTTAATTTTAAATTTTATTTTAATTTTAATGGTAATTCAAATGTAATCTCAGTATCAATGTTAACTATATTTCCAATTTTAAATCTTAATTATAATTTTACCTTATATGTTATTTTGACATTTTAATGAATTATACACCTTTATTTATCAAATTTTTTTAATTGTAAATAATGTTTTTAACCATTCCATGTATTGTAATTGTCGGATATTTATTGTATTAGTTATAAGATTTTAAACTGTATGTAATAATTATATCATTATCAATGTATTCCACAAACTTATTTATAATAGTGTACTCAACAAATGTTAATATTAAATAAAAAGAATGAAACCCCAAAGGGGAACTGTCAAATTTTTACACAACACATACAAATTAGCGTAGCGTAGCAAAAGCCTTTATTTTGTAAGGGAGACACCAGAATAGGTCCAGCTCTCGCGGGCCACCCCACTGCGGGTGGACAGGTAGGCCCACTAGGGACACTGACCTTGACAAAAAAAAAAAAAAAAAAAATACCACAAATAATCATAAAGTTCATCATCGGCGTAATAAGCTTTCGAAGGTTTAACAGTCGACCATACAATCATTCGTAAAACTGATCATCGGCGAAATGACCATTCGGAGTTTTAACAGTCGAACATACAACCATTCGTTGAATTAATTATCGGCGAAATGAGCGTTCGGAATTTTGACGGTCGGCCAGATTATTTCGAAATTATGACGTGGAGCCGAGATCACATTTTACTAGACAAGTTAAAGCATCTTTAGCTTAAATCTGCTTGATGACGATGAGGAGTCAGTCGACGAACTACTGCTACTACTAGTTGAATCACAACGATGGCAATTAGATTTTTTTTTTTATAAATAGGACACGTCAATTTGACTTTACCTCGCCTGATGGTAAGCTGAAGGTAAAGTCTCAAGAACAGTTGTCTCAGTTTTTTTTTCTGCTACAGTATCTACAACTTCATTTACGTCCATTACATCCTCTATATTTGCATCCTCCACGCTTAGCATTGTGTAATTTTCTAAAACAAAAGACGTTCTGTTGCTTTAAATCTTTAAAATATTTTAGTACCTTCTTTGATTTACAATGTACCTTTTTTAACCTACTATGCACGCCTGATAACGTGTTCGAGAATAATAGCGTGTAATAATCACTTGAATAACTACTATAGTAGGCGTGACAGCGTAACAAACTAACTAACGAACTCGCAGACGTAATTAATTAGTTTTATTATAAGGCATAGATTAGGATTTGTACGAATCAAACATTATTACTAAAATATTATTATCACTTAGTACCCATATTTCTGTGCATTATTTAAATAGTAGATAGAACTAGTATTTAAGTCAGACGCGCGTTGGTATCTCGCACAGCGAAGTAGGTATACTAAGATTTATGGTTATACCTACACACAAATACGTAGTTACCTACACTTGTGTTTATTTCAGGAGTATTTGCATGTTCCATTGTCATTGCCAGTTTAACTAGTTTTTTACTTCTAGGTTCCATCTGAAAAATTAAGTACCAATGGTTATTAGTTTTAGCATTAACAAAGTACTATTTGGAAATAATTCCAAGAAAACAAATTTATTTTTGTTCTAAAACGAGACATAAACAATTATCTATAGCTTAAATTTAATATTAGAAAAAGTTTTATTACCTACAATGTTACATCGTAAGTTAAGACAAAGCAAAACTAACAGCCTTTCGGCAGCAGTGTGACATAAACATAATATAACAATCGACCTTCCGTATTATTTTTCAATATCAATGTGTCAAAGTTACATATCACATTATAAAATTAAAAATCGTATTTAAATGAACCTTACCTTTGCAATTAAAACGCGATATGGTCGATAAGTCACGTTTTTGCAGAAATTCTTTAACACCTTCCGCTGCAAGCGCGCGGTGGCTACTATTATGTTGCGTTGTCGCATCAAACCTCTCCGCAGTAAGAGACAACGTGATATTGTGATCTATCACAGTGGCGCTGTCTTTTTCACCCACAGATAAGCTATTTCGCGCGTAAAAAATACCACGTTTTGTGAGAAAATAAAATCGGATACGGCGGTTTTAATTATCAAACAATAAAAAAAACGATTTTTCGGATATGTCACGTTATCGAAGCAAAGAGGCGATGTGGTCTTTGAGGTCAAAAGAAAATATCTATCGTAATGTGAGTTTACTACCAACTATTAGATAAGCGGCAGTAGTGCAGTGGTTATGGCGTGCGACTTGCTATCGCTAGGTCTGCGTGTTCGAAATTATGCTAGTGATAAGAATCCACTTCAAACACAAGCATTTTTACTCCAGTAAATTAAAGATCTTAACAATAATAATCACTTCGTGTTGTGTTCCCGGCAGTGAGTAGGGTAGCCAGAACTCACTGGAGAGATTTTGTGCTGTTAGTGGGAAGAGGTCAGAAGTGAGTAGCTTTTCCTGTTTTGTCTTCTACACTGACGGCAAAGAAACTCTCTGTTTACAGGGACGGCAGCACGAGTGTGACTCCCGTGGTGTCGCACACGTCCATAGGCTACGGTTGCCACTTTCCATCAGGGTGGAAGTGTGCTTGTCTGCCACCTCAGTGGTATAAAAAAAATGCCAATTCCGGCTAAGCACCTTTTCTTGCGTGTGGAAATCCTTCGGGCTTTCAGCTCATCGGAAGTACCAGAAATATGTCGGAAACGAACCGACTTAATCATCTCTCCGTCTATCATTCGAGTAACCCTAAATCTGGCATTCGTACTTATTCATGCGAAGTCCCTACGGGGGCGGTTATGTCGGAATTGAAACGACTAAAAACTGCACAACGCGCGCCGCCGTCCCAGCTCTTCAGTGTAAGGTGGCTCACATAAGGTTGAATGTGTGATCGAGCTAATTGAACTATGCCTACATTTACAAACATCCAAGTATTCAATCAAACCCAACGATTGATGTCCGTATTGAATTCCAGTCGCCCAATTATTACTTTCTCTTTTAATCAATATGACTACAAGAGCTATTAGTAACTGTTATGTTATTAAAAATAATCATCCTGATACGTGATTGCAAACAAGACTGTTATTTGCAAATGATCTCACTATAGAAGGCTGTCGGTGGAAGCTCGTATTGATGCGAAATATTTCCGGCACTAATTTATTAGGTTAAATACCTACCTTATGGCTTTTAACATTACTGTATCTATTATATTGGTTCAAGGTGCTAAATAGTATTTTGAGCCAAAATATCGCATTCCAAAGGTTGCCGTTAGCACATCATAAATTTGAACGACTCCGTACTTTTTTAAGAATCCGAAATGATCAGTATTCCACCTAACCCATGAGTAAATAAATTTCTAAATGTCTAAATTGGTCTCGATAGCCTTGGGAGTCTTCTTGTCCTATCACATAAAACGCTTTAATCACGAGTCTGGGGTCCACTTTGCCAGTCAAATTACGGATTTGGTTATTTGATTTCACTATTTATCGCACTATTACCTACTGCGGTTAATTGCTTACCATTTTCGGGTATAAAAAGTATCCGATTCATTCATCCCATTCTTCAGTTTTTAAGGGTCAATCCACACTGAAAGAGCATCGGCGCGCAGCAGCTTTTAGAGGCAAAATATTACTAAATATTTTGAATCTTCTCTATAGGACAAAAAGATCATAGTCATTTGAAGGCGAAGGAGGGGCACGGCATGGTGCGGCCGCTCGCGGCCATTTTTAAAAGTCCGTTGCTTCGTCGTTTTCAAACTTTTTAGTGAAACTGATTCGACCACGAGGAATTTTAACATACTTCATATAAAAACCATCTAATTCTGGCCGCCACCAGATAATTCTTTTAATGGGGATTGACCAACACTGTTTTGGGTAGGCCAGACACGACAATATTGAATTCGCCGATGTGTCGAACATCCCGTCTGGACAAGTGGCAATTCGTTGGCCGGCATTTAATGGAATGGAATGACGAATGTATGGGATTTGACGTATATAATGACGTATTTCATCAAACGCCGCCGCCCAACAAATTGCCACTTGTCCTTGAGGTTGGCAGAATCATCGGCAACCAAATAGCTGATGCAAGGAGCCATTTGAATAAAATAAGAAGACCAGAGGCTGAACGTACCGAACCAAGCATAGTCTAAAATCGTTACGAACGCTCTTTCTAGTAAACGCTCTAGTCAATGCACTGTCCTTTCGTGAGAATGCTCGCTAAACGCTCTCGTTTATTTTCCTGTATTGTAACATTTTCAAACAATGCCGTTACAAGTGAATGTTTCGTTATCAACATTTTAAGATTACTTTCTAATTTATAAAATCAGTAGCATTACAAAATACAATCCTTCCTATATTCTTTAAGAACGGCATTAGATTTCTTCAGGGTTGGCAACACGACTGTGACTCATGTGGAGTTGCATCCATCCATAGGCCACGGTAACCACTTTCCATCAGGTGCGCCATGTGTTTGTCTGCCACCCAAGTGGTAGGTATAAAAAAACATCCAACAAATAAAACACCCACACAAATGTTAGTAATTACATTTATTACCTGTCAAAAAGACAATAGCTTAAAATTATTTTATTTCATGTACTTAGTAAATACAATTAGCTAGATTTATTTGTTATTACTGATACTGCAAAATCATGTCACTGTAGTAGTCTTTGATAGGGCGCTGTTCTCACACACACACGAACATAGGGGGACTCTTATTCTCTTGCACATAAGGTTACATTTGCCTCAGCCGCTTGTTCGGCCGCTGCCCGTCGTTCATGAAACCTCCTTGCTGGAAGAGAGACTGTGGTTGGATTATTTTGTTTGTTACACTAGCCACGACTGTGGATGGTCGAGGATCATTTGTAGGTATATACGTCGCCGCCAACGAGCTTAATCAGCCGTCCAATTAACTGCCTAGGCTATTTACTGAACGGCGCCGTTCAATTAACGGCCTGAATGATGTTCAGCCATTTAATTAAACGGCTAGGCAAACAGCTTGGATCGATGACGTTTAACTACTTGCCTGGCCATTTAATTAAACAGTTAGAAAAATGACTTATTTCCGCTTGGTTATAAAAAAAAAACACGAAGGCTTCTAAACCTAACCTAACCAAGTCTGATTGCACACAGCTATCACAATAAACCTATCACCTCTGTCTACCTCCTCAGTGATTTTCAGGTGTAAGTTTATGTAACTTAAAAGAAATAAAACTTAGCACCAAGTAACATCCTCCCCCCCTTATCCCATGGTATGAAAGGAACAGAATGAATGTGCGAGAACTAGAATGACAAAGCGGCCAGAATGTAAGCGTGATAGCAAATAATTTAGATAGAAGTAGTAAGAACGAAACCTGCGCGGGTTTTTGAAAAATTTAGAGTAGATAGCCTAGAAAGAAAAAAACAGAAAGCATAGAAGAGGCTTCCACGAAGTGCCCCGGCACGCAGTGGAAGGTGCTAGAAAAAAAAAAAAGTATATGTAAGTAGTGCCCCATCTTACGATTGGCCTAAGCATTAGCCAGCCAGGTTATTAAATGATGTAGGTAATAAACGAGACAGCTGAATCGAAAAATAAGCAGTTAACTGGACGGCTGATTAAGCCAGTTGGCGGCGACACATATTTACGGTTTGTACTCTTTATAGTACCATCACCAGTATTTAGGTATGAGACCCTCTTTTTAGTCGTAAAAAATCATAATTTAATAACTCAGTCCGACATGTTATTCCCATGTTACACCCCGGCTGACCCAGGGCCATTCCTCTCGGTCTGGCCCTCCTCGGGCCCCAACAGACAGTCAAGAAACGCGTAATGCGCAGAGCACATTTTGAGCACAATTTAGGTTCAAGATATACGACCCGAGGTATACATAATAATTACAGTCAGCGCTGTTTGTGTTATACAATCGTCAAAGGAGATAAGTATACAAAAATGTGTATAGTTAAATCCTTTGCGAACTTTATATAAAAGCAACAGAACTCAACTATACATTGTTGAGTGAATTCCACAGTACATACATATTGATTAATATGGAATCACATTGAAATAATATCAAATTAATAAGTACAAAATAGTATACAAGTGATGACCAAAAATAACTTAATTATATAGGTACTTTACAAATGTAAGCAAGCAGTCGAACATATGATAATTATATACAAATAACCAAAGGATTGGCTTGCTACATTTTTATCTAAATACCCGGTTTAAATGAATAAGAGTAGGTACATCTTTTTGTAATTAAAATGAAATAGGCTCCTATTTGACTTATTTATTTAGGTAACTTAGTGCGTGTAGTGTGCTCTTCCCGCTCTTCTCGTAGAAAATATATATTGTCCATTCAATATAATGCCCATGAGCAAGATACCTATAATACTGAAATATCGAGATCAAAAAACAGCGGAATCTCTCAGGTCATCTTCTCTGGGTAGATTTGTGTATGCAGTTTATTTATTATATTTTTTGTATTCTTATTTAAACATTTCATACTCGAAAGTTTATATTTCTTAAGATTTCTACGATTCTTTAGTATTATGTATTGTTGCTAATAATACTTATCTATACAAATATTATAAACCTAAGAGTTTCTTTGTATGTTTGGTTAAACGCGCTAATCTCAGGAGCAACTATGCGAATTGAAAAATACTTTTTGCATTGAATTGTCCGCTTATCGAGGCAAGTTATAGGCTACTAGCTATTGCCCGCGGCTCCGCCCGCGTGGATCTCAGATTATCGCAACCTAACATAGCCTATGTCCTTCCTCAATGTCTTATTTATCCCTATACAAATTTCATAAAAATCGGTTCAGTGGTTTAGGCGTGAAAGATGGACAAACAGACTCAAACATACACTGTCCCATTTATTAGTTTGGATAAAATAAATCATCACGCTACGATTCAAGGGAGCTGATCAGTAATCATAAATGTCAACAAGACCGGCAGATTCCCATACATTATTTGAAAACAAATAAAAAACAAGAATATATGGCTTAAAGAGTATTGCAGAGTTTCGAAATGTGCCACAGGTGGAGCCAAGGCGCGTCAGCTAGTATTTAATAATGCTTCACATGTTCTAGAAGACGAAGAAAATGTTTACAGCAAGTAGTTCTAAAGTACAAAACAAGTAATCCTTTGGTTGTCTGTACCGACGCGGCACTATTTCAGAATGTACAGAATTTACCTTCAACTTACGGTAGTGTGTGTACATCTATATGTATCGTTCAACTACAGGTAATTCTGAAAAGAATGCACAGAATAAGTTAATGCAAAGAGATCGCAGAGACGGTGTGTGATCTGTTCTCAGTGGTACTCTGTGCTCATGTACTGCATTTCTTTGCATATCTTTCTATGCACTCGTTTCTATAATAACATGCAACGGACAAGCTTTAGTTATTGCAAAAAAATACAGTTCGGAAATGAGAACGGAAAATAATTTTAGGAAATGGAATAAAAAAAAGTTATTTTAGGAATTTATAAACTGCTTCACATTATAAAATCTGAATAGTAAAATGTTTTAAATAAGTCATAAAATAGGTAGTTGTAACAACTATAGTACGACCGTTAGCATCTAGTCGTCTGGATAAACGTCATAACACCCATCATTATGGCACTCCCTAAGAACTAAGACCCATTTTGAAGAAGTTGGAGGACTATAAGTGACCATGACAAATAACAGATTATACAGACATTTACAAAATTACAAATTTAATGTATGACCAGACGAATCCGATAATGCTATAATAGCCTCAAGAGAAGTAGCGACTGTTTTGCTGACAAGGTTTTTCTAGCTCCTCCATAGGTGCTAAGGGAAGAGACCTTTTTCAGTCTTTTATACCTTGGAAACCCACGATTAAGACTTACTACGCACTGACGGCTAATAGCCGTTAGTGCGTAATACCTTTATTTTTATACGATGGGGCCGCTTACGGCGCGGTTTCATATGAAAAACAAATGCACAACCAAATGGACTTATTATAAGCCAATATAAACTATATTAGTTGCAGTAGTTTGTATAGTTATAGGGATAAATGACATGTGGCTGCGAGGAATCTCTTAGGCAATCAGAGGCCCGGGCATTTGAAGACCAGACGATGTGCGTTTTTAGTCAGTTCAAGTCGAATTCGAGGGTATACGAGTGGATTTACGCTTTGAAAAGAAGAAAGGGATATATGAGAAGTATATTTCGTTTTAAAAAGTAGGTAATGGATTGCCTTTTCTTTGGATACAGGCAAAGTAAAAAACTATAAGTTATAACTAGAAATTTCACAACACCATACATCAATCTACGCAAAAAAAATTACGCAAAGATTGACCTATTCTAGTGCGCATGCCTGCACAAGTGCATAACATAAAAAAGTATTTTATAATGTGAAACAAAAATCGAAAATAATTATCTACATGTGACCAACACTGAGAATGATTCAAGCAATTAGGAAAAAAAGCAATGTTAAGTTAGTACAACTTGTTTAAAATATGTAAGGGAAACATATTTTTTTAGGACATAGTAATCGTAAGAGAAAGAATATAACATATTTTTACACATATACCATTTTTATTTAAAGCATGCCTATTAGTAAATTCCCAATCAAAGAAATACGTTTGCCAGCTTCACTTTTGTCTGTATATTTGAATCAACATAGTTATATCGCGCTAACAATATGCGTTCTTATCAACAAGTAAACTCGAAATGTCTTGTTAATTCCTTGGTTCAATTCCTTTATTCCACAGGCTTACTTATTACTAGGCCTAGGTATTTCTTAGGTTGAGAGAGGTAAATAGTGAAGTACCGACAACCAACATTTTTAGTATGCCATGTCCATAAATATTTTAAGCAAGTTGTACTATAATTTAGGAATAGAAGTCCCTAACATGCAGGATCTTAGTAAACAGGGTGCTTGAGTGTACGCGTGACGTAATTCGTGTACAAGGAATGCTCACGTGAGTGTACGCGTGACGTAATGTGTAAGCGGGGGATGCTGGGTGTACGCGTGACGTAAGGTATATGTGAGGGATGCCAGAGTAGTGATATAATGTATACGTGAGCGATGCTAGATTGAGTGTACGCGTGGCGTAATGTATATGTGAGGGATCCGCTAGATAGGATGCACGCGTGATATAATATATATGTGAGCGATGCTAGAGTTAATGTACGCGTGACTCGATGTATGTGCGATGGATGCTAGTGGGTGTACGCGTGACATAATGTATGTAAAAGAAATGCTAGATTTGTTGCACGCGTGACGCAATGTGTATACAAGGAATGCTAGGGTAGATTTACGCGTGACATATTGTGTGTACAAGGAATGCTAGAGTAGATGTACGCGTGATATAATGTGTGTACAAGGAATGCTAGAGTAGGTGTTCGTGTGGCGTAATGTGTACACCAGGGATGCTAAAGTGAGAATGTGCGTTAGTTACCGGGCGACCCATGAAGCCCTGCGGCGGCATGTAGGTGTTGACGGGCGCAAAGCCGCCTCGGGGGAAGGCACCGCCTCGTCCGCCGAAACCGCCACGACCACGTGCTCCTGTAAACATTTAAATACCATTAAATCCCTGGCTCTCATGTTCTTGACTTGGTAATAGGAAGTATAATAATATAAAATATAAAAACGCATATTAAACGTAAAAACGAGCATTCATTGTGTTTTTGTGCTCATTCATGGTGCTTGTTATATTTTAATTCATCAATTTATTTTAGTTCTAACCGTGGACTGTGTTTTTACTCTAAAGTACAATAATCTATTAATCTGGGTCAAAGGGCCAAAAGTATGTATAGCACCTGAAAACGTTATAATACACCTGAATCGCTAAATAATCTATGTATCCGGCACGAAGGACCAATATTGTGTATAACATCCGAAAATAAAAGCTAAAATACACTTGAATCACTAAGCTACGAATCAGGTTCGAAGTACCAAACTTGTGTAAATAAAAGCTAAACTACATTCGGATCCTGCTCGAAGAACTAAAACTGTGTTTAACACCCGACATAGACCGATATGTTCTCGTACTCTACGTACCTCGGAAGTTGCCCCTCGCGTTAAAGGCGCCGCCGCGCGCGCGGAAGTTGTTGGAGCGGTTGGTGTTGTTGGTCGCGTTCGTGTTCGCGTTGGCATTGTTGTTGCGGTTCTGTTGCTGGTTGGGGTGCTGTCGCTTATTCTGTAGAAATATTACAATGATGTTATAGTAAAGGTGTCGGCAAATTTTGTGAACAAATGTTAAAAGTTTGCGCTTGTTCATCAACCAAAACACAAATAAAAAAGCTCAAAGGAGCCCTAATTTAATACAATCTATGATTGATTGTAAGTTTTCCCATCCCATTTACTTGTAAGTGAATTCGCAAGGGAATGGGAGAAATTCTCACACTATACACACAGAGTGTCTAGTGCGTGTTTACGTCACAATTATCAGTGACGGGAAAACAGTGAGTATGCTGAAAAAAATGTTCACATACTTGCCGCCAGGTGGTGCTAATGCAATGTCATATTCACAATTTACTCGTCACTGGTGAATGTGAGAAATAACTCATACTAAGCACACAGATCTTGGCTTTATCCCCGCGGATAACACTGATATTGGCTAGCTTACCTTGTTGACGTTAGCAGCGTTATGAGCTTTCTGCTCATCCTCATCCCGGTACTTGGAGACAGTGACGAGGAAGCCATTGATGCGCAGCTCACGGTCCAGCTTCAGCGCTTTGTCCACGCTGTCCTTGTCTTGGAATGTCACCCGCACTGCATGATATGAATAAATTATTTTTAACTATATGTCAACATATATACATCTCCATCCCTAAAGTATAATCCTGCCAAACCATAAACTGAAGGGTGTATACTAGAGGATTTATGGGAATGTACACCCTAGAATAGCTTTTGATGGGGCCTCATGAAGACCTACAGGGTCAAACCAAGCTTACCTGCAAGCGGGTGCACCATTTGACTGATAGATGAGATAATGGTGCAGGCTTTCTTTTTGGAGTTGAAACAGCAGACGTCCCATCCATTAAAGCCATACTAGCAAAACAAAAAATGGAACCTGGGCTCCTAAGTGAAAGCCTCCTGTCTTATAATGATGGTGACATCTTCGTCTGTAACGAGTCCTAACAGACATTTTCGAAGATTTTCAGCGTCTTGCGCAAGTGTTAGTGCACTTAGCAGCGCACGCGGTTAACGTTGCAGGCAGTGCTAACCGCACTAACAAGAACGCAGCATAGAATTAATTAATGTAGGTGCCCGGTAAGCTCTTGGTACCGCGTATACCGAGTGTGGGGGCGTGACGTCACGCAGCTACTGCACCCACTAATCAGAATATTAAGATCAGACCACACCAAAGCAGCAAGCACACAGTAAATGCACCTATATTGACCCTATATTTACGCCGCAAATGCTTCTCAACATTTAGCACTGGAAGAATTAGCAATCCGAAAAGGGAATTTTGTTGGCAAACCTCATTCACTTGTTCCTCATTCTCATTCACCGCGACCATTCGCGTTCGTTAGTAATCATTCTTCGGGGTTGTTAGCATCAAAAGCGAATGAAGTGATAATAATTAATTTCACACATAACATGTAGTTGCGTGTCTGTGCATAGTGTTCGAATGTCCCCAACATGTTGGGGACCCCGTGGTCCACCCATTCGAACTGGGTCAGATCGAGCGAGATGGCCCTGGGTCAGCTGGAGTGCGAATGATATATATGCACCAGGAAACTCACTTTCGGCTTTGCACTACGACCGACAGACGGCGTGTGTTTTAGTCGGTTCGAGTCCAACTTAACCTCAACCTCGCCCTCCTCAGGGGGAAGGGGTATCCGAGGGGACTTTGCGCACGTAAGAAAAAATTAAAACCGTTACATGTAGTCGATAAAGGATATACAGTTGCACCTCCACATACAACCTTATATGAAAAAGTGCAACAGTATCTACTTTGTCGACTGTGAATTTGAAATCATAAATAATTCTGTAGGTGGCAAAGACAGGTTTTTCCCTGGACCCACTTACCTTCCCAGACCTCTTTTTATTTAGTAGTAGTTCTAGTAGTCCTAACTAACCTACAGCTGAAGATTGCCAGTCCCACTCACGTACACTTTGACGGCACTTTTTCATGGCCTGTATGTTTCTACTCATGCCACGAGAAGGCATGAGGTGACCCTACTGCTCTACTCAAACGGGAACCAGCACGTTATTTAAAAAATAATATATAAACACGAATTGAAACCTGTTTTGGTCTAAAAATATTCGTCATTTAAAACTTTAGCACTCGATAACAATACATCGTAAATGTTTTACGTCGAATGAGTGCCCTTAATTAGTAAGCCAGGGCTTATTCAGCTGACGGTACCGATTTCCATTTTCATACATGTTCGCTTACGGCCGCACTAGCCAGCCTACGGCCTACTGTAGCAATTTTTTTTAATCAATAGAGACCGTGTTGATAGCAATTCTCGAGCACAAAGTACGTCATCGACCGCGCGGTACAGAGCCAATAAAAGTGGACTGAGAACGCATTATACAACACAATGGTAGGGGAGCAACCCTCTTGTATTCACGCTAGGGTTGTCACTTGTATCAAAACTATTATCTATTTAGGAAATGCCAAAATATTCAACCGGTACTGATTACCACATCTGATCATTTCATTTTGAGACTGTTCATTCACAATAATATATGTAGGTATTACCTAATTATTTCGCTCAGCTATTATTGGCTATTCTCGAAAGGGTAAACAGAGGTGGTGTTTATTACACCCATATTTCTCCACGCAACCGTGTTTAGACATCTTAAATGGAGTAATACTCTTTATTATCAAGTCCTCCTACTTTTTGTAGATATATATTATTAAAGGGTGCAAGACAGTTTCTTATTTTGTCTTATTGATACGATATCCCTTTTTTAAAAGATACACCCGAAAACTTCACTTGTTGAAATAAAACCACTTTTAACCGGATTCTATCACTATTTATTTAGTTTTACTTTTCGTGTTAAAACTTGTGACAACCCTAATCGCTCCCCATCCGTATGCAACCGTTCCTGAGCCTATGGGTTGCGTAACGTGGATTATAAAAGCGATTTTGAACAAGACCTGTTTTGTTATATTTTGTTATCAGACACGTGGTATCTTGTTTTGCTGTTACAGAACCTCTAACGAAAGTATTCTTCATAAACTTCAACGTAAAGAGTATCTACCACCAATTCAATACAATGCAGATCTTTTGCCAATTAAAGTTTTTTTTTTTTTTAGATTGTCGTTCCCTCGCCTAAAGGTAAGATTATGGGAAACGGGAACTGGAATGGTCCATTAAAGGGCACATAACCTGTCTGGTTACCGGCGGCGTCCCCGATAAAAAAAAATGGATGACCTATTTTTTACTATTACTAGTTAATCCTTAGCATTAAGTCTTATGTACTTCTTTTTAACAAGTCGCATTGAGTAACGACATTGCTATTTGGTTTTGTAAACTACATTTTTTTTAAGTCGGTTAACAAGTGTTCAATTGTATATCGATTATCACTGCCAACTTACAATGTAGACTGAGCCGAACTCGTTTCACCCCTCCTAGTGGTTCGATAGAGAAAGATTTAAGCTTCACCGTTGAACTCGGTGACCTTTTTATCCCCTTGCGTACGCCGCCCGTGACGGCGACTTGCATAAGAAGATTTTGTTTAACGTTACAATGAATTATAACAGGTGAATGAATTACATCATTAATTTACTAGGGAGGTAAACAAGTATGGAGTTCGTCTGATAGAAGGTGGTCACTTTAACCAATAAACGTTTGCAATGTAAGCGGAACCAATCCTGTAAAAATGGAATGTCTATCTTGAAGATTTAAATATTTTTCGTGATGAAAACCCCACGGGTACACTTCGTCGGCCAGCGGTGATGGTTACTTGTTACATCGGACTCAAGCCAACTAAAACCGCTTGCGGATACGGAAAACTGAAAAGAAGTTCGTTTCAAATAGATTTGATATCACTAGAAAGTTTCCAACACATTTCGCCATTTTATTGGCGTAGCACCCCGTGGTATCCATTTAAAACTCACTTAAAAAATGCGTACCTACTGCGCATACAGAGTACATTTTGTGACTGGTGTCAAGATGTGGTAACTATAAGAATAAGTAGTATTTAAACTGAATAATAGTAAATTTACATATATCAAATGTCGGTAAAGGTAATAATAATACCGTGACCGTAGGTTTTAGCAGTACTTGGGCGACACACGTGGGTCATTGAAACCGGTTACCCGCAAACAAGTGTGAAATGAAATTTTGATACGCGTTGTAACGGTAAGTAAGCAATATCGTCAAGAGCAATAGCCACGTGTAGTATTGTATAGTAATGTTGGCTACACGTTGGGCCAATATAAGCCAATATGCCATTATCAGAACATTGAGCTACCATCGTTTGGGTAAACTTATCGTTTTGAGAACAATATTTTCGCATCTTGGGACGATGTATATGTTATGGACCAAGTGATTAATGCCCGGGCATAATGCATAATGACCAGCTCTTTCGGGCAAGTGATTAGATTACTATCTGAACTTCATTATTTATCACATTTCCCGGTCATAATTATACTGCTACGTGACGATTGGACAATTTGATAATAAAGCGAACTGTAGAAACGAAATACCGTTCAACCAACCTTAGGTTAAAGAAATTATAGAAATATAACCGAAAAATAAGCACGTTCATTTATATATATTATTACTCTGCCCAAAAGGTGATGGGTAATACGTATAATGCCCGGTTAATTTGATTATTTGAACTATTATTCTCAAATCGCCCTCTCGTATTGGGCATTATTCATAATTATCGGGCATTATGTATAATGCCCAATTTATCATTTGTTCCATAACATTTTTTTTACAACCAACATGATTAAACACAGTATGTTCTTCTACTCTTCTAAGCTGATGGAAAAGTCTCAGGAAAGATAGTCGACATCACTGACACCAATGCTACAATGGTGGCTCTCTCAGCTTGTCGGCCTCATGTGATGCTTCTACACGCCCCGCTTAAAGGGCCCGGGATTGTAGGTACAAGGAAAAACGTGTGCTGGCAAAGAGCTCTCAGACTATATGGCGCGGTAAAGAAAAGAGTCACCGAACCGCTTATTAACTCCTCAAATTTACTTAGAATTGATTTCGATTTGGGTACAAAAAGAGTGGGGTGTTTTTGTGGGTCATTGCCCTTGTTTTAAAGGGGTCATACCAATGGATGTGTGGGTTAACCTTAACAAGCAAGTTCGAACAAATTTAAGGCCGCGTCCTCGCCTACATAAGAAGTGAAGTCAGTGTCATGGTCAAGGACGCGATGTAAGGTCAATAAATTGTCTTAAAATTACGAATAATACACGTTTCTTTTTTTAATACCACTTTAGGTGGCAAATAAGCACACAGCCCACCTGGTGAAGTGTTTACCGTGGCCTATGGATGTTTGCAAAACCAGGGGCGTCACACTCGTACTGCCGGACTTGTAGAAAACTTCTAAACCCTTGAAGAATTGTAGTAGCTTGGAAAACCCCAGCATATAAAAATTGACTTTCAGTTTTTATAAATAACGTCTAGTCTAAGGCCGTCCGCTGTCTCGTGCAGGTGTACGCATATAGGCACCTGTTTTGTGCAACGAATTTCGTGCTAGCTGCACAAAATCATCCAAATCTTGCATGGCCTGGTCTGGCTAGCTTGGAAACAGTATTTCAAAGCCTCGCAACATTGGGAGAGGCCAGGTCCAGCACAGGACTGAGATAGGTTAATAAATTGATTGATTGACACGCAAAAAAGACCCATAGGGTGCCCAGTTTTGTACAAATCACGAAGCAGCGCACACTCTAAACCATATAAACACTATCATACTCACATATCGATTTAAAAAGAAAAATTGAATTGGTCTAAGACAGATATCGAAGGAGAAATTTAAATTGGTTAGGGCGAGGTCTGATAGCTTAGTAGTCAAAGCATTGCCCCTGTAAGGCAAATATCGCGGATTTAAACCCCGCCTAGACCAAATGATTTTTTTCTATTTAAATCGATTTAAATATCTAGCATAAAAAATTCTCAAAAATTTAATTCAAATACTCACATATTTTGTACTTAGTCTTGCTGAACTCATGTATATGAGTAACCTCTCCGCACTGTGTGAACAGCAGCTTGACGTAGTCCGTGCTCGCCTCGTACGGCACGCCGACCAGTACAGCCGTCTCAGCTCGCGACTCCACCGACACGGAGATTGTACTGCCGTCCAGGACTTTGCCCTCCTCCGATAAGGCCTGCGCAGACCACAGAGTCACAAACGTATAATACTATAACTACTCTCAAGGATGCCATTATAATAAATCTTAGCAAAATATAACGGGCATACATTTGGGACATAAAATATGCTCTATGCGCGCAGTACACGTACACGGGTTGCTACTGTGGAGGACGCTGGACGAGCTCAAATTCACCAAGCATATATTATTACAAAAAATCCGAAGGAGCAACTGCCCCGTTTGTCTCGCGATTTATGTCCAAGATATGTTTTCCAAATTATACGACGCTATTACCCGAGGCGGCCCATTTTAAAGCCGTAGATGACCCAGGATCAGCCGGGGTGTAAAGAAATTGCCACCTTTATCACCTAAATTAGACCCAAGATGGTGTGCGGTTCTAGTCATAACCACCCTCACTGGCCGGCGAAAGGGCAACCGTGGGCAAATCTGCCCGAAAAAAAAAAGGAAGCTACGCAATCTTGGTCTATTGGTACGTCAATTTTGAAATTTAAATATACTATAGTTCTTAAAAAAAAATGTAAATTATTGTTGTTTCTGAACTATAAATAATATGTAAATTCGTATGAATTATACGATATAAAAGAGCCTCGAAATAGTTTAGTAATTTACATTATGTAGTATAAATAGTTTATTTTAATGGCACAAATGAGAGCATGTGCGAATATATGTATGATATACGGCCGAAAATATCATTAATCTAATAGAAGGATGGCTCTTCAACGAAGTCTAGACAAAATAAACGACTTCAAATATATTCGTTCATATAAATATGTCATGTTTACTTTCGTATTCTATAAGTTTATGAGCTACTTTTTGAATAAACTGTGCGTTATAAACGCAAACTGAGAAAAACTGCGAACTACAAAGTTATTTATACAGGGTGGCATTTTTTAACCCTATCTGGAATGGTAGTACCCTAAATACTAAAATAGTAAATTTTAGATCACCGGTTGTGGCTCGCGAGTATCTGAAAATCTTAGCAGACATAAACCCGATAGATCCTGAAGGGTTTGGTTGATGAGGTCCAAAAAATGATACTTAGAACTTTTCTATATCAAAATTTGAGAAGACATTGCGAAATATTGTTGTGAAAACGTGTGCATTTTCGCATCAAATTGCATCTTCTATCGACTCTTTTCATAGAACGATATTGTAATAGAAAAAAACACTATCTCATAACATTTGCGTGCGTGCGTTTGTATAAATTTATAAACCGGGCAAAAAATGCTTTAGGTGTCGAACACCTCAAGTTCTTCCCCACAGTTACGCTTGCTTTGTTGCTATTGCGATAAAAAAAAACCACGATAATTACTAGTTTTCTTCAACCAATGTCAATGACCTCTCCTGTTATAGCAGATGATTATGTGTATATACAGGGTGGTTCAATTCATGTAATTATATCACGTAATCTATTAATGAAATGGTTCGTCAAGGTCCGTATAGTATGATGTGTAAAATTAGCGCTATCTAGCGCGAAAACCGCTGCACTGTTGTGCGTGCAATCGCTCCTCGTGGGCGGCAAATACCTGTCGCCACGCGCCATTTAACATGTTTGTGTCCTTTTTGTTGTACTCTACAGGTGTACTCGAATACATTTTAATGAAGTTGTACTCCTTTTAACAAGTTTGAAGACTGAACAGCGTTTTTTGGCGAGTGACGAAAATTGCGCTTTCAATTTTACACTATCAAGCCAGTTATTTAATTAAATTGTTTTAATTAAATTGTTTACTACATTAAACATCTTACATTATAATATAACACTGATCTAAAAGTAATGATTACTATTTTGTGCTTAGAAATTAAATGCATAAATTAATCATCCTGTTTATACAGATTTTTATGCTAGGCATAAAGTTACCACTGTAAGATCAGAACATAAAGAGAGGATATTGCTTGTCATACATATTTCAAACTATTTTGGATATTTTTCTGAAAGTTTTTTTTATAAATGACCTCTTTGGTCTTGCAAAGGATTATAAAAGTTGCTAGTTTTAAGACAAAAGTATATATTATATCAGTTTGGAGTATAAATTTATGTATCTAGTTTTGTTTAGGATACTTTAGCAAAAAAATTTAGCATTTATTTTTTCTGGTCAGTATATTCCTGACTGTACACACTACAAAAACTGTGTACAACATACTTCATTGTGTACAGTTAAATAATTAATGTAAGGTACAAATAATCTAATAATATGTATGAATATATTAAAGCAATATGTATCTATTTTATATACAGATAGAGCTATCCACAGAATACCCAATATTGGGGGATGAATTGAAGGCCTTTGTAGAAGTTTCTTTACACTTACCACCGCTGCAAGTACACACAATTATCACATGGTATATTAATTAGCTGATCTACTACATAGCAGATTATAACTTTTCAACAATTTTATACTTTAAGTATGCATGTAACATAAAAAGCTGCCAAACATATGCAATAGCAGTAGAAGACCAGCCTGTTTAAACATTCAAATTGTCACTCATTCTGCATGTGAGGAAAGTGGCAACGTTTCACAAATGTAATTTGGAAAAAAGAATATTTACTTAGCCATACAGCCTCATTTCGAAGCAAGGCTAATTAAATTCTAAAACTACTAAAATGACTTTTCAATATAAAATAAAAAATGTGAATAAACTTTTGTTTACCTTTTCCAGAGACTCTTTGTTTTTGAATTCGACAATTGCCGATAATGTCGGAGTTGTGGTCAGTTCTGTTACAATGATTGGACCACGTCTAAAAAGAAAGAAAATTTGTCTCATTAATACTCCGTACAGTTTCAGGCTGTGTCTGCGTTCTGAGTGCTGTTTGCAGTTCTTCGAGAACGCACTACACAATTATATTAATATTAAGCTAATAAACTTTAACAAGTACATATAAAGATTCATTTGTAAGTATGACAGTACATGGACTGACATTTGAATGTTGGTAAATGTTGTTACAGTAATTAAGGGGTGATGGATGGATTCAGACGAGTGTACTCACTTGACATTGATGACTTCTCCGTGCTTTGAGAACAACTCCTTGAGCTTCTCCTGGTAGTCGAACAGGTAGCTCGTAGGCAGGTTCTCAACCAGAATTTTACCAGATTCAACCTTCGCCTCAACGGCGGCCGCGGCGTCGCCGCCTTCAGCGCCCTCTTGGCTCTGTTCGCCTTCCTGTTGCTCAGAGTCACCGGTCTCAGCGCCTGCGCCGTCATCTGCGAGCTCCGCTTGTTCAGTATCACCGTTATTGTCTTCTGCGGCTTCTACCGGTTCCGAAGTCTCCATCTCGGGAGCGGGCTCCTCCACTGCTGGAGTGGCGGCTTTCGCCTTTGCCGCTTGGTTTTTAGCACCGCGACCTTTCTTTTGGGCCACCATTGTAATATCACGGCTGAAATGTACACGAAATTTAACAAAACGTACTAGACGTTCGATTCGTCACGCTCTCTCAGTTACTGCGTTTCCCGCCATCTATTTTTTGCTAAAACTTATCTACAGCACTTGGCGCCTATTCACAGATATCAAGGGCAATGTTTCTATCGTACGAAACACTATATTACGTAGAATCTTCCAAAATATACATTACTTATAGCAGACGAGCTAATTTTAACTATGTGTAACATTACAGATAACGGTAAATACATCATAACAAGCCATACGCGCCATGAAGCACGCCTTTTTGCAAGCGGAAAATTCACGAACGCGTAGCGTTACCCCATATAACTTGTTACAATACCAAAAGATACTTTAAATCAATTGTTTCGGAAAAGAGATATAAGTTTTACTCACCAAATTAGTGTTAACTGGTAAAATCAATGAAACCACAATTTCACAGAAAAGACGCCAAACTATATGCAATAATAACACGAAACCGGCATCACGCAAGCGCATCCGCCATTAAATAAATTAAAAAAAAAGTCAGGTTGGAGATGTTGCCATCTTAAGAATCACTATAGATTTTTTTTCATGACTATATTTTCTTTTTGAATTGGAATAACATAAAAATAAAATTAATTAAATGAATGATTTTCTAATCAATAGCTTTCAAAAATAATCATTTTCTTTAATTTGCATTACTCACTATAAAAATATTGTTCCTTATGTCATCATGTCATGTCACATGTGAAGTCTTGTCTCAAGTCTTGTCAACAGCAATTTTACAACAAAACATAACCTCAAAATCCCGATTTACACACGGGCTACAATATAAACATGTGTTTTGATCTAATGAAAAAAATATAAATTATAGACAGTGCTGGCAGTGTAAGAAAATGAAGTCAAAATCTGCTCAACTGAAGTCAACCGGCGCTCAAAAGCAAAAAGTTGGTAACAGTTACGATTTTCTTGAATTTAATAAGCCTTTCGATTTTGCTGGTTTTTACAAAACTGCTGCTGAAACTAGTAAGATTCTCGAAAAATATAAAACTGATGATGCTGTATTGAGTAAAGATAACACAAGGAATAAATTAGGAACTCCTAAAGGTGAGCATTCGGTGGCTAAAACTAAGAAAAAGAACAGACAAGAACCCTTAGACATATCCCAAATTAACATAGATGCGTCGAGTTTAAACTCTAACGCGGGTGCTCGGGCTCAACTTAGTAGCCCTAAGACTATATCTAACACTAACAGAAGTAGTCAAGGCCAGGAGGGAAGAGTTAAATCCATCATGAAGAACCACTCCATTAGTGAGCAACCACTAGACAGTCCTAGATCTACTGTATCAAGTGGAAAATCTAAGAAGAGGAACAAATCTGTAAGTTTCATGTTAGATGATAATGAAGAAGTTGTGATCAAGAGAACCAAATCTGATGATCCTATCAATATAAACAAAAATTCCGAAAATGCTAAGACACACCATAAAGAAAAAAGATTTATCATTAAAAAGCGGAAAAAAAATCAACAGGCAGAAAAAGAAAATACAGCAGCTGATGTCAATAAGCAGAAAATGGATGTAGAGGATATCCCTCCAGTTAATGCAGCAGAAACAAATGCTGCTATACTTTCTAAAACTAAAAAGGCATCTGAACCTACAGCTGGTTCAAGTGCATCTAATGCTGACAGTCCAGGTGTTGAAAAGAAGAAGAAAATTAAAAAAATAAAGAAAAATAAGTCTGAGTCTAAATTAGAGACCATTGAAACTGAGAATAACAGCAATGAGTTGGCAACAGAAACTAAAATAAAAAAAAAGATCAAAAAGAAGAAGCAGGCTAAAATTATTGGCACAGATAAAATAGAAAGTGGAGATGGTGACGATGAACCGGTTGCAAAATCACGTAAAAAGGACCCAAAACCAGACATTATTGAAGACTTGGAAAATTTAAGTATTGGTGACAATGCCCACACATTGACTAACTTGCTTGACGAAATGGCTGTAGTCGACAAAGATAAGAATAAAAAATTGAGACAAAAATTCAACAAGAACAAAAGGCCAAAAGGTCCCAATAAAGAAGAGACAGAGAATTCAGAAGAAGTTAAAGAGAAAGTGAAATGGAAAAAACGAAAATGGAACAAAGACAAAAAAGGAGATTTGAATGATGAAGTTCTAGATACAACAATCATTGTAGAGAACCTACCGCTTGCTATCATGTTGAATTATAAGAAGTTGTTAACGGATCACTTTATAAAATATGGATTGATCAAGAAAATTGGGTAAGACTTGCTCTTTTTTATCACACATACTAATGCTAAAAGCTTATGGAATACACACAATGATATGATCACATGATCTACAGGGATATATACTCGGCATATAAAGCCTGTTCAAAAATAACCTATGTGACTTAAAGCTATAATCCATCTCTATGCCAATACCCTTGTGATTGGAAGGCTCAGACAGAAGTCACTGCCAGAAAAGGGTTCAGTCTAGGAATGACCGGTTCGCAGAATGACTACATGGTGTGTTCAGGCACTTAGTAATGGAATGAATTTTGAATAGAGGAATATTGTAGAAATAAATTTAAAAAGATTGATGTAATTGTTTGTTGTAGCATTGCAGAGGTGTACCCTACCGAGGAGTCCAAGCCAGTCTTCACAACAACTATTACTTTCAATAGTGATGGAGCTGCCGATCTGGTAAAAATACATAAATAAAAACTAGCTGTTGACCGCGGCTACGCCCGCGTGGATGTCGGATTTGTTGACATTAATGATCACTGCTCTACTCCCTTGAGTAGTAGCATGATGATGTATAACTTATGTGTTATTCTGATGTATAAGCTATATTATAGGGTATTTGACAAATTTTGGAAAACCATTTTAAATTATTCCTTAGCATATAATATGCACACTACATCGATATTTCAAAAAAAATCAACGGATTTTAACAAAAAATCGATGTTAATGTTTAAATTTTCAAAAATGCGCGAAAAACGCTGTCACCTTGTACGGAGCCGATTACGTGACGTCACACGTTTTGTATAACCTTAAAGCAGTGAAGTCAAAGTAAATAATAAAGTTTTTCTTCAAACTTTGTGAATAAAATGGTGTATAAATGGTGTGTAGTTGCACAATGTACAAATACGTCTATAAATAATGCACAAAAACTGTTTGTTTCTGTTCTGTTCTGTTCTGTCACAAAGCCGTGTTTACTTGCGTGTGACGTCAGCAGTGCTGTGATCGATCACAGAGCGTTTTCGTCACAGATAAGAATTCGAAAAAATATTAGATATTTTTAAGCGAAATTCTCCAAAAATATGCTTATTTTAGTTTAATTTATATTTTTAAATGTCTTTTTACGCTATTATCTGATAGGATGACCATTATTTGTAGTATTTTTTTAATGTTGTCAAATACCCCATTGTAAAGTTTCATTAAAATCCATTGAGTAGTTTTTACATGAAAGAGTAACAAACATCCATCCATACTCACAAACCTTCGCATTTATAATATTAGTAGGATATTATTGTCAGTACTACTTTTTATTAAAAAAAAATCCATCTCGAAAGATGGAACTAAATCTAGTGATGATTGGGGTATTCAGTCTATTCTCAAAATCTTTACATAAGGAATCAACCAAATCTAATTTGGACTCGGTAATCAAATTTTATTGATTCTTGTAGAGACAGACTGGATACGGAAGTCGGAAGGTCGGGTACTATGGCGCACATTAGGAGAGGCTTATGTCCAGCAATGGGCTGTGATAGGCCAATTTAATATAAACAAAATGTAACCAACATACAAGGTTTTATTATCATGTCTACCTACCGCCGCGTGGTTCCCGGCAGAATAGAATTTTGGCCACTCCTTCTCTTCTCATGTGGTGTCGTACAAGGCGACTAAGGGATAGGGCTGATTAACTTTAACATCAGATATATATGTAAAGTCTAGACTCAGCCTCACACGCATGGCTCAAACCAACAATAGTGCCCGGAATACGGCAATAGGCTCACCCCCTATTACGTGGGACCGAATACAGATTGGTGAAATGTGGACGTTAATTCACCTCTGTCTAACCCTCCGAGGATAAAGGCGTGATTATATGTATATATGTATGTCTACCTACCCTTTCCAGGCACTTGAAGAGAACAACACAAAGTTTGAAGGCAGCCGCATTAGCGTCAAGCGGCCGCTGCCAGCCACAGCCACGACTGTTGTGGCGCGATCGTACGCGGAGCTCTCCGACCAGAACATCAGCAGCGCCTTCCTTGGCTTCGGCAAGATCCGGAGCATCAGGCATTTGGTTAAGGGGAAGAAGGCTATGGGTGAGGTTCAAAATAGTATATGCGTTGAATATTTTTTATTTTTACACTTGCAATATAATAATAATGCAGCCCGTGACTAAGTGCCCGCTTAATAGCAATAGGCTCGCCCCCTACCGTGCTGTGGGCCCGAAAAACAAAGCCCCGAAATGTGGATATCAATACATGTCTACCCACCCCTTGGGTGATATACAAGCTTATATGTAATACTCTGTTTCGTTTGCGATACACCCAAAAACTACTACGGATTGTGGTATGTTTTTTTATTGGAATTCTTGGTCAGATTTAAAATCTGCTGAATGTTTAATTGCAATAGCATGAGTAGAACTGGAGATATGTATTAGTAAAAGTCGAGATAACCAACATCCAGCAATCATCAGCTCGTTGTAGTATATAAATCTAATATTTACTTATTTTTACCCTTGAATTGTTACTAGAAGGTTATGAAATAATACAATTATTGAATTATAGGACCCGTTAGCTGGCACTGATTTTTATATGTTTTACAGATTTTTCTCTTCTTCTTCTTCGAGTCAGTGGCTAGATTTTTAAAATTTACACAGTCACAGATAATATAGAATGGTTACACTCGTTACTTCGAAAAGCATGCAAGGCAGCTTTTGTTTGCAGCAGTTGTAACTAGATGGCGGCATTGTTTCGGCAAACTTTTCTAATTTTTACTATTAATAATCAACTTATCAAAAATAAAACATACACTAAACACGTTATTTAATATGGTTGAATAAAACTATAAACAATCTAATCTATATTGATTTTGCCAGATTCCGCAGTAATTGTAAAAGTTACAGGTTTAATGCACCATGCCGCTAGATGGCGGCTTCCTAAAATAGCACTATTATGACGAAACCTTTATTTATTACATTACCAACGAGTTTTATATGCTTAAACTACTATGTGATTTTTTTTTGCATTTACAGCATTTATCTCTTGCGAAACCGGGTTTGTCAACTAGTAGATAAACACTCAACTCAGTATTTTTATTTTACAGCGACATCATTCATAGAATTCGACGGCCCAGAAGCGGTAGCGCGCGCTCTAAGCAAAGAGTGTAAAATTGGCGGTAAAAGAGTCCATGTTGCCAAGTTCGAACCGCGTACACATAAAAAGAAAGAAAAGACTCCTAAAAATGAGGATAGTGCCGCAGACGCAGACAGCGAGGAATCGAATGACTAACTTTAGGCATCGGCGGTATAAAGTACGTGGGCGTACCCAGGGTGGGGCAGGGGACGCTCCCTCCACTCTTCTCTCTGACCCGAAGTTATTTATTTTTGAGAATATTCAATTTATATAATGATAAAAATATGTAGTGCTTAACGCACGAGCCTCATGGTGCGTCGATCTTGGTGAAAATTTGGACCCAAGGTTATTTTCAATGAATATGTCACACCGAGACCGGTCGCCATCGAAGGGGCGAAAGTAAAGCTGCACCCTTGGGCCACACTGTTGTTAACCCGGTGTCTCCAGCCGTAACTGAGCGGAATATTTTTTGGGAGCCCAGAAGGGGGGGATGGGGTTTCGTCCTTTCTATCACATCCCTTGAAGGAAGCTGAGTACGCCCATGATAAGGTACCTTAATCGAAGAGATGCCGGTGCTGACGGTACGACATTAGAATTTTAATTGTCAATTCTTAGACCTTATTTTCAGTCTTAAAATTGAAATTTAAATGACAATTATCGTAGCCATAAATACAAAGCCAAACAAACGACTGTCATTGGAATTTCAATTCTATTTCTCATTGCATTATGGTCTATTTGTATTTGTTAGATGAAAATTATTCAGTGTCGCACCAGTATGCAGTGTTGGACCGTTATAATAATGTATATATGTATGAACAAGAAATAATAAATTTTGTAAGAGTCTACCAGACTCAGGCTAGCGTTATATACTTGTAAACCGTTTTCATAAACATTGGATGTTATAAAATGTATGCACAAGCAATAATAATTTTTGTAAAGAGTTTACCGGACTCATGTTAGAGTAAAACCTTTGATGTTATAAAATGTATGTACAAGCAATATTAAATTACCCTCCAGCCTTGTTGAATCTACCAGACTCGGCTGGGGTTACCTCTGATAATAATTATTGATTGAAATTGAATGATATGACTTTATTGAAGGATTTCAATTCTTGCATGTCGAACATACTTCATAAACCTGTAAGCTCGAATTACTATCGATATATTCATTGAATAGCAAATCAAAAGATAATCTTGCAGCCATCCTGTACCTGTACCACAAAGCTGCGAATATCTTCAGCATAATTCAATGGTTTTTTTAATACTTTTGTACTTTTCCAAAATGAAGACAAACAACATTATTTATATTCATTATCATAATGAATAGGTACTTTGAAAAAAAAAAAGAAATTACTCTGTACATCAACGGTTTACAGGTAAAAGGTCTTAAGCGGCATCTGCGTTTATAAGGAAAATCGTCGTATTGTCACAAAATAATCGCCACTTAAATAACTCCTTTCGTAATAGCAATAAAGTGTAAGTTTGTTTAACTTTTAACGTGCCAAAGTAATGAGAAACCCGTTGCAACTGCCGGGTCTACCATAAGGCAGGAATTCCGTTGTACGGTCCATGCAAATGCCTAGCAATGGTGCACCCGCCAGGCCCAGGTAGAAGGGATGGGCCAAGAAGTCCCGGCTTGGCGTCTTCTAGGGTAACATGATTGCAAATGGTCCACAACCATGGACGCCCAAGATCGTGGAAGGCGGACTCTGAGCTCTGAGGGCACCTTGGCCTAGGATGTCACTTAAGACATTTTACCTATCAACCGTCGATACTATAATACCTTTAATAAAATGAGAAAAAATTAAAATCAATAAAAAAAAAAGTAAGAAATATGTTAGACTAAATTTTAACCTTTATTTCATATAAATTTTACATGTTATTGTTTTAAAATAATGTAGTGATACTACTTAAAATTCACTTTTATTAAATGTAAACTTGTTATAAAACTTCTTAAACTATTGGAGTTCGGAGTATCTTAGAATATTGGGGCCCCTATACCTATGATATCTTATATAGAACTATTTTACTAAAGGCTTGACATCGATCCGATTAATAGACACACGCTATGCATGCGTTCTTTGTTATTAATGGCCGTTTATGTACAGATGGCAACAGAGATATATACATCTTGTCTATCTCCTTTGCCGACTGTACACGGTTCTTATCTTCTTGGTCGTGTGTACCTATTAATTCATGGTTAGCTGGGCTTAAGATACTTGCCCAGAGTGATTAGAAAAGCGTTGTTACAAGTCGAATTTCGCTTAACGAATCCCGAATGTTCTAAGAGCGTGTACGTGATATGTTAGCTATAATTTTAAAGCGTTATGTTAGATTTATGCCCAATGACATTACACCCATCCATGTCACTGGCGTTCTCTGAGGCCCTCTATTTAAAAATAGATATTTAATATGTAGAATATACTGCTTCCGGGCTGTTTGGCCGTGGTCCATGTGAAACTTGCGTTCCAGTTGTTTCGTCCATCACTGCGGTCGACATCTTCAGTGGCGCAGGTCCGGGCGACGACGAGTTCACATACCTTGCCTCGTTGCGACTGATGCGAAGTCTTGAATTGCTGGCGTATTTATAGGCGCGGGCGCTTAAGTCTTAATTTAGTAAACGGCATGCACTACATTGACGGTCATCCAATTCTAATCTTATCTATGGGAGATAAAGTTCATACGGCTTATACTGTTGATTGATGGCACTTGTTGGAACTTGCTACACATCTTCAATGAAAACACTTGTACAATTCCACATTATTTTTTAATATCCTGACCGGTTTCGCCTTACGGCATTATCAAAGGTTTACAATATCTAACGGTATAATGCCGTAAGGCAAAACTGGTCAGGATAATAATAAATAATGTGGAATAGTACAAGTGTTTTCATTGAAGATAAAGTTCTTAGTTATTTCAAGGTAAAAGAGTGTGGCTCGTCGCGAGGAATGAACCTTCTCGCAACTGTTTCTTAAAACAAATTCCGGTAGCTAATCGTCCAATTGACCCTTAGAGGCATAACGCACTTGCCTTGTTTTTTTTTTGCCCCGTTATCAAATGTACCTACCCTACGCCTGACCGCGCGGATCCCGTATGCGGTTTGTTCTCGTATAAAAAGCTGCGTATACCTGGTGCGTTGTGGGTCCTAATATCATTCCTTCACAAATTCACCTCTATAAGTATAATATGTAATGTATGTATTTAGAAATAAAATTAATTTTAAAAGGCATTTCCTTAGAAAATGTTGTAGGTACTAAAACGATAATAAAAATTTTATGCAAGGGGTTGTGCTGATTTGCAAAGTTTGTATCGCGCAAGTTCTTTGACTGTTTTTTGTATAAGATACAAACCTTGCATAAAATTATTATTATTATTGTTCTAGTACAACAGATTCTTTCAAGAAAAGATTGTATTTAAAAGGTTTTATTGTTAATTTTCCATATTTTGGTTTGAGTGATATGGAGCACTAGAGTGCTTACTAACGCCAGCCAAAGGAACCCAAATGCAAACAAAATTGTCTATCTTGCTTAGTTCAAAAACTCCCAAGACCACCTATCGCCTCCATTTTCAGAACCTGGAGACCTTTTAATACCAGGGAGTTTGTTAAGACAAAACCAATGAGCACAAACTTGATAGATTTATCTTGTTTAATTTAAGAGTTTCTATGCCAAATTCTGATTTCATCTTCAGACCCTGAATACCATATAATACCAGAGAGTTTGTGACAAAGCAAATGAGCCCAAATTCGATGAGTTTATCTTGTTTTATTTAGAATTTGCTATTGTCACCTTTGGACTCCATCATCAGACCAGTTTCGTGGTACCATATTAATGCATTATCCTCCAAACTAAACGTCATCAAAATCGGTTAAGTATATCTTTATAGCTTTGAAATCTAGTTACAAGATTTGCCAAAAAAACATTTACATACAGAACAATTTAATGTAAAGCTTATAATGAAATATCTCTGAATATGTTTATCCGCATTCTAGATCCCATAACACAAGCTAGTTAAGCTATGTTTACTTAGGATTGTCGCGGAATACCGTCTGCCATCATAGTAAAATAAAAAACTTAGTTTCATTTTTAAACATCTGCAAGCCTTATTATATGTTTCTGTTCTTTGTTTGTTTGTGTTTGTAGCTGCAGATATCACTCCAACTCTGCTGGAGAACCAATATTATTGTTTTTTTTTTGACCGTACAATTGCATTTAACAACAATCTCATAATACCGAATAACTTTTCACAACACCCTGACATTGGCAAGTTGTAACAACACACAGAAGCCAGTCAACAAGAATTGAATTGAATTAAACATCTGCAAGATGTATGTTAACACCATGTACGCTTTATATCATTATGACGATAGGATGGGTGGGTGTCTTTGGGCAATTAGATTAAATAATTATGTTGTGTGCTAATGGACATTATGAAATAAAAGTTGAATTTTACTTGGTTTTTTTATTACACGGTGTTTTAAAGAGGTGACCAATTCACCAGTCAGGTTACACTAGGACAGTCAGATACACTTGTGTCCGGCGTTGCAATAAAGCTTTGATGACATTAGTAAAAGCTTATGAAGTATGTAAGTATAGAAGTAAGTGGCGGGCGGTCTCTGCTTAACCCGGAAGGATATAGGCGTACCTATGCAAATGTATGTATGCATGCAATTCACTATCTTCATGCAAGTCGTGCGACGTACAACTACATTCTACAAAATTATTAGATCACAATTTTTATATTTGATTTAATAAATAATGTGTAGTGCCTTACCTTACAGGTAAATAAAAAATGACAAAAAGCTATGTTTCCGCCCGGGATCGAACCGGGGGCCTTCTGCGTGTTAGGCAGATGTGATAACCGCTACACCACGGAAACTTGACTATCGAACGTGAAAGTATGGCTTACAATCTACGATCATTAGAGTTTTATCAGTGTTATGTAGTTGTAGTAATAAACTGGTTTATTATTTGCATATTTAATAGTGCGTATAATAAAATTCAAACAAGATATCTAATTAGGTACATTTCCTTTTTACTGCAAAACATTGCTTTTTGATGCAAAATATTACAAACCATATTGAAACTTATTTATGGAAGAAAAAGATCATAGTCATTTGAAGGCGAAGGAGGGAGCTACTCGCAATCATTTTTGGTACAAAAGTCTGGCCTTTGCCGGCTGCTGCTCTTTCAGTGGGGTGACCCTATTGCAACAACCCTTCACTGCCAATAGAATGGATTGTTTTAGGGCTTCAAATTATCATGGCGTTTAGAACAAGCCGTACCTACTCGTTAAAACTGACCATAAATCATAATCCAGCGAATTCCAAGTCTAAGTCAAAGTCTGAGGCTTTTATTCAATGTAGAACAACATGATTGTTTCTTATTGACGTCAATAAACTCTACTTAACCTTAGTGTACCACCGCTTCCAAGGCGCTGGTGACACTGATGGTTGGCATTTTTTCAGTCGTCATACAAACATCTATGGCAGTCGTTACGAGTAGTTGGAGCCCTCAAAAATCCAACAACTGGTCAAGCTGCAATGCTTCGATATCGCCTTTGGGTTGTGGAGGTTAGATGGTAGTCGCTTCACAGAAAATATCGAAGTTTACCCAAATCAGTTAGACTGGTAAAAAGACTGCAAGTTGAAAAGCTTCGGATGCGACTGGTATTAACGCTGGGAGATAAAAAAGATAGCCTTAAGGCTTAATATAGACGAATCTACATTTGTCTCGTGTCTAATGAACAAAGTATTAAAAAAACTTTATAATAAAATAATTAACCTAAGTTAAAATATGACTTAAGTTCAGTATTATGCCGAAACTACAGCATTTTAGGCGGTGCCTGCACCATGCTAAAGCCAGACGTTTTTGTCTTTATGATAGTCATATGTCCTATAGTATGCTTTTTTACATAAAATGGTCTTTACATAGGTTTTAAATTGATTTTCAGGCATACTTAGGACCGATTCAGGCAATTTATTTTAAAAGCGTATACCTTCCCCCTTAAAAAAATCGCTAGCTCTGCTAAGCCGATAACATGCAAGTAGCAGTTTATGTTTATTACGCCAGATTTCTGTCTGTAATGTCACTCATTCTTGTGAAATGAGATATATTTTTCCTGACATACATATAGTTTTTAAATATATATTGGGAAGCTACAGTTAAAATATCAATATCCTTAAATCGTTCTTTGAGGGAGTCTCTTTTGCCTAAACAATAAATGGCAGGAATTGCCCTATTTTGCAATATAAAATATAGTTTCTAAATCTGCCGCATTTTCCCAAAGTAGTATTTCATAGGACATCAAACTATGGAAGTAACTGAAGTATACAAGCCTACAAAGCTACATCTGTCAACTGCCTAATCGGTGTCACAGCATAGGCAGCAGAGCTTAGTTTATTTGCCAAAATAGTAATGTGGTCACCCCATTGCAATTTTGAATCAATTGTAATTAATAATAAGTTGCAGGGCGTCCTAATTTATTAAACAGCATGCACTGCATTGACGGTTATCCAATTCGAATCTTATCTATTTAAATATTTAGAAATTGCATATCGAAACGTTTTTATTTTCATAACATGAATAATACTCTGTCACAGGTGATATAGTAACATGTCCTTTAGGTTATCTAACTGCATGCGAGTAGGTATTGGTGTCGATTCGGGTTGGCAAAATTCCGACTAAACTAAACTATAATTAGTTTAGTCACGTCAAATTGCGGTTTCTTATTCGGGAAAACACCAACTAACTTAATTTGACAGGACTAAACTATTTTTAGTTTAGTCGAATTCAATTTAGTGAAATCATCCATTTTGCTATTCGGTAAGGCAAAATTTTATTCCTGTCAAACTAAAATCCGACTTATTTTAGTGGCCATATTTTTGGTCGCGATTAAACTAAACTAAACCTTGTTCTGCTGATTGTTTGTGCTGCTTGAAATTTTTAAATTACAGAAAAATGAACGTATGCGTTGTGGCTGCTTTTTTCGAGGAGCAAGAAAGGTAAATAAGAAAATTTATCAACTAAATATGTGTTTATTTGTTCAAAACTGACCTAGCAGTAAAAAATTACGCATCAATGTCATTGTGGAGAAGCAGTTGACCGACTCGGACACCATGGCCTGTCATGCTGCAGGAGCGCGGGGCGAATTCCACAGCACGCCAGCCTTAACAACATAATCCGCCGTGCTCTTGTCATTGCTGGTATGCCAGCTGTGCTTGAACCAAACGGTTTGGCGCGCGACGATGGCAAGAGACTGGATGGTATGCCAATAATGCCTTGGAAAATGGGTAGGACTCTGGTGTGGGACGCAACATGCGTCGACACCATTGCCCCTACCCATATAACTGGCACTGCTAGCTGTGCCGGTGCCGCTGCAGCTTCTGCAGCGGCTGTTAAGCGGCGCAAATACTCCAATCTTATTGGAGATTATGAATGTGTGCCGTTTGGAGTCGAAACGTTTGGGCCTTGGGGTCCGAGCGCCCGCAATCTCTTCAGGGAGATTGCGAAATGTATGGCTGACGCTTCTCGTGACCAGAAGGCTGGCCTCATTTCAGGTCAGAGATTAAGTATTGCCATACAACGTGGCAATGCTGCTAGTCTTCTGGGAACGCTACCAAAAGAGGCATGCGATGCGGATGAATTCCACGACGCATTTTAACTTTTAGTTTTAGTTTTTTATTATATTTAGTATTGTGTATCTATAGTAACTTTATTAATTTAATTTAATTTTCGCCAATACATCTGTAATATATGTAAAAATTGTGTAACAATAAAAATAAGTGAAAAATTAACAATTATCATAAAGGTTGGGTTTGAAATTTATTTGTTTTACAGAAATCGGGAAGAACGGGCCAGGTTGCTTCGGTCGAAGGATGCATCAAATCCGTTTGAGGTGGCCGACCGTAAATTTAGAAAATTCTTTAGGGTCATCAGCGGCCAAGTTCCTGTTGGAGATACTTGAAAATCACCTTAAATTAAGCGGAAAGGATTTTTTTGTGAATGTGACATACACACACATACACATACATTGTTTATTTTTCCTCTTTTCACGTAATATTCCCATAACCATGCCGCCAAGTTTGTTGTTTTGGTTTGTTTATTTTTTCAGAGGTTTAATTTACGGTCACGTTTGAATTTGAACACGTTTTTTGATAAGAAGTTAAGTTGTCTCTCTCACACTTCAACAACAAGGACGTTGTCATTCGTTCATTGAATTCCCAGATTAAAAAGGGTTTATTCAATTTAGTCGTGTGACCTTGACTAAAAATGCACGCACTATTTTTAGTTCGGTGGCCAAACCGAATAGACAAAGCGTTGAACTAAACTAAAATAAGAGAATTTTTAGTTTAGTTTAGTTTAGTCGGGTGGACATGCCGAATTAACACCATTATATATTAATTAAAGTTCTTGGTTATTTCAAGGTAAAAGAGTGTGGGTAGTCGCGAGGAATGAACCTTTTCGCAACTGTTTCTTAAAACAAATTCCGGTCGCTAATCGTCCAATTGACCCTTAGAGGCATAACCCACTTGCCATAGATTATAATGTATGGTATTTTTTGCCCCGATATCAAATGTACCTACCCAACGCCTGACCGCGCGGATCCCGTATGCGGTTCGTTCTCGTATAAAAAGCTGCGTATACCAGGTGCGTTGTGGGTCCTAATATCATTCCTTCACAAATTCACCTCTATAAGTATAATATGTAATGTATGTATTTAGAAATAAAATGTAACTTTTATAACAAAAATAATTTACTTTTAGGTACAGAACTTAAAATATAAATAATAGTACTAAATTAAATTTAAAACTAGAAACTAAAACAAAAAAAAATTAATAAATAAAAAAAAAAAAAAAAATTAATTAATTAATAAAATAAATAAATAAAATTAATTTTAAAAGGCATTTACTTAGAAAATGTGATAGGTACTAAAACGATAATAAAAAATTAATAGTAATAATAGGCTACCTTTTATCACGAGAAAGGGGGTTTAAGGGGGGGAAATAGGGGATGAAAGTTTTTATGAAAGTTGGTCATTTCTGAAGATAATGAAATTTGGTACAGAGGTAGATTAAAGCTTGGGAATGGACATAAGCTACCTTTTATCACGAAAAGGGGGGAAGAAGGGGGGGGGACCAGGGCCTTGGGATAAAAGTTTATCGTTTTAGAAGATTTCCTGATGAAATTTGGTACAGAGATAGTTTAGAGCTTGGGAACGGACATAGACTAACTTTTATCGCAAAAAGGGGGTAGAAGGGGGGTCTAGGGCCTTGGGATGAAAGTTTGTCATTTTTGAAGATTTCCTGATGAAATTTTTTTTTTTTTTTGTAAAATTTCTTTCATAATGACGCCTCCGACTCGAAGTCGAAGCCCTGTGCTACTATTATAATTGTTCCTAGGCTAAATAGGTGTCTTCAACCCTCTCAGGGTTCATCATATTTAACTAATTTATATACTTTATTATTCTTCATTCATTCCGTGCCTCTGTATCATACCAGTTCTCGCTTTTATTCCTCTCGCACTTTCTTTCTATACCTTTCATACTTCAACCCTCTCAGGGCTCATTGTCTCTGAATATCATATGTCTATTTACTATTCTTCATTCATTCCGTGCCTCTGTGTCATACCGACTCTCGCTTTTATTCCTCTCGCACTTTTTTACTGTACCTTTCACTCTTGGGATATCAAAAAAGGGAGGGGGGGATGGCAATGTTTGCGTCTGTTACTTTATTACCAAAAACAGAATTACAAAAGCTTATTATAACTATACTTAATTCTATTAACATACATTTCCTTTATCTATGACATTCATTTTAAAGATGCTACAAAAAATCGACTTATATTCTATGGTTACATGATTGCTTATATCTATTTACATTTCTCTATCTACCCCTAAGCTTATGTACTACATACTGATTTCCTTTTTATACTCTTATATATCTTCCACTAGGTATTTATTATAAATAGCTGTGCGATATATCTATGTGCTATTCCTCCTATTCACAATCTTAACTATGACCTCCCAGTATTCTAGGAAATAGCCTCTGTACTTCTTAGACATAAGCACCGGTAAATTATCTTTATTGACTTTTATATCGATTCTTTGCTCGAGATCAAATCGTGCCCTTGTATGGAGTGGGCAGTCGGTCAGGAGGTGGACGACCGTCTCGTCCACTCCCGGCTCGCAGGCGCATGATGGGTCCCCCTTACACTTGAAACGGTACAAGTATTCGGAGAACCCACCATGCCCTGTCAGTAGCTGAGTAATGGTGCCCGAGATCTCAATCTTGCGGACGATGCTGTATGCCTCCAGTGCGCAAGGGAGGAAAAGCTTGGTGACTGAGGCCGTTTTGCCCAGCCTGTACCTTTCGTTCCATTCGCGAAGCGACGCCTGACGCAGACCTCGCTTCACGAATGAGACGGGGCACAGACTGTAATGTGGCGCAATTTTTAATCGTAGAGCCGCCTCTTTGGCGAGTTCGTCTGCTCGCTCATTGCCCTCCAACCCGGCGTGAGCCTTGACCCAGAACAAGGATATTTCCTTGCCCTGGGTCTATCCCCGCTTGATGACCGATCTGGCTTCAACAGCCAGAGGGTGGAGGGCGCGGTGGTTCGTCACCGTCATGAGTGCGGCTCTACTGTCACTAAAGATGCCGAAAGTGGCCGCGCCTCGCTTGAGGGCCTCACTGGCCGCTTTGCATATGGCCAGGAGCTCTGCTTGGTAGACGGTACAATACGAGGAGAGAGCAAGTTTGAGGGTCTTTATTTCGGCCCCGTTATCCCACATGGATAATGCGGCGCCGACACGACCCTCAATCTTGCTCCCATCCGTGAATATTTGTATTTGTGTTTGCGATTTTACGCGTCGGAAATGTTCCTCGTCTACCAGACTTACGAACTCCAGGTTCATACGCTCCGCGGGATGAGGTGCCTCAATAGCTGAGGACATCCGCTCGACCTCTCTATCCTTTAACCATGGCTGGGACACCCCTCTCTTGGCCTCGTATAACGATTTTTCTCTTTGAAATGAGTCCGTCATCTCAATGAATAGGAAGTAAGAAAACAAACTTGCTGTAATACAATATATGACATGTAATGATTATCCTTATGAATAAATGAGCTATGAGTTATGAATCTACCTTGCTGGATGGTAAGCAGCTAGGATGAAGTCTAGAACATATGGATTTCAGATGCAAACCATTCTAAAATCAATAAAAAACAAGACATTCTTCTTACAAAATTAATTTTATTTTATAGTATGAAGCCAGTAACATAGTAACGTACAAATAATAACATAATCAGTAGACAGTCGCAGGTCATAGCGGCGCGAACTGGATTAGACTCTTGATGTCCTTCACGAGGATCTCTAGGAAGCTTCGCTGTGCGCTGGGTTCGTTCTGGAATGTATAGAAGTTGGAGTTAGAATTTGAGGTTTATAAAGTTTACTTCGTGACCTAATGATATTTGATTTTGATTTCATTGATGAAACTGTTGCGAAAATAATCAAAAACATATGACAATATATATTTTCTCTGATAAATAAAAATGAATGTTACCAATCATCCAATTGGGACATTTTTTCCTTAGTTACTTAAAGTTCCTCGGGAACGTGAACAGAATTTCCAGGCGGTCGAAACTGTAGGCATTAGCTAGTGCATAATATTATCAAAAATAAATAATCACCTTGGCAGTATCCAAGAGCTGTTCCGTAAACCGATCATTGAAGACAGCAATCAGGTCTTTCCTCAGGTCAGGTAAGTCCCCATTGTGGTGTTGCCAGGCGCTAAGTTCCAGGCTCCCACTGTTGTTGGGCGCGGCGGGGCGCAGCGTGAGGCGCGCGTGGGCCCACACGAGGTGCAGGGCGGCGCCGAGAGCGTGCGTGACGCGCAGCAGCTCGTGGCGCCGCGTGCGCGCGCGGGCGCCCACGACGCACACGGCGCGCGCGCGGGTCTCCAGCGGCGAGAGGGAGCCCGCGTCCGCGGGGAGCAGCTTGCGCATGTCTGTGGGGACAATGAGTTGAAATCAAATTTTGAAGCATTTACTATGCTAACTTTTCAAATCGATTAAGATAGGAACGGAAGGAACGTCGCCCTGGAAGTATAGGAGAATTTGGATAGCTTCAGGTGTGGCCCGGTGGCTCAGTGGTCAGAGCATTCCCCCTGTAAGGGAAAGATCGTGGGTTCGAGTCCCACCTGGGCATTCACTTTTTCCTATCTTAATCGAATAAGTTGAATATTAACGACAAGTATGATACTGTGCGAAGTGTGTGATTAACTAACTCTTGTTGTAGGTACCATAAACCGGCGATATGTGGGTGCTAGCACCTCTGCCTACCCCTTCGGGGATAAAGGCGTGAATTTATTTTGTTATGTTGTAGGTACCTATTGTAATAACCGAATACCAATTGTAACTATAATGTACCATATTTCGTGTGAATAAATTATTATCATTCGTTCATTCATTCATTCAGGAAATCTAAATCAAAAGCCCGTAGTCCCGAACGAAAGTCAGTCCTGAATCTCGATTTAGAACTAAATCTGTGAATAAATTGTATTGTGGATGACAGTTCTTAAGTTATTGTGAGAATTAATTCATTATGATGTTATGGAATATGAGCCCAATAATAGTCTCATTATTCTTACAGTCAATCGATGGCGAGGCGAGACTATGAGAGGTAAAGAGCAGCAGAATCGATGAGTGCAACTTAGTTAGCACTCTCTAATTTAAAGCTGTCGCACAGCACGTACGCTACTCACCGTCGAGACTGGCGGAGGGCAGCTTGTGCAGCTGGTGCAGGCTGGTCGCCAGCAGCTTGTCGTGGTGCGGGTGGGCCCGCGCCAGTGTCTGCAGCAGGCCCAGCAGGCGGCCGGCAGCGCCGCCGTCGGCCGGCAGCGCTTCCACCGCTCGCCCGGAACTGTCGCACAGCACGTTGCGTGCGTACGTCAACAGGTTGCACACGATCTGAAACAGCAGTATAATTGTTAGGCCTTTTTTACAGGAGGAAACTAGAAATACAGTCGCGTAGCATTGCAACGGGACTGGAAACTTGTTCGCAACTCGAGGCTGGTATATCACGCTACTAAAAATTGTAATATGAGTGCGCCCGTTTTACTGCGCTCAAGGAAAACACGAGATGACGGAAGAGAACGAAAGGGCACGAGTGAAGAGCAAGTGACCAAATGCGACGATTGATTAGTTGATACCCGCCTCGCCGCGCACATGCACAAGGCGCCGCATAGCAGTTACGGTTGGTCTATAAGAAATGTTGAATATCAGATTGTTATTGTAAGATGGCGGTTCTTGAAATCTTGCCGATTATTTTTGTAAATTTTACGAGATGTGAGTTGTGAATCGCAGGCGACAGAAATAGCGCGCGATCGAATTTTTTTTTTCTGCACTGGTAACACCAAACAATGCTTTACCCGCCAGTTTAAGTTGACAAGTATGATTAACAAAAAAAAAACAGATTTTAGTGTTATTTGATGTTAATTTTTCATACTGGTTTGTAAGTTACGTTCTGCCTCCTAAAATCCAACCACACGTCCTGATCGTCCACCTAAATCTCGTGGGGGGCGGACACACGGAAACAAATTTACTGGCGTCGCGTGGCTAACGTGGCTCTGGTACACTAGACATTGGCGTGTCGCCATTAAAATTTTTATATTACATTTTACTTGACATTGGCGAATTTGTGGCGATTTGCTGCAGAACTACAAATTTAAACTAGATTTTTGTGTATTTACGTGTGCAGTTATGTCATTACATTTGTTTAACTCAAAATTTACCTAGTTCATTAAATCGTAACGCCTCATTAACTTCAGTATACGCACCTTATAATACAGCAAATTATTCTGCGTATGATCCGGCATCTCGTTGGCGGGGCGGTAGAACCGCGCCAGCAGCGCCAACATGAGCATGCGCACGCGCTGAGCGGCCGCTGCCCCCGACGCGAGCGCCGTGTGCTCGGCGCCCGACGCGGAACCGAACACCTCGCGGTTCGACGCCCGCCCGATGACGGACGTGATGGCTTCCACTTCGGTGAGGAGTTCTACCGGGGAGTTTGGGTGCGCGGCTCTGTAGAAGAATGGATGAGATGAATTTTAAGAATATCTACATGAAAAATAAGGTAACAAATGAACTGTTTGTCCTGCTAAGATATTTAAATTAAACATTGCAATTAGAATAAAGTAGTTTATGATACTGTTGCATAATAAGGGTTCTTATAACACGAGTGTGTTTTAAAAAAACGAGCCGTAGGCGAGTTTTTTTATATTATCACACGAGTGTTATAAGACCAAGTTATGTACAGTGTCATACACTACTTTATCTACTCTCATACTATTATACATAAACTAATTTATTTTACAAACAAAACCAAACTTTGTTTAATATAAATGTAAAAAAAAAAGTTGACGCCAAGACAAGGCCGCAAACATCGATTGCGCATGCGCGTTTCTTTTTTTTTCTTGCGAATTGGCCGCTTTTTTTTAAAGTAGAGGTTCAGTCCAGATTGAGGTTGTATAGGTGTATCGTTATGATTAAAAAGTTATTTTATGATATACGTGTCCATACAAGACCTGTATCGTAATAAAACTTTTTTTTTGGCCTGTGCGTAATGTTTGTCATAAGAGTTTTGATTTCAATTTTATAATCTTTGTATTATAGTATCAGAGTAGATAAAGTAAATAAAGTTATGTTTGTAAATGAACGACAAAAATAGTCCGTGAATTTACTGTCGTAGTCTGTTTGTTGAACCGACTAAAACCACACAGCCGTCTCGGGCCATCAGTTGCCAGTAGCCTCTGGCATATGCCTCGCACACCCCGGCTAACCCTGGGCCACAGAAGGCTCTCGCGAGTGTTGGACTACAGTGTCCTCATCTTTCGCCGGCTAGGGGGGAGGTGTTCATCGTGACCCCACCGCTGCCTTCTGCTAGGTTAACAGGCGGGCCCTTTAGCCATCTTCAGGCCCGCGCTAATGGAGGATGGGGGTCGTCCAGCGACTTCCGAACGCCTCATATTCCATAGCATAGGGTGACCCATTAATACAATTCCTCACACCGGGCTATCCCTAGGCCATCTACAGCTTTGAGATGGTCCTCTTAGATGTAGGAAGTACTATATCCTCATCTTATCCTGATTAAGCCTTCTGCTGGGGTGACAGACTACGCTGTAACACTTACAACAGATCAATAATTGAGCTGCTGTCATACCTGCATAATTTAACTTTATAATCCTATATGTTTATATGGGATTACAAAGTTATTTATACATTAAGGAAAGGAGAGCTGCTAGTAAAGGCAAAATATTATAAACCATTTTGAATGTTATCTATGGGACAAAAAGATCATTGTCATTTGAAGGCGAAGGATCCAGCGGCCACGTTCTCGTAATCATTTCTAGTACAAATTTCTGGCCGCCACAGACCGCTGCATTTTTAGTGGGGATTGACCTTAATGAACCTGTTTTATAACTTAATGGTAAGCCTATTGACGACGGAGGATACATGGAGGACGAAGGCCGTAGGCAGTACTTACCGCAGCACCATATCGATGCACTCGACGTGGCTGAGCAGCGCGTGGTGCACGTGCAGCACGCAGCTGTGGTTGTGCGCGCCCAGTGTCGTCAGCAGGGCGTCGCACAGCGCCAGTGCCGGCACCAGGACCTGACGGAACCTGCGCGTGATAAAATAGGGTATACAAAACATAGTCAGTGATTTCTATGTTTGCTAGACAAGTTGTTTGGTACAAAAATTGTGTATGATTCTTTTGTAAGGTGAAAACGAATTTTGAATTTCGTTACAGACAGAAGTTAACACAATATTACATATTGAAATTATTATGTCCAGCATTGGACACAGAACTAGGGAGGGAATAGAGGCGAATACGCAAAATTATAATTTTATAGAGCAAACATAGAGAGGAGGCGACAAGTGTAACTGCACTGCTACTATCGCGCCTATCCTAACGTCGTAACAGTAGTCTCGCACGCAAGGCATCCCATATTCTTTCATATACCTAATTACAACACACAGAGTGTTGTAATTAGGTGTATTTGCTCGGTGATTATTTGTCGCTTTTACTAATATTTGTGGTGAGTTTAAGATAAAACACGATTACAGATTGTACAATATAATATAATAATACAAATAGGATAACGATTACAACTAATGGGATGAGATTGAGTCGCGACCGATATGCTATGCGAAAGCGTACTGACTGTTTTACTTAGGTAGGTAATACATAAAATCTACAATGTATCGCGCGGTGCCGCAATTCCGCTGAAGTGATTATTTGTCGAGTGATTAACTCCAACAGCTAAGCTGTGGTAGTCGATGTATCGTAGTCAATAAATTAAAAACAAAAATAAAATACTATCACCATAATATTAATGTAATAGCTACCTGTTGGCGACAGAAGGCACAAAATCCGTATCAGGGTGCTGTGCGTAACCAGTATGTATGTCAGGGTGTGCAGACAGGGCCGTGAGAGAAGCCACGCAGCCCAGAGCCCCCTGGGCCAATAGGGTCTCGGCCCCTGCTCGCCAGCCCGCCATCTTGATGAGCAGGCCCATTTTGGATTCATATACGTATAGCACTCGGAGTGACTTCGGGTTTGGTTCTAGGCTCTGTAATATTATATTGAATAACTAGGAATTTAAATACAGGGTATACAGAAAGGCATTATAAAGTGAATAAAGCATTGCCCCTGTCAGGCAAAGAAAGCGGGTTCAAGCCCCGCCTAGAAGATTTTTTTTTTTCTATTTAAGTCGATCAAAAGATTCAGGACTGAGTATTGTTCTTATTTATTATTATTATTATTTATGTAAAACACACTAGCAGTTATTGAGCGAAGTATATGGGCAGTAAGACTGTTGGATTGTAAATTTGACTATTTATAGTTTGAAATATGTTCTCTTTTATCTCTGTGATTAACAGCAATATTTAAATTTATAAATACGGTTGTCTTGATTGACTGTCTAGGTAAACCAAGATATTATGCCAGTATTTCAATCGTTAACAGCTCATTGAAGAATAAAGCACATTAAAAAAAAACATACCTGTAATAACATATATTATTATGTGGAATACTTTATTATTTTTCATCTAAAAATATAGCATTTTTACCCAAATTCTATTCAATCAATTAATAAAAAATTTGATTTTGTAATTTAACACATTTCTTATATATTGTCTAGGATTATGTACTTTTTGCTAGCTAATCAATCAATCAATCAATTAGCCCACTGCAGTCAACTGCTGGACATAAGCCTCTCCCAATGTGCACCATTTCGTCCGATTGTCCGATTCTCCGCTCTCCGCATCCAGTCCGTCCCAGTCACCTTTTTCAGGTCATCGGTCCATCTGGCTAGGGGGCGTCCTACCCTTCGTTTGCCTTCGTTTGGTCTCCACTCTCGTATGCTCCAACAGCCATCGGTCCTTCGACAGACGTGGCCAGTGCATTGCCAATTCAGCTTGCTACCTAAATAGTATTTAAAAAGAACATTTCTAAAAAAACTCACCTCTTTCAACCCCTCATCATCTTGCAATAAACTATCGATAAGACTCCTCAAATAACCTTGATTGGTCAACATATTCATCCAGTCCGTTCTAGGGTTTATTTCTATCAATGTGTCCAAACATGCTAAAGCCACCATTCGACACACATCATGGCCAGCCCCGATACAGTCCCCGCACACTATCGAACACAGATTATCACCAAAATCAGTTATCACATCTGTCACCATTGATTTCAAAGCGGATTCCTCTCTTGTAGAATTACGCACTTTAGAACTGTCCAGCCTACTAACATATGTAGTATTAACACTATCTTCTTCCGGATCTGCTGGACTTGATTTCAAATTCACTATATTTAAATAATTTAACAATGCTCCGTATAAATTTACTCTCATCTTCTGCGTAGAGCCTCCGGACACCAAAATCCAGCTTAGTATTTTGTGCAAGATAAATTTGAGAGTTAGTGAATTTGTTTGCATGACTTGGTTCGATGGTCCAAAGAAGCTAGTTTCGAATTCTGAAGTTTTTAAGTTCGAGTCTCGCTTTTGGAGTATGTAGCAGTGTCTGAGGTTGACCAACAGTAGTAATACAGTTCCTGAAGCGAGGTTTCCGAGCTGTGGGAGGACCTCTCCGGGAGGTATCTTGTTAAGTAAGTCTTGGAGGATATTGAGGAGTAGGTTCTTGCGTGATTCGAGGCTGAGGATGTCATGGGGAGCAACGCAGAATAGGATCTCTGTGAGTTGTCTCCAAGAATCGTAGTAGTGTGTGAGTGTGGCCGCTAGGTTGCGCTGGCGGTTGACTTCCGTCACGTAGTCTAGGACCTGTGGATGTGCAATGAAATGATATAAGGTTTTGGTTTATAAATAAATGTTTTGGATTGATAGTTTGTATTATTTCAGCTGAATGTCGAACTCACGCGATGTGTATGGTAGACTTATAATTTTATGATGAATGAATTGTAATTTTTATATCTCATTTAATAATGATATATTTTATTTAATAATGATTTAACAGACAGCAGTCAACATACTGAAAGATCATTGAATAGTAGACGTATAGTTTAGAATACTTCTCCCAATGTAACTTTCAAATGAAACAGTCAATTCATGACCCTTTGGAACATACACTAATAAATATAAATATTTCACAACATTTAACACAACGCTATCTATTTCCATGGTAAGCATAGCTTAACTAGCTTGTGCTATGGAATCTAGAATGCAGATAAACATACCTAGATACTTTATTTTGTAAATACATACATATTATACATAGAAACACCCAGATCAATGCAAATACCTGTACTCATGCATACAAATATTTGCACTGAGCGAGGAGCGAAGCCGCGCCTCTAGCGTAGCGGCCGCGTTCATAACCGCCGCGCCACAGAGGTTGTCTTAAATAATAAAGCAATATCTTGTTGCAAAGTAATATAAGGCATAATTGAGGATCAAACGAACTTACCTGAAGTGAAGTTCGATCCAAATTATATGAGCAGCTTCATTCGACGCGATTTGTGTTTACATGTTGTAGTGGCGCCCCCAAGCGTCACCCTTAGCACGGATTTAAAAAAAAAAAGAAACGGAACGTTGTTACTTGGTTACTCCGATCGACTCGCTGGCTCATCTTGTTTAAAGCCGAACCTACCTACTGTCTTTGTATTTTGTATTTGTTAAGACTAGGGTTGGGAATCTCAAGATTGAGGTTGGGATTTTATAAATCGCGTCGAATGAAGCTGCTCATATAATTTGGATCGAACTTCACTTCAGGTAAGTTCGTTTGATCCTCAATTATATTTCGCAGCTTCATTCTTTGCGATTTGTGTTTACATGTTGTAGGATGTTTAGAGAATACAAATATAAAATACAACTGCTCATTAATCTGAATCATTTATTAAATCAAAATGTAAATAATTGAATAAACTCGAAATAACATTATTTAACTGTATTGTAAACCTTGGTTTTCCCAATAACAATTAATCAACAGAATGATTTGATAACAGGGATCGAGCGAAATTACAATCGACAATTTCTCTGTTATAGTATTTTGCGAAAGTACCAGAAGTACTACTCCATCCTGCAGTCTTTCGTATGACATCTAATACTAACTCCTATCTTGTTGGCTGTCGTCGTCGCCGCATGCCGGGTACTATGAGCACCAAATATGGAAGTATCTATACCGCTCTTATGAAGAGTGTTCTTTATCCAACCACTAAGAGTCTGCGTACACAACTTCCTAAAAGGTCTCTTGAAACTAATAAAAAGTTGGACTTCAGAACCACGTAAAAGGCTTGTTTTATTCAAATAATCTTTAATACATGTGGCTGGACAAATACTAAGGTTTTCGTGGTAATAAGGAATCTTAAGAACCGGCTGAGAAGTATTTGATTTTGAGGTCTTTATGATATCTGGTATAAAAATTACTATTTCGTTAGGGTCTTGTAAGTTAATATTCGGTAATTTTATTAATGATAGAGTCTGTACCCGATGGGCGGTAACGAGAGCCAACAGGGTCGCTGTCTTCTTGGATAGAGTTTCTAGCGTAAGATCTTCATTTGGCCAATGGCTAGACAGATAAGACAATACTATGTTGGGATCCCAACTGACATTATATTTGGGTATCGACGGTCTCATCCTATAAACTCCCTTCATAAATTTTTTAATTGCTGCATCTTCTAACGTTTTACTAAACAATAAACTTAGTGCAGATTTATAAGAATTTAGAGTACCATATTTCGCACCCTTATCAAACATTTCTGTTAAAAAATCAATTAATCTTGAAACATCAGCTATATTACAATTATAATTGTGGTTCTTACAGAAGGTTAACCAACATCTTAGACCGCTATCGTATTGCTTATATGTATTATTGGAAAGAGAATTTAACATAATTTCAACAGATCGATTAGATAATCCCATTTTCACGTAGGTTTCCCTGATAACCTCGCGGCTACTAAGCGCAGCGTCTTGTGAAGGTGATGTGGACATCTGAAAGGCGATTTCAATAAATTTATATTAGGATCGAATATAATGCAGCGAGAGCGGACTAAAGAGTTGAATAAGGGGAACCAAGGTTGTGTTGGCCAGTAAGGCACAACTACCACACCTTCCGCTTGATCAATCACAACCTTCCTTAACAGTTTTAAAATTAGCGCGAATGGTGGGAAAGCGTAAAAATATATGTTCTTCCATGTTATAGTAAAAGCATCGATTCTCCAAGCATCGGGGTCTCTATGCCAAGTAACGTAAGTCCTGCACTTAGCATTTGAGCGACTTGCAAAAAGATCTACCTCGAATTCGCCAAAAGAGTCATTTATTTCATTAAAGGCGTAATCCCCAAGTTCCCATTCAGTGTCCGAAAGTTGTTTACGAGATAATGCGTCTGCTTCGAAATTATCTCTTGTATTTATGTACGATGCAAGAATATATATTTTTCTGCCTTCACACCACTGCCACAAATCTCTAGATACTTTATTTAGGTGAGGGTATTGCACGCTACCCATTCGATTTATGCTTGAAATTGCAGTAGTATTATCTATGCGCAATAAAATTTCGCAATTGCTCAAGTGCTTTGCAAATACCTTCAAACCAAAAAAGGCAGCTTTGAGTTCTAATTCGTTAATGTGTAACTTCTTTTCATCTTTTGTCCAATAACCATGACTCCTTTGCCCGTTACAGTAAGCACCCCAGCCAGTTTGAGACGCATCAGAGTATATTTCTAACTTGTATTGATTTAATTTGAAACTATTATAACCCTTGTCTACATTATCAATCCACCAAGTCATATCTGATTTTATATCTTTAGTTAAAGATATTATCTGATTATAATTAGGATTGTGCAACAGATGTATATATTTTAGATGCTCAAATTTCTTTGTATATAGCCAAGAATATTCCAAAGCTGGACAAGCAGATATTAGAAGTCCTAACAATCTTGTAAAATCGTGTAAATTACATTTATCTTTTTTTATAAATTGTTGTAAATATTCTTTTATTTTCTGTTTTTTCTCTGAGGGTAGTTCCAGTATCATTTTGGTTGAATTGAAATTAAATCCCAAAAATCTACAAATTTTACTTGGCAAAAGACAACTCTTTTCTTTATTTATAATAAATCCTATCGATTGCAGTAAGTCTGTGATCATGTGTGTACTATTTTTACATTCTATATACGTCTTTCCAAAACAGAAAATATCATCCAAATAAATTACACAAATTACACCCTTATTTCGGAGATATTCTATGACGGGTTTCAGTAACTTTGTAAAAACAAAGGGCGATGTACAAAGACCAAAGGGAAGACATGAAAACTCGTAAATCTGATCGCAATATTTAAATCGAAGATACTTTCGATATGACTCGTCTATATTTACTAAAAAAAATGCGTCTTTTAAATCTACCGACGCCATGAAACAGTTTGGACTTATCAATTTAGAAGCCGTCCTATAATCTTCCATCTTGAAGTGTTGAGTTTTCACGAACTTATTTAGTTTTTTTAAATTTAAAATAAATCTTTTTGTGCCATTAGACTTAGGTATCAAAAAAACCGATGAGAGAAATTGCGTATCCTCGTGGTCACATTTACGAATAGCATGGATCGTTAAAAGTTTGTGAATAACATTTTTATATTCTATATCCTCGCTATGTGTTTTTGGATAAGTGGATGGAGAATCATGTTGTAATGGTTGAGAATTAAACGGTATTTTGTATCCCTTTATCCATGATAAGATGGTTTTATCATTGGTGATTTCGGTCCACTTATCGTAAAAATGTCGTAGTCTACCAGCATATGTTACCTGGTCTAACGTCGGCCTATCCGCCGCGACGAATGTGGAGGTTGCGAGTGTGGCGGAGGGGGTGGCGGCGGCTGCGGCTGTGTTGGAGCTTGCGGTGGCGCCATGCGACCTGCCGGGCGACTGCGTGGATACGTCCACTGCTGACGTGGACCGACTGCTGAACGCCCTGCCTCCGGCCTCTTTTGGTGCAGGGTCTTGTAGTTTCCCCGGCTCTTGTATGATAAATTCTTTGGATTTTGTGGTCTATTCATATTCTTGAGTTCCTCTCCAGATTTTTGAACGGTTTTGGCGGTCTTAAGTTTCTCGGACATATTTTCTCCGAATAGAAACTTGTCTGTCGTAGAATTCAAAAGGGCATCTCTCATGCCAGTGTTCGTCGAAGATATGACGAATTTTTTTCGAGTTTCAGTCTCATAATGATGCATATCGCATAAAATGCGACAAGCGTCGCTAATAGGTTTTACAATCTCTGATTTCTGTGAATCTTTATTAGAAATAATTTTTTCCAAAGTATGTGTTAGTGCTGCAACGGCAACACTCAAATGTTTTTGTCTGGATATCATTGATGCATCGCGTTTTATGAGAGTATCAGTCAAAGCAGCTTTAGCCTCAGGATTCAATATGGGGGGAACTAGAAGTTCACAATTTGAAGGAATTAAATATTCCTTGAATATATTTTCTTTGCACTCCTTAGTAAGGCCTTTTTTCAGCACATTATGCCACCTTGCCGCTATGTCCTTGTGAACTGAAGCACCAAAAGTTGTTTCCGGATCTGGTGCATCTCCGAGAAGTTGGAGGATGTCATCATCTAGGTTAACGTCACCTGAAGGTACTGTCGGGTCTGTCGCCGACGGAGACGCCGGCGCCGGTGGTGGGGTAGTCGGTGGAGGTGTCGACCGCAGCACAGGCTCCTCCGGAGGTGGCGTTGGTGACACTGGCTGCGCGTAACATATTTCGTTCGACGGACCTGCCTCAGCGTCTAATGGCGAGTGCTCGCGAGGCTAGTTGGGATCTGTAAGAACATTATTTTGTTCTTAAGAAAAGTAAGACGGATATAGTCTTAAAATGCTTAACTATTCACATCTTATTTTAATAAGGACGACAAGAGCCCTGAATATTGGCAATTGCGCATTCCAAAAATAGTGATGGATACAATCCCGATATTAATTGTTCGCATCACCTAAGCGACAGAATGAAATTCGTCAGAAATATATTTTTAAATGAAATTAATGAATTTTATGACGGTATATAAAATATAAAACACGTAAAACTTACGATTAAATTCTTCATCAGATGAATAAATTATTCCTGACCGGCGTCTTAGTTTTCTTTCCAGTTTACGAATCTTCCTGTGAATTCTTTCCTCGTTATTTTCATTTCTTCTTTTCCTTCCCATGTTGAGAGTACTTTTTTATTTTTTATTTTTATTTTGCGGGTAGGTAGGTGAGATCGGTTGACGTGCGAAGGGTTCGGCACGGAAACACGTAATGAGCCAGCGAGTCGATCGGAGTAACCAAGTAACAACGTTCCGTTTCTTTTTTTTTTTAAATCCGTGCTAAGGGTGACGCTTGGGGGCGCCACTACAACATGTAAACACAAATCGCAAAGAATGAAGCTGCGAAACATAATATGTGCGAGGTGTAATATGTTTGGGAGAGATATAATACGAGAAGAGGTGAAATATATGTGAGAGAGGTGTAAAGTAAGTGCGTGTGGATGAAAACACCTACACCTGCAGGCCCATGCTGTAAGAACATTGACAGCAGAATTCTCGGTGAGATATAAATTGCGCATGCTCTACCGTGACGTCATATAACTTTGAGCATGCACTGCTGAATTCGCGGTGAGATTTCAATTTCACATACTGTCAATTTGGTGACATCACGTTGTGTAGCACAACTCGAGTTTATATATATCACTACATAGTATAAAACAAAGTCGCTTTCTTTGTCCCTATATCTCCTTATATGCTTAAATCTTTAAAACTACGCAACGGATTTTGATGCGGTTTTTTTATAGAGTGATTGAAGAGGAAGGTTTAATATAGTAGAGGGTGCAGGGGGAACGGGATCTAACGCCATGCGGGCGGAAAAATATTGGCGGTACGAAGTTTTTTTTTTTTTTTTTTTTTTTTATTAGGCTCACTAAACTGGATACACTCTGAAAATTGACACTTTAGCAACACACACATTGATAAGTTGGAGCGAGTGTCTCCTTCTAGAGGTGAGCACGGCATGCATATACATATATGTGCTCTGGACTTACAAAAACAAATACTAACAATATTAACCCGTAAGTGGACATAGTTCAGCCCCGCAGCCACCAACCCAAGAGTCAGCTAAATCCAGCAGAAGTCTCCTGAACCTAGGGACTGATGGGCTGAATATGTCCACCTCCTGACAGACTTCATTGTACAAACAGCAAATGCGATACAGGCTAGAATGTTGACCATAATTTGTGCGTGCTTTGGGTAGATTGAACGTTTTTCTATTTTTGATGCGGCTATGCTGACGTGGGACGGTTAAGTCAATTTTACTCAATAAGAGAGGACTGTCTATAAGGCCATGAATCAGTTTATGTAAAAAGATAAGGTCGGCGATTTTTCTACGTTGTACAAGCGGAGACATCTCAAAATGCGCAAGTCTGGATTCGTAGCAATCCAACTGACGACAGAGATTATTTGAAAATGATAGATGGTATAAAAATTTAGACTGTAGCTTTTCTAACCTTTTTATGTGAACTTTGTAAGAAGGGCTCCAAACTGGACTGCAGTACTCCAAAAGACAACGCACGTAACAATTAAAAAGTAATTTTGACAAATCAGGGTCCCTGAAAAATTTTGTTTGCCTTAACACAAAACCTGAAAGACGAGATGCCTTTTTTGCAATGTTATCGATGTGCTCTCTAAAATCTAATTTTGTGTCAACCACGACACCCAAATCTCGCATTGTAGAAACTTCTTTTAGCGGACAATTATTTATGAAGTAAGTATTTTGCGAAGGAATTTGTTTTCGAGAAAAATTTAGGTAAAAGCATTTCGTGAAATTTAAGATCATCTTATTACAAACACACCAATCGTAGATCGAATTTAAATCACTTTGTAGCATACTAATATCTTTTGTAGAACTAATTTCTCGGTAAATTTTTAAGTCGTCAGCAAACAGTTGAAATTTAGACTTTAATTTAGTGGCTATATCGTTCACGAAAACTAAGAAAAACAGGGGCCCCAAATGGGAGCCCTGTGGCACTCCTGATGGCACGTTTCTTGCAATGGACTTAAAGCCACGGACCTTTACAATCTGAGAACGGTTCCGCAGATAAGATTCGCACCACCGCAGTAGAGAGCCGCATATTCCGGCGTGACCGAGTTTTTCAATAAGCAGATCATGATTTACTATATCAAAGGCCTTGGAAAAATCTGTGTAAATAGTATGCACTTCGTGGCCATCTGTAAAAGCTTGAGTAATGTCACTCACAAAATCCACAAGATTTGATGTGGTTGATCTACCAGGTAGAAATCCATGCTGTTGTGGTATGAAAGAGGGTTTAAGGTGGAAAAAAATAATTTTCTGGACCATTGATTCAAAAAGCTTACCCATCGCAGATAAAATTGAGATGGGTCGGTAGTTAGCCATGTCTCCAAGGTCTCCCTTTTTGTGTATGGGTGTGATGTGTGCAATCTTCCATTTTGAGGGGAATATTCCACATAATAAAGATTTATTGAATATCATTCGTAACGGCCTAGCCAATTCCGATGCACAGGCCCTTAAGAAAGTAGGAGGTATGGAATCTGGGCCAGGACCCTTATTTGCGTCTAGGCTTTTGAGCGATGATTTAACATCCGAATCCGTGAAGAGACACAAATAAAGTGAAGTATGACTTTCGGTGGTTTCCTTATAGTTAGTTGTTAAGTCTGAGTCACGCTGATAGGTTGAGTTGAAATATTCCGAAAAAAGATTGGCTATCTGCTGGCCGCCCTGAACGCTTTGATCCAAGTAAAACATTTCATCCGGTATATCGCTGCTATTTGTTCGTAAAGATTTAACGAACGACCAAAAATATTTAGGGTCCTTCTTTATGGAAGTTTTGGCTTCCGATTTCATTCTATTTATGTCAGTTGTCAAAAGATTGTCACACCTTTCGCGAAGCAATCTATAAGTAACCTGATCCCGAGGATTACCATACATCCTAAACCTACGATGATACTTAGCCTTTTCCCTCAAACCCTGGATCAACGATCGACTAAACCAATATGGGAAATTTCTCCGACCTTTTGTACTCATTGGAATATTCTTACTAATGATGGATGTAAGTATGGCATAGAAAGTATCTACGGTCTCATCAACTGAAAGATTGGAATCAAAAGTTTCCTCCCAATTTATGTTGTCTAACTGATTTAATTGGCTTTCATGAAGTTTGGGGTAGATATTATATTAATTTTTGGGGGCCTCGATGTTTCAACCTTTATTTTGACCGAGATACTAAGTACCGGGTGATGCGTTTCCAAACCCACTAGTGGGGCAGTCCCTTGGGAAACTGACACGAGTCTTGGTGAGTTCGTAATGACTAGATCCAAGAATCTGCCATTCAAGTTAGGTATTGCACATATTTGGTGGAGATCGCTAAAAGAAAGAGCATCAATAAGTAGGGCGTCTGTGTTATCTGTAGGAGAGCTGGGGATCAGAGAATATGAGTCTGATTCTGTGCTGCGAGACCAGTGGAGAGAAGGCCTATTAAAGTCACCGACTAAGAGAAGTATGGAGTTTCTTGACATTCTGGTTTGCAAAACATTTGCTACGCTATTCAATAACTTATCTAAAGTATCGTACTTCACAGGGGGAGGAAGGTATAGTGCACAAATACACAATTCCACCGTTGAATTTCTCTGGCCAAACTTAATTGTAACCCATAGATTCTCATTTGTAGACTCCCATTTTAGTTTCCTAACTGGTGCATATTTTTTATGAACAGCTATAAGGACCCCGCCTCCCTCCACTTTCTGTGAGTTCGTAGAGTGTCGATCACGCCTGAAAACCGAGTATCTATTATCGATAACTTCATGGTCATAAACAGATTCATTCAAGTTTGTCTCAGTCAACAGAATAACGTCCAAGTCTTGTTTTAGTACATTTTCCCGCATAATATGCGCTTTGGTTCTAAGACCATTTACATTTTGATATAGAACTTTTAAAATACAAACAGAATTAGTTTTAGTTAATGACAACATATGACAAAAATTTAGAGAGTGTTTAAGAAATTCAAGTCTCTAACTACGAAACCTTTGGTGTTGGCGTCTTTTCTTATGTAGATCTTGCCACCTCGAACCCACACAAACTCGAATTGCTTATCTTTCGCAACTTTACGTGCAGCTGCGTGAAGTAATTTGTTATCTGGAGAAAGATGCTCGCACACGTACACTGGTTTTTTGTCTCCAGCGAGGCCCAGGTGACCAGTATTTAGTTTGTCCTTCTGGTGAGTCTTATTAAAGGTTTTCACTGCAGCTAATACTGAATCACGAACAAGGGGGCTCGCCAACTTCACAACAATAGAGCGAGGCCGGTTAGACTCTTGGTTCTTCTTGGCAACGCGATGGAAGTTAACCAGTTCGTGGGATGACAGGTCGCAACCAACAGCAGCAAACAGCTGTTGAACCACTGTTTTCAGGTTCTCAGTTCTATGCTCAGGGACGCACTGTACCTCCAAGTTACAATCCCGGGACTGCTGTTCAAATTGATTTAGTCTTGACTTCAACTCAGTAACTTCGCTACGCAGCGCATATACCTCAGTCTCCTGCCTTTTAATAACTTCAGTTGCGGTAGCTAAATCACTTTGGAGCTTATCAAATTTGGCTGACATAAATTTGACACTATCATTTAATTCCTGAATATAACTGCGAGTGTTATTGTTCTCGGTGGCGACGTCGCGTCTTATCTCTCTAAGAAAATGAGATAGCGTATCTTCAAGCTTTCTATCTAGGTATAGCTTGAGCTCTTCTATATTATTCGGAGCTAAGGAGTCGTTCCTAGGACTGAATGCTACGGCCTGAGAAGGTGTTGAACTCGAACTTTCGCCTCGCCTGTCAGCCCTGCAGTTGGGGCACTTCCACGACGCTTTGTATGCCTTGGACTCCTTGCCGAAAGTCTCTAAAGTCACTCCAAGGCACTGGTAATGGTAGGCGTTGCTGCACTTATTACACAGTTTAATATCGGTTGGTTTGATTTGCTTGTTACACTTGATGCAGAGACCCATATTGATATTTCCCAGAGAGGTGGGAAAATTTCTACGCTGGCAATATTTAACGCTTGTCAGAATCAAAATCCAGGACGTCAGTTGAATTTGACAACTTATCAAAATCGAATCTCCAGTTGTCAGTCGAATTTGACAATATTTTTACTCGCCGATTGAGGGTGATCGCAGAAAAAGATAACAGCCTCAGAAAAAGTTAATTTTTGAAGGTAGATAATTCTAACTTGTTTTACTTGATTTATACGGTAAATAATATGAACTTATCTGAGATAACGCCTGTTCCGCTTCTTCATCGACTTTATTTTGCGTCTGTTACACTCACACCTCAAAACTAGCAGTAATTTTATTTTAAACTATAAAAGTTCCAGGAGCACTATAACAACAGTGGCAGAGTTCACCGGGTTGCATCCATAATCCATAATCCATAATAATATTATAAATGTGAAAGTAACTCTGTCTGTCTGTCTGTCTGTATGTGACGCTTTCACGCCTAAACCACAGAACCGATTTTGATGTAATGTAGTATTGGGATAGATTAGACCTTGAGAAAGGACATAGGCTATGTTTGCTAGCGATAACCGACATCCACACGGGCTGAGCCGCGGCTATAAAAGCTAAGATCCATACTTAATATTATAAATGCGAAAGTAACTCTGTCTGTCTGTCTGTCTGTCTGTCTGTCTGTCTGTCTGTCTGTCTGTCTGTATGTTACGCTTTCACGCCTAAACCACTGAACCGATCTTGATGAAATTTGGTACAGTGGTATATTAGAGCTTGAGAACGGACATAGGCTACCTTTTATCACGAGAAAGGGGGTTTAAGGGGGGGAAATAGGGGATGAAAGTTTTTATGAAAGTTTGTCATTTCTGAAGATATCTTAATGAAATTTGGTACAGAGGTAGATTAGAGCTTGGGAACGGACATAGGCTACCTTTGATTGCGAAAAGGGGGGTAGAAGGGGGGTGACTAGGGCCTTGGGATAAAACTTTGTCATTTTTGAAGATTTCCTGATGAAATTTGGTACAGAGACAGTTTAGAGCTTGGGAACGGATATAGGCTACCTTTTATCACGAAAGGAGGGGGAGAGAGGGTGGGGGAGAGGGGGGGGCCAGGGCCTTGGTATAAAAGTTTGTCATTTTTGAAGATTTCTTGATGAAATTTGGTACAGAGATAGTTTAGAGCTTGGGAACGGACATAGGCTACATTTTATCGCAAAAAGGGGTAGAAGGAGGGGGGATATGGCTATGGGATGATAGTGTGTCTTTTTTGAAGATATCTTAATGAAATTTGGTACAGAGGTGGATTAGAGCTTGGGAACGGACATAGGCTACCTTTTATCGCGAAGAGGGGAAGAAGGGGAGGGGGGGGGCAGGGCCTTGGGATAAAAGTTTATCGTTTTAGAAGATTTCCTGATGAAATTTAGTACAGAGATAGTTTAGAGCTTGGGAACGGACATAGGCTACCTTTTATCGCGAAAAGGGGGGTAGAAGGGGGGACTAGGGCCTTGGGATGAAAGTTTGTTATTTTTTAAGATTTCCTGATAAAATTTGGTACAGAGATAGTTTGGAGCTTGGGAACAGACATAGGCTACCTTTTATCGCAAAAAGAGGTAGAAGGGGAAGGGGGGAAGGGAAATAGGGCTATGGGATTCAAATGTATCATTTTTCAATGGCACAAAAAAGGAGGTGAATATGGCATAAATAGTAAGAATTTCTTTTAAGATATCCTCATGAAATTTGGTACAAAGGTGAATTAGAGCTTCGGAACGAACATAGCCGAGTATCGAACCAAATATAGAAGCGAGTGGAGAGGCGAGTAGAGATTGTTATAGGGACGAGTGGATAGAGGCGTGTAAAAATCGAAAGTCGAGTAGAGTCGACTACAGGGGCGAGTAGATATGCGACTAGAGAGCCAGTGGAAAGGCGAGTATAGAATCAAATAGAATGCAGTAAAGGGTTGAGTAGAGAGGCGAATAGGGAGGCGAGTGGAAAGATGAATGTAGTGGCGAGTAGAGATTGAATAGAGAGTTGAGTAGAGGTGCGAGTAGATAGGCGAGTGGGGAGAGTCAAGTAGAGAGGGGAAAAGAGAATCGAATGGATGGGCAAGTAGAGAGGCCAATGGAAAGGCGAGTATAGAGAAGAGTACAAAGTCGAGTAGAGAGGGGAACAGAGAAGTCAGTGGAGAGTCGAGTATAAATTCAAGTAAAGAGGCGAGTAGAAAGTCGAGTAGAGAATCGAATATAGAGGCGAGTAGAAAGTCGAGAACAGAGGTGAGTACATAGTTTAGGACAAAGTTGAGTAGAGAGGCGAATTTAATGCTCAATAGCGTCGTATCAACACTTAGCGATAACCGACATCCACGCGGGCTGAGCCGCGGGCAACAGCTAGTATAATATATATGTGTGCTCGACAATGTGACCTCATCAAATTTGGCTGCCTGCCTGCAGCTGTCGAGTCCGTTCGAAACGTGCGGCGCGCGGCGTGGCACTGACCTTCTGTATCTCGAGCGCGACGCGCGAGGCCTGCGGCGCGGAGGCGCGCACGGCCGCCAGCTCGCGCGTCAGCAGCGCGTGCACGCGCGACACGCTGATGCGCCTGCCGCCCTGGCCTGCGGGCGCGTACTCATAACTACACGGCTTGCCACTGACCTTCTGTATCTCGAGCGCGACGCGCGAGGCCTGCGGCGCGGAGGCGCGCACGGCCGCCAGCTCGCGCGTCAGCAGCGCGTGCACGCGCGACACGCTGATGCGCCTGCCGCCCTGGCCTGCGGGCGCGTACTCATAACTACACGGCTTGCCACTGACCTTCTGTATCTCGAGCGCGACGCGCGAGGCCTGCGGCGCGGAGGCGCGCACGGCCGCCAGCTCGCGCGTCAGCAGCGCGTGCACGCGCGACACGCTGATGCGCCTGCCGCCCTGGCCTGCGGGCGCGTACTCATAACTACACGGCTTGCCACTGACCTTCTGTATCTCGAGCGCGACGCGCGAGGCCTGCGGCGCGGAGGCGCGCACGGCCGCCAGCTCGCGCGTCAGCAGCGCGTGCACGCGCGACACGCTGATGCGCCTGCCGCCCTGGCCTGCGGGCGCGTACTCATAACTACACGGCTTGCCACTGACCTTCTGTATCTCGAGCGCGACGCGCGAGGCCTGCGGCGCGGAGGCGCGCACGGCCGCCAGCTCGCGCGTCAGCAGCGCGTGCACGCGCGACACGCTGATGCGCCTGCCGCCCTGGCCTGCGGGCGCGTACTCATAACTACACGGCTTGCCACTGACCTTCTGTATCTCGAGCGCGACGCGCGAGGCCTGCGGCGCGGAGGCGCGCACGGCCGCCAGCTCGCGCGTCAGCAGCGCGTGCACGCGCGACACGCTGATGCGCCTGCCGCCCTGGCCTGCGGGCGCGTACTCATAACTACACGGCTTGCCACTGACCTTCTGTATCTCGAGCGCGACGCGCGAGGCCTGCGGCGCGGAGGCGCGCACGGCCGCCAGCTCGCGCGTCAGCAGCGCGTGCACGCGCGACACGCTGATGCGCCTGCCGCCCTGGCCTGCGGGCGCGTACTCATAACTACACGGCTTGCCACTGACCTTCTGTATCTCGAGCGCGACGCGCGAGGCCTGCGGCGCGGAGGCGCGCACGGCCGCCAGCTCGCGCGTCAGCAGCGCGTGCACGCGCGACACGCTGATGCGCCTGCCGCCCTGGCCTGCGGGCGCGTACTCATAACTACACTCAATGGTTCGGTACTAGCTCAGTTAGCTGTCATAATCAATTTTATCTACTCTCATACTATAATACATAAACTAATTTATTTTACAAACAAAACCAAACTTTGTTTAATATCTTAAATGTAAAAAATAAAGTTGACGCCAAGCCAAGGCGCAAACATCGATTGCGCATGCGCGTTTCTTTTTTTTTTTCTGAATCGGCCGTTTTTTTTAAAGTAAAGGTTCCGTCCTGATGGAGGTTGTATAGGTGTATCGTTATGATTAAAAAGTTATTTTATCTACTCTGATACTATAATACAAAGATTATAAAATTGAAATCAAAACTCTTATGACAAACATTACGCACAGGCCAAAAAAAAAAGTTTTATTACGATACAGGTCTTGTATGGACACCTATATCATAAAATAACTTTTTAATCATAACGATACACCTATACAATCCCCATCTGGACTGAACCTCTACTTTAAAAAAAAACGGCCGATTCGGAAAAAAAAAAAGAAACGCGCATGCGCAATCGATGTTTGCGCCTTGGCTTGGCGTCAACTTTTTTTTTTACATTTGAGATATTAAACAAGGTTTGGTTTTGTTTGTAAAATAAATTAGTTTATGTATTATAGTATGAGAGTAGATAAAGTAGTGTATGACACTGTACATAACTTGGTCTTATAACACTCGTGTGATACAATAAAAAAACTCGCCTACGGCTCGTTTTTTTAAAACACACTCTTGTTATAAGAACCCTTATTATGCAACAGTATCATAAACTACTATTATCTACTCTGATACTATAATACAAAGTTTATAAAATTGAAATCAAAACTCTTATGACAAACATTACGCACAGGCCAAAAAAAAAGTTTAATTACGATACAGGTCTTGTATGGACACCTATATCATAAAATAACTTTTTAATCATAACGATACACCTATACAACCGTCATCTGGACTGAACCTCTACTTTAAAAAAAGAATCCGCCTAGTCGGAAGAAAAAAAAAGAAACATTTTACGCCAACTTTTTGGCGCCAACATTTTACATTTAAATTAAACAAAGTTTGGTTTTGTTTGTAAAATAAATTAGTTTATGTATTATAGTATGAGAGTAGATAAAGTAGTGTATGACACTATACATAACTTGGTCTTATAACACTCGTGTGATAGTATAAAAAAATCGCTCACGGCTCGTTTTTTTTAAAATTAACTCTTATTATGCAACAGTATCATAAACTACGAATACTAAAACTGTTATGGAAGAGTTGGTTATATTGGGCCACTTTTAAATTGGCCTCCGATATTTATGCTCTTCATATTTTATTTTATTATTTACACTTTATGCACGTACATTGGCGGACTTCATGACATTCTCTACGAGTCTACCATTGGATGGTGCAGAACTGAGGTAAGAGGTAGGCGCATATTAATCCTCCTCTAATGACCGGTTACGTCAGATAAATCTGGATACATCAGCTGCATCGTTTCAAAGTATGATAACGAAAGACACACACAGAAAATGTTAATATTTTGTGTGTGTTTTTTAATACCACTTAGGTGGGAAACAAGCACACGACCCACCTGATGGAAAGTAGTAACCGTGGCCTATGGATTATACAGAATGGATTATTAACAAGACGGGACAGTAAGAGGACACACACTCCGTAAATAGAAAAAAAAGACACATTCCTAGGAAACCATCCATAACTTTAAACATATTCTTCACCGCATTCGCACTACGAATGTCCACTTTTCAATTTAAATTAAAACAAAACAGAAGTTTAATCAAATACCTACCAGTAGGCAAATCACAGGAAGCTATGGCCTGTCGCAGCTGCGTGGCGTGGAACAGCTCCCAGCGCGGCTCCACGGCCGGCTCCACGCTCACCGGCAACTCCTCTAGTGTGCGCCGGAGTAAGCACCACTCCCATTCCTTAACCGAACAAAGTAATCATTTATTTATGTGGCCTAATAAGCACTATTGTACTTATTGTTCGTGACATCGCAAATAAAATGCAGGAGTCTTCTCGACTGATTGTTTTTTTTTTTGAAAAATATTAGTAACCGATATTACTAATATTCCCGTTAAACCCTCCAGTTTTTCGTCGTTACTATAATATGCTCTAAATTACCCTCTCGATCATAAGGTCGAATGATTGGTGAATTTGAGCTCGTCCACCGCCATAGCAGCTCGTACTATCCTCAAAACACACCCAAGAAACGTGTAGTGCTAGTTTAGATCATACATTTTTAGGTCCAAGATATATGTCCCGACTCCCGAGGTATACAATACGCGCCACACAACTTTGCGCCTACGAAGTTGGCTACATACTCAAGGTTGCGCAGGTACCGTCGCGAACAAAAGTACTAAGTATTAAAATACATCTTACATACTGTTTGCGTGAAATATTGTTTAAAGATTAAGTAACTAAGTACTATAATTGTTTAGTCTAGAAACCTCCTCATTACCATTATTCTCATCTAATTGAATTATGTTTAATATTTAATCTATTCATGTAGCAAATAACTTAAATAATTTACCTGGAGTAATTAACCTTTTCTAATATATAGATAAATTATAATGACTGTAATGAGGCAACTTGAAATACATAGCGCTAAAAATTACTTTCTTTTGTTAATAACAATATCAACGAAAACTTTTAATAATTGTGTTCACGACAGTACGTTAGAGTGAGAGCGGCAAAATTACCGAACGTCAGAGCGGAATGCACGATTAAACATCGCCTCGGCCGGCCACGTGCCGCCCCGCCCCCTGCCGCTGCGCAGCAGTGACCCCTGTGACACCTATAATTGCGTCATTGCTGCGCCTTTCGCGCGAAGTTCATAGACGCAAAGTTGTGTGGCGCGTATTGTACTTACCTGCGTGGGGTGATGTGCGGTGTGTGTGAGCGCCAGTAGCAGCGCGGACGTGGCGGCGTGCTGACGTGTGGCGGCTGCCGCTCCCGCTTCACACGCACAGGCGCGTAGTACCCAAGAGCGAGACGATAGCGTCACTACTGACGCGGTCTAAGGACAAATAGATAAAGGTTTAGTAGACTGTGATCTTCGGTAGATAGCAGTGAATATAATAATGACCGCTCCACAATAGTGCCGCGGGTTCACGGCACTAATGTGGAGCGGCTGCCGCAATAACTTTGTTTGCTGTGGCAACAAAGTACTACTTAGATATCCAAAAAAAGACCATAAAGTCTTAAAAATAAAAATCCGACTGCTGCCTAAAAGAATGAAACAAGTTTGATAGCAGGCGCTAGCAATTATTTTTCTTTTAGTTGGTACCACCTGCTATCAAACTTATTTCGATCATTTAGACAGCTGTCGGATTTTTATTTTTTAATAATTTATTTTATTATCTTCATAATGATTTTAATTTATATATAGATATTCTATGCGTAAAAAATGTCATTAAAGTATTGATTTTAACTTTGTATTGTTAACATTTCACAGTCCCTCTATACAAGTGGCAATTCGTTGGCCGGTGTTTGATAGAAGAGAATGACAAATGTATGGGATTTGACGTTTATGACATGCGTTGACGACTGTCACGTCACATATGTACAATCCCATACATTAGTCATTCTATACTATCAAACGCCTGCCAACGAATTGTATTGAGGGACAGGTGAGATTAGATAAAATATAATTAGTACATCTGCCTTCTATGAGATTGAGATGTACAACCATACTTTGAGATCGACGGTGGCCTTCACGTGCCTAGACAGGAAGTAGTCTCTCGTCCTCAACAAGCGCAGGATCGGCGCCGACGTAGTGGGGCGCGCGCACAGCCAGTACACGAGCCGGTAGCAGCCCTCGATGAGATTATTGGCCTCTCTGTTTGCAGGACAACAGTTCTTAGTATTCTACAATAAACATTGCTGACGGGTAAATCTAGGAAAAGCTTTCATAGTTCTTTTTCGGACACCTCGAATCGATCCGATAAGGCCATTTGCTCGAAAGCACAGACTAGTTAGCGATGCTAGGGATGAAAAAAAAAATTGCATGCAGTCGCTGTTAAGGTCTCTTTCTCTATCGGTCTAAAACAGTGGTGTTGGCTTCGATAACCGATATCGGGCCGGTCAATTTGAAAGAGACATACATATGTCATACATTTGACTTCCTCCGATATTGGACAATATGAAAACGCTCCTAGGCAATCTCACACCCCGACGACATCTGAAGGTACAAGAAGTGTTAATTGGTTACAGTCCGACATATCCGGGGGTATATGATGAGCAAAAAGGAGATGCTATCGCTTATGTGACAACGCTGTGAAGATCATCATCATTTTCGCGTAACACCCGGTCGCATCCGAAACTCTCATTGTAATCATACTATGGGGAATGAAATTTCATATGTAATAGATTTGACTTCTTCCAATTTTGAAATAGGGATATTTCCGAAATGGTGATTCGCACAAAAAAAATGTGAAACCAATTTTGTAGGTAATTGCCATGATCCACAACTTTGTCCTACAAACTTTTGCGATAACATGTGCCGTTTACGAGAAAAATGTGATACTACAATAAATTAGACCTTTGACTCTGATCAAAAACAAATGCAGCACTTCAATCAACGGGGACTTATGATATTTCTTTTATTACAGATTATTTAAGAACCCTAGCCATTTCCAGATTAACCATTTTATTTTGTCTATATTGCCTGGAATGTCGCATATAAAGTGATAGTTACCTCTGTGCATTGTTCGAGGCGATGTGTTGGTCGAGGATATCAAGGATGGAGTGCAAGCAGGTACGCGGCGCTCCCCCGGCCCCCGCCTCGCTCAGCGAACTGCGCGACACCTGGCGACGAAAAACGCATACAGATCGGCCCTAGGACATCTAGTATAATAATATGGAGAGTTGATTGACAGTTGAGAAGCAACTATCACGTTTAAAAAAAACAATAAATGTGTTTAATTTATGTGACAATGTTCACATAATTTTGTCTTTATATGTCATTAAACACCATCGATCGGCGTGCTTGCACATATGAATATAAACACTAGTAACTCATAAAATAACGAAAACTTATTGCTTAGATGTTTTGATCACTCTGGATGCTTACAACTATTTGGAATTTGGTATTTAGGTCATTTGAGTACCTTTCTAGACAGACATTACAATGTGACAAGCATCGAGAGCATGCATAACTTTTTTTTTTACGTACGGGAAATCCCCACGGATACTCACCCCTCCGAAGCCGGAGGGGGAGGTTATGTCGGACTCGAACCGACTAAACCGCACGCCGTCTATGGGTCGTAGTGCTAGGCCGAAGGTGAGGTTGTCATGCGACATATCCCTCGCACCCCAGCTGACCCAGGGCCATCCCTCTCGGTCTGGCCCTCCTCGGGGAGAGCATGCATACCAGGTACTTAAACAGCCACTTAACCCTCTTAAGTAAAACAATCACTTGACGAAACTTAGTAAACCTCAGTGTTGCAGCAACCCTCAGTATCCAAACCGGGTAGTGAAATCGTGGAACTCTCTACCAGAAACAGTAATAAGTTCTCTTAACATAAATATTGGTTTAAATAGACCGGAGCTTGAGCTGCTAGTGTATTAAACAATAATTTCAATCAACTATCAAACACTATCGTAATCGTATCATAAACGTATTGAGAGAACAGAGCATTGCAATTGGCCGGCTTCATACGTACACAGGTTCACAGTAGGCAGGCGGCCCATCGCAATGCTCCGTTCTGACAATACGTTAACCATAAGATTACGATAGTTTTTCGTGCTAGGGGTACTGATGCAGAGTGTACGTACGTCGTCGTTGAGCTGGTAGCCCAGCAGCAGGTGCGCCAGGTTGGGCGGCGCGGCGGGCAGCGCGTGCTGCAGCAGCGCCACGATGTTCGTGCTAGGGGTACTGATGCAGAGTGTACGTACGTCGTCGTTGAGCTGGTAGCCCAGCAGCAGGTGCGCCAGGTTGGGCGGCGCGGCGGGCAGCGCGTGCTGCAGCAGCGCCACGATGTTCGTGCTAGGGGTACTGATGCAGAGTGTACGTACGTCGTCGTTGAGCTGGTAGCCCAGCAGCAGGTGCGCCAGGTTGGGCGGCGCGGCGGGCAGCGCGTGCTGCAGCAGCGCCACGATGTTCGTGCTAGGGGTACTGATGCAGAGTGTACGTACGTCGTCGTTGAGCTGGTAGCCCAGCAGCAGGTGCGCCAGGTTGGGCGGCGCGGCGGGCAGCGCGTGCTGCAGCAGCGCCACGATGTTCGTGCTAGGGGTACTGATGCAGAGTGTACGTACGTCGTCGTTGAGCTGGTAGCCCAGCAGCAGGTGCGCCAGGTTGGGCGGCGCGGCGGGCAGCGCGTGCTGCAGCAGCGCCACGATGTTCGTGCTAGGGGTACTGATGCAGAGTGTACGTACGTCGTCGTTGAGCTGGTAGCCCAGCAGCAGGTGCGCCAGGTTGGGCGGCGCGGCGGGCAGCGCGTGCTGCAGCAGCGCCACGATGTTCGTGCTAGGGGTACTGATGCAGAGTGTACGTACGTCGTCGTTGAGCTGGTAGCCCAGCAGCAGGTGCGCCAGGTTGGGCGGCGCGGCGGGCAGCGCGTGCTGCAGCAGCGCCACGATGTTCGTGCTAGGGGTACTGATGCAGAGTGTACGTACGTCGTCGTTGAGCTGGTAGCCCAGCAGCAGGTGCGCCAGGTTGGGCGGCGCGGCGGGCAGCGCGTGCTGCAGCAGCGCCACGATGTTCGTGCTAGGGGTACTGATGCAGAGTGTACGTACGTCGTCGTTGAGCTGGTAGCCCAGCAGCAGGTGCGCCAGGTTGGGCGGCGCGGCGGGCAGCGCGTGCTGCAGCAGCGCCACGATGTTCGTGCTAGGGGTACTGATGCAGAGTGTACGTACGTCGTCGTTGAGCTGGTAGCCCAGCAGCAGGTGCGCCAGGTTGGGCGGCGCGGCGGGCAGCGCGTGCTGCAGCAGCGCCACGATGTTCGTGCTAGGGGTACTGATGCAGAGTGTACGTACGTCGTCGTTGAGCTGGTAGCCCAGCAGCAGGTGCGCCAGGTTGGGCGGCGCGGCGGGCAGCGCGTGCTGCAGCAGCGCCACGATGTTCGTGCTAGGGGTACTGATGCAGAGTGTACGTACGTCGTCGTTGAGCTGGTAGCCCAGCAGCAGGTGCGCCAGGTTGGGCGGCGCGGCGGGCAGCGCGTGCTGCAGCAGCGCCACGATGTTCGTGCTAGGGGTACTGATGCAGAGTGTACGTACGTCGTCGTTGAGCTGGTAGCCCAGCAGCAGGTGCGCCAGGTTGGGCGGCGCGGCGGGCAGCGCGTGCTGCAGCAGCGCCACGATGTTCGTGCTAGGGGTACTGATGCAGAGTGTACGTACGTCGTCGTTGAGCTGGTAGCCCAGCAGCAGGTGCGCCAGGTTGGGCGGCGCGGCGGGCAGCGCGTGCTGCAGCAGCGCCACGATGTTCGTGCTAGGGGTACTGATGCAGAGTGTACGTACGTCGTCGTTGAGCTGGTAGCCCAGCAGCAGGTGCGCCAGGTTGGGCGGCGCGGCGGGCAGCGCGTGCTGCAGCAGCGCCACGATGTTCGTGCTAGGGGTACTGATGCAGAGTGTACGTACGTCGTCGTTGAGCTGGTAGCCCAGCAGCAGGTGCGCCAGGTTGGGCGGCGCGGCGGGCAGCGCGTGCTGCAGCAGCGCCACGATGTTCGTGCTAGGGGTACTGATGCAGAGTGTACGTACGTCGTCGTTGAGCTGGTAGCCCAGCAGCAGGTGCGCCAGGTTGGGCGGCGCGGCGGGCAGCGCGTGCTGCAGCAGCGCCACGATGTTCGTGCTAGGGGTACTGATGCAGAGTGTACGTACGTCGTCGTTGAGCTGGTAGCCCAGCAGCAGGTGCGCCAGGTTGGGCGGCGCGGCGGGCAGCGCGTGCTGCAGCAGCGCCACGATGTTCGTGCTAGGGGTACTGATGCAGAGTGTACGTACGTCGTCGTTGAGCTGGTAGCCCAGCAGCAGGTGCGCCAGGTTGGGCGGCGCGGCGGGCAGCGCGTGCTGCAGCAGCGCCACGATGTTCGTGCTAGGGGTACTGATGCAGAGTGTACGTACGTCGTCGTTGAGCTGGTAGCCCAGCAGCAGGTGCGCCAGGTTGGGCGGCGCGGCGGGCAGCGCGTGCTGCAGCAGCGCCACGATGTTCGTGCTAGGGGTACTGATGCAGAGTGTACGTACGTCGTCGTTGAGCTGGTAGCCCAGCAGCAGGTGCGCCAGGTTGGGCGGCGCGGCGGGCAGCGCGTGCTGCAGCAGCGCCACGATGTTCGTGCTAGGGGTACTGATGCAGAGTGTACGTACGTCGTCGTTGAGCTGGTAGCCCAGCAGCAGGTGCGCCAGGTTGGGCGGCGCGGCGGGCAGCGCGTGCTGCAGCAGCGCCACGATGTTCGTGCTAGGGGTACTGATGCAGAGTGTACGTACGTCGTCGTTGAGCTGGTAGCCCAGCAGCAGGTGCGCCAGGTTGGGCGGCGCGGCGGGCAGCGCGTGCTGCAGCAGCGCCACGATGCCCTCCTTGGCCGCGCGCACGCCCGCGGCCTCCGCCGGCGGGCCCCACTCCTCCGCCTCCAGGCACTCCACGAAGCCGTACCTGCAGGCAACGTTAATATAAGTAACACACAAATATTTCTAAATATATAAAAATACATACACCACCCCAACGGCAACGTCTCAAGCCTCGCATCTGAGTCCTTATACGTTGACGTCAGGAAAAGCGCGCCAACATCGCGATCGTTTGAAAAGTTAATATCAGTGTAAGGGTACGGGACCTTACAAATTATTACTCGTAGTGCGCGACGTTACCGTGACTACGAGCGCCCTCCTTGGTTGGGGAATGTGGAAATTAAATTGTTATTAAATGTTGTGATAGTGTTTATTAAGTAAAACTTAGGAATTAACTTAATAAATGGTTAAAATTAAATATAAATGTTAGGGTAAAATGTTGGGGATGTTGGATGTTCGAGTTGGTAATTACAACTGACTTCTCTAAAATTATACATAATTTAGGCTGATGATTATTGCGTGGACCGCGTGCAGTGTTTGCAGTTTGATAAGTAGGTTACCGGCGCGCTTCTGGCGCGGCAGTAAAAATATATATATAGAATTAAATTATGTACGTTGTCCGTACAATGAGACTGCTGTCTTAAAACTTAAATTAAAAAAAACAAATGTTTGGTTACTACTGCTTCTTTTTAATATTTATACAAAGATATATAATAATCATTTAAAAATATAAAAACAAAGCATGCATATTAATGTCACCTAGCAGGCACTCTGTCTTGGGCTGTATGTTTGTTTACTGTCGCCAGCCGATATCCCTTAGTCGCCTTCTACTTTTTCAACACCCACAGGAAAAGCAGGGGTGTAGAACCAACATGGACCAACAAGGTCTTCCCTGTACGTACCTGATGTCAGCCAGCGTGTTCTTATGCGCGATGGAGGCGAGCAGATGCCTCGCGGCGGCGGGCGCCTGCAGCGCCCTGGCCAGCAGCGCCACGGCGCGGGAGGCGGCGGCGGGCAAGGTCCCCACGTGAGCGAGCACTTTGCACACTGTCACTAGCTGGCAGTTGTTGTCGCGGCCCGGCGCTGGAATAACACGCACTGTTATACGAATAATATTATAAATGTGAAAGTTTGGAAGGATGGAGTAGATGAATGGATGAGTGGGCGGATGGGTAAATGTTTTGATGGATAGGTGGATACTTGGGTGTGTGGATAGATGGGGGGATGGATAGATGGATGGGTGGATGGACGGATGGTCGATGGAGGAATGGAGGGAACGAGGGATGGAGGGAGGGACGGACGGACGGACGGACGGATGGATGAATGGATAGATGGATTGATGGGTGGACGGACGGACGGACGGACGGGTGGATGGATGGTTGTATGTTAGATGTTTATTGCTCTTTCATGCAAAAACTAAAATACAAATTTTGATGAAACTTCACACAGAGATATAATATTTTAGTTATAGTCACAGGTTTATCCTGGGATTAGATTTCCATGGGTAGCAAGACGGGATCTAAATTTCACGCCGGCGGAGCTGCGGTCATCAATTAGTACATACATACATTCATTATGTTTATATTATAATACAGGTAGCATACCAAGCAGGAGCTTAGACAGGCCATCGATGAACACGGCTCGGTTGGCCTCTGCGATAGCCGACTGTAGTGGCCGCTCTAGCGCCAACGCGCGCTCTAAGACTTGCAGGACACTGACCAGCGCTTGCTCCACGAAGCTCTGCAATATAACCACACGAATTTTAGTTCACAGCGATTGGTTGGAGCCCTAAAATGTCCAACAACAATGCCCCGAGCACGCATAAAATTCGAATTCGTAACGTAAACGTAACTACAGAACAAAGCATTGCGATTGGTTCACAGTATGCTCAGTAATGCTCCGTTCTGATAATACGTTGAGGTTACGATTTCTAATTTTTATTTTTTATTTTATTTATTTAGGACATCCATTGGTTAAGTACAACAAAACACTTACATTTACATACATACACCTAAAAACAAGTTGGTTACTCAACCTTTTAAGGCAGCCACTGCATGCTCGACTTGTTCGTCGATTGCAATATTAACATCGGCATCTTTTAAAACCGCTAGTTCAACCTTTTTAAAGAACCAAAAGAGTAAAAGTCTACTGATAATCACAAAAAAACGGCATTACTTAATTAATCTGTTGTCACACTGAGTCATCAGTCGCCTTAGTAGAATCAAAACTGAGGTACAGTATTATTTTCTGGGGGGGTAGTTATGAGTACGATATTGACAAAGCTTTCGTTGCACAGAAGAGGGCCATTAGAACCATGGTACGCATAGACCAGCAACAGTCTTGTGTAGAATACTTTAGGCAACTAAAAATCTTAACAGTTCCTTGTCTGTATATTTTAGTTTTATTGACTTTTTTTGCGAAGAACATACATAATTTTGAAAGTGAGGAAGGTAGACGGGAACGCGAAAGTACGAGAAGGAAACATATGCCTTTAATGATTGCACCCACTCTTGACGTAGTTAAACATAGCGTGTCTTATAGTTCAGTCAAACTATTTAACAGTCTACCCCTAGAAATAAGAAGCGCTGTATATAAAAAGGAGTTCGAAGCCGTGCTTAAGGGTTTTCTTTTGGAAGGTTGTTTCTATTCTCTTGACGAATTTGTAAAATGACATAGTTATAGGATGCATGTAATGACATTTTCTTTTTTATAAATATTTGTAATTGTTATGTTTTATAAATAATATGTGCAATGTTCGGAACATGGTTCTCTAAACTTCTATAATTATGCAGAACTTTTGACATGTACACTTCTATAATTTAATTGAATTTTTAACATTATTACCTATTTATAATTTTTTCTATGCAATATAATCATATCAATTAATAATTCTTGACATCATAATTAAAAATGTATTATTTAATTTTTTAATTTAATTTAATTTGTTTTTTTTCTTTTCTTGTGATTTTGTTGTTTTTTTTAAGGTTGTAATTTTCAATACAATGTAAATTGTTTATGAAATAAATGAAATATATTGTAATGTCAATTTCCAATATATCATGTCAATTAAAATAATACTTTAACATGTCCATAAATTGACCATTAATAAACATAAAATTACAATTATAGAGAAAAAAAATAAAAATAAAAGCATTTTAAACATTATGGTAAATTAAATATTATAATAAATTATTGTACAACAGAAGTAAAAAAAAGAAAAGACAAAATGCCAAGTATCGACTGAACATCCGATCAAAATAGATCGAATTAAAGCATGATAAATTTCGAATGTTATTCATGCTTTAATATCACCAATGGGTAGTGGAGATGGGAATCGCTTCACGGAAAGTATATCGAAGATCAGCCAAACCCACGCCAAGCCTTATGATCGAAACACTATCGACGTGAGCCCACACCTGACGCACTCGTGAAGCAATGTAGCTTAGCTGGAGGGGTTAACGGGAATATTAGTAATTTCTGTAACTAATATTAGGGGTTAAAGTATGAAATTGCCGATTTATACTGACAAATTGAAATTCGTTTTTTTTTTAATTTAACCTATTTATTCAATCAAATTAATTACCATTATTATCTATACATTGCTGCCATCTAGTAGGAAGGTCATTTATGCCTTTGCGATAGAACTCTGGTGATCTAGATTCGACAAACTGTGTGAAAGCATTTTGTACTGCCTCCTGAGAAGAAAACTTTTTATCACATAGAAAATTGTCCAAATCACGAAAAAAATGGTAGTCTGTTGGAGCAAGGTCTGGCGAATACGGAGGGTGACGGATAGTTTCTAATTGCAGTTCCTGTAGAGTTAAAACGGTTTCTCGTGCTGTATGAGGTCTCGCGTTATCATGGAGCAATAATGGTGAAGATCGATTCATGAGTCGGGGCTGTTTCACTGCTAGTTTTGCTATCATTGTTCGGAGTTCGGCACAGTAGACATCTGCCGTTATTGCTTGACCAGATCGTAGAAAGCTATAGTGAATAACACCATGCTGAGACCACCAAACAGTTACCATTACCTTTTTATTGGTAAGCTTTGCTTTAGGATACTGTTGTGGCGTTTCACCTGGGGTCAGCCATTGCATTTTTCGCTTACGGTTATCGTAAAGAATCCACTTTTCATCACATGTCACAATTCGATCCAATATTCCTTCATTTCTGTATCGATTCAACAAGGCAACACAAGTTTCAACACGCATTTCTTTCTGCAGATCAGTCAAATCATGAGGTACCCATTTTTCACATTTTTTTATTTTATTGATTTGACGCAAATGAGTCAATATTGTTGGTAAGGTAACGTTAAACCATGCAGCTAATTCCTGGGTAGTTTGGCTCGGATCGGCTTCCACCATGTCTTTCAATTCATTGTTATTCACCTGTGTGGACGGCCTTCCTCGTGGTTCGTTCTTCAAATCAAAGTTTCCATCACGAAAGCGTTTAAACCAAAATCGCACGGTGCGTTCATTAGCAGTCCCCTCTCCAAACGCAACATTGATATTGCGAGCTGTTTCTGCCGCGTTAGTTCCGCGTCGGAACTCGTATTCAAAAATCACTCGAATTTTCGAAGTATCCATCTTTCTTGTCTAAGCTGAATAGAAAAAACAACTGAAAGTCGATAATCGAATGTTGCCCATTTTTAAATGAAGAACTACATAGGTACCATGTGGAAAAAGTTTCACTCAAAAATCTCAAACCATGAAGGTTCTATGTCAATTCGAAGTAATAGTACAATGAAACGGCAATTTCATACTTTAACCCCTATTATATATTCATATGTCAATCAATCAATCAATCAATCAATTAGCCCACTGCAGTCCACTGCTGGACATAGGCCTCTCCCAATGTGTGCCATTTCGTACGATCCTCCGCCTTCCGCATGCAGTCCGTCCCAGCCACCTTTTTCAGGTCATCGGTCCATCTGGCTACGGGGCGTCCTACCCTTCGTTTGCCTTCTCGCGGTCTCCACTCTAGGACTCGTCTGCTCCAACGGCCATTGGTCCTTCGACAGACGAGGCCAGCCTATTTATATGTACTTATTGTGAATTTGACTTTTGAGAACCTAATTTATTTTAGAATATTTTTAATAATAGTTTCTAGTTTATAATTTCATTTAGTTATATTTAAGTTAGTTTAGTTTCTAGTTAAAAATTTAATTTAGTATCATTTATGTAATAATTTCTATAAAAAAAGAAAAACTAATTATGAAAAATAAAAAACCCAACTGCTGCTGAAAAGATCGAAACCAGTTTGATAGCAGGCCATATGCATTTATTTTTATCCGGTTTATGATTTACAAATGGGTAGGTACCGCCTGCTATCAAACTTATTTCGATCTTTCCAGCATCAGTCGGGTTTTTTTATTTTAAATAATTTGTTTTATTTCATCCATTTTAGTTATGACATTTATATATTTTTGTAATCGCCTTCTAATTTCCTTCATTTTGATAACCTACTCGATGAGTTTGAGTGAAAATATTTTTTGACAACACATATTTTGGCCCGTAAATTCTTACATTTAGCTTTTGTTCACATTTTAAGCACCCAAGAACCATTGGTAGAAGAATACCTTTCATTTAAGATATCAATTAATCAAATCCATATAGTATTTTAGAAGATATAAGGTAGTAAAGAATATTACAAACATACATGGCAGTTCTTGGCAGTCAGGTAAAAAAACATTGTACCTTATATGCAAACACAAAACTCTCCTTTTTTAAGTAGGTTATAACTATAACAAAACAACGAACCTTCCCCACTGGGTGTCCCTCTAGCAACTCATGCGCCTCTTCCAGTGACGTCAGCAACAGCCGCAGTAGCTCCGACTTAGTGTGCACTTGTATCAGCACTCGGAATCCGGGGGGTGGGTTCGAGTCCGGCTCGCGACCCGCCGCGGGGATGTCGGATGGGGATGGCTCGTACTGGTCCAGCCAGCGAGCGAAAAGACCGAAGCAGAGTGATAGCATCTGGAAAATAAAAAAGTTATTAATTTACACGCTTGTAAATCCCCGAAGGGGTAGGCAGAGGAGAGGAGGCTTCTGATCCATGGAGAAGAAAATGATAGCGGAGATCATAGAGCTGGACTGGACTGGCAGCGTGGAAACAGTAGGTCAAAGCCTCCTAATATCGGGAGAGGTCTATGTTCAGCAGTGGAAACAGTAGGTCAAAGCCTCCTAATATCGGGAGAGGTCTATGTTCAGCAGTGGAAACAGTAGGTCAAAGCCTCCTAATATCGGGAGAGGTCTATGTTCAGCGTGGAAACAGTAGGTCAAAGCCTCCTAATATCGGGAGAGGTCTATGTTCAGCAGTGGAAACAGTAGGTCAAAGCCTCCTAATATCGGGAGAGGTCTATGTTCAGCGTGGAAACAGTAGGTCAAAGCCTCCTAATATCGGGAGAGGTCTATGTTCAGCAGTGGAAACAGTAGGTCAAAGCCTCCTAATATCGGGAGAGGTCTATGTTCAGCGTGGAAACAGTAGGTCAAAGCCTCCTAATATCGGGAGAGGTCTATGTTCAGCAGTGGAAACAGTAGGTCAAAGCCTCCTAATATCGGGAGAGGTCTATGTTCAGCGTGGAAACAGTAGGTCAAAGCCTCCTAATATCGGGAGAGGTCTATGTTCAGCGTGGAAACAGTAGGTCAAAGCCTCCTAATATCGGGAGAGGTCTATGTTCAGCGTGGAAACAGTAGGTCAAAGCCTCCTAATATCGGGAGAGGTCTATGTTCAGCGTGGAAACAGTAGGTCAAAGCCTCCTAATATCGGGAGAGGTCTATGTTCAGCGTGGAAACAGTAGGTCAAAGCCTCCTAATATCGGGAGAGGTCTATGTTCAGCGTGGAAACAGTAGGTCAAAGCCTCCTAATATCGGGAGAGGTCTATGTTCAGCGTGGAAACAGTAGGTCAAAGCCTCCTTATATCGGGAGAGGTCTATGTTCAGCGTGGAAACAGTAGGTCAAAGCCAATACTCCGCAAACGCTTGCTAGCGAATGGCCACTTGTCTAGAGGGGCTGGTGTATTTATTTGCAATCAATCAATTAGCCTATGACAGTCCACTGCTGAACATAGACCTCTCCCGATATTAGGAGGCTTTGACCTACTGTTTCCACGCTGACCAGAGGGGCTGCCCCTCTAGACAAGTGACAATTCGTTGACCAGCGTTTGATGGAATAGAATGACGAATGTATGGGATTTGACATATTTGACCTTCGTTGACGACTGTCAAATACGTCGAATTCCATACATTCGTAGCTTCATCAAAAGCATTTACAAAAAGAAAACAAGCCGACTGTTAAAACTCTCCCGAGGAAACATGAGGCTGGTCGTAGAAGTGATAACGGGACACTGTCGACTAAATAGGCACCTGACACTTATAGGGGTGAAAACTGACCCCAAATGCCCAGAGTGCATGGAGGAGGAGGAAAGCAACCTCCACCTGCTGGCCAAATACCCCATGTACTCAATGATAAGATGGGAAAACATGGGGACGGACACCCTAGAAGAACAAGACCTCGAGGATCTGAAGGTGGAACAGATCGTAAGATTCTGCAAAGAGACAGGTAAGTTCGACGGAACGCCGTGATTGCCGGACACTTCTTGGCCTCCAAACAGGAGGAATAGGGGAATTGGGTGAAATGGCCCCCATAAAAGGGCAGGTCACCCGTCCGGTCTGCGGCGTCCCCCGCTGGAAGTAAGTAAGTAGTACATGTATAATAGTTGTAATAATAACTCAATCCATTTTATGAAAATTCCATCACAATAATCTCGCCCGAGTTTATTAGCAATATCAAAACTGTTATTTTATTATGAAGCTGAAATAGAAAATAAAAATAAAATAAAATAAAAATTTGGGGCCTCTGTCGGTATAAGGCCAAATCATTTAGGGGGCCTAAATGATTTTGCTATAATCCGAAGGATGGCCTTATCTTTAAAAACAATTTGCCTTATTATAGATTATTCTAGAATTCTGTGTAGCGCTTAGTGGCGAGTAGTCAAACTATAACAAATATTACAAGCTCTGTTTACGTTCGGTTTCGCTATGACGCACTAGATGGAGACGGGGGACGAGGTATGACGTTATGCCCCCCGCATCTCCCTTCCCACCCGCAATTGGCCACGCGTTTTTCTTAAGAGAAATTTGACTGTGGCATCTCCGCTACTTAATCATATTCTGTCCTCCGTGGGCTGACCAAATGGGTTGGTACAGACCTTAATTTCGAATTGTCTTTCTCTCGTAGTGATATCGTCAGCGTATTTTTCCGTTACAACATCCTTAAGATGAGATAGGGCGGTGACACTTGTATGGATGGTGTTCGCAATACTGTAACAAATGAATTAGACCCACGGAGGAAAGAAAAGTAGCGGAGGTGTTACAAAGCAATCGAGTCCCGAGCCTTTCATACGTCAAAATGACTCCTTGTGACGTCACAAATGGTTTCATTTGTAGTGTCACGTCCTTGTGAACGGTTGTCATTTTTGTTCAAACGTTCAACAATAAAAATTGATTTAACCAGATTTAAGAATGAAGTGTGCAGTACAAGGGTGTCCGAATTGTACAGATAAGCAACTGAAACATATTAGTAATATAACATTTCATCAGTAAGTCTGCTATATTTTTATTTTCATTTTTAGATAAAAAGAGTGTTTTTAGAACCATCTAGCGGAGAGAAGATATAAGTAATCTTGTCTAGCATATATAACAGTTGTAATAATAACTCAATCCAATCATCCTTAGTCAAAGCGCGAACATGGCTGCTGAAAAGTAGCAGGTCTAAAAGTAAAAAATAACAAATAAATCGCGATTGAATCGATAGTATACTTGAAATTGAAAATTAGAACATTGGGCCATCTGTCGGTATAAAGCCAAATCATTTAGGGTTCGAAGTAGTTTTGCTATAATATGAGAGATGGCCTTATTTTAAAAAAAATATTACCCTTATTTTAAATTATGTTGTCCACCATTATAGCGAGACCACCATTTTCACATTATTTTAAGGTTTAGCTAATTTTCAATATATTATATTATGGTTATTACGATGTAATTTTAGGTTTCCCAGTAATCCAGAAATTAAAAATGCGTGGGTACGTATTTTAAATACACCTTCAAGCTGGTACCCCACAAAATATTCGAAAATCTGTTCCAATCACTTCAATGAAGAAGATTTTTACAAAACTAAAAACGGGTAAAAAAAATTACGGCAAGGTGTATTACCTAAACTTGATATACCTAATTGGGTATGTAATAGAAATACTTAAATTAAAAATTATACAATTTCTCTTATTTACAAATAATTTAAAAATAAAATGTAATGTTCCCTATCACGACATACTAGGTACGTTACCAACTCTATAAATGATCATATTCTATTTATTTGAAAGGAATCTGAAGGAAATAATGTGCCTGAAGGAACTGCACATACCTCAAACTGTCAAGTAGGGGCAATATATTATGTCAAAAATATATGATTCCCCCTGTTTTACCGAAATTTTTATGTCATAATTTTGTTTCGCTTAGCAACGAATAGTACTTCATTTCGCAGAACATGGTTTGTTATACAGTCATTCATTCATAACTTATAAATAATTTTGTAAGTCAGAATCAACTTTCAAATTATTATAATCAAAAAGTAGAACTATCATTTGGCATACATTTCTGTCTCAAATTCCTCAAAAATCTTCGATTTTTTTAAATTATGCCAAATGGGTTATGCGTTATGCCAAATAAATATCGGAGTATTAAGTTTCTGCCAGATGGAGGGAACCAAAAATAATATATATTATAATAAAATGTACCTAAACCTGTATATCCGATTATATCCGATTATTATTATTTATATTATAAAAAATGAAAAAAGAAAGCTTAAATGCACAAGACTTTAAGTCTCTCAAAATTGTTAACACTACGCTTAAAAGTTTTATAGGCAAAGAATTTTTTAGATCGTTATATAAGCACTCCCTTGACCAATGTCCTACATACAACCACGTCATGCTATTGGCAAAATCTATTAGTCAAAAATATTGCAATATTCGATTTCGTTATTACAGCAAGCTCGAGAATATTACACTATCTAAAAGACAACATTTTAATAAGACTATACTCTTAATGGACAGTAATTATGACCACTAAATAAAATCTAATATATAAAATTCTCGTGTCACAGTTTTCGTTGCCATACTCCTCCGAAACGGCTTGACCGATTATCATGAAATTTTGTGGGCATATCGGGTAGGTCTGAGAATCGGCCAATATCTATTTTTCATACCCCGATTCGCGATAACCGAAATCCACGCGGGCGGAGCTGCGGGCGACAGCTAGTATCAATATATTATATTGATATTTTAATTATGACTTTACTTTTCTTTAAAATATTTTATAACAATTTCTTATTCGCAGGATGCTTTGGGTGTTTTCTGCAACTTGTCTAAGGCATTCGATTGTGTTCACCATGAGACTCTTGTTAAAAAACTACACCACTATGGTATCAGAAACAGGGCTCTCGATCTTCTGACTTGTTACTTGAGTAATAGGGTTCAGAGGGTCGAAGTAAAAGGTAAACGATCTGCAGGAAGCCCAGTTGTAATGGGCGTCCCGCAGAGGTCAATCATTGGTCCATTTCTGTTTTTAATATACATAAATAACTTACCTTACTATGTAGGGGATAAGCATGAGATTGTATTGTTTGCAGATGATACTTCCTTGACGTTTAAAATAATAGACAATTACACAATTATGACAAAGTTAACAGTGCCCTCTCAAAGGTTGTTCATTGGTTTAATGTTAATGATCTTCTTTTGAATGATAAAAAAACTAAAGTAATCAAATTCTCGACACCTAATGTAAGGCAGGTAGCTACCAATGTACAACTTAATGGATCTGGGTTGGACCCTGAGGGGACTGCTGTATTTTTGGGTATCACTATTGACTCAAAACTGCAGTGGGGACCGCAGATTGAAATTTATCAGGCAAATTAAGTTCTGCAGCATATGCAGTAAAAACAATTAGACGGCTTACTGATATTGAGACAGCTAGAATAGTTTATTTTAGTTATTTCCATAGTGACAGCCTCCGTGGCGTAGCGGTAGTGAACGCAGCCGCTACGCAGGAGGCGCGGGTTCGATCCCCGCTCAGTGCAAATATTTGTATGCATGAATATGTATATTTGCATTGGTCTGGGTGTTTCTATGTATAATATGTTTGTATTTACAAAAAAAACGTATCTAAGTATAGATACCGTATTCTAGATACCATAACACAAGCTAGTTAAGCTATGCTTACCATGGGTCTAGATAGCGTTGTGTGAAATGTTGTGGAATATTTATTATTTATTTATTATTTATTGTTATGTCGTATGGAATTCTTCTCTGGGGTAATTCTGCGGACATTAATACCATCTTTGTATTGCAAGAGAGAGCTGTAAGAGCAATATACCAACTTGGACCTAGACTGTCTCCTAGAGAAAAGTTCAAAGAAATAAACATTCTTACGGTTATTTCGCAATTTATTTATGAAAATTTACTTTATGTGCATAAAAATGTAGACTTCTGTACTAAAAAGAGTGATATACATGGTATAAATACTAGACATAAAGGTAATCTTGTGTTACATACTACTCGTCTCCAAAAAATAAGCAACTCCTTTATGGGGCAATGTATTAGATTCTACAATAAACTTCCCAATGAAATTAGAACATTGTCCATAAATAAATTTAAAACAACAATTAAGGCCAAATTGTGTAGCAGAGCATATTATAACATTTCAGACTATTTGAATGATAAAAATGCTTGGGATTAAGTAGCTCTAAGTCAACACAAGAAAATGATTGTACATACATGACGACGTTTTTTTAAAAAAGGATTCCTACTGAGTTTTTTGGCAGTGTTTCTCAGTAGTTGCCATGTCACGCACTGCACGGTAGGGGAAAAAAATAATGACGATTCCAAACAAATTCAATATTTTTATGGAATAAATGATTTTTTGATTTTGATTTTGAATTTATATCCTTATATCAGAACGAAGCCGTGGGCAACAGCTAGTATATAGTGGTCAATAGGTAAGTGGTCCCGCTTATTATGACACTCATGATAATTCTAGAACTCTGTGCAGCGCTTGGTGGCGAATAGTCAAACTACAATGAAGTTTGTTTCATTCGGTTCCGCACTAGATGGATTTGAAAAGTTTAGCCTAAGGAGAAGAGACGCGCGGGGGACGAGGTACGACTTCATTCCCCTCGCGTCTCCTTCCCACCCGCATTTGGTAACGCGTTTTTGTTAAGAGAAATTTCACTGGGGCATCTCCGCTACTTTTCTTTCCTCCGTGATTAGACCTAAAGGCACATGCTATAAGGATGTTTCGAATTTTCACCACGAATTCAGCTGTTATGTCCTTTCGATCGTTCGAAACATTCTTACAGCATGGGCTTGCAGTTTCGGAATACATACCTGCCATTTCTCGTAGGGTTTAGCATATGGTCGATGAGGTGCAGGCAGGGCGAGCCTGTTCAGTACATGTTCCACGTAGGGGTCCAGCCCCGGGGGCCGCGCGCCGGCGCCGAGCGTCCGCGGGAGCGGCGCCGCGGCGCACAGCGAGTCTAGCAGCGTGAGGAAGGCGCGGGAGAGAGGGTACTCTTCTATGCGGCATTCGACCTGGGAGGGAATTTGTTGTTATTTTACTGCATGTGGTTAGGTACTCGTTCGGGCTCATAAAGTCATATGCTCCATGAGACTAGGTAACCTTGGCCTAACTATACTCCATACAAGTAAGTAGTTAACTAAAGGTAAACAATCATGTAGAGGCTCTTTATGAAAACACATATTAAACAAATAAGCTAAGCTAACTAACTGAATAACAAGTGGTTCGATTTTGGTTCTTTTGATTAGTCTTGAAAATAAGGTATCTAACAGAAAAATATTAATAAACTGAGTTTTTAATCCAAACATATTAAAACGACATTAAGATTATTTTCGTTTAATTAAGTACCTAACCGAATGGAGTAAGGATCATTTAGTTAGTTTAGTTAGTAGTGGTCTGTGGAGGAATGGGCTCACAACCCTTTGTTTTTTAACTTAGGGAAATCCACACGGATGCTTCGTAGTTATTTCGGATTCAAACCGACCAAAACTGCACGTTGCCGACACGGTGAGGTTGCCTCTGGCATATCTCCCGCACTCAGCTGATCCAAGGCCATCGAACGCCTCGGGATCACAACCGTATACCTGTTTTTCAAATACAGAGTAATGGCCGCCATAGACGTTCAGATAACTTCATCTAATTTGGTATTTTGATCACACTGTTGGAGACTGCCAGCTTGATCAAATTATCAGAACGTGTATGGCGGCCATAAGGATTCTCCAATCAGGTAAGATCACGTCTGGCAGGTCGCGACCCAATGGCTTATGTTGCGTCCGTTTTTCAATAGCGTGATGCGGGATCAATAGTTTCTAAGTAGTTATGGCAATCATGGGTATACAGGACGTGAATTCTATAAGGAAATTGAACTGTATAAATAACTAGCTGTTGCCTGCGGCTCCGCCCGCGTGGATGTCGGTTGTCGCTTAGTGTTAAGTCAGCGCTATCTTTTTTAAAATAAAAATAGCCTAAGCTATTCCTTATTACATCAGCTACCTGCCAATAAAAGTCCCGTCAAAATAGGTCCAGCCATTTCAGAGATTAGCCGGAACAAACAGACAGACAAAAATGTTATTTTGGTGTTTGTACCGTATTATATTCAGATGCATGTAGTAAAAAACGGTTATTTCAATATTACAAACAGAAACTTCAACGTTCTTTATATGTATAGATAATGTAATAAGTAAGAAATCACGTCCTCTGCCATAACAACAGCATCGCCAGTCAGCATAAGTGTGATACCTCACTACATAATTATTAGAAAATACTAGTATACAAGAAGTAGAAATTATTATCAAAAGATCAATAGATCAATAGCATAAGTAATTTACAAGACTTGCTCAACCAACTGTGGCATCTTTTACTAAGCCCGCAATAGTAGTTCTGCTTGCTGTCCCTCGATGACGCTAGGTGTACCTATAGTATCTTCATACGTCTTTGAAGTGTAGTGGGCGTGAAGCGCAGCCCTAAGGCTGGTACGGTAGTGCCAACGTACGTGTGTGTGTGTGTGTGTGTGTGTGTGTGTGTGTGTGTGCGTGTGCGTGTGCGTGTGCGTGTGCGTGTGCGTGTGCGTGTGCGTGTGCGTGTGCGTGTGCGTGTGCGTGTGCGTGTGCGTGTGCGTGTGCGTGTGCGTGTGCGTGTGCGTGTGCGTGTGCGTGTGCGTGTGCGTGTGCGTGTGCGTGTGCGTGTGCGTGTGCGTGTGCGTGTGCGTGTGCGTGTGCGTGTGCGTGTGCGTGTGCGTGTGCGTGTGCGTGTGCGTGTGCGTGTGCGTG